>CP106727.1:176111896-176745458 GCA_025506655.1 Gossypium rotundifolium
CCCATCATTTAATCTTAAACCCTTCCTACTCCAGCCCATAACCGCATATAAAAGAAAATACGCCTAAAATCTCTTGCAAGCCCTAAAACCGCGACCTCACTCCCTCCAACACCTATGTGCCATACGATAACCACTTGGCCAAGTTCTTGCTTGTGCCAAGTACACGCCCAAATTATTTTAAGGCCTTCTACCACCTGCAACGCCATAATCCCAAAATAAACGCCACTTTTGTTGTCGCCTCAACTCGAACCAGACCTCGATGGACCTTCTTCCAAATTTCTTAAGCAGTAGCAGATAACCACTTTGCTAATGCCTTTCATGTACCAAAATCATCCAAATAATTTTCTTAAGCCCTCTAAAGCCCGGCTCCATTTCTTAACCCCAAAATTAAAATTTTCCTAAGCCATCCCTTGCCTTCTAGGTTCTCCAAAACCCTAAAATTCCTCCAACGGGACCTTAAGCCTACTAAATGCTCGGGTAATGCTCCAAACGCATAACCCTAAACCAGTGTTACACAATGATTCCTAATTAATAGGAATAGGCAGTGCGGCTATCATTTTGGTGTGTAGCGGATGGGGGGTTGATTGTAGAAATCCCCAAGGTGTGATGGTTGGTACGGGTTGGTGTGTAGAGGATGGAAACCTAGGATGGGTTGGGTTATTCATTATTTAACGTTTACCATGTGATTATGATTGTTACCTTTGTGTATGGGCCAGGGCCCATAATGTGTTTGTGGGCTCGGGTCGTTGTGTGTTTTGATATTTATACACTGAGTCTTGGTGACTCACGCTTTCCTTTTCTCTACTCTTCCAGATGAGCAGTAGATCGTGGACATGGAAGCCAAGACGGACTCGAGGGGCCATCAAGTTTTATTTCTACAAATTATTTTTTTGGGATTTCTTTAAATTTTATTTATTTTATTTGAGAATATTTATGTAATAAGGCCCCTAGTTTTATTCAACTATGTAGTTTTCAATGTTATGCAACTTATGAATTTATGACAAGGTTTATTTATACGTAATAATAATACAAAGAGGTTTATTTCCAAAAAGTCACTTCTTTATTCAAATTTTAAATAATTAACTTGTGTTTTCAAAATCCGATAAAGTGTTATGTGTTCCACAACACGCCAGATCTGGTCGAAATGCATGGGCCGGGTTTGGGGTGTTATAAAGCCAGTGTAAGACCATGTCTGGGACATGGCATCGGCATTGATATGTGTGCTAGTGTAAGACCATGTTTGGGACATGGCATCGGCCACATTATGAGAACCAGTGTAAGACCATGTCTGGGACATGCCATCGGCCTCGACATGTGAGCCAGTGTAAGACCATGTCTGAGACATGGCATTGGCATTTTACCCCCTTGTGCGAGGCTTGTCGGGTATCCTTTGGTATTCCAACTGGTTCAACGGGTAATTTAGAGCTTGTTTCAAAAGTGAGAACTATTTTGTAAGTGATACATTTACCTACATGAAATTCATGATAAATGAGCTCAAATTATGTTGCATGATTAGTAAGGGTGATAATGAGTAAGTTATGCCTTTAATCATTCAAGAATTATGTGCAAGTTTATAATATGTTATGAGTATGATAATGCATGGAAATTTGTTGTTAATTATTTACATACGACTTACTAAGCTTTATGCTTACCCCCTTTCTTTTCCATTTTCTTATAGTATAGCCAAGCTAGCTCGGGGATCAAAGGACGTCGGAGGCTCAATCACACTATCAATCTAAACATTTGGTATAGTTAGATTTATCATTTTGGGTATGGCATGTATAGGGACTTGGTCTTTGGTCTAGTGTCTTATTGTTTTGGCCAAATGTGTTGGCTTGTCTTGAAAATTGATTCATTTTGTATAAGGCCATGGATGATGGCTAATGCTTGTTATTGATGGAAGTAAATGATGATGTTTTTCATGAATGAGAAAATTGCATGGTTGAGTATTTAGTATGTTAGTGCATGAATGAGTAGGTTGCATGACTGAATTGACAAAGTATGCGTGAATTGGTCTTGCTTGATGTGGCTTATGTTGGTTCAAGTAAGGGTGGCAAAAAAGCTTGGTAAATAGCCTTGATTTTGTCCACATGGGTAGACACACAGGCGTGTGTCTAGGCCGTGTGTGGCACACTTGGCCGTGTGTTCCCCTGCACCTTAATTTGGTAAAACAGAATGCTTAGTAGTAACCACACGGGTTGAGGCACGACTGTGTGTCTCAATCGTGTGGATGACACGGCCATAGGACATAGGCATGTGCCCAGGCCGTGTGAAGTCTGCACCTTGAATGTGAAATTTAGAATTTCCAAACGGCCTAGCACACGGGCGTATGCCTTGGCCATGTGATCCTAAGATGTTGCTGACGTCAGAAATAGAATGTCAAGGTTTTTGCACACGGGTCAAGACACGGGCGTGTCATGGCCGTATGAGGGACACGGACGTGTGCCAGGCTGTGTGAAAACCCCTGTAGGTTTGATTTGAAAAATAAACCCACACGGGCACGGGACACAGGTGTGTCCTTACATGCTTAGGCCATGTGAGTTACACGGTCCTTCAACATGGCCATGTTATCAGGTCACATGGGCGTGTCGCCCTTCCATACGGGCATGTGCCCCTGTTTTAGTGACATTTTCCAAAGTTTTCTAAAGAACTCAGTTTGGTCCCGAACCATTTCTAATGTGTGTTTTGGGCCTCATAGACTCATACTAGGGATTTTTAAGATAAAGTTTGAAATGTTTTAAATTTGAATGAAATCTCATAACCCGAAATTGTTTGTATGAATTTTTTTAAGTAAGGTAACGCCTCGTACCCTTATCGGTATCGGATACGGGTAAGGGGTGTTACATTTAGTGGTATTAGAGCTGTAGTTTAGTTGATTCTCGTACAAACCTAGCGTGTGTACGAGTCAAGCTATACATGCCATATATGAATTATGATAGTGTGACGACTCCTGAAAATTTTAAAATGTGTTTTTTATAGTAAATGGATCCTGACGGAGCAATGGCAGATGATGTTGAAAGTAATGCGCTAGCTCCCGTAGAAGGGACCGCTCTAGTTGAAAGTGGGCCCATGACACTGAGTCAGGGTGGAGGGGCTAGAGAAGCCTTCCTCCATATGATGAATATTTGGAATTCGGAGTTTTTTCGTGCAAACCCAAACGCTCCACCTCCTTCAACCCCTCCAATTCCCTCGTTTGCCCCTGTAGCTCCCCAAGTGCTGGAGATGATTAGAAGGGAAAAACCCTCGGTAGATGGAATTCGAAAGCAAGGGGCCAAGGAATTTCAAGCGAATATAGATGATGACCCAGAAAGAGCAGAATACTGGCTAGAAAATACCATTAGGGTATTCGATGAGTTGTATTGCACACCTGAGGGGTGCATGAAGTGTGTTGTGTCACTCCTGCGAGACTCGACTTACCAATGGTGGAACACCCTAGTGTCAGTTGTACCAATGGAAAGGAAGAAATTTCTTGAGCTAAAACAAGGTCGAATGACGGTAACTGAATATGAACGTAAGTTTGTAAGGCTCAGTAAATACGCCGAGTACGTATCCACCAAAGCCATCAAGTGTAAGAGTTTTGAGGATGGATTAAATGAAGGCATCCGATTGTTTACTAGTATTCTAGAATTGAAGGAATTTGTTGTGCTAGAAGAGAGAGCTTGCAAGGCTGAGGAATTGGCCAAAAAAAAAAAGGAAGGTTGATATTGAGTCTCGTGACTCAAAGAAAAGATAGTTGAGGAAATCGTTTCGGTCTTCATCCAAGAAATTAAGAGAATTCACTACCCGATCAAATGCTTCAGTGGGATTCTCGAGTAGAAATAGGAGTAAGCAGTACTCGGCATCTAAAGCTCAAACCACTTCTATTGCTAGTGTTGGTTGTGCTCGACCAAATAAATCGGAGTGTTCACAGTGTGGTAGACGTCATTTCGGTGAGTGTCGAGGAAATGATAGAGGCTATTTCAAGTGCTATTCACTAGATCACTTCATTCGAAACTATCCTAAGATGGAGGAAAAAGACAGAAAGCAAGATGTGCGAGTGAGTAATGCACCTTCGATTGGTAGACAACAAAAGAACCCGGGAAGTAGGTCTAGCAGACAGAAAGCAAGGACTTATGCCATTCGCGCTCATGAAAAAGCATCGTCATCGGATGTGATTACGTGTACTTTTTCTCTTCACTATATTTCTGTTATTGCTTTAATTGATCCAGGATCTAGCCATTTGTATGTTTGTATGAAATTGGTGTTTAGTGTGAATATGCTTGTTGAGTCCACATAAATTGTAATAAAAGTGTCAAATCCATTAGGCAAGCATGTGTTAGTTGATCAAATATTTAAAAATTGTCACTTGACAATTAGAGGTTATTGTTTTCCGGCTAACCTCATGTTATTGCCGTTTGATGAATTTGACGTGATTCTTGGTATGGATTAGCTAACTGCTCATGATGTGATAGTAAGTTGTGGAAGAAAATTTATTGAACTGAAAAGTGAAAATGGGGATATCCTTCAGGTTGAATCAAGTGAACCGGATAGCTTACCTGTATTGATTTCTTCTATGACTGCTGATAAATACGTGAGAAAAGGGTATGAGTCCTATCTTGCATTCATGTTGAATACCCGAGAGCCAGAAGTAAAGATTGAGTCAGTGCCTGTAGTATGTAAGTACTTGGATGTGATTCCGGAAGAGTTGCCCAGATTGCCTTCAACTAGGGAAGTTGAGTTTGGTATTGAGTTAGTCCCTGGTACGACACCTATTTCGGTTGCCCCGTATAGGATGGCACCATTGGAGTTAAAAGAGCTAAAGGTTCAGCTAAAAGAGTTAACGGATAAGGGTTTTACGAGACCGAGTTATTCTCCGTACGGTGCTCCTATACTTTTCGTGAAAAATAAAGACGGATCGATGGGATTATGTATAGACAATCGACAGCTCAACAAGGTTATAGTTAAGAATAAGTATCCTTTACCAAGGATCGACGATTTTTTTACCAATTGAAGGGAGCCATAGTGTTTTCTAAGATAGACCTGAGGTCTAGTTATTACCAACTGAGAGTTAATGAGCAAGATGTACCGAAAATCGCATTTCAGATGAGGTATGGTCATTATGAGTTCCTTGTCATGCCTTTTAGCTTAACAAATGCTCCCGCCGTGTTTATGGATTTAATGAATCACATTTTCTGACCGTACTTGGATAAGTTCGTTGTTGTTTTTATCGATGATATATTAATTTATTCTCGTGATAAGAGTGAGCACGCGGAGCATCTCAGAACTATTTTGCAGACCTTAAGAGATAAGCAGTTGTATGCTAAATTTAGCAAAAGTGAATTTTGGCTTTGAGAAGTTGGATTCTTGGGTCACATCGTGTCGGGTGATGGAATTAGAGTTGACCCGAGTAAAATATCTGCTATCGTTGATTGGAAACCGTCGAGGAATGTGTCAGAGATTAGAAGATTTTTAGGCTTAGCGGGTTACTACAGAAGATTCGTTAAAGGATTCTTCTATGATTGCTACACCAATGAAGAGGTTGGTATAGAAAGATGTCAAGTTCGAATGGACAGAGAAGTGCCAACAAAGTTTTGAGAAACTAATAGCATTATTGACTGAAGCCCCAGTTTTAGTACAATTGGAACCGAGAAAAGAATTCGTAGTGTATAACGATGCATCCTTAAATGGATTGGTGTGTGTGCTTGTGTAAGAAGGTAAGGTAATAGCATATGCCTCGAGACAACTGAAGCTGCAAGAGAAAAACTATCTGACTCATGACTTAGAGTTAGCCGCCATAGTCTTTGCACTGAAGATTTGGAGACACCATTTGAATGGCAAGAGATGCCAAGTATTCACCAACCATAAAAGTCTAAAGTATTTGATGACTCAAAAGGAGTTAAACCTAAGGCAGCGGAGATGGTTAGAGTTGATAAAAGATTATAAGTTGATGATTGACTATCGCCCGGGGAAGGTGAACGTGGTCGCCGATGCTTTGAGTAGGATGTTATTGTTTGCCTTGAGGGCTATGAACACTTAGTTGTTAGTAACCGATGATGGTTCAATTTTAGTCGAGATGAGAGCAAAACCAATGTTTTTGCAAGAGATCTGCGAAGCTCAAAAAGGTGATAAAGGATTGCAAGCTAAGATAACTCAGTGCGAGATGGGTATAGAATCAGACATTCGAATTGGTTCAAATGGTTGTTTATTGTTTCGAGATAGAATTTGTGAACCCAGAGATGATGAGCTTATTCAGAAAATTTTGCATGAGGCACATAACAGTTGTATGTCTATCCATCTGGGTAGTGTGAAAATGTATAATGACTTGAAGAAAATGTATTGGTGATCGGGAATGAAAAGAGACATCTCAGAGTTTGTCTCTAAGTGTTTAATTTTTCAACAAGTGAAAGCCGAACACCAAGTACCTTTGGGTTTACTTCAGCCCGTGATGGTTCCCGAGTGGAAATGGGATAGGATTACCATGAATTTTGTGTCTAGATTACTATTGATGCCAAAAAAGAAACATACTATATGGGTTGTGGTTGATAGGCTAACAAAGTCAACTCATTTTATACCGCTGCGTACCGATTATCCACTTGAGAAATTGGCCGATTTGTATGTTTCTAAAATTGTGAGACTTCACGGAGTGCCATTGTCGATTATTTTGGTAGAGATCCGAGGTTTACCTCGTGTTTTGGAAAAAAATTACAAGAAGCTTTGGGGAAAAAGTTGAATTTTAGCACGACTTTTCATCCGCAAATCGAAGGTTAGTCGGAAAGAGTAATTCAGATTCTTGAAGATATGTTGCGGTGTTGTGTTCTTGAGTTTCAAAGTAGTTGGGAAAGGTACTTACTGTTGGTAGAGTTTGCCTACAACAATAGCTATCAGTCGAGTTTGAAAATGGTGCCTTATGAGGCTTCGTATGGGCGTAAGTGCCGAACGCCCTTGTATTGGACCGAACTCAGAGAAAATCAGATTCACGGGCTCAACTTAGTTAAAGAGACCAAAGAGAAATAAAGGTAATTCGTGACTATTTGAGAGCCACTTCGGATAGACAGAAATCCTACGCAGACTTGAAATGAAAAGAAATTGAGTTTCAAGTCGGTGATAGGGTGTTTTTGAAAGTATCCTCGTGGAGGAAAGTCCTCAGATTCGGTAAGAAAGAAAAATTAAGTCCACGTTTTATTGGACCTTATGAAGTGACTGAGAGAATTGGACCGGTAGCTTATCGTTTAGCCTTGTCGTCTGAGTTAGAAAATATCCATGATGTATTCCATGTGTCTATGTTACGCCTTTACCGTTCTGACCCATCACATGTGATCTCACCAACAAAGGTTGAGATTTGTTCAAACATGACCTATGGTGAAGAACCGATTAAGATTTTAGATCGAGAGGTCAAGAAATTGAGAAATAAAAGTATAGCACTCGTGAAAGTACTATGGCATAGACATGGGGTTGAAGAGGCCACGTGGGAGCCCAAGGAGACTATAAGAGATCAATACCCAAATCTTTTCACTGGTAAGATTTTTGGGGACGAAAATCCCTAAGGGAGAGAGAATTGTAACGGCTCGATTTTGGGGCTAGTCGAAACAGAGGTTTCAGAGCCACTAATCCGGGGCTGGAGAAATTACTTTTAATATTATTTTATGTGTTATAGCATGATTATATGAGTACATAAAAATTTGGTGAATTAATTTTAGTGATTACTTCCTTAATTTCAAAAAAGGACTAAATCGCATAAATTGCGAAAGTTTTATCCTACAAGATAAAGGTGTTAAATAGCTAGAGAACCTTAAATTAGAGGTCCTTAATGTGGAAATAGCCCCTTATCAGAGGGATGGCCGGCTGTAGGAGACAAAAAAAATGAAAATTGGTCAAAGTTGGTGGTATTAGTGACTTAATTGAAGAAATAAAATAAAATAAAGAGAAAAGATATCATCTCTTCATCTTCCTCCCTACTACCGAAATTTTTAGAAAACTTAAGGGTTTTGAGAGCTCAAAATTTTAGCCAAGCTTTTCTCTTGCAAGTAAGTCATTTTGATGGTCATTTTTTGTTGATTTTTGTGTTTTTGGAACCCTTATATCTTAATCTAGATAATGAGGGGACTATTTTTCACTATGGTTGAAAGTTTAGGGTTTTGCTATGAGAGCAATAGTGTTGTTTGCTGAATTTTTATGGAAGATAATGAATCTTGGTTGTTAAATAACCAACTTGTGTGAAAGGGGTTTCTATAAAAGCCTCAATTGTAACGCCCCGCACCCAAGACCGATACTGGGTCTGGATACGAGACATTACTATGCTTGAACTCTCTGAAACATGTACTTACGGGCTATAAAATTTTGTTCCAACTTAAAAACTTCACTTTCTTAGTCAACACATATAACAAGGGCCTACGAGTCCTTTAGCTCATGTCAGAAAACTTTCAGAGTTAAAATCAAATAACTCATTTTTTAAAGCAGGGTTCACATGCCCGTGTGACTTGGAACACGCCCGTGTACCCTTAAGCACGCCCATGCCCTTAAATCGTGTAGAACTACTGACTATTTCCACATGGCTTAGACACGCCTATGTCTACCAACCGTGGGAGGTTACTGACTAATTTCACATGCCCATGATAGGCCCGTGGGCTTAGATCGTGTGCTAATCCTTGATATACTGACTAAATTAACATGGTATAGGCACACGCCCAAGTCCAAACCGTATGTCTTACATGGCATACACACACAGCCGTGGGATTTGCCCGTAGCCTATTCTGATTAATAATACTAAGGTGCAGGGTTAACACGGTCTTGACACATGCCCGTGTGTCCAACCGTTAGCCACCCTGAAATGAAGATCATATCCATACACAACTCAACGATGCAATAACAACCCAATTTTATGAATAATACTACATGCTTCATTGATCTTAATAAACATACATGCTTAGTCAAATTTGGCCAATCACTTGGCCATATACAAAAGAATAATAGACTTGATAGCCTTTACAAAGGCCCTTCTTAAAACATGTCCACAAAATGAATGTTTCCTATACATGCCATACTTAGTAAAGTAACTTGGCTATACCAAAATAAAAGTTGATAGTGTGTTGCGAGCTCGACTTTAATGATCCACGAGTTAGCTTGGCGGGACTGCATAGAAAGAAAGAATCATAACGTAAGCATATAGCTTAGTAAGTTTGCATGTAACAACTCATAGCATCATCATTGCTTAATATAAACCATTTCACATAAACAATGGTATCATGAATTTCAGCTAAAGAGCTTACTTACTCATATAGATTCTTACATGTCTCATGACACTTACTATTATCATACTTGTAAGGTAACCATGATACATGTATCACTTGATCACATTGATCAGTATACGATAATAACAATAATCATGATATCTACTTTCTCATTCACAACATGAATAATACTCAACTTCATCTAACTTTATCTTGATACTAACTTTACTTTCTTAACTTTCTTGCTATCTTCTTTTAGCTTACTCATTTGCCCGATGTATTTTTGTGAATAACCGAGGATACTAAATCTCTTCCCACATAATATGATGCCAAAGCCATATCCTAGACATGGTCTTGTATGGGTTATCTTATCTTGGTTTCACGGCCATGTCTTGACATGGACTTATATGAAGTCTTGCTCTTGATAACATACTCAATGCCAAGCTTGAGTCCTTGGACTTACATGATAACTTGCTTGTTAACTTGATCAATGCCAAGCTTGCCTTGGACTTACATGATATCTTGATCAATGCCAAGCTTGCCTTGGACTTATATGATAACTTGCTTGCTAACTTGATCAATGCCAAGCTTACCTTGGACTTACATGATATCTTGATCAATGCCAAGCTTGCCTTGGACTTACATGATAACTTGCTTGCTAACTTGATCAATGCCAAGCTTGCCTTGGACTTACATGATATCTTGATCAATGCCAAGCTTGCTTTGGACTTACATGATAACTTTCTTGCTAACTTGATCAATGCCAAGCTTGCCTTGGACTTACATGATATCTTGATCAATGCCAAGCTTGCCTTGGACTTACATAATAACTTGCGTGGTAGATCGAGTATCCTGGGAAATTCATCTCCCATCGGGACTTGCTCATACTTATCATCATGATTTCTTGCTTGAACATAACATGATCATTTTATATAATTATTGTACATTATACTAAGCAAATTAATGATAAAAATCATTTAATGATAAAAATCATAAAACTTAGAAATCATACAAACTTACCTCAATATACAAAATGTATGTAGATGTGCAATTTTACTCCTCGACTTTGTTCTTGCCTCGGTTTCGATCCGGGCTTCATTTTTCTTGATCCATAATCATAAATAGACCGTATTGACTAAATTGACTCATAATTCATACTTTGGCAAAATTACTATTTTGCCCCTATACTTTCTAATATTTACACTTTTGCCCCAATTCTCGTAAAATGATTTTCATGCAACTTTCTTAAACTTAATGCTCAACTGAATCATTTTCTCTTCTATAACAATCATCAATTCTCACTATTTCTAGTAGGTATGACCAATTTTATAACTGTTACAAAATGGTCCCTACTACTATTTTTCATGAAATTCATTAAGGAAAAGATGTTTATCTAACATCAAACTCTCTTAAACTTCCATAAAACATCATTTAACAAGCATGTCATTCAAGGGTAGATTTTTGAACATGCATCTTAGCTCATTTTATAGCTAAAATTAGCTAATTCATAATACTGAGAACTTCAAAAATACGAAGAATATTAAAAACGGGCTAAGATGAACTTACTATGAGCTTGAAAAAAATGAAGAACCCTAGCTATGGTGTCTCCCAATTTTCGGCAGCAACAAGGAAGAAGATGAGTGAATTTTTTTCATCTTTATCCTATTTTAATCACTAATTTGGCCAAAAGACCAAAATGCCCTTCCTCTTAAAAATTTCCATAATAGTCTCTTAAGGCCAATTTTGTCCAAAAATTAAATTTTGGGCAAATTTCTATTTAAGGGCTCATAATTATTATTATAAAGCTATTTCATGCAAAAAGCTTCTAGAAACTCATATATTGCAACTTTTGCAATTTAGTCCTTTTTGGACCAATTGACCTCAACTTAATAAAATTGCTTTACAAAACTTTCATACTAACGTGCAAACATGGCATAAACCTGGAAAACTCATAATTTCACCTTGGGTTCGTGGCCTCGCACCACTATCCTGACTAGGCCCTAAATCGGGCTGTTACATCAACCTATGTGGTTACTACTGGGCATTCTGTTTTACCAAATTAAGGTACAGGTGAACACACGGCCGAACTACACGCCCATGGGGCAGAACGTCTGCCACACACGGCCTAAAAACATGCCCATGTGGACAAAATCAAGGATATTTATCGAGCCTTTTTTCCACCCTTACTTGCACCAACATTAAAACAACCCTAACCCGTGCCCAACATCGGAACAGGATACGAGGCATTACCAGACTTAATTTGCTCAAACATACATTATTGGGCTATAAAATTTCTTTTCAAACTTAAAACTTTTCATTCATATTCTGATAAACGATAATATACACATATTTTAATCCCACATTTAGCATTTGGATAATTTATCGCTTTAATTATGGAAATAAATGCTCCTAAACCTTTGTTTTCATGTTTTATACTCAGGAGAGCACCGGAGGATGAAAAGAATGAGAAACGGGCCAAAAACAGAAAAAATAGGCTGAATTACAAAATTGATAGGGTCTGGGCCCAAGACCACTCGGCTGTGCCTCATTAACAGACCCGAACATGGCCTGGCCTCGAATCACACAGGCGTGTGCCATGGGCGTGTCCCTAACGTGACTGTTTGAAATCTATTCAGAATAGGGTACTTAGAGGCAAAGAAATACCTTCCAAAAGCATATATAAACACCCAATAGTCCAACCTTCAAGGGGGTGTTTAGTTAGGCCAAAGAGCCAAGCCAGAGGGGCTGAAATGTGGGATTCACTCGAAGAAAGCCAGTTGATTCATCTCAAGAAGCCAGAATCATACTCAAGACTGGGGATCTCCCATTCATTTCCTCCTTGGGGTTTTAGGGTTTTATTTATGTTTTATTTTGTATTTTCTTCTGAGATGTATTCTTTTATGATTATGAACTAAACCCCTCAAATACCTGAGGGGGATGAAACCTAAAAGGAATCTTGTTATTATTTTCTGAGCTATAAGATAAATATTTGATTTGTTCTTAACTATGTGTTCTTAATTCTTGTTTTGAAATTTTAGGATACTGATTCGAGCATTTATGCTCTTAGGCAGAGGAGGAATAGACCCTGTCTAAGAGTAAATCTAGCATAGTTAAGCGAAGTTGATCGCAACCCTAGAGATAGGATGACGAAAATCTGCCGGATTAGGGTCAAACCTAATATGGGAGTCCATAGATTGAGTTAATGCAATTCTAGGGGTTTTAATTAGAAAGAGATTTCAATTAATCAACCTAGGGTTAGACGTTAGTAGCCTCGAGAGAGGTATTAATATAAATTAGGGAATCCTACGGATCAAGTCAAGTGAATAAATCGTCTGGTTCAGAGTTAGATAACAAGTGAAGTCTAGGTGGATTCTTCCTCGAGTATTGTCTCAATCAATTGGTTTTCCCCACAAGTATTTCCCCAATTCATTCTCTTTGTCTTAGCATCTTTAGCTTAGTAGTTAATTAATTATAGATTAGACAACAAATCCTTTAATTCTTAGGTTAAATAATAAAAAAGAAAGTTAGTATTAGTACTTTTAGTTCCTTTGGATTCAACAATCCTGTCTTGCCAGTAAACTGTACTACTGTTCGATAGGTGCGCTTGCCTCGAGTCATTGTCACAGTTAGTTTTTAGGCTAGATCATTCATTATAAATTTTTAAGACTCTGACACACGATCAAGTTTTTGGTGCCGTTGCCGGGGAACTGAAATATTAAGAACGCTCAATTTTTATTACTTTAGCCATTTTTTTATTTTTCTATAATTTAATTTAATTTTTACTTTGCTAATTCTTCTTTGATTTGCTTCTGGTAGGTAATTCTAATTTATGACTAGGAGGAACCCATCAGGACCCTTGATTTTTTTTACAGTGAAATAGAACATACCGCTCGCAAAAATCGAAGAGATGTCACTGAATAATTATCAGTGGCAAGTCATGAGGACAAAGCTTACCAAAGCAGCCGATGTTTTCAACCTTGACGCGGTCACCATGTTATCTTACCAGGTAGAGTTTTTAAATATAAAAATTGATGGTTTGTATGGTTCTCCGCAGGTACATCCAATTATGTAATGCGATATGAATAGAGGAGGGATGAGCAATACAGAATATCCACCTTACAACCTAAGCGCTGAAAACGAGCAAGTTCACTATATGAGTAATAATTTTCAATCTCAAAATAATTTTACAAGAACACTTATAATGCAAAGTTGGAGGTACCATCCCAATTTCTTATGGGTGGTCAAGGTAATCATAGACAACAACCCTCCCAAACTTCCAACAATGACCCTACCCACGGAAAAAAAGCCGAACCTTGAGGATATGCTGACAAAATTCATAGCGGTGAACACTTAAAAAATCAACAAGCATCGATTCAAGATATCGAAAACCAATTAGGGCAACTTGCTAAGCTGATCTCAAAAAGACCACAAGGTATCTTGCCTAGCAACACCGAAACTAACCCAAGAGAGCGACCTCAAGCAATAATGGCTCACGATAGTGAAGGGTTAGATGAACCAAGGTTTAAGCTAGAGAATGTGGTAGAGGAAGGTAAGGTTGAAGTAAGCCATGATAAACCAAACCAGATGCCAGATTCAAGGAAATTTTTAAAAGAATTTTTGATAAACGAACGGAAGTTAGACGATACATCACATTTGGAGCTAAACGCAGTTCTTGACACGGCTAGGACATCGAGTATTAAATATGGAACCAATCACTTCAAAATTGGGGACAAGGTACTGTCAGATGCAACCGACCCTAGAATAGCCATTTCAGAGCATAATACAAACGGTGCGACTCCTTTTCTGGCACGTAAGGTCTTCCCATATGGAACGGTCGAGGTAACACATTCTAATTTTGGCCCTTTTAAGGTAAATATTACCGAATCAAACCATATGTTGATAGAATTGATAGTAAGAAAAAGGAGTTTCGACTCCGTGAACCACCATGGCTGTACGAATAACAGGTAAGTCTAGCTCAAGACTTTAAACGAGCGCTTCTCGGGAGGCAACCCGAGAACTAACCCTCTTAATTTTTATATTTTTGAATTTTAGCATCTAACTAAGAACTAACCAGACTTTTAGGCGTAGGTTTTCATACCCACACGGCCTTGCACACGGCCGTGGCCGTGGCCGTGTGGCCACCACAGGAAGGTACAAGGGTGTGGGCAACCACCAGATCCATGATTTCTATTTAATCCCCTTCTTCTGTTTACTTTCTTCCCTAAAGTCTTCTTCCTTTTTTCCCTTTCTCTTTGAACGCATATCCACTTTTCATTATTTATTTTTACTCTTCTTTTTATATTTATTTTTTATTTTCTTTATTATTTTCTTCTTATTCTTCATGCCATTTAGATTAAGCTTAGGATGCAATAAGGTTAGAGTCATTGCTTCAATGATCCAATTTCAAAGCGGTTCGAGGCACTCCCGTTTCTTTTCATTGACTCCATCCAAAATTCGGAAGTTTCACTTCTCTCCTATCTTATGATTTTAATATTATTTTGCTATTATATATCTTTATACATTGAGGCAATGTACATCTTAAGTGTGGGGTGAAAATTTATTTAGAAAAGTTCTTAACTTTTGCATTATTCTCAAAATCCCTAAATGATATCTTGTCTTAAGTAATTTTCTCATATTACTAATTAGAATGAAATTCTGTTGATTTATGATTTTTATTGATCTGTTTTAGATTAATTCATAGTTAATTATACATTGATAATTTAAACTTCAAGATACTAGATAATCAAGCATGATGAGTCTATTTTCAAAAATTATAATTTTGTTAGGTTGTCTACCTAAATCTAATTATTACTTTGAAGTTTGAAATTTACAAGGTTGTTATCAAATACCCATAATTTTTGTGAGATTTTGAACATTTTAGAGCATACATTCTTTTCGTGCTCACTTTATTATGAGTGTGTCAACATTGATTTGTTATTCTAGAACTTGCTTCGATTACGCATGTCGAGACCACATCTTTGATTTGATATACTGAGATGATAAAGGCACTTAGGATGGGACTAAACCCTTACCTTCACAATTAACCCCTAGTTGACTCCGTTGATCCTAACAACCCTTTTTATTGATTCACACACTAATATTAACCCAAAACCCATCTTGTATTTGTTATCACCATTCCTTTTGACTACCCTTCTATAGAGACTTGATATGATCAGTTGCCTAATTATTTTATTTCAGTAGTTGAATTTTTCTTATATTATGTATTTATTGATTTGTTCTTAAAAAAATCAAAGTATATTCATTATTAGTTCTATGTTTTAAGTGAGTTTATACGTTTAAATTCCACATCGTGAAGAAGAAGCTCGTATTATTAGTTTTCAATTGATGTAATTATTCAGGATTAGTTCATTTTTCTAGTTAGGTAAATTGTCAATTCAATCTCGATTCTAACCTTCTAATTCAACCTTTATCCACACCATTAACCTAAGCCTCATTACAACCCTTTAAAGACCTTTTGATCTGTGTATCATCTCATTTTATAGTGGTGGAGATTTGATTGTCATGCAAGCATATGGTAATTAAACACTTTTGAGTGATTTGAGTGAATCTTTAGTGAGGATGTCATCTCTTGTCAATTTTGAATTAAAGGTAATTATTTAGATAAGGGGAAACACCTATATTTTTCGTGCTATAAACTTATGACTTTGATTGTTTGAATCTTTAAGACTCTTTGAGTTAAATTATCCATGTATAAATTATCTATGAATTATGATGAAACATTATCGATGAATATTATGAATTGAGGAAGTTCGTTTTAATTGTGAGTTGAGAATTTTGCTTGAGTACAAGCAAAAGCTAAAGTGTGGGGGTATTTGATAAACCATAATATACACATATTTTAATCCCACATTTAGCATACTTTTGGATGATGTATCCCTTTAATTATGGAAATAGGTGCTCCTAATCCTTTGTTTTCATGTTTTATACTTGGAGAGCACCGGAGGATTGAAAAGAACGAGAAACGGGCCAAAACAGAAAAAATGGGCTAAATTATGAAACCGAAACAAACAGGGCCCAAGACCACACGACCGTTCCTCATTAACAGACCCGAACATAGCCTGGCCTCGAATCAAAGGGCGTGTGCCATCGGCGTGTCCCTGACGTGACCTGCTTGAATTCTATTCGAAATAGGGTACTTAGAGGCAAAGAAAGACATTCCAAAAGCCTATATAAACACCATAGAGGCCAACCTTCAAGGGGGCGTTCAGCTAAGCCAAAGAGCCAAGCTAGAGGGGCCGAATTGTGGGATTCACTCGAAGAAAGCCAGTTGATTCATCTCAAGAAGTCAGAGTCATACTCAACACTGAGGATCTTTCCTTCAATTCCTCCAGGGGGTTTTAGGGTTTTCTTTATGTTTTGTTTTATATTTTCTTCCGAGGGGTTTTAATTATAAAGAGATTTCAATTAATCAACCTAGGGTTAGAAGTTAGTAGCCTCGAGAGAGGTATTAAAATAAATTAGGGAATCTTACGGATCAAGTCAAGTGAATAAATCGTCTCGTTCAGAGTTAGATAACAAGTGAAGTCTAAGTGGATTCTTCCTCGGGTATTGTTTCAATCAATTGGTTTTTCCCACAAGTATTTCCCCAATTCATTCTCTTTGTCTTAGCATCTTTAGCTTAGTAGTTAATTAATTATAGATTAGACATCAAATCCTTTAATTCTTAGGTTAAACAATAAAAAAGAAAGTTAGTATTAGTACTTTTAGTTCCTTTGGGTTTGACAATCTTGTCTTGCCACTAAACTGCACTACTGTTCGATAGGTGCACTTGCGCCGAGTCATTGCCACAGTTAGTTTTTAGGCTAGATCATTCATTATAAATTTTTAAGACTCTGACATACGATCATATTCATAACATTCTTATTATAGGCCTACGAGGCCCTAAACATACTTACGGGCAGTTTTGGAATTAATCCGGAAACTTTTACGCTCTTAGAAAATTTTTACTTAAACAGGGGCCACATGCCCGTGTGAAATGGGACACGCCCGTATGGGCAAGCCGTGTAGTCACACATGCCCATGCCCCTTGCCCATGTGGAATTTAATTTTTATTTTGAACCTACAGGAGATTTCACAAGGCCGGACACACGCCCGTGTCAATGTCCCGTGTCTCTCATACGGCCTAGACACGTCCGTGTCCTCACCCGTGTGTGAAAACCTTAGCATTCTACTTATGATGTCAGCAACTTCTCAAGGGGCACACGGCCTAGGCACATGCCCGTGTGCTAGCCCATGTGACGAATCGAATTCTCATAAATATGGTGCAGGGGACACACGACCTATCAGCACACCCATGGGGTTGACCGTGTGTCAAACATGGCCTAGAGACTTGCCCGTGTGGACAATTAAAAGGCTATTTTCCAAGCCAATTGCCACCCTAAAACATAAACACACTTATACCAACTCAAGCAATACATGATATGGCAGTAATACCCTATAAAGAACCACTAATCATCATTCAAACACTTCACATTTTACCTCATCATTTGCATAAACTTTCCCTTCATAAAACTTATCATCATTAAAATATGAAACTTGACAAATTGGCCAATTCCCTATGGCCATATACAAAGTGAGTGTATAACATTAGTAGCCATCCCTTTGGCTCTCAAATATGACATAATACAAAATGACCAAGTTCCTATACCTGCCATACCCAAAATAAATCAACTTTACTATGCCAAAAGAATGATTGATAGTGTGATCCGAGCTCCGACGTTCTACGATCCCCGAGCTAGCTTGGCGATACTACAAGGAAAAGGGAAAAGAGAGGCGTAAGCATATAGCTTAGTAAGTTTGCATGAATTAATATGGCAACATAAGTGTTCATGGTAAGATCCATTCATCTCATATAACAATAGCAACATAAGTTCTTAAGTGCTTAGGCATACTTACTCATACTCACTCTTACCATCACACATCACATTATGATTTCATAACTTGTAATTTTACTCATGGTACATGTACCACTTAGTCACATAATTTAGCACTTATGCTAACTTGGACATAAACTTAAATCATCATCATCCTTAACATAAATGGAACTCAATGTCATCCTTGTATAATTTAACTCTATAGCATCGTTGCATACTTAGTTCTTTTGTCCGTTGAACTACTCGGAATATCAGAGGATACTCAATCTCATCATACATATATCATGATGCCAATGTCATATCCCAGATATGGTCTTACATGGGATCACCTCTTGATGCCGATGCCATATCCTAATATGGTCTTACACGGGATCTCTTAGCTCGATGTCGATGCCATGTCCCAGACATGGTCTTATACGAGATCGTACTTAGATGTCGATGCCATGTCCCAGACATGGTCTTACACGAGATCTTCTTTTGGTGCCGAAGCCATGTCCCAAACATGGTCTTACACGAGACCTTCCTTATTTGATCTGATGCCACGTCCCAACATTGTCTTATACGGGATCTACATTCGGTGCCGATGCCATGTCCCAGACATGGTTTATACGGGACCATCCTTATCTAATGTCGTGACATAGGTATCCTCGTTATTTCGAATATTCAATCGAGACTTCAACTTGTCATATTCTCTTCACTTTTTCATTAAGGTATCATTAATTAATTTCATGGAAATAATAATATGCATTTCTTATAATAATAAGAAATTTAAATACGATAACATATGTAGCCTTAATTTCACACAAACTTATCTTGGTACTCAAAATGCTTGTAAATGTTCGATTTAGTCCAACACTTTGTTCTTGCCTCGGTTTCGGTCTGGGCTTCGTGTTTCTTGATCCATAATGACAATTTCACTTGTTTAATACTCACATTGACTAAATTGACTCATGAATCATGCTTTGGCAAAATTATGATTTTTCCCCTAACTTCTATATAATTACACTTTTGCCCCTAGTCTCGTAAAATGATTTTCATTCAACTTTCTTGTATTTCAAGCCTAACCGAAACATTATCTTAATTGCAACAGCGTTCAACTTCTACTATTTCACTCATGTATGACCATTTTTACAACTTTTACAATATGGTCCTTTTTATGCATTTTTCATGAAAATCACTTAGAAAAATATGTTTATCATACATCAAACTTTCATATTCTTCCATAAAACATCAATTACATGCATGTCATAAATGGGTGAATTTTTGAACATAAACCTTAGCTCAAAATATAGCTAGAAATAGCTAAACCAAGCTACAAGGGTCTCAAAAATAAGAAGAACATTAAAAACGGGGCTAGGATGCACTTACTATCAAGCTTGGAAGTTGAAGAAACGCTAGCTATGTCTCCTTGCAAATTTTGGAACTTGGAGGAAGAATATGGACAAAATTTTGGCTTATTTTTTCCTTTTTAATTCATTAATTAACCAAATGACTAAAATGCCCTTAAAGCCCTTTCTTGAGATTTTTCCTTCCCATGCCTATTTTTGTCCATCTTAACATATAATGGTCTAAATTGGTAAATAAGGACTTCTAAAAATTTTTATGATACTGTTTCATACTTAAATCTTCTAGAATATCATATTTTCTAATCTTTGCAATTGAGTCCTAATGGACAATTTAATCACTATTTAATAAAATTTCTTCATGAGATTTTCACACAATCATGCAAACACATCATAGTCCTCGTAAAAATCATAAAACACATATTTCTACTTCAAATTTGTGGTCTCGCACAACTATTCCGACTAGGCCTTAAATCGGGCTGTTACAAACATAAGCCACATCAAGCAAGACCAATTCACACATACTTTATCAATTCAATCATGCAACCTACTCATTCATGCACTAACATACTAAATACTCAACCATGCAATTTGCTCATTCATGAAAAACATCATCATTTACTTCCATCAATAACAAGCATTAGCCATCATCCATGGCATTATACAAAATGAATCAAACTTCAAGACAAGCCAACACGTTTGGCCAGCACAATATGACACTAGGCCAAAGACCAAGTCCCTATACATGCCATACCCAAAATGATAAATCTAACTATACCAAATGTTCAAATTGATAGTGTGATCGAGCCTCCGATGTCCTTTGATTCCCGAGCTAGCTTGGCGATACTATAAGAAAATAGAGAAGAAAGGGGGTAACCTAAAACTTAGCAAGTCGCATGTAAATAATTAACAACAAATTACCATGCATTATCATACTCATAACATATTATAATATTTCACATAATTCTTGAATGATTAAAGGCATAACTTACTCATTATCACCCTTACTAATCATGCAACATAATTCGAGCTCATTTCTCATGAATTTCATATAGGTTCCTGTATCACTTACAAAATAGTTCTCACTTTTGACACAAGCTGTAAATTACCTGTTGAACCAGTTGGAATACCAAAGGATACCCGACAAGCCTCGCACAAGGGGGTAAAATGCCGATGCATACCCGACAAGCCTCGCACAAGGGGGTAAAATGCCGATGCCATGTCCTAGACATGATCTTACACTGGCTCACATGTCAAGGCCGATGCCATGTCCCAGACATGGTCTTACACTTGCTCTCATCTCAATGTCGATGCCATGTCCCAAACATGGTCTTACACTGGCTCTCATAATGTGGTCGATGCCATGTCCCAGACATGGTTTTACACTAGCACACATATCAATGCTGATGCCATGTCCCGGACATGGTCTTACACTGGCTTACATATAGAGGCCGATGCAATGTCCCAGACACTGTCTTACACTGGCTCTCATATATCCCTAATGTCATGGCATGGATATCCGATCTATTCCTATGGTTCAACCGGGAGGTTTTAATACATCAATTCTCATCATGCATATTCACAACAATAATCAAACATTTTATGCAATATCAATTGTTTAATTCATAATAACAATAGAGTTGTATTATTTACGTACAACTTACCTCAATATACAAAATATGGGCGACCTGTTCGATTTAGTCCAAGAACTTGGTTTTCCCTGTCTAAGTCCGGACACCGTTTTTCTTGATCTATAATGACAAAATTAACTAATTTGATCACTACATTAATCAAGAAATTCCAAAATTCCTACTTTGGCAAAATTATCGTTTTGTCCTTAGATTTTCACATAATTATGATTTTGCCCCTAGGCTCGTAAAACGATTTTCATCAAATTTCCTCCTTAACCAAGCCTAGCCGAATCTATTTTAAGCTTACAGCAACTCACAAATCCAATTATTTCACACATTTACTAACTATTTTACAACCTTTACAAAAAGGTCCATTTTAGGTATTTTCATAGAAACACCTTTCAAATAAGTTGTTTATTTAACAACCAAGATTCATTTTCTTCCATAAAAATTTAGCAAAAAACACTAATTATCTCATGGAAAAACCCTAGACTTTCAACCATAGTGCAAAATAGTCCCCTCATTAGCTAGATTAAGCTACAAGGGTTCCAAAAACACAAAAATCAACAAAAATGACCATCAAAATGACTTACTTGCAAGAGAAAATCTTGGCTAAAATTTTGAGCTCTCAAAACCCTTAAGTTTGCTGAAAATTTTGGTAGTATGGAGGAAGATGAAGAGATGATATCAGTCTTTATGGAAGGGATGGTCAAATGTGATGAATTAGTGTCAAGTGGTTGTGGAACAAAAGGAAGACGAGGTCTCTATAACCTTTCTTTTATTGGATGGAACAGGTACCTTGCTTTTTCCCCATGTGTTCGGTATTATGTACTTGAAATAATATTTCACAATAAGATGTATCAGGCTATTAAAATGTTGAATGGAAAAATGGTATGCAAGTTCGACGTATGGTAATGACCGTGCAATGACTAGTGAAGTGGTAACTAGAATTATGCAAGAAACGAAAGTCTATAGTAGGTATATATTTTCAAAGAAAATTCTCATTTAGCAACGACCATGCAAGAATAATGATGATTAGTAAAACCAAGCTAAACCTGAAAATCATTTGACATAGTACAGTTTGGGCAATATCAACATAGACATGAAAAAACAAAAACTTAGTGCCAAAATTCATTCATTGCAACAAACAACATTTGTTGGAGACAAAGCACTAGCATACAGAAAGTTAGAGCAACATTGTCGTCAGGTCAAACATGACTCTCAACAACATTAAATTAAATCAAACTCGAGTGTAAAGTAGGGAACCAAGCAATTTTACCAGAGCGTAAAATGTAAAGCAAGTAACTAGAATTAGGCATAAAAAATATAATACACAAAAATATAAAGAGAAAAAGTAAAAATAAAAAGTAAAAAAAAAAAACATGTTGGAAGGGAATGGCAGAGAACAAATGATGGTGCATCGTTTGATGACTGAATATATAGACGGCGGCTGTGAGAAATGGATGAAAGGTGGTGACAACGTGAGAGAACAACTGTAACACACCTAACCCGTATCCTTCGCTGGAATAGGGGTAAGAGGTATTACCGAACATTAGAAACATTTACAATCATTTTACAACACAAAGTTAATCATCGTCCAAACATATCAAGTTATATGCAAATAGTCCCTTAATGAGGTCTACGAGACCTTAAACACGATTTAGAAAGGAGTCGGGACTAAACCAAACACATACAAAAATTTATGAAAATTTAACATTTTTCCAAGCTACAGAGTTCACACGCCCGTGTGGGTAGGCCGTGTGCCTCACACGGCCTCAGACACGTCTATGTGTCCAAGCCGTCACAAAATAGGGCATACATATTGACTTGTCCACACGGCCTGAGACACACCGTGTACCTCACCCGTGGTCAACATTGACTTGCACCACCGGCCAGTAACACGTCCGTGTGTCCAACCTGTGGTTTAAACTGGCTTGTTTCACACGGCCAGTCACACGCCCGTATGTCTAGCCTGTGTGCAAGCCTGACTTGATTCAATTTGCAAACTCAAATGACACGGTCGAGCCACACGCCCGTGTGCTCAACCGTGTGAGCAATTATAGGCCATTTGCAAGGCCAAACTTGCCACCCACACTTAGAATCACCTACAAGCATCAAACTATATGCATTCATACCTCAAATGGCAACCAAACACACCAATGTATGCACTAATTAATCACCATCCACACCATCTATTTCGATCTCAATCTCAACTCAAATAAGTCCATCTAAAATACCAATTTCACATCCCAAATCATACAAGTCAAGCATCATGCAATTCATATCACAATTTCATATTTAAACCACAATACTCATCAACCAATTTAAGCATCAAACATACATATCCATTTTCACTAACTCATACCATATTTATCATTCACATAACCCACTCATATGAACCAACATCACTCAACTCCCAAGCCATATCACATGGAAAAGCTTATACACTTCAAAACATGCCATATCTACTGGTTTATACATGCTATATTCAAATATATACATCTTTCCAAAAATACTAAAATAAATAGCCGATAGTGTGTTTGAGTCGCTGACGATCCCGGATTCGAGCTAGCTATATAAACACTGTAAAATAGAGAAAAATTCACACAGTAAGCTTAAGAGCTTAGTAAGTGTAATATCCCGAAATTGGGCCTAGTAGATTTGGGCCAATTGGGCCTTGGGCTTTAGGAAAATTTGAGTATCATTTTGTTATTTGTGTTAGCTCGGGTATAATTTTTATTGTGGGCTTAGTATAGTTTTGTGAAGGTTTGGAATTAGTTATGAAGTTAGTATAATTCTTAGTATTGTATATTTAGTGAAATGGATTAAGTGAATTTGACACTTAAGTTAATTTAAGTATTAAATTCTATCATAAGAGGAATAAGTGGCAAGATGGTTAAGGCTCTTGAGAGGGTGCTTGAGGTTAGTGGTTCGAGTAACATGGAAGGCATTTTGAGAATTTTATATTTTTGTGCATCATAGCATTTATGGACGGTCAAACCTTATTCATGATAAGGTTGGACTTTCAAATTTTATGGCAAGTTGAATAATAGATTAGGCAAGCTTGATCATGGGGAAAGAAATCTTTTTAATTAAGGAATTGAAAGGGAACACAAGGCTTGATATAAGGTGTGTGCTATGGAAATTTTTGTATGGAAAAGTTTGACATTGAAGTCCATGTATTTGGACGGTTTAAGGGGCTAGGGGGGAGTTGACTTAATTTTGATGTGAATAGGAAGAATTAAGGAGAAAATTAGGAGTGTGATTAATTCAAAATTTATTTGAATTGATGGCAAGAATAACTTTGGTGTGATTGCCGAATTTTGATTTTGGTGTAAGGGGAAAAAGTGCTGAAATTTCCTTTGTAGTTAGGTGACATTTCGGTTAGCTTTGAAGGTGTTATTCTTTGTTTTGCATCAAGTCAAAATCTCCCTTAGCATTGCTGATTTCTCCTAGTGCTTTCGGTTGATGCAAACCCGAAACCAAAGTAATAATTGTCGATTTACTCTCTTAATCTTTGAGCCAAATTCCATTTGCTTTCTCTCTTTTCTTCTTGAAACCAAACTTTACTCTCCCAACTCTCTCTCTCTTTCTCTCTCTTTTTGCTCAAAACCGAAAGTACTCATCTCCACCCTTTCATTTTTCTTTTCTTCTCTCAAACTCTTGTGCCAAATCCTCTCCATCTTCCTTTGCCAATTTCCTCTCTTTCATTTTACTTTCTTTTCTTCCTCCTTTTCCACTCTAGCCAATTCTATTTATTGTTTTTAATCAACCATAGCGAATCTTCTTTCTTTCTTTTTGATATTTTGGCGAATCTCAATCGGCCTTGATTCCTTTTTGGTTGTTTCTTCAATCGATTTTAAGAAGGTAAGTGTCCATGGCGAAACTCCTTCTTACTTTTCTTCTTCTCTGTCGATATTTGGTGAAAGCCTAATCCGACAATTGTTGATAATATTGTTAATCTGTCATGGAATCGATTTCTTTTAGGCTCTTTGGGACTTTGGAAGATCAATCTAAGTCTTACTCTCTAGCAATCGAAGTTGGTAAGTCAAGTGGTAAGGGTATCTATGTTAGTTTATCATTTTTTAAATGATTGATGTAGAAGGTTAATTATTTATAGGTACTAGTGGGTGGCCGATTGCAAAGGGAACTCAGAGTGTGATTCGGATTTGGTAGGAGACCAAATCGAATTTAGAGAAGGAAGAACCACGTTTCGAGATCGTGTTAGATTCGAGTGGTTGGGATTTCGCTAATAGGCGGTGTGTAGTTAGCCTACCATTTCCGGTATTTGTGTTAAATCTATATGTGTTAAATATGTGCTAACTTGTGTAATGGAAATAGTGATAAGGATACCTCAAGGGTATGTCGATAATTGATAAGTACCAAATCTATTAAAAAGTGATCTTTAATATGAATATGTGATTATATGTTAATGAACATGCTCATGCATCATTATATTATGTCATTATGGAATGTTGCATGTGCATGGATTGGGATATGATATGAAAGAAGGTACGGGTGTACTTCGAGTACGTGGCTTGATGAGTGGCTATGTGCCTCATCGTGGTTGATATCGGCTATGTGCCATATCGTGGTTGATGAGTGACTATGTGTCCCATCGTGGCTTTGGTGTTAGCTATGGCTACATCGTGGATTGGCGCTGACTGAGGTCGCGTTGTGGATTTTTGTGCTTTATTGCACGTGGATGGCATTTGTTGCCTTATTGGAGTAAAAAGGAGAGGGTGATTTAATAATCCCCTGGTGTGTGGTAGGCTGGATACGGGGGTGTGTGGAGGATGGACCCTAGGCTGGGTTGGGTTTCATAATTGCATAATTTTGTATGTGAATATGTGTGGAAATGGGCCAAGCCCAATATGTGAACTCTATGTGATGTGGATATGGGCCAAGCCCAATATGTGGACTCATGTGGTTAAGTTATCTTATTATCTGATATGTGTTATAGTTATGGGCCAAGCCCAATATGTGGACTCATGTGGTTAAGTTATCTTATTATCTGATATGTGTTATAGTTATGGGCCAAGCCCAATATGTGAACTCTATGTGATGTGGATATGGGCCAAGCCCAATAAGTGAAATTATGTGAATAATGTTGCATTAATATCTGATATATGGGTTAATATGTGGTTAACATGTGGGTGGAATTCGGTGGATTAATTACACACTGAGTCTGTGTGACTCACCCAATTTTTCTCAAACCTTCGGTGATGCTCGGACCGGGTTGGAGTGGATATGAGGTGGCCCATGCGAAGATATTTTATTTGTTTTTACATATTATTTATGAAAGGTTAATTATTGTAATAAGGGCCACTTTAAGTATTTAAGGATTTTATTATGTTTTAAGTTGGATTATCGATTATATTTGAAAATGTTTTATTTTTAAACAACTTAATTTTATTTGGAACTTTAATTACACAATGTTTTAGTAAGGACAACAAATTTTTATGTTTTTAACTCTAAGTCAAAAGCTTTTCAAACGTTTTTCCGCAGATGGCATTTCAAATTCGGTCATAGCAAATGGGCGGGTTTGGGGTGTTACAATTTGGTATCAGAGCCAAGTTCAAAACTCGGCTTTGAGGGTTTTGGGCCCAAAAACATTTTTTTTAAGATGGGCTTTTCAAAGATTTGGGCTTTCATAAATTTTTCAGTTTTATTCTGGCATGGCACCTGTATCTCCGACCCGAAGTCCACCAGGTAAGTACCTCTAATTGTTGAGTGAATTATTATATGATTGGTATATGGGCATACTTGGGCTCGTAGATTAGTGAACTAGGATCTATGGAACCCTAGGACTAGTCTACTTAAACTCAAGTGCATAAGACTTAAGGACTATCAAACAAACCTGTGACTAAGTCACCGAGTTACGGTGTGGCAACCATTGTGCGCATGTCTAGGAGTGGATCTTGAAGAGCTTGGTATTTAAGTAGTCCTAGCGACTCACCTCCTCTTTACTCGAATCCTACCTGGTGCGTAGCTACGGTTCACCCTTACCAAGAGGACTTATTCACGGGCTAAACCAATCACTAAAACCCGAAAGGGACTAGCCATCTTGTTTCATAAAGATCTTAGTTTTAAATTTACCAAATTACCCTCCGATTTATAAAATTACCATGTTACCCTTGATTTTATGAAAATATTCTTACTTTACAAAAATACCAAAACCCTATTTTGCAAAATGTTAAGATACCCGAATTGAGAAATTTACTAAAATGCCACGACTTTCAAAATTCTTGGAATAACCCCGATTTCTAAAATTTCTGCAATACCTTTGATTCAAGAATGTTGTTCAAAATACCCTCGAGACTTTGAGATTTCAAAATGCTTTGATTTGTAAAGATTATTTTAAAGTTGACCACGATTAATTACAAAAATACCCCTATAGGAAAATGACAAAATTACCCTGGCCTGGAATGATCAGAAATGCCCATAATGATGTGTTGAATGTGTGTGTTGTGGATGAATGTGAATGTGAATGTGATTCTTTGAATTAGAATAGAAGCTTGAGCTGAAACTTTGATTGATCGAAAGAATTACCTCTAAACACTTCTTTCATAAAATTTGCTCGTGGATAAACAGTGAAACAAAATTTCTGATACATAAAACTTTTTAATCAGATTAAATTACGAAGTAGACAAGAGTTCTAGAGGACGTGGTCGTCGCGGACGTAGTAGAGGTAGAATGGCGATGTAAGCCGGTAGGGTCCGCCATGGGTCGAAAATGAAGTCTGCATGACGGCAGTGAAGCACGGAGGATCAAAATCAATCAAGAGGTGATGATCTTGTATCGCGCTATGTTGCAAGTGCTCGGCGAGTGGCGGGAGCTAGTGTAGGTAGCGGAGCTCGAAAGTCGATGTCGAACGACTCAGTCGAACAAATTTGAAGTTTTAGAGGAATATCTGGAGTAGCTCGAATGTGGCGAGTATTGGTTAGAAGCAGTCGAAAGAATAATGGACGATTTGGACTGTACCGATGAGGAAAAGCTGAAAGGTGCTATTTCGTTACTCCGGGACGAAGCTTATCGATGGTGGCTCACTGTTAGACAAGGTGTTCCGACAGATCGATTGGATTGGGATTATTTTAAGGTTAAATTTGAAGGAAAGTATGTTGGAGCTAGTTACTTGGACTCGCAAAGAAAGGCATTTCTCAACTTAGTGCAAGGAAGTAAGTCGGTAACAGCGTACGAAGCAGAATTTGTGCGGTTAAGTCAGTACGCCAAAGGGATCGTGACCACTGATTATGAAAGGTGTGTCCGATTCGAAGATGGGTTACGAGATGAGTTGCGAATGTTGATTGCTCCGCAAAGAGAAAGGGACTTTGCTGTTCTAGTGGAGAAAGCTCGAATCGCTGAAGAAGTTAAGAAGACTGTAAGGAGAACCAGAAAAGGATAGAAATTGGAACAAGAGGAGTTTTCGACCAGCAAAATTGCCAGAAGACTTTCAGAAAAGACCGAGGGTCGAGAATTGCAGACTGCACTGTATCGATTCTTTGAGAATCAGAATCGTTTATGTGCTCAGTGTGGGAGAACTCACACAGGAGAGTGTTGGGGTAATAGTAAGGAATGTTTCCGGTGTGGATCTAAGGCTCATTTGGTTAAGAATTGTCCGCAGATAACGAAGGTTCGTGGTCCAAACCATGGAGGAAATGGTTCTGGCCGAGGTCGTGGAACACCCGGTAGAGGTCCTAAAGGTTCAGATGTGGGACAACCAAGAATGTGATAGCGGGTAAGTTCTTTGTTTTGCTTTAGAGATAGCTCATTCTTGTGTTGCTAGTGAAGTGCTTGAAACTTTGGATATGAACTTAGAAACTATGCCTAGAAGGTAAGATAGTTTTATCAGAGTGCGCAGCATAAGCGTGGTGTGATGAGTAGGATTGCACGACTGTTAGTTAGTTGGAAATTTCGAGGACGAAATTTCTTTAAGGAGGGTAGAATTGTAATATCCCGAAATTGGGCCTAGTAGATTTGGGCCAATTGGGCCTTGGGCTTTAGGAAAATTTGAGTATCATTTTGTTATTTGTGTTAGCTCGGGTATAATTTTTATTGTGGGCTTAGTATAGTTTTGTGAAGGTTTGGAATTAGTTATGAAGTTAGTATAATTTTAGTATTGTATATTTAGTGAAATGGATTAAGTGAATTTGACACTTAAGTTAATTTAAGTATTAAATTCTATCATAAGAGGAATAAGTGGCAAGATGGTTAAGGCTCTTGAGAGGGTGCTTGAGGTTAGTGGTTCGAGTAACATGGAAGGCATTTTGAGAATTTTATATTTTGTGCATCATAGCATTTATGGACGGTCAAACCTTATTCATGATAAGGTTGGACTTTCAAATTTTATGGCAAGTTGAATAATAGATTAGGCAAGCTTGATCATGGGGAAAGAAATCTTTTAATTAAGGAATTGAAAGGGAACACAAGGCTTGATATAAGGTGTGTGCTATGGAAATTTTGTATGGAAAAGTTTGACATTGAAGTCCATGTATTTGGACGGTTTAAGGGCTAGGGGAGTTGACTTAATTTTGATGTGAATAGGAAGAATTAAGGAGAAAATTAGAGTGTGATTAATTCAAAATTTATTTGAATTGATGGCAAGAATAACTTTGGTGTGATTGCGAATTTTGATTTTGGTGTAAGGGAAAAAGTGCTGAAATTTCCTTTGTAGTTAGGTGACATTTGGTTAGCTTTGAAGGTGTTATTCTTTGTTTTGCATCAAGTCAAAATCTCCTTAGCATTGCTGATTTCTCCTAGTGCTTTCGGTTGATGCAAACCCGAAACCAAAGTAATAATTGTCGATTTACTCTCTTAATCTTTGAGCCAAATTCCATTTGCTTTCTCTCTTTTTCTTCTTGAAACCGAAACTTTACTCTCCCAACTCTCTCTCTTTCTCTCTTTCTTTTTGCTCAAAATCGAAAGTACTCATCTCCACCCTTTCATTTTTCTTTTCTTCTCTCAAACTCTTGTGCCGAAATCCTCTCCATCTTCCTTTGCCGAATTTCCTCTCTTTCATTTTACTTTCTTTTTCTTCCTCCTTTTCCACTCTAGCCGAATTCTATTTATTGTTTTTAATCAACCATAGCCGAATCTTCTTTCTTTCTTTTTGATATTTTGGCCGAATCTCAATCAGGCCTTGATTCCTTTTTGGTTGTTTCTTCAATCGATTTTAAGAAGGTAAGTGTCCATGGCCGAAACTCCCTTCTTACTTTTTCTTCTTCTCTGTCGATATTTGGTGAAAGCCTAATCCGACAATTGTTGATAATATTGTTAATCTGTCATGGGAATCGATTTCTTTTAGGCTCTTTGGGACTTTGGAAGCAGTCAATCTAAGTCTTACTCTCTAGCAATCGAAGTTGGTAAGTCAAGTGGTAAGGGTATCTATGTTAGTTTATCATTTTTTAAATGATTGATAAGTCAAGGTTAATTATTTATAGGTACTAGTGGGTGGCGATTGCAAAGGGAACTCGAGTGTGATTCGGATTTGGTAGGAGACCAAATCAGAATTTAGAGAGAAGGAAGAACCACGTTTCGAGATCGTGTTAGATTCGAGTGGTTCGGGATTTCGCTAATAGGCAGGTGTGTAGTTAGCCTACCATTTCCCGGGTATTTGTGTTAAATCTATATGTGTTAAATATGTGCTAACTTGTGTAATGGAAATAGTGATAAGGATACCCTCAAGGGTATGTCGATAATTGTAAGTACCAAATCTATTAAAAGTGATCTTTAATATGAATATGTGATTATATGTTAATGAACATGCTCATGCATCATTATATTATGTCATTATGGAATGTTGCATGTGCATGGATTGGGATATGATATGAAAGAAGGTGCGGGTGTACTTGAGCACGTGGCTTGATGAGTGGCTATGTGCCTCATCGTGGTTGATATCGGCTATGTGCCATATCGTGGTTGATGAGTGACTATGTGTCCCATCGTGGCTTTGGTGTTAGCTATGGCTACATCGTGGATTGGTATTGACCGAGGTCGTTGTGGATTTTGTGCTTTATTGCACGTGGATGGCATTGTTGCCTTATTGGAGTAAAAGGAGAGGGTGATTTAATAATCCCCGGTGTGTGGTAGGTTGGATACGGGGTGTGTGGAGGATGGACCCTAGGTGGGTTGGGTTTCATAATTGCATAATTTTGTATGTGAATATGTGTGGAAATGGGCCAAGCCCAATATGTGAACTCTATGTGATGTGGATATGGGCCAAGCCCAATATGTGGACTCATGTGGTTAAGTTATCTTATTATCGATATGTGTGGATATGGGCCAAGCCCAATAAGTGAAATTATGTGAATAATGTTGCATTAATATCGATATATGGGTTAATATAGTACATTTAACTCAATATTTTAATTACAATACATAAATCAAACCATCACTTAGATCAATTCACAAATATACACCATATTATCCATAGCTAGTATGCTCACTCAATCATCCATAAATCCATTTACAAAATTATCAACCACATAGGTTCCATACATACCTTAGCTAACACATAGTTATTGACCATTCTTGCTACTCAATGGTCAATATCACGTTTCGTTCAATCTTCGTAAATCAATCGATTTACTCACACACTTAATGCTAAATTCTTAGCCGAAGCTTTAATATTATCGCACACTTAATGCATTATGTTAAATCGAATTTACCTCGGTATCGCACACATAATGCCAATCAATATAGCCGAGGCTTCCTTTACCTCGCACACACAATGCTATTCACCTCTGTCTCCAATTTAATTACACACACTTAGTGCCACATTTCTCAATTCAACATATAGCATTTTTAATTCAATAACCACATATTCATTCATTTCATAACACATAGATATGAATTTAAACGATTCGTATTATACAAGAACTTACCTTAGACATTGAAATAACAAAACAAGTCGACTAATCGAACACTTTAGCCTTACCTCGATCTCGATCCAAATCCCTCTTTTCTTGATCTGTACATATTCAAATTTAGCTCATTCAAACACCAATTCATTCAATTAAGTCCAAACACATATATTTAGGGCATTTTACAAAATAGCCCTCACATTTTCACATTTCAACACTTAAGTCCCTATTTCATAAAATCATCAAATTTACATAATTTCATTTCACACATGCCTAGCTGAATTTTTCATATATTCATACAAGCCCTCATATTAAATTTATTTCACATTTTAGTCCTTCAATTTACACTTTTTCCAATTTAGCCCAAAATAGCCAATTTCATCAAAAATTCAAATACAAACTATGTTAACTGTAACACCCCAAACCCGGTCAATACGCCTACTAATCGAACTGCATGTCACTGAGGAAAACATTTTGAAAATAATCGAATAATAATTAAATTTTTGTGAAAAACTCTTTGAAAATTCTATAATTGTAGAAATCAGTGTATAATAAGTTTAAACTAATAATTTACTTTGTAATTTCTTAAATAAAACTTTAAAACTTAGTTGATAAATTATAGGTTGGAAAAATTTATATCATTTTAAGAAAACTCAATTATTACTTTGAAAACCATTTGCATTTTGAATGTAGAAACTTGATATTTGGAAATCATTAAAATTGTAGAAAACACTTAATCTATATTTTACTATCAAACGATTTATATTACCCGATGGTAAGATTTGAAAACCATTGCGTTCTTATTATTTAGAAAACTTTGGGCTCAATTATTAAATTAACCAAATAATTTATAAGCCATATTTAAAACATATCCAAAGCATATAAATAATCCAAAAAAACATAATTAAAGAGGCCTTATTACAAGCCCAAATAAAACAAAAACCAAATTAAAATAAATTAAAGTACCCCAAATCGAAGTTCATGAAAAATCAAATTTTATTGCATGGCCTCCTTGAGTTCATCCGGCTCCTCATCCGCGATCTCACGAATCACCTGAAATGATAAGGGAGAAGGTGAGTCACCAAGACTCAGTGCATAAATCCTTCCCCCAATTAATGCAACATTCTTACACAATTTATAATCAAGCAACATATATAAATATATAATGCACCCAACCTAGCCATCCTTAACTCCTTTTCTACCCCGTGTGGTACCAAACCACTGGTGGTGCCAAACCACTGGTGACCCAAAGTCACGATATCCAAAAATGTGATACCAAATCACTGGTGACTCAAAGTCACAAATAATCCATCTGTGGGGCCAACCCACGTGTGATACCAAATCACTGGCGACAATCCCATATCTCAAAAGTGGGGCCAACCCATGGTGGTGCTAGACCACAAGGACGAGTCGCTATGAGGTGCCAAACCTCTGGTGTCCCAAAGACACAAATGTGATACCAAATCACTGGAGGTGCCAAACCTCTGGTGTCCAAAGACACGGATATCAAATCCTTCCCCCTCCACTCATATTCCCAAACCAATGTATTAAGAGTATCAATCATGCCATCAAACTTTGATATGATCATATAACATATTTAAATAATAGATCATGATATCAATCAACATATATTAACATCATATTGAAACAGACTTACCCGAATCCTTGCACATGCCCATCAAGGTATCTTATCAAAAATCTCATAGATTCCTACTTTAATAACATGTTTAGTTAATATGTATATAAATATATAACCCGAATTATAAAGTGTGTAAGATACACACCTGACACTAACGCAAGTACTAAAATTCAAGATCCGATCTACCGCACTAGATCATCTTGTCCTACAATCAGCCAATACTTAGATTATAAAGAAAAGCCATTCTACCAAACCACTAAATCCCAAAAGCCTATGGCTTTTCAACCATCAAAAGAGATGAAGAACCGACAAGAGTCCTTACCACTTGACTTACCAACTTTTGATTGCTAGAGAGATAGGGCTTAAATCAAATGCTTCCAAAGTCCCAAAGAGCCTATAACAATGATCGGTTCTCGATAATAGTTAGAATCTTGCAAACAATGCCCAAAAGTTCGCCTTAGTCCACAAGAAAACGACATAGAAAAGAGAAAAGAAATAATAGGAAATTCGCCATGAACACTTACCTATCTTCCAAAACCGATTGAAGAAAATCAAATGAAATCCTACCCTTGATGATATTCACCAAGACAATTCAAAAGAGTATGGGAAGTTTCAAGCAACATGGTTGATTTGTAACAACAAAAGGATTTTGCTAGAGTGGAGAAAGAGAAAGGAAAAGGAAGAAAAGAAAGAGATTTCAATGGGAGAGGGCATTTATGGCTTTGAATAAAATGAAAGAAAGTAAAGAGGAATGGGGAGAAGGAAGTTTCGGCCAAGAGAAAGTAGAAGAAATGTGGGTTGAACAAGTATGAAAGAATGGAAAAGAAGTTGTGAACAAAAGAGATTCTGCCAAGCACAAAGATGGTTTTGGTTTTTGTTTCACTTTGATGCACTAGGGAGAAACTTGCAAAAACTAGAAAGGATTTTCAGTTATGACACCAAAACAAATATTGAAGGCCAAAACTAACACCAAAAACTCACCTTATGGCCAAGACACATTCAGCTATAGGGAGTGTTTGTGGAGAGAAAAGAAATTGATGCTCAAATGCTTAGGAAAAATGGCCAACTAGCTACTAACCTACCAAAGCTTCCATCAAAAATCGGTCAAGCCCTCCCTAGTCCAAAATGCCGTCCACATACATGAACTAAAGACCATAAAAGAGTTTCCAAAACATTCTCCATAATCCATGCCTTTTGTCCCTCATCATACCATAATCTTAAGATTCTTATCCCAAAATACAAGCTTACCTTAAACTAATATTCAACTTGCCATAAAGAGAAATTGAAAGTCCAACCTTCCATATGTCAAGCTTGACCGTCCATTAATGCCGGGATACATAAAATAAAGTCTTCAAAATGCTAAACATGCTACTCAACCACTTCCTCAAGCAACACTTCATGCATTCTAACCATCTTGCTACTAGCTCCTCATGTGCTAAATTTAACACTTAAATTAACTTAAGTGTCAAGTTCACCTTATCCACTTCACTAAATTTTAATACTAACAATTATTCTAGCTTCATTAATAAAAACAAGCCTACACCATACTATGCTAAACACACAAAATTCATACCCAAGCCAACACAAATAATAAAATAATATTCTAATTTTTAAGATGTTACAATTCTACCCCCTTAAGAAAATTTCGTCCTCGAAATTACCTTATCAAAAGAGTTGAGGAAACTGCTGCCTCATCGCATCCTCCGGTTCCTACGTAGCGTCTTCTATGCCATGGTTCCGCCATAAGACCTTCACTAAAGGAACTGACTTCTTACGCAGAACTTTTACGTCTCGATCTAGAATCTGCACAGGTTCTTCTTCTATCGTCAAATTTGGACTCACCTCTATTTCTTCTACTATCACAACATGCGATGGATCAGAACAATAGCGTCTAAGCATGGAAACATGGAACACATCGTGAATCTGACTCAGACCTGCTAGTAACTCGAGCTAATAAGCTACTTCTCCCACTCGTCTCAACACCTTATACGGCCCAGTGAACCTTGGACTCAACTTGCCTTTTCTCCCAAATCTTAACACTTTCTTCCATGGTGAGACCTTCAAAAAGACCTGGTCATCCACGGTAAACTCTATATCCCTCCGCTTGAGATCGGCATATGACTTCTGCCTATCCGAAGCTTCCTTTAGATGAACCTGAATCAACTTAACCTTATCCTTAGTTTCAGCAACCAACTCTAGTCCTAACATCTGACGCTCACCCAACTCATCCAAAGATGTAGGTGTGCGACACCTCCTACCATACAACGCCTCATATGGTGCCATCTTAATGCTTGCTCGATAACTATTGTTGTATGCGAACTCACTAATGGCAAAAACTCTTCCCACCGCCTCAAGTCCAAAACACATCCTCTCAACATATTCTCTAAGATCTCGAATAACTCTTTCCGATCGCCTCACGACCGTGGATGAAATGTCAGACTAAAATCCAATCGCGCACCTAAAGCCCGATGTAACGCTCTCCAAAATCTTGACGTAAATCTAAGATCTCATCGAGATGATCGACACTGGTACACCGTGCAACCTCACTATCTCCGCCACATACAACTTAGCTAACTTATGAAGCAAGTAATCCACCCTTACCAGAATGAAATGAGCTGACTTAGTCAAATGATCCACAATCACCCAAACTGAGTCCTTCTTACTAGGCGTAAGAGGTAATCCACTGACAAAGTCCATAGTGATCATTTCCCACTTCCACTGTGGAATCTTCACCGATCAAGTAATCCAGACAGAATCGATGCTCGCTTTGACCTGGCGACACGCCGACATTTACCCACAAACTCGATTTACTCCCGCTGCACTGCCACCAAAATTACTCTCTTAAATCTCGATACATCTTGCTACATCTAGGATGCATAGCGTATGGGCTGCTATGTGCGTCCCAAAGAATCCTTTGCCTCAACTCAACATCTTTCGGCATACAAGCTCTCCCTTGAAAACACAACACTCCATCACTGGACAAACTATAATTCCCTAAACCACCATTTTGAACCTGCAACCTCCGATCATTCAAACCATTATCCTCTAGCTGTTTCTTCTTGATCTGCTCTAACCAGGTCGGCTTGACTTGTAATTCTGCTAAAAGACTCTCATCGTCGTATAAACTAAGATGAGTAAACATCGATCTTAAATCTGATACAACCTTTCGGCTTAACGCGTCTGCCACCACGTTAGCCTTGCCCGGATGATACTCAATCGAGCGATCGTAGTCCTTTAACAACTCAATCCATCTCATACGCCTCAAATTCAAATCCTACGAGTCAAAAGATACTTTAGACTCTTGTGATCGAGATAGACTATCGATTTCTCTCCGCATAAATAGTGTCTCCAAATCTTCAAGGCGAAAACCATCGCAGCTAATTCTAAGTCATGCGTCAATAATTGACCTCATGTGGTCTCAACTGCCGAGATGCATAAGCCACTACCTTCCCTTCTCAGATCAAGACACATCCCAAACCAGTATGTGATGCATCACAGTAAACCGTGAATTCTTTGTCTGCCTCAGATTGAATTAAAATCGGAGCTTCAGTCAGAATCTTCTTCAACTTGTCGAAGCTTTCTTGCTGCTTCTCAGACCACACAAATAGAACTCCTTTCCTCAACAACTTGGTCATCGATGCTGCTATCAAAAGAAATCCCTCTACAAATCTTCAGTAATACCCCGCCAGACCTAGGAAACTCCTAATCTCAGCCACTGACTTAGGCGGCTTCTAGTCCAACACTGCTTCGATCTTTCGAGGATCCACTCTAATCCCATCAGCTGATACAACGTGACCCAAGAAAGTCACCTCCCTAAGCCAGAACTCGCACTTACTAAATTTAGCAAAAAGCTATTTTTCCCTCAGAATTTGCAATACTACTCGCAAATGCGCATCATGCTCCTCCTCTAACTTTGAGTATACCAAAATATCATCTATAAATACCATAACAAACTGATCCAAAAACTGTTGGAATACCCGATTCATCATGTCCATGAATGTTGCCGACGCGTTAGTCAACCCAAACAGCATTACAGAAACACGTAGTGCCCATACCGAGTGCGACATGCCATTTTATGGATATCAGTCTCTTTCACCTTTAGCTGGTGATATCCAGACCTTAAATCAATTTGGGAGAAAACCGCTGCCCCTTTAAGCTGATTAAACAAGTCATCTATCCTCGATAAAGGATACTTGTTTTTGATCGTCAGCTTATTCAACTGGCGGTAGTCTATACACATCCGCATCGTACCATCCTTCTTCTTGACAAAAAGTACCGGCGCTCCCCAAGGTAAAACACTTGGTCGAATGAAACCTCGATCCAACAACTCTTGAATCTAAGCCTTCAATTCCACTAATTCCTTCAGTGCCATCCTATACAGAGCTATAGACACTGGCACCGTTCTGGGTAACAGATCTATACCGAATTCGACTTCACGATCCGGAGGCGGTCGAAGTTCTTCCGAAATATGCCAAGATATTCCTTACGATTCGGACATTCCCTACAAGAGATTCCTTAGCTTCCAACGCATACACATGGACTATATATGCCTCACAAATTCTTCGACCATCTTCACGACTTTCAACGCAGATACCACGTTGGATAGATAATCTCTTCTATTACCTATCATAACCACCTCTTTACCATCATCATCTTCAACACCATGCGCAGCAACATAATCTAAACTTGCTCGGTACTTGACCAACCATCCATCCTAAGAATCAAATCGAACTCCCAAATGGCGTTCCATCGATCGCCGACAAACACTACCCCTTGGAGTTCTAGGGGTACATCCCTATACAGCTTATCTACTTCTACAGAGTGACCTAGAGGACTAAGTACTGTCATCCTCCTAGAAGCAGTCTTAGAATCTAAGTTCATGGTCTCTACTATGCTACTAGCAATATACAAATGTGTCGAACCCACATCTATCAAAGCAGTTTATGGTACACCAAAGATTAAAAACGTACCGGTTATGACGTCTGGTGCGTCACCCTCCTCTCGATGCCTCGTTGCATACACCAAACCAGGCTGTCTTACCTCAGTGTTACATGCATCTCTGCCTGATGCTCTGCGGCCTCGACCAGAACCATTACTTCCTCTACCATTACCACGACCTCTCTATGGTGAGGTCCCTCCTTTCTGAACTGAGCACGACCTTGACCCTCAAACTGATTCCTGGCTTGCTTACGTGGACAGTCTCTCACACGATGATCTAGCGAGCCACACTCGAAACATCCTTTCCCTCCGGTCCAACATTCGCCCCAATGATATTTTCCACATCGGTTACCTGTCTTTGGTCCTTGATTATCGATGAATGAGCCTCCCAGATTGATTCGCCCATTCGCCTAGCCATCTTCGAGAATTACCGGCTGACCCGGATGATCCAAAACTTCTCTTATGTTTGTTCCTGTCGTGATTCTGCTTTACAGATTCCTTTATTCCTTCAGCAATCTTAGTCTTTTCAACCAACACAGCAAACTCTCGCTCCTGATGTGGAGCAATCAGCAACCTCAGCTCATCTCTTAAACCATCCTCGAATCGGACACATTGCTCGTGCTCCGAAGCCACAATACCTCCAGCATACTGGCTCAATCTTAAGAACTTAGCCTCATATTCTGATACGGACTTACTCCCTTGGACCAAACTTAGAAATGCCTTACGTTGCGCATCAATGTAACTAGACCCAATATATTTCTTCTGATACGCTGCCTTGAAATTGTCCCAAGTAAGATCTTCTGTCGCAGCACTGTTCCTCACCGTGAGCCACCACTGATATGACTCATCTCGAAGAAGTGACACTATCCCTTTCAACTTTTCTTCAACATTCAGGTCCAAGTCATCCATGATTCGCTTCGTCGCCTCTAGCCAATATTCGACCGTACTGGGAGCTACACCCGAAACACCTCGAAATACCTCAGCTCCATTGGCTCGGAGTCACTCAGGTACAAATTTTCAAATTTCGCGCCTCCACCTATTCCAGCTACTCTCTCAAGAACTCTCAGCATTGCTTGAGACACTACGTCGTCCCCCATTTGATCCTGAAACTCAACTCCAACCCGGTGGTGGGGTGGTGGTACCTCATTCTCGATCCTTGACCCGACCTTCGGCTCAGACACAACCATCCTACCACCATCGCGGCCCACGATAACACGACCCGACCTCGAAAGTGCTCATGTCTAAAATCTTGACTTATCCGAATTAAAAGTTTTATGCTTATGACATCATTCCACTATCTTTAAAACACGTTTTATGAATAATTTTAATAAGAAGTTGTTTTCATGAGTACATCCAACCTATAGTTTTGGGTCTCTAGAGTAGTTCCTACTACTATACAATCATACCATCATCATATCAAAATCAACAATTTGAAGTACTTACCGGCGGATCGGTCTTTGGAGACTCGGTGCCATGCTTTTCCAACCATATAATTTTAAACAAAACATTTTAAAACTATACTTTAAATCATTTTGGGCCTTGGGCCCACAATGAAGCTTTTGAACTTAGCTCGATACCAATTTGTAACACCCCAAACCCAATCAATACGCCTACTAAAGAATCGGTATGTCACCGAGAAAACATTTTGAAAATAATCGAATAACAATTAAATTTTTGTGAAAAACTGTTTGAAAATTCTATAATTGTAGAAATCAGTGTATAATAAGTTTAAACTAATAATTTACTTTGTAATTTCTTAAATAAAACTTTAAAACTTAGTTGATAAATTATAGGTTAGAAAACATTTATATCATTTTAAGAAAACTCAATTATTACTTTGAAAACCATTTGCATTTTGAATGTAGAAACTTGATATTTGGAAATCATTAAAATTGTAGAAAACACTTAATCTATATTTTACTATCAAACGATTTATATTACCCGATGGTAAGATTTTAAAACCATTGCGTTCTTATTATTTTAGAAAACTTTGGGCTCAATTATTAAATTAACCAAATAATTTATAAGCCATATTTAAAACATATCCAAAGCATATAAATAATCCAAAAAAATAATTAAAGAGGCCTTATTACAAACCCAAATAAAACAAAACCAAATTAAAATAAATTAAAGTACCCCAAATCAAGTTCATGAAAAATCAAATTTTATTGCATGGCCTCCTTGAGTTCATCCGGCTCCTCATCCGCGATCTCACGAATCACCCGAAATGATAAGGAGAAGGTGATTCACCAAGACTCGATGCATAAATCCTTCCCGATTAATGCAACATTCTTACACAATTTATAATCAAGCAACATATATAAATATATAATGCACCCAACCTAGCCATCCTTAACTCCTTGTCTACCCGTGTGGTACCAAACCACCGGTGGTGCCAAACCACCTGGTGACCCAAAGTCACGATATCCAAAATGTGATACCAAATCACTGGTGACTCAAAGTCACGAATAATCCATCGTGGGGCCAACCCGTGTGATACCAAATCATGGCGACGATCCCATATCTCAAAAGTGGGGCCAACCCACGGTGGTGCTAGACCACAGGACGAGTCGCTATGAGGTGCCAAACCTCGGTGTCCCAAAGACACAAATGTGATACCAAATCACTTTGGAGGTGCCAAACCTCACGGTGTCAAAAGACACGGATATCAAATCCTTCCCCCTCTACTCATATTCCCAAACCAATGTACTAAGAGTATCAATCATGCCATCATACTTTGATTTGATCATATAACATATTTAAATAATAGATCATGATATCAATCAACATATATTAACATCATATTGAAACGGACTTACCCGAATCCTTGCACATACCCATCAAGGTATTTTATCAAAAATCTCATAGATTCCTACTTTAATAACATGTTTAGTTAATATGTATATAAATATATAACCCGGATTATAAAGTGTGTAAGATACACACCTGACACTAACGCAAGTACTAAAATTTGAAGATCCGATCTACTGCAGTAGATCACCTTGTCCTACAATCAGCCAATACTTAGATTATAAACAAAAGCCATTCGACCAAACCACTAAATCCCAAAAGCCTATGGCTTTTCAACCATCAAAAGAGATGAAGAACCGACAAGAGTCCTTACCACTTGACTTACCAACTTTTGATTGCTAGAGAGATAGGGCTTAAATCAAATGCTTCCAAAGTCCCAAAGAGCCTATAAGAATGATTGGTTCCTAATAATAGTTAGAATCTTGCAAACAATGCCCAAAAGTTTGGCCTTAGTCCACAAGAAAATGGCATAGAAAAGAGAAAAGAAATAATAGGAAATTCGGCCATGAACACTTACCTATCTTCTAAAACCGATTGAAGAAAACCAAATGAAATCCTACCCTTGATGATATTCGGCCAAGACAATTCAAAAAGAGTATGGGAAGTTTCGGCAATATGGTTGGTTTGTAACAACAAAAAGGATTCAGCTAGAGTGGAGAAAGAGAAAGGAAAAAGGAAGAAAAAGAAAGAGATTTCAATGGGAGAGGGATGTTTATGGCTTTGAACAAAAATGAAAGAAAGTAAAGAGGAATGGGGAGAAGAAAGTTTCAGCCAAGAGAAAGTAGAAGAAATGTGGGTTGAACAAGTATGAAAGAATGGAAAAGAAGTTGTGAACAAAAGAGATTCGGCCAAGCACAATGATGGTTTCGGTTTTTGTTTCACTTTGATGCACTAGGAGAAACTTGCAAAAACTAGAAAGGATTTTCGGTTATGACACCAAAACAAATATTGAAGGCCAAAACTAACACCAAAACTCACCTTATGCCCAAGACACATTCGGCTATAGGGAGTGTTTGTGGAGAGAAAAGAAATTGATGCTCAAATGCTTAGGAAAAATGGCCAACTAGCTACTAACCTACCAAAGCTTCCATCAAAAATCGGTCAAGCCCTCCCTAGTCCAAAATGCATCCACATACATGAACTAAAGACTATAAAAGAGTTTCCAAAACATTCTCCATAATCCATGCCTTTTGTCCCTCATCATACCATAATCTTAAGATTCTTATCCCAAAATACAAGCTTACCTTAAACTAATATTCAACTTGCCATAAAGAGAAATTGAAAGTCCAACCTTCCATATGTCAAGCTTGACCGTCCATTAATGCTAGGATACATACAAATAAAGTCTTCAAAATGCTAAACATGCTACTCGAACCACTTCCCTCAAGCAACACTTCATGTATTCTAACCATCTTGCTACTAGCTCCTCATGTGCTAAATTTAACACTTAAATTAACTTAAGTGTCAAGTTCACCTTATCCACTTCACTAAATTTTTAATACTAACAATTATTCTAGCTTCATTAATAAAAACAAGCCTACACCATACTATGCTAAACACACAAAATTCATACCCAAGCCAACACAAATAATAAAATAATATTCTAATTTTTAAGATGTTACATTAACCCAACATTAAGCTTTCATATTTCACCAACTATCAACACAAAGCTCACATATTCATCAATGGCACTTCCCAAAATCATTATCAAATTCTAAAATTAAAGCATGGGCTAGCTAGAACACTAAGCAACAGTCACAAAAACATAGAAATCACTAAAAAACGAGCTCAAAACATACCTTGATTGAGCCAACTTCTAGCCGAAACCTAACAAGCTTATTTTCTTTCTTTCTCTTCCAATTTTTGGTAACCACAAAGATGATAATGGCATGTTTTTTTTCTTATTTGTTGTATTTTATTACACATTAATATGCTATTTACCATTTTACCCTTAATGTATAACATTTAAAATTCTACTAACCTAGCCCATTTTTGTCCATCCAAGCCATTAATGGTCCATTTACAACATAAGGACCTCTCAATTAAAAAGCCATGCCAAATATGCACTTTAACAACTAGCACACAACTTTTACATTTTATGCAATTAAGTCATTTTTCTCAATTCAACACACAATTGATAAAATTTTCACACAGAATTTTCACACAGGCTCAATCACATACTGTAAACACGAAAAATAATATTAAAATATTTTTCTAACCTTAGATTTGTGGTCTCGAAACCACTATTCTAACTATGGTCTAAACTGGGCAGTTACAACAATGAGGATTGTAATTGGAGGTTGCTTGAAGGAAAGAACATCGTGAGCATAGGTGTTAGGGGATGTTGAAACGGTGTGAGGAGGATTTACGGGACAATTATGGTGGTGTGAGAGATCTGTGGATGGTTGGGAAGGAGAAGAGGAAAAATCAGAGGAGAGGAGAAAGTTTGGGAAAGGGACGGACGGTATGGTCGGTAAAGTTTCGAACAAAGGCATGAAGTGATAGGAAAAAAGAGGGGGAAATGGCAGTGAGGAGGGAACATAGGTCCTTGGGTGGTGCGACGAGGGTTAGGAAACGTCAGGGCAAAGGAACGAAACGAGGAGGGGGAAAAACGGCAGTGAAAGGTTGGGGCAGGGAATAAAGATGGGACTTAAATGGTGAGTTTTAATTAAAAAGGGTACATGGTCGTGTATCTCTATGAGCCAATGTGGCTCGTAATGTTCTCCATTTTTCGTCACACGACCATGTATCTAAGCCGTGTGCTTCCCACGGTTGTGTCGCTTGGCCATGTATCTCTCTAAGCTCATGTAGCTCTTAACAACCTCAATCTAATCATCACACGGCTGTGTATATGGCCCGTGTGGTTTCCCAAGCATAAATTTTCAATATTCAGACAGTCATGTCACTTAGACGTGCGGGCCACACGACCGTGTATCCAGCCTGTTGTAACACGTAGGTTTGTGGAAATGTACACAATCGTTATCAAGTAATAAGTAAGTATCGAGTTATCGTCTCCACAGGGATTGTATTTGTGTCAAATCACTTAATTGTAAAATTATATTAACAACTTGGTAAATAAAAACACAATATGATTGAGAAGTGATGCTTAAAATTAAATATATTAAACTAAACGCAATGATCCCTAATGCAAATTATCCTAAATATGCAAACTATATGAATGAAATAGATTTTAACAAAATTAAACACAATTTGCAACAATTATAACATAAATAAACTAGGACAATTACTTTAATTAAACTCAATTTATTATCAACATGCTTAATAATATTTAGAAAAACAATTTATGGCAACTCGATCTTTTATGAGTTTAGAAACCACATTAGGTCCTTTCAGAATCCTTTACTTAGTAAATACGCATTTTACTGATCCTTATTTACTAAGGGTTTCTTAGCATTCATGTGAGGTAACAGGGATGTGTTAGGTTTGAAACAGTTTAATCACACAAATCTAAAAACTATGCAGATAACAGAGCTTGGTTAGAGTTGTTATGCAACCTGCAATTTAATTGGGTTAGGATCTAAATTGAGCATGCACATTTCAATTATGTGTCCACTAGTCGTCGTCTGGTTAGGATCACTCAGCTAATTCAGGTGCATTTCAATCATGTATGAACGAAATATAGACTTGATTTTAATTGAAAACATGATCGATTGAGGCACAAACATTATAAGCATGAATCAAATAAATATTATTTAATCAAAGCAATCATCCTAGCTTAAATAAAATTAAGCTAACATTGTTGTAAACAAGAACAAAGAACACATAGCAAACATTTTCATATTAAATTAAAGAAAGGAAAGATTAAACCCAAATCAAAGTGGCTATCACCCAAGACTCTGACTGACTAGGCTCCTTTGCTCCTTTGCTGTAATAGCCCCAATTTAGGTCTAGTCGGAACAGTGGTTTCGGGACCACAAATTCGACGAGGAAACTTTTATTTTTATTATATTTTTATGGTCTATAATTTTATAGAAAATTTTTGTAAAAATTTCGTTGGAAAAATTTTAACGTTTGGGCACTTAATTTAGTCAAAAGGACTAAATTATAAAAAGTGTAAAAGTTAAATTCTATTTGTTAGAGGTGTTAAATTGTTATGTGTTTTTAAATTGGAAGTCCTTATGAGAAATTAGCCCATTAATAAGTTAGTGGGAGATATTTGTTTGGTAATTTTTGAAATTTGGTTGAAATAAAAAGGGTAATTTTGTAATCAAGCTAAAATGGCCTAATAAGACAAAATGACAAAAGCTATCATCTTTTTTTTCTTCTTTCTTCTTCAACCGATTGTAAAAACCAAAAATGGCAGCCATGGATGAGCTCCATTCGGCCAAGCTTGTATGACTTATATAGGTACGATTTTTTTCTCGTTTTTAATGATTTTCATATTTTTGAGACCCTCGAAGCTTAATTTGTCTATTTCTACCATTAATTTGAAGTGTAATCAAAGTTTAAAAAATATACCCATGCTAGATAAGCATGTATTTTGATATCTAATGGTAGAATATGGATGTTTGAGGTTAGGAGAACGATGTTTGCTTAGTGATTTTCGGTAAAAACGTGTAAAGCGAGCTAATCGGTAAAAGTTGTTATTGTTCATAAGTATGTGTTATAGTAAGAATTTGAAGTTGTTATAGAAGGAAAAAATGTTCAGCATGTCATAAAACATAAGAAAAAAGGAATAAAGTTTAATTTACGAGCCTAGAGGTAAAAGTGTAATTTTGAAAAGTTAGGGGGCAAAATTATAAATTTCCCATAATTTGATATGTGAATTGAATTGATTAGTGTGTTGATAAAATTTGTTAAATGAGTGTTATTTGACATGTTAGATCAAGGAATTATGACATTTGGACTAAGATCGGGAAGAATAAAGTTGTGGGCTAAGTCGGGAAAATTAGCTGTTTCGGCATTCGAGGTAAGTTGGTGTGTTAATAATAATACAATAATGTTGTAATTTATATTTGAAAGCTAAATTAGTGAATTAATTGAATTATGTTGAGTTAAATGTTTAATGTGCCAAGTTTATAAATTGATTTAAAATATGTCTATGGTACATGGAAATGCATTGAAATATTGTACTTAAATGTGACTTCTATGATTGTGAATGTTATGAGTAATTGTGAATTAGTGTTATCATGAGACAAGTGATTAAGTGAATATTGACAAAGTGTTAACAAGTGTGAAAAGTCCCGTTTGAACCTTAGGAAACGATTAGGATACAAGTGACATGTCACTAGGAATTTCAGTGTTTTAGTGTGAAAGTGTTCCCCGAGTGCTGGTTCATTGTGTTATATCAGTGGCTAGGTGATCGTGTATGTGTTGCGACACTGACGATTGTGTGAAAGCAAAGATCAGATATTAACCTTGAACTGACAGCTTGTGTGAGCAGGCCCGAGGGCAACCCCAGTGTTACAGTGGTAGCTTCGGCTACATTACAGTGGTAGCTTCGGCTACATTACAGTGATAGCTTCGGCTATATTATAGTGTGGCACTTTGTGCCTTATTCCGCATATCCTTTAGTATTCCATATGGTTCAACAGGTATTGAATTGATATAATGAAAAGTGATTGAATGTGAAAAGGATTTAATCATGTGATAATAATATGAAAGTGAACATTGTCTTTGATGCATTTATATGAGTAAGTGTGAATATGAAATTGTTTGTATAAGTGAAGTGCAGGTATGAAACTAAGTAGAGAATCGTATGAATAAGTAGGACAGGTATGTGTACGAAATTGTTATTGTATGATTTATATGTTGAATAAAATGCTTAGATTATGATGCATTAATAGTAAGGATGTAAATGAGTGAGATGTGCATATGATCAAGTGATAGTTATGTGCCAAGTTATATGTTGTTTTAGTGCATATGTGTAAAAAAAATGAAAGTGAATACATGGAAATCATGAAAAAGTGAAATTTGCATTAAAACAGTACTGGACAACTGTAATTGTGTACTTTTGAAAAATAACTGAAAATAGTGAAAATTGAATTAGAAAGTGAAGGAGATATGAATTGAAAGCTCATTGAGTCTATTTTTATATAAAATAAATAGAGTAAGCAAAATAAGTTGAAATTATGAGATATTTAAATTTTAGTGAGACTAGTTCTGAATGACTTCATGATCCCCTGTTTTGTCTTGGAAAAATTATTAAAAATTGTACAAAAATAGTCATAGAGAACAGTTTATATTCTTAGAATCCTTAATGAGTATATTTTTTATTGGAATAAACGAGAACATTATTTGAATTCTTTCCAATGAGATAACTGAGTTTTTGTAAAGATAGGTCAGAACCATAGAACAGTGAAATAAGGGAAATTTTAAGAATAATCTGGTATTGATTGGCTAGACAAAAAATTCTAAAAATTTTATGGAAATAATTTATATGAGTCTAATTTCAGTTAAAATTTACGGAACTTAATTTCAAGTTCTTTAGCTTATGAAATAATTAAATTAGTGACTATGACTCAGAAAAACAGCCTAAGCTGAACTTAAGAAAAATGTGAAACTAAGTGAATATTGATTCTATTTCCTTGAGCATATTTATTGAGAAATGGGTTAATATTGTTAGTTAAATTGCTTATTATTATTAATATGCCAACTTACTAAGCTATAAAGCTTACACCATTTTCCCATTTCTCTTAGTGTTGTCAGGTTGGCTCGAGGTTGGAGATCGTTGGAGGTATCATCACGACAATTCCTAATTATTTTCAAGTGAATGGCATGTATAGAGATTTAGTTATTGGTTGTTTGTATTATTATGAATTAGTCAAATGTCTAGGCTTGTATTGCTTCGTTGAATAGAGCCATGAGATGTGGCTCATAATGCCTATAGGTAAGTAAACCTATTTTATGCATGCATGGAGAAATGTCTTGATGTGACTAAGTTAGAATTAGCTAAAGGTATACCAAAGATCGATATATTGTATATTATTACAAAGAGTTAAGAACAAAAAAGGTTTGAAAAATAGCCTAATGTATACCACACGGGCTAGAGACACGATCGTGTGTCTCAGCCGTGGGGTAGGACACGGCCACCACACAGGCATGTGGTTTGGCCGTGGTGCATAAACAGAATGCTAGTGAATTACACATGGGGTCCAGACATGGGCGTGTGAGGACTACACGGTCATCTCATATGTCACACGGACGTGTGACTCTGTTTTGGTAAAAAAATTAAATGCCCGAAAAGTTTCAGTTTGGTCCCGAACTAACTTTAATGATTGTTTTGGGGCTCGTAAGCCAATAATAGGGACATAGAGTGTGACTATGAATGGTTTTAATGTATAATTGAAATGTATGTATCAGATAAGTGTATATGATTACTGTAATGCCTCATACCCTGATCCGACGACGGATAGGGGTAAGGGGTGTTACATTTGCTTTGCTCCTTTGCTGATGGCTTTCCAAGGTGGCCGACCAAGGGCTTTTTAAGAGGCTTAATTGCTAAAATTTCTATGAAGAGATGATGCTAGGCGTGGGGAATGGAAATTGCTTGGGAGAATTGAGAGAAAAGAGAGAATGAAGAAGGATGAAGGATGATTGATGAAGGAACGAGGGGGTCTTATTTATAGGTGAAGAGAGGGGGTAGTTTGCTAAAAATAGTGGGGTTTAATCTCTTCAAGTTTCTTCAATGAGTGGTCGGCCATGCTTAGTGGCTTTTGACTTAGATTTTGCTTGATTTTTAAGCAATTTAAAAGCCATGAAAACTTAGGACTAAGGCTCGGTCAAATGTAAATCTTCGGGCAAATCTCCTATTTCTTCAACATTGCAATGACCTTGTGTAATTAAACAAAAAAGTGGTTTATGTTGACAGCCATGTGTAGCTGAATTTTGGTTGGCTTGGTCTTCAATTTGGACATTTTTTTTAATCCAACAAAGCTATCAAACCTGTTCAAAATAAATCAATAAGTTAAAGGAACAAAGAATAAAATCTAATTTAAATAATTAATTACAACCCAAATTATTAATGAAATATTTTAAAATAAATTATTAAATATAAATTTATATTTTATTATTTAATTATATCATGCATGACCCATTTTATATCTTAAAATATAATATGTTCAAATAAATATAAAATAAGCCATTTTATGCATGAAAACTATATAATAAAGCATAAAATCATATTTTAGTAATTTCTATGTCCTAATTTCATATTTTCACATATTTCACTAATTTATTAAACAATCACTTAGTTTTATCAATAAATTTAAGTAAAAAGGTGACAAATTACATAGAAAAAATCTTATATATTTTTCAGTTTACACCGTGTGGTTTAATTATTATTTAAAAAGAATAAAAAATAAGATCCAATAATTAAATTAAGTAATTTTAAAACTACGAAATGAAAAATTAAAATAAAGAGTAAAAACATAATATAAAAAAATACAACACAAAAAAATCAGAAAACACTCGGGTTGCCTCTTGAGAAGCGCTTATTTAGAGCCTAAGCTCGACTTCTCTTTTTTTGGCATTTTGTTAATTTTGATTTTGGAGTCAAAGCTCCTCTTTTTCACTATAGACATCACCACCAAGGTAGAATTTGCGAAGATGGTCATTTACCTTAAATGTGCCAAAAATTAGGATGTGTTACCTCTATTGTGCCATATAGAAAGAGGTTTTTTTTTTTTTTGCCATGAATTGGCCCGACCATCTTGACTTTAGCTTTCCAGTAAACAATCATAGCCTCAAATTGTAAAGAAGCACTTTGAAACACCCCCAAACCCGGCCCACGAGCCTCGACCGGATCTGGTATGTTCCCTGAGAAAAAACATTTCAAAAACTTGTTTGTTACTTTGGAAAATTTGGGTGGTGTTGAAGAAAGATTTGTTTGTGTTGAGTTCAAATTGAAAACGGTGTTATTCTTGAAGTCTGATATCTATTAAATTGAAAATCATTTGTGTTTAGGTGTCAAACATATAAAATTTATTTTCAAGAGAGGTTGTTAAACCTTGATTTAATAATAATCGTATCATAATAAAATCAAATAAAAAGCATGCATAAAACAGTTAATAGTAATGGCCTTATTACAACAAAGCATATCCCGAAATAAATCCAAATCTTAAATATAAAAATTTAAAATTAAATAAATGCTGAGTTGAGCATAGCCACCACTAAGTTTCTGCCGACCCGGTCCATTTACTGAGTGTCACCTGCAAAATGTTAGCCCACGAGGGGTGAGTCAAATAGACTCAGTGTGTAACAACCAACATAAACTCCCAAACGACTTAGGCATATCAGATCATACACAACAAATATAGGCAATGATGCAATCCCAGCCCCACCTAAATATCCATACTCTACACATCACCCGTACCTGCCATCACACCGTGGGGATTACTAAATCGACCCTCCATCCGCTACACACCATCGAAGGCAATCGCTGCAGTCAACTGCACATCGCCCTTATAATTGTGGCATAGCCACCAGATAATGTGACAAAGTCACCAGATAGTAATACGTGACATTAGTCACCACATTCAGATTATGTGACATGAGTCACTGATATTGTGGTAAAACCACCGATCACTTCCCTTTTCAATATCACCCATATGCCCCATCGTCATACAAACCATGCGTAAATCATGCAATATACCTTATTTCATATTCATAACCAATTCACATATGTGTCATATTCAATGTTCATAACACTATTAATGAGCTTTAGAGGATAACGACTGGATACATCGAACCATTGAATGGTACCTTAAGCCACATCTTTTATATTTTCATTAACACATGTTTTAAATTAATACCATAAATCTTATTAGGAATCAATGTAGGGCTACACACCTGGTTTACTAACGTCTTCACTGAATCCCGAAAGTTTACCGAACAGATTGTACTCCTCCCTAAAAATCAATGTCAGAATCGGATAGACACTAACACTTAATATGGCCTTGGCCGAATATTAACACTCCCTTACCTTGTGGATCTAAATATCAAAAATCGTCACTTGGCTATGGAGATGTCGAAATCCTATATAGTATATGTTAGATCCAATTCTAACATTTAAACACAATAAATGGCCTTCGGCCTAAAACCTCACTTGCTTACCATAGACCTTGAAATCCCGAATGATCTCCTCCTTGTAGTTGACAATAACCAAATCTTGAAACCTCCTTCATAGTTTCGGCCAAAGATCAGTAAAAGAGATTAGAGTCTTAATTTTGGCTAACCCAAAAGAAAAGAAAGAAGAAAAACAACAGTTGATCCTTACCCCTTACTACAGAAATCGACTGCACCCTTGCTTGAACCCACAGAGATATTCGGCTATGTAGGCTAGATGTTGATCAATTGGTTTCGACTTTTGGAGTTTAATGAACAATCGACTATGGTCTAGGAAAAACTTACTTTCGGCTTTTGGAAAATTGTGAAAAGAAGAAGAGAAAGGTTGAGCAATTCGGCAATGGTGATAAATGAAGATTCGACTAGCACAAGGGATATTTTGGCTTTTAGTGCTATGATCAAATCGGCTTTATGGAAGAGTGATCAACTTGAAGAAGAAAAAGATGAAGAAATCGGCTAGGCTTACTTGTGTTTTCGGCTTTGACAAACTAAAAGGAGAAGAGAAGATTCACTTTCAGTTTTCAACAGAGAAAGAATTTCGGCAGAGGCACAATTGAAAAGAAAAGAAAACAAATGGCCATACTCCTCCCTTTTTTCGAAAATACCACACCTAGACCCCTCCATTCGGCCAACTCTCTTTCCCCTATCTAATCCCTTTTTTTTCTCCTAAAACTTCTCTTTATCACTCATTCAAAATAATTGAAATAAATCAACATTTATCTTCCTACCTTAGCCGAATTTTAAAAAGAAATTGACCACATCTAAAGCTCATCCCCTTAGTGTCCCATTGCCGTCCACCTCTGTTTCTCCTTGCTGCAAAATAAAACTCCCCTTTTGCTTCCCTTGCTGCTCCAACCTGAGCCCTTCTCCACTGCTTGAGGCGTCACTTACCAAGGCCCTAAGTGGTGCCTCCTTGCCACTTTAACAAGCCCACTTTTATGTTCAATTTCCCCTACAAATTCTCTTAAGGCCTTATCTACCTAGCTCCCCCTTTAAGACTTAAAATCTTATATTTTCTAAGGCACTTACCTACACTCTAAAGTTCTCAAAATCCACAAGACACATTCAAAATACACACAGGCATGCTTCCACATATATTTAATCAAAAATGCACAACCCTTAAATCCCGGATATTACACACTTGGTCTCCAACTGTGAATTGCTTCGACTGCTTTAAACGAGCGTCGTGGCATTGCTTTATAACTTCTTTGTACACTCTTAAGCTTTCATAAGCATTTATTCGCCATTCATCTAGCTTATGGAGCTGCAACATTCTCTTTTTGCCTGCAATTTTAATATCACAGTTCAGAAATTTAATGGCCCAAAATACTTTGTGTTCGAGATCTAGTGGTAAGTGACAACCCTTCCCAAAAACAAGTCTATATGGAGATGTTCCTATGGGTGTTTTATACACAATCCTATAACCCCATAAAGCATCTTCTAATTTTAGTGTCTAATCCTTCCTATTGGCCTCTACAGTTTTTTCAAGGATGCGTTTCAATTCTTGGTTGACACTTCAACTTGACCAGTAATTTGAGGGTGATATAGGGTAGCTGTTCTATGATTTCATCGTATTTCGCAAGGGTTTTCTCAAATTGAGCATTACAGCAATGTGTAACCCAGTCACTAATGATCGCTTTAGGTGTTGCAAAACATGAAAAAAGTTTTTTCAAGAATCTCACTACCACCCTTGCGTCATTAGTCGATAAATCTTGAGCTTTAACCCATTTTGACACATAATCTACGACTACTAATATGTATTTATTACTATAAGAATTAGGAAATAGTCTCATGAAATCAATACCCCAGATACCAAAAATTTCACAGGATAGCATATAAGTTTGAGGCATTTCATCATATTTGGAAATATTACCTATCCTCTAGCATCTATCACAAAGAGAAGAATACCTGTTAGCATCTTTAAACAGTGTGGGCCAATAAAAATCTGATTCAAGGACTTTGTGTGCTATTCTTACTCCACTGTAATGTCCTCCAATCGGTCCAGAGTGGCAATGCTCTAAAATTTTCTGTCATTCTAGTACCAGAAGACATCTTCTACATACCTGATTTGCCCAAACTCGAAATAGAAATGGATCCTCCCAAAAATAGTTTTTCACATCAGCAAAGAATCATTTCTTTTTATGATGAGATAAACCTTTTGGTAGAATACTAGCAACCAAGTAATTAGAAATATCTGCAGACTAAGGTACTTCTGATTTTATTACCGTATACAGACACTCTTAAAGAAACCAATCAGTTATCGCCTTTTCATCAAGCTTCTCAAGATTTGGGTTCTTGAGCCATGAAAGGTGATTTGCTCCAAGATTTTCAGCTCATTTCTTTCTTGTCTTTAATATCCAAATTAAATTCCCGCAATAATAAAATTTGCCTTATAAGTCTATGTTTTGCATCCAGTTTAGTGAGAAGATAGTGAAAAGCAGAATGGTTAGTATACACAATAACTTTAGACTATTAAATAAGGTCTAAATTTATTAAATGCAAAAACCACAACTAGCAATTCTTTCTCTGTAGTTGTACAATTCTCTTATGCATCCGTCAAAGTCTTGCTACTGTAATATATTGGTTAAAAGTGCTTGTGTCTTTGATGCCCAGAACTGCACCTATTGCAAAATCACTCGTATCACACATTAGTTCAAAGGGTAAATTCCAATCAGGCGCAACCATAATCGGGGCATTGATCAATTTTTCCTTAAGAACATCAAATTCCTTTAAACATTCTTGACTGAAATTGAACGGCAGGTCTCTTTCTAGAAAATTAGTTAAAGCCTTCGCTATTTTAGAAATGTCTTTAATAAATCTCGTATAGAACCCAGAATGTCCTAAAAAGCCTTTGATAGCCTTAACTAAATTAAGGGGAGATAGTTTCTCTATGGTTTAAAATTTTGCTCTATCAACCTCTAAAACATCTCTAGCCCGTCTCCATTGTAGTATTAGGTTTACAGAGTAACATTTCAGAATTGTAACAGCTTGATTTAGACCTTAGTCAAAATAGTGATTTTGGGACCACAAATCTGAGGTTGGAGAAATAATTTATTATTATTTTTTATGTTTATGGCATGTGATAAAGTATGTGTGAAAGTTCTGTGTGAAAATTTTATCGTTTGTGTGTTGATTTGTGAAAAATGACCTAATTGCGTAAAATGCAAAAGCTGTGTGCTAGAAGTTAAAAGTAATTTAAAGCTATGTCTTCTTAAGTGTGAGGCCCTTATTAAGTAAATGGACCATTAACAAGGTTAATGGACATTCATGGACACGTGATAGTGGTTTTTAAATGTTTTTAGTAAGGGTAAATTGGTAAATAATGCATTAAGTTAATAAATTAAAACAAAACATCGTTTTTGTTCATCTTTCTTCACCATTGCTGAAAATTGGTTGTTAAAAAGGAAGGTTTTAGGCCTTTAAACATTCGGCACTTACAAGGTGTAACATCCTGAATTAGGGGTTATTTGTAATTTAAATATTTTCCCATGCGTGTGTGCTTAAAGAATTAAATTCTAGAATTATTAAGCATGTTCTAGGGCCTAGGACTAACCCCGAGCTAGGTGGGACTTGGAGCTAAAAATTTCTTTTTAAGTACCTAAAATGAAGGAAGCTAGGGGATAGGGGTTAAATAAAATTTTGGGTGAAACGTGACACAAAGAATAGCATGGCTAAGTGGCTTTCATGTGCCACTTAGGTGCCTTGGAGGTGGCGTCAAGGGGGTCTTAGGATCGAGTCTCGGCAGTAACAAAAGGGAAGTGTTTTTTTCTTTTGGGTTTTGTTGGCGTTAAGAGAAGGGGCCGGAAGGAAGGTCTTAAAAGTTGAATGGTGTGGTTAAGGGCATGAAAGGCAGAGTTGGCGGAGTGGCTTAGGCGCCACTTAAGAATTTAGAAGCGGCAGGTCTCGTGTTCGAGACATAAGGGACGCAAGGAGCAATTATTTTGGGCTTTTTGCGTTAAAGGGAGAGGGCCAAGAAGCGAGCTTATAATTAAAAGGTGAGGGCTTTATGTCATGAAAGTCTAATGGGAGAAGTGGCAAAGGCGATGGAAGTAAGAAATTGCGGTGGGGTCACGGGTTCGATCCAAAGAAGCTGCATTGGCATTTTTTTTTTTTTCAATGCTGCTGGCGTGAATGGGAGAGTGTTGGTTCAATTTTGGACTCTCAATTTTGGCTGGAAGAGGGAATTTTAGTGTTTTATTTTCATTTAATTTGTTAAAGAGGAGATTAAGGGATAGAAGGTAAGATAAATCATGTTTTATCTTGGATAATTCAAAGGTGGAATTATCACCCAAAAGAGAGTGTTGGCGAACCTTGGATTCTTTAGGGCTGTCCATGTTCGGTTTAACACCTAGAGAGAGGGCCAAAGTTCTTCAAAATTCTTTTCTTTCTTCTCCAAATTCTTTGCTTGAATTTCCTCTTGTTGCTTTGCCTATATTGCTAAAATTCCAGCTTCTTTTCTTCTTCTTTACAAGTCAAAATCCTCCTTGATCCCTACTTCTTTTCCTTCTCCTTTTCTTCCTCCATTAGCCGAACCCGACCACCTTGTCACGAAATTCCCTTATACAATTGCCAAAATTATTCAAAATTCCAGCATCTCTTTTGTTTTTCTTAGCTGAATCCCCTCCTCCCTATTTGGTGTAGTTTTGGCTGAACATCCAAGAAAAGGGTGCTCTCTTCTTTTCCAATCGGTTTGAGAGGAAGGTATGTACTCAAGGCCGAATGCCTATTTCCTTTTTCTCTCTATTCTCTATCGACTTTTACATGGGTAAGAGCTGATTTCGGTATTGTATGGCAAGTGTAAATCACCTGATGTAGGAATCGGTTTGTTGTAGGGCCTTCGAGGATTTGGAAATGATCTAGTGAAGCCGTCATCTTTTAATTGGTTGGTGAGTGGAGGTAAGGATTTGATAAATAGTTTAATCTTTTTAGTATTGTGTCAAGGCTATTAATGTGGATATTTGCCGATTGTAGGGAAGCAGAAACACGTAGTGTGTGGTGGCTGATAATCAAAGGATGTTTTAGGTAAGGTTTCGGGTTCAAGTGTAACCCTTTGAATTTATGTGGTTTAGCCGAATAGGCCATGTCACTAACTTTCAGGTTCGGCTGAATATAGGAGCAAGAAATCTAGTGTGGCCGATTGATTCATCGGGATTTAGGGCTATCGATAGTAACAGGTGTGTACATACACACTTCATAACTCGTAACTGTACTAAATGCATAATGTATACTAATCTGAATTAATGTAGATTGGGATTTAAATACCATCATGGTATAAGCAAGGAATCAGGTAAGTCCTTGCTGTTATGAGTTTACTTAATGATGCTTTTGGGAAGCATGACATATTTAGTACGTTGTTAAATAAACATGTGGGCATGATTCCTATTATATGCATAGCATTGTTTGATTTGGGCTATATGAGAGGAGGGGGAAGTAATATTCGTATCGACGAACACCAGTGGTTTGGTACCACATTTCGTGACTACGGTCACCAGAGGTTTGGCACCTCATAGCGTCTCGTCCCCGTGGCTTAGCACCACAATGGGTTGGCCCCACAGATGATATTATGGGATTGACGCCAGTGATTTGGTATCACACGTGGGTTGGCCCCACAACTTATTATATGTGACTTCGAGTCACCAGTGGTTTGGCACCACAATATTGATGAATATCGTGACTTTAAGTCACCAGTGGTTTGGAACCACCAGTGGTTTGGTACCACACGGGGTAGAAAAAGGTGTTTGGATGGTTAGGTTGGGTGCATGTTAAACTTAATTGTGATTTGTGTGTATGATGTTGCACTAAACCAGGAAAAGGGTTACACACTGAGTCTTGGTGACTCACCTTTTCCTTTAATATTTTTCAGGTGACTCGTTGATCGCGGATGAGGAGCCGGATGGACTCGAGGTGGCCATGCAATGGAAATTTGAGTTTACATTGAATTATTTTATTTTATTTTATGTTTGGTTTTATTTGTTCGAGTTGTAATAAGGCCTCCTAAGATTATTTTTATTATTTTTCATGTTTGGATGAATTATTTAAAATTTTTAATGATTTTAAAATGATCACACAAGTTTTCTTAAATTTAAACGTAAGAGTGTTTTCTATACCATCGGGTACATCTAAAATCGGTAACAATCTGACTTAATATATTTTTTTTAAATGAACTAAGTATTGATTTCTCTATACACCTCAACTGTTTTTTTTTTAAAACAAGACGATATCTTTTACTTAAAATTAAATCGGCTAAACAAGGGTTTCCAAAATGTTTTCATCTGTAACATGCCGAATTTGGTCATAGTGTTTGGGCCGGGTTTGGGGTGTTACAAAATTGGTATCAGGGCCCAGTCAAAGCTCGGCTGTAGGGGGGCCCAAGGCCCAAAATGTTTTGTGAGGCCTTTGTGAAACTTTTTTGGTTTTGAACGAGATGGCAATTTGAGTCTCGGCACCAATCCGCCTGTAAGTACTTGACTTACGTGTGGATTATTATTTGTAGAATGGTAGGTATGGAACGTAGTTAGTATGATAAGTGCTTTAAACTTTAGGACTAGTTTACTCCAACAAATCACATAAGACTTTAATGGCTTAATTAAACAAACCTACGACCAAGTCGCCGAGTTAGGGTGTGGTAACCCTGGTGCGCATGTCTAGGATTGGATCCGGAAGAGCTTGGTACTTAAGCGGTCCTCGTGACTCACCTCTTCTTCGTAGGAATCCTACGATCGTAGTAGCGGTTCACCCTAACCAAGAGGACTCGGTCATAGGCTAAACACAATAACTAAAACCCGAAAGGGATTAGCCATGTTTTATGAAAACTCTAAGTTTTAAAAATCATTACAATACTCCATTAAATAGTAACAAAAAATTTATTTCTGGGAAATTTTCAAAATATTTTCAATTTACTAAAATTACCAAAATGCCCCTAGTGGAAAAATTATGAAAATGCCCTTGATTTTTAAAATTACCGTACTACCCCGATTTCAATAAGATTCTCTTACTTTGCAAAAGTATCCAAATTATGTATTTCAAAATAATATCCTAACTTTGGAAATTTACAAAATTACCCCTGATTGACAAAATTACCAAAATACCCCTCGTTTCCAAAATTCTGCCATACCTTTAGATTAAAATTTTTTTTCGAAAATAATCTTTAGTTTTAGGAATTACAAGATGTTTTGATTTACCAAATCTTTCAAAATTTCCTCGGTTTATCACGAAAATACCCCTGTAGGAAAATGACAAAAATACCCCTGGGATAGAAACGGACAGAAATGCCCGAAAGAGTGAGTGTGTATGAAAGGTATTAGGGAATGGATGTGCTTTCCTGTGTGAACTAGGATAGAGGACTTAAAACTTTGGTTGAACGAAAGAATCCCTAGTAAACTCACTTCATAAAATTTCTTCGCGGTTAACCAAGTGGAACAAGTACTAATCCATAAAATTTCTTAATCAGATTAAAGCGCAATAGTTAAGAATGAGCTCTAGAGGACGTGGCCGACGTGGACGCGATAGGGGCAGGATGACCGTGTCAGAACCCGTGAGGTCGGGTTAGGGGTCAGAGAATGAGGTACCACTGCCACCACCACCCCCAACTTTTGGAGCTGAGGAGCAGGATCAGACGGGAGGTGAGGCAGTATCGCAAGCTGTGTTGCGAGTCCTTGAGATGGTGGCTGGGGCGAGTGGAGGTATGGGAGCTCAGAAGTCTGTACCCGAGCGACTCCGATCCAACGAAATTTGAGGTATTCGGAGTATCGGGTGTGGCACCCAGTCTTGGGAATCTTGGTTAGAATCGACTGAGAGGATCATGGATGATCTTGATCTGACGAATGAGGAAAAGCTGAAAGGAGCGGTGTCGCTTCTAAAGGATGAGTCATATCAGTGGTGGCTCATGGTTCGAAATGGTGCTACGGCAGATGACCTTACTTGGGAGTATTTCAAAGCTGTTTATCAGAAGAAGTATGTGGGCACCAGCTACATTGATGCTCAGAGGAAAGCCTTTCTGGGGTTGGTACAAGGAAATAAGACTGTGTCAGAGTATGAAGCGAAATTTTTGAGACTGAGCCGCTATGCTCGGGGAATTGTGTCAACGGAGCATGAGCATTGTGTCCGCTTTGAAGACGGACTGAGGGATGATTTGAGGCTGCTGATTGCTCCACAGTAGGAGCGTGAGTTTGCTATTTTGGTGGAAAAAGCTAAAGTAGCCGAAGGGGTCAATGAGTCCGTAAGACAGAACTAAGATAGGAAAAAGTAGAAAAGAGGCTTTAGATCGTCCGGATCGGGTAGTAATGCACAGAAAAGGGCTAGGCAGAGTGGGCCGAATCAGGCAGGAAGGCCCATGGCTACTAATCAGAGACCAGCTCAGTGTAATCACTGTGGGAAATCACATTGGAGAGGATGTTGGACCGGTGAAAGGGGATGCTTTGAATGTGGATCTTTGGATCACCGTGTAAGGGATTGTCCTCGGAAGTTAGTTAAGAACCAGCCAGAGGGTCAGAACCGTGCTCAGGTTAGGAATGTAGGATCACCATAGAGGGTTCGTGGTAATAGTAGAGGAGGCAATGGTTCTAATCGAGGTCGAGGAATTCGGGAAGAGGGGCAGGCAACACAGAAGCAAGGCAACCTGGTTTAGTCTATGCAGCGAGGCGTCGAGAGGAGGGTGATGCACCGGACGTCATAATCGGTATGTTCCTAATTTTTGGTCTTCCATATGTTGCATTAATCGATGTGGGTTTAACGCATTCATACATTGCTAGTAGTGTGGTAGAGACCATGAAAATAGACTTTGAGACTACTTTAGGAGATGACGAGAATTAGCCCTCTAGGTCACTCTATAGTTGTAAACAAGCTATATAGGGATGTACCCCTAGAACTCCAAAGGGTAGTGTTTGTGGCTGATCTGATGGAACTGCCGTTTGGGGAGTTTGATTTAATTCTTGGAATGGACTGGTTGGTTAAGCATCGGGCAAGGTTGGATTATTTGTTAAGCGCATGGTTCTGAAGATGGCTGAGGGTGATGAAGTGGTCATGATAGGTAACAGAAGAGATTACCTATCCAACGTGGTGTCTGCGTTGAAGGCGAAAAAGATGGTCAGGAAAGGGTGCGAGGCATTTTTGGTCCGAATATGTGCCTTGAAGGCTAAGGAGTCAGCAGTTGAGAAGGTCCGAACAGTAAGGGAATTCGCTGATGTGTTTCCTGAGGAACTTTCGGGTTTGCCACCAGATCGGGAAGTTGAGTTTGGTATAGACTTATTACCCGGAACGGCGCCTGTGTCTATAGCACCCTACCGAATGGCACTAAAGGAATTGGTGGAGCTGAAGGCTCAAATTCAGGAGCTCTTGGACCGAGGGTTTATCCGACCAAGTATATCTCCGTGGGGAGGACCTGTGCTGTTTGTTAAGAAGAAAGACGGGTCAATACAGATGTGTATCGACTACCATCAGCTAAACAAGTTAACGATCAAAAACAAGTATTCGTTGCCCCGGATTGATGACTTGTTTGATCAACTGAAGGGTGCATTGATTTTCTCGAAGATAGACCTTAGGTCGGGTTATCATCAACTTAAGCTAAAGGAGGTTGATGTTCACAAGACGGCGTTCCGTACTCAGTATGGGCATTACGAGTTTCTAGTGATGCCATTTGGGTTGACCAACGCACCTGCAGCGTTCATGGACTTAATGAATAGGGTGTTTCAAAGAAGATTGGATCAATTTGTCGTGGTGTTTATAGGCGACATATTGGTTTATTCAAAGACGGAGGAGGAGCATGACATGCATTTGCGTATAGTTCTACAAGTACTGAGGGAGAAGTAGTTATATGCCAAATTCAGTAAATGCAAATTTTGGCTTAGGGAGGTGGCATTCTTAGGTCACGTGGTGTCAGCTGAAGGGGTTAGAGTGGACCCTCGCAAAGTTGAAGCGGTGTTGGAGTGGAAACCGCCTAAGTCGAGGGCGAAATTTGAAGTTTTTGGGTCAGCGGTACTACCAAGGTTTGTGGAAGGTTCTCTTTAATCGCAGCACCACTAATTAAGTTATTAAGAAAAGGAGTTTCATTTGTATGGTGGAGAAGCAAGAAGAAAGTTTTGACAAGCTAAGGAAGATTCGACGAAGCTCGGTTTTGGTACTGACCTAAGGTGGGGAAGTTGTTTACGCCATCGTGATCGTCCCATATGGGGTTGGTATGTGTGTTGATGCAGAAGGGAAGGTAGTGGCCTATCGTCCGCCGATTAAGACCGCATGAGGTTAACTATCCAACTCACGACTTGGAATTAGCAACAGTGGTCTTCGCTTTGAAGATATGGAGGCATTACTTGTATGGGGAAAAGTCGATAGTTTACACGGATCACAAAAGTCTGAGGTATCTTTTGACTCAGAAGGATTTGAATTTGAGGCAGCGCCAATGGATTGAACTGTTAAAGGACTACGACTGTTCAATTGAGTACCATTCGGGCAAAGCTAACGTGGTGGCTGACGCGTTAAGTCGGAAGGTCTTCGCGGACTTAAGGGCGATGTTTGCTCATTTGAGCCTATATGACGATGGAAGTCTTTTGGCGGAGCTGCAAGTTAAGCCAACTTGGATTGTGGAGATTAAGGAAAAATAATTAGTAGATGAAAGTTTGAATGCACGGAGATTGCAAGTTCAAAATGGTGGTTTAGAAGGGTATAGCTTGTCTGATGATGGAGTATTATGCTTTCAAGAGCGAGCTTGTATGCCAAAAGATGTGGAATTGAGGCAGAGAATTCTTCAGGATGCACATAGCAGCCCATACGCTATGCATCCGGGAGGTAGCAAGATGTATAGAGATTTGCGGAGACAGTTTTGGTGGCCTGGGTTGAAGCGCGAGGTGACCGAATTTGTGGAGAAGTGTCTGACATGTCAACAGGTTAAGGCTGAAATCAGTTGCCATCGAGTTTACTCCAACCAGTGAAGATCCCTCAATGGAAATGGGAGAGGATCACGATGGATTTTGTCAGCGGGCTACCCCTTACGCCCAACAAGAAGGACGCAGTTTGGGTGATTGTGGACCGTCTGACTAAATCAGCTCACTTCATACCGGTAAAGGTGGATTACTCACTTCAGAAGCTAGCTAAGCTGTATGTGTCAGAAATAGTGAGGTTGCATGGGGTGCCAGTATCGATCATCTCAGATAGGGATCCCAGATTTACGTCAAGGTTCTGAAAAACGTTGCATCAGGCTTTGGGTACACGATTGGATTTCAGTACAGCATTCCATCCACAGTCTGACGGGCAGTCGAAAAGGGTCATACAGATTTTAGAAGACATGCTAAGAGGTTGCATTCTAGATTTCAGTGGTAGTTGGGAAGAGTACCTACCGCTAGCAGAATTCGCTTATAACAATAGTTATCAAGCGAGTATCCAGATGGCACCATATGAAGCACTGTATGGACGAAAATGCCATACTCCTACGTGTTGGACGGAGTTGGGTGAACGATAAGTTTTGGGTCCAGAATTGGTAACAGAAATCAAAGATAAAGTTAAGGTGATTCGGGCTCGTCTTAAGGAAGCGTCAGATAGGCAGAAGTCTTATGCTGACCTTAAGCGCAAGGAGATGGAATATGCAGTAGGAGATAAAGTTTTTCTGAAAGTGTCGCCTTGGAAGAAGGTATTAAGGTTTGGGCAAAAAGGGAAGCTAAGCCCAAGGTTCATCGGGCCATATACAGTAGTGAAGCGAGTGGGACCGGTAGCTTACCAGCTTGAGTTGCCGGCAGAGTTGAGCCAGATCCATGATGTCTTCCATGTCTCGATCTTTGAGATGCTATCGATCGATCCCTCACGTAGTGCCGATGAGCGTAAATTGAGGTGAATCCAGACATGTCTTTCGAGGAGGAGCCAGTACAAATCTTAGATCGTGATGTCAAAGTTCTACATAGGAAGTCAGTGCCATTGGTAAAGGTGTTATGGCGGAATCATGGAACGAAAGAGGCCATATGGGAACCCGAGATGTGATACGGTAGCAATACCCCCAACTCTTCTAATCCAGGTAATTTCGAGGCCGAAATTCTTTTAAGGGGGTAGAACTGTAACATCTTGAATTAGGGGTTATTTGTAATTTAAATATTTTTCCATGTGTGTGATTGAAGAATTAAATTCTAGAATTATTAAACATGTTCTAGGGCCTAGGACTAACCCCGAGCTAGGTGGGACTTAGAGCTAAAAATTTCTTTTTAAGTACCTAAAATGAAGGAAGCTAGGGGATAGGGGTTAAATAAAATTTTGGGTGAAACGTGACACAAAGAACAGCATGGCTAAGTGGCTTTCATGTGCCACTTAGGTGCCTTGGAGGTGGCGTCAAGGGGTCTTAGGATCGAGTCTCTAAAGAATAACAAAAGGGAAGTGTTTTTTCTTTTGGGTTTTGTTGGCGTTAAAGAGAAGGGGCCCAGGAAGGAAGGTCTTAAAATTTAAATGGCGTGGTTAAGGGGCATGAAAGGCAGGTTGGCGGAGTGGCTTAGGGCGCCACTTAAGAATTTAGAAGCGGCAGGTCTCGGGTTTGAGACATAAGGGACGCAAGGAGCAATTATTTTGGGCGTTTTACATTAAAGGGGAGAGGGCCAAGAAGCCGGGTTATAATTAAAAGGTGAGGGCTTTATGTCATGAAAGTCTAATGGGAGAAGTGGCAAAGGGCGATGGAAGTAAGGGCTGCAGTGGGGTCGCGGGTTCGATCCAAATAAACTGCATTGGCATTTTTATTTTTTTTCAATGCTGCTGGCGTGAATAGGAGAGTGTTGGTTCAATTTTGGACTCTCAATTTCAGCTGGAAGAGGGAATTTTAGTGTTTTATTTTTATTTAATTTGTTAAAGAGGAGATTAAGGGATAGAAGGTAAGATAAATCATGTTTTATCTTGGATAATTCAAGGCTGGAATTATCACTCAAAAAGAGAGTGTTGGCCGAACCTTGGATTCTTTGGGGGCTGTCCATGTTCGGTTTAACACCTAGAGAGAGGGGCCAAAGTTCTTCAAAATTCTTTTCTTTCTTCTCCAAATTGCTGCTGCCGAATTTCCTCTTGTTGCTTTGCCTATATTGCTAAAATTCCAGCTTCTTTTCTTCTTCTTTTTACAAAGAAATCCTTCTTGATCCCCTACTTCTTTTCCTTCTCCTTTTCTTCCTCCATTAGTCGAACCCCACCACCTTGTTTGAAATTCACTTATACAATTGCCCAAAATTATTCAAAAATTCCAGCATCTCTTTTGTTTTTCTTAGCCGAATCCCCTCCTCCCTATTTGGTGTAGTTTTGGCCGAACATCAAAGAAAAGGTGCTCTCTTCTTTTCCAATCGGTTTGAGAGGAAGGTATGTGCTCAAGGCGAATGCCTATTTCCTTTTTCTCTCTATTCTCTGTCGACTTTTACATGGGTAAGAGCTGATTTTGGTATTGTATGGCAAGGGTAAATCACCTGATGTAGGAATCAGTTTGTTGTAGGGCCTTCGAGGATTTGGAAACGATCTAGTGAAGCCGTCATCTTTTAATTGGTTGGTAAGTGGTGGTAAGGATTTGATAAATAGTCTAATCTTTTTAGTATTGTAAGCCGAAGGCTATTAATGTGGATGACTGCCAATTGTAGGGAAGTAGAAACACGTAGTGTGTGGTGGCTGATAATCAAAGGACGTTTTAGGTAAGGTTTGGGTTCAAGTGTAACCCTTTGAATTTATGTGGTTTAAATAATAGGCCATGTCACTAACTTCGTGTTTGGCGAATATAGAGCAAGAAATCTAGTGTGGCCAATTGATTCATCGGATTTAGGGCTATCGATAGTAACGGTGTGTACATACACACTTCATAACTCAGAATCGCATTTAAATGCATAATGTATGCTAATCTGAATTAATGTAGATTGGGATTTAAATACCATCATGGTATAAGCAAGGAATCAGGTAAGTCCTTGTTATTATGTGTTTACTTAATGATGCTTTTGGGAAGCATGACATATTTAGTATGTTGTTAAATAAACATGTGGGCATGATTCCTGTTATATGCATATCATTGTTTGATGTGGGTTGTATGAGAGGAGGGGGAAGTATTATTCGTGTCGACGGACACCAGTGGTTTGGTACCACATTTCGTGACAACGGTCACCAGAGGTTTGGCACCTCATAGCGTCTCATCCCCGTGGCTTAGCACCACAGTGGGTTGGCCCCACAGATGATATTATGGGATTGACGCCAGTGATTTGGTATCACACGTGGGTTGGCCCCACAACTTATTATATGTGACTTCGAGTCATTAGTGGTTTGGCACCACCACTGGTTTGGCACCACAATATTGATGAATATCGTGACTTTAAGTCACCAGTGGTTTGGCACCACCAGTGGTTTGGTACCACACGGGGTAGAAAAAGGTGTTTGGATGGTTAGGTTGGGTGCATGTTAAACTTAATTGTGATTTGTGTGTATGATGTTGCACTAAACCGGGAAAAGGGTTACACACTAAGTCTTGGTGACTCACCTTTTTCTTTAATATTTTTCAAGTGACTCGTAGATCGCGGATGAGGAGCCGGATGGACTCGAGGTGGCCATGCAATGGAAATTTGAGTTTACATTGAATTATTTTATTTTATTTTTGGTTTTATTTGTTCAAGTTGTAATAAGGCCTCCTAAGATTATTTTTATTGTTTTTCATGTTTGGATGAATTATTTAAAATGTTTAATGATTTTAAAATGATCACACAAGTTTTCTTAAATTTAAACGTAAAAGTGTTTTCTGTACCATCGGGTACATTTGAAATCGGTAACAATCTGGCTTAATATATATATTTTTTAAACGAACTAAGTATTGATTTCTCTATACACCTCAACAGTTTTTTTTTAAAACAAGACGATATCTTTTACTTAAAATTAAATAGGCTAAACAAGGGTTTTCCAAAATGTTTTCATCTGTAACATACCGAATTTGGTCATAGTGTTTGGGCCGGGTTTGGGGTGTTACGCAAGGCTTGATTGAGATCAAGAAAAGAGAAATTCGAACCTAGATTTGGGCAAGAACAAAGTGCTCGATTGATCGACTAAGGTCGTTGTTTCTACTTCCGAGGTAGGTTCGTGTATAATAAATGTTTTTTAAACAATGTGCATATGTAATGGAATGAACGAAAATGTGATTTTGGAGTTTGGAAATGTGACATGTGAGTTCGAAGATATGTGGCACTAAGTGTGTGTAAATAGAATGTTTACTGTGAAGAATGGCACTAAGTATGCGAGATAAAGAAAGCATCGGTTGTATTATTTAACACTATATGTGTGTAACGCCCTGATTTTCTTAATTCTAGCTTTTGTAAATTTGTTACACAATTGTGTATCTCCTTTAGTGGTTAAGTGTTCTAGGACTATCTGAGAAGTCTTGGGTTCAAGCCTTAGCTTGGGCAAAATTTTATGTTTCTTAATGAATAAAGCATTATTCTTGTCCAGTAGGCTTATGTTGTATTGTGCGTGGTAATTAACAGAATGGGCCTACTAGTCTGGTGGTTAAGTGGAGTGTTAAGTGGTTAGAGGTCCTATGTTCGAATCCCTGCGAAAGCGAGGGAATAATTCTTTTTGGCATGGGGAGTGTGGAGTGGATGAGTTTGATTGGGATTGAAAGTCTGTGAAGTTGGATGATAATGGGAGTTGGGGAAAATCTGAGAGGATTTGATTTTTATTTCCAAAACTACTTTCCATCTCAAATTCCTTACTCTCTCTATCGTTTCCCTCCTTCATCCCCCACCATTGCTGCCCAATTTTCCCCTCTTTTTCTCGGTTACAACCATTTTCTTTTTATTGCTTAATATCCACAATCCACTGCTTCGATTCTCTTTGTGTTCTTGGTAAGTACGGTAGTATAATTTTTATTAGAATAATGAATCATTGCTTATGGGGTTTTTGATTGGTGATTAGGAGATAATCCGAGGGTTGGAGATCATCAATTAACATTCTAAGTATACGAAAACCTGATTGTTCCGCTGAAGGTTCTTGAAGGCTCGGGTGACTACTCACAACGAACTCACACAGGCAGGCCACATGGGCGTGTGAGCCCATTTTTATGAAATGTTCTGAAAGGTTGCACGGGTCACCCAAGTTGACTGTGAACCTGATGAAGGGTCGGTAAGTAGTACTTAGATCTGTAGTTATGTGATTTGATTATGTGAAATCTGTACTGAACATGTTACACTTAGCATGTATACTGATTTGAATGTATGGACTGTTATCTGCATTATAGCATGACATTCTGTGTATGTTGCATTGCATCGGGGTGGGTAGATGATTTACTGGAGGAAGTGTCTGAAAGGCTCTTAAGCCTGATATTTGGCGGCTCATCTGCAACTTTCTAATTATGTGCCCCATTCGGTACAGCATGGTGAGTAGGGATGGGTGGGTTGATTTTATCCCCACATGGTGTGTAGGGTTGGACAGAGTTGGTGTGTAGAAGCTGGTGGGTAGGACTCTGTTATTCTATTCTGTTCTGCATATTATATCTAAGATGGGTTAAAGCCCTACTCTGTATCTGATTCTGTATCTGAGTGGGCTAAGGTCCACATCGATTCTGTAATTGGCTCAGACCCGAACTGTGAATTTATGTCTATTTTCTAATATTATACTATGTGTATGTTTTCTGGGGATTACACTCTGAGTTTGCAAAAACTCACCCTTTTCTATTTAATCTATTCAGGTAATCCCCAGCAGTAGACGGGTCGGTGCAGCGGAGGACTCAGTGGTGACCACGGTTTTGGACTTTTATGGTTTTTTTATTTTTATTTATGGTTTTTAATTTTATCCGGGAAAAGTTTTGCTGTAAATGGCCTTTAAGGGTTTTATTTTAATTTGGGATTTTCCTCTTGATTTATAACTGCTAGTAGTAGGATAAGATGTGATTTTTCAAAATAAACAAATGTTTTACCGAAACATCGCGAATGCGAAAACTTATTTAAATGCTTTCGCGAACTGAAAATATTTTGGAAAATGGACAACATTTTGAAAATGGATAATGATTGAAAATATTTGGAAGGTAGCATAGGATAACGAAAGATGGTTCCATCGTAACTATGTTTTCTAAAACACGATCATGTGACATCACCAGATTCGGCCTTAACGTCTTGGTCGGGTTTGGGGCGTTACAGTGTGCGATACTGAGACAAATTCGGTTTAATATGATGGAACTAAGTGTGCGATATTATATAGCTTCGGCTAATTAATTGGCAGTAAGTGTGTGAGTTCATTGAACTTTTAAAAAGGTCGAAAGAATTATGACATCAAGCATTTCGTGGTAAATGTGATAGATAAATATGTGATGGTACAGGTATGTAGAGAACCTATGTGGTTGATGAGATTGTGTATGAGATAGATGGATGATTATGTGAATGAATGATGAAATGGGTTGGATTGAGTAGCATTATAAATGCTTGTATATGAACCTATAGATGTGGTATGAAAGTGAGTAATAGCTATGGATGAGATTGAGTAGTGATGTGAATTGAACCAAGTGATAGTTAATTTTGTATGTTGAATTTGAATTGTTGAGTTAATTGTGTTATATTACAAACTTACTAAGCTTTAAAGCTTACTGTATGAAGTCTTTTTCTGTTTTACAGTGTCATTAAAGCTAGCTCAGAACTGGGGATCATCAACGACTCAATCACATTATCGGACATCTATTTTAGTACCTTTTTCGAAGTTGTATTTATGGTATATGGCATGTATGGTCTAGTGAGGTTGTGGAATGATTTTGGTACATGTTTTGCTATGTGAAAAAGGTGTAAGTAATGTGTAAATATGGTCTTGTGTGAATGGCCATTAGGGTATGCTTTGGTGATATTGAAATGGTATATTTCATACTTGATTGGTAGTTGAGCATGTAAGGATGACCTAAATTGGGTGGCAATTTGGCCTTGTAAATGGCCTATAATTGCCCACATGGGTGAGCACACGGGCGTGTGTCTCAACTGTTTCCTTCGCTATCCCTATTTGAAGCAGATCAGACTTGCACACAGGCCAGACACACGGGCGTGTGATAGGTCGTGTGATCCAAATCAGTTTTGTACACGGCCCAAACACATGGGCGTGTGTCAGGCTGTGTGATCCTAGTCAGAGTTGTGCACGGGGTAAGACATGGTCGAGGCATGGCTGTGTGAGGTACACGGTCTAGGCTCACGGGTGTGTGCCCTGTTTTAGATGAAAAATTTTCTAAGTGTCGCCAAGTTTTCGTATGAGATCAGTTCTGTCTCAAGTCTTCTTGAAAGCATGTTTATAGTCTCGTAGACCTTCCAAAGGGACTTTGTGTTATTAATTAACTATGATTTGTTGATGAGTGAGCCTTGGTGGTGCAAATGTTATGATTTGATCGATAATTCCTCATAACCCTATTCCAGTGATGGATACGGGTTAAGGGTGTTACAAGAACATTTAAATTCAACAGGAACAATTATAAAAATTACCATACATTTCAAAACATTTAATTTAAAACATGAACAGTTATAAAAATTATCTCATAACAATTAATAACACATATAAATCAGGGTAAAAATATAATTATGGGCCTTAAATCGAGCTCACGGGGCCCTAAAATAGTTTGGGAACATTCTGGGATCAATTCGAAACAAATTAGAAAATTTTGGAACAACTTGAAGATTTTGGAACAGGGGTCACACGGCAGTGTGACATAACCTAGACCTTGTGGACATTCAAAATATGGACACACGGCTGTGTCCCAACCTGTCTGTCTGCCCATGTGAGTATTCAAAATAGGGCCACATGTCCATGTTACAAGCCGTGTCCCAAACTGTGTGTGCATTTGATGTTGAGTCACACGGTCGTGTTGTAGGTCGTGTGCCACACCATGTTACATACTGACTTGAGGCACATGGCTATGTCTTAGACTGTGTGAAACCTACACATAAAAATAATAAAGACATACGGTGTGACATCCTGTGTCCCAAGCCATGTGCTACAAAGTTTGCCCCTAAAACAAACCATTTTCAACCAAATTGCTCAGGTACCAAGACATACCAAAACACATGTTTACAAGTCTTCAAAACACAATCAAATAGACTCAAAACATCCTAAAACAATCACCTTATGTGCCTAACCAATGTGCCTTCATTGACAGCACAATTCAAACATCAAAACAACCTAAAACCAATGCTAGGTTCTCAAGTCACACACATATATTAACCAATTATACATGACCACCTAAATCATCTTACAATTAAGACAAACCTTACCATTTCTCTACTTGTGCATTCACATTCATTTATACCATTTCACCATAGGACATCATTTATTATACTATAAAACAATATGATCAAAATATGTACTTATGTTTCTTTACAAGCTAAACCAAAAGCCTACATATACAAGCACCAAAAAGCCATCTAAGGCAAAATCTTTAAAGTATAACAAGCACCACAAGTAACTTGTATTCAAAATATTTACACAACACCTATTACATGACAAGTTCCATACTATATTTGAATTTTATACCAAACCATGAATTAGCACATTATTAACTAAAGCTATATTTATCACACAAGTATAGAAAATACCACTTGTAGTAAGTACTTAAAACATATAGATACTCTTATTACATGCCACATATCCCAAAATTAACCATTTTCAAAATATACCAAAAAGAATTTGGATAGTGTGATATTCGCATTGATTCAATCGCCCGATTCCGCAAAATGTTATCTATAAGGAAATAGGAAAATAACACAAGTAAGCTTTAATAAGCTTAGTAATTTCATAGGTTAAAACGATAAAACTTACCAAATAAACATAAATAATCATTTAATAACAATGTCAATAAACATTAGTCCTGCCAACCACAACCAGTCAATGGTGGGTTATACAAATATACAAGTTACATAAAATTTTCAATCATACGAATTCAATCAATATAAATTTACAATATACTATCAAAAATAAAGAAAATATTTATACAATTCAATACACAAGTCATTTAACCATTTTAAATCTGCCCGATGAATGATATAATTGATATGGATACGTGGTTATCCACTGAAACACACCAAAATGCTCTAACGTGCCTAACCAACCAAGAACACGCATTGGCACCAAGTGCCTAGCCCGTAGGCTAACATACCTCCATAAAAACACCTCGGAACCAAGTTCCAAGCTTAAAGGCTTTACATCTGCCCCCCGATAACACGCCAGAAAAACTATAAATATAACACGATAATCCGCAAAAAATGCTAGACTCCGATATATTCATTGAATAAGAATAAATCAAGAATCATCATCTCATCTCAAGTTAGACCCGTACAACGCACAATATAACCTATTGACATGCCAATTGTATCTTATCCTATGTTCATCTGGGCTTGATACACATAACCATATAATAGTTTCAAATTCAATCCATTTCTCACCAATTCAATCATAATATTTCAAATATGAACAATGTCATCAAATTGCATAATTCAAAACAATAACATACTAAAAATACTCAAAAGAATACCATTTGAACTTATCTAGACGAAAACTGTTGAAAAAAAAAGGTCGACGACTAATCCATTAATTTAGCTTTTCCACGATTATCCTCTGTACGAATCAAACCTGGATTTATAATAATTAAATTCAATCTTATCAAATTCAAAAACACATCCTAACTTAATTTTATGCATATGACCCTTAAATTTTCATTACTTACACATTTTCTCCATACATTTACATTTCTCTCAATTTAGTCCCTAAACTCGATTTTACAAAATTAACCTTGTAAGAACCCATTTGTAACACCCCAAACCTGACCCATGTGGTATGACCGGATCTGTTATGTCACACGAAGAAAATGAGCAAAGAACTTGTGATTCTTTATTAAAGATGTTGTTGTTTGGTTATCGTTTAAAAAAATAAGTTTGGTTAAAAATATTTGATAAAATACTACTAATTTCAAGAGGTTGATTGATAAATTGAAAATCGAACTAGTGAACCTTAAAACCGTGAATTTTAAAAATGACGTTGATAATTTCGAAAGAAAATCCAAGTTAAATTATTTGTACCAGTTTGTTATGAAATCCATTTGTTAATCAATTTTAGAATAATCGTTAATTATGATTTTAGAAAATCCCTACTTAAAATAATGCAAGAAAAATATTAAGTATGTTTAAACATAAGGCAAAATAAAAACATAACCCGGAGGCCTTATTACAACTTAAAACCCAAAATAATAAAGTAATAAAGTAAACGAAAATAGAAATCTAAAGTTCAGAAACACCATTTCTGAAGTATGGCCTCCACCGAGTCATCCATGGCCCAAGTCCACATTACTGAGTATTACCTACAAGGATTAAGAAAGAGGGGTGAGTTACTAGAACTCAGTGTATAATCCCCTTATCAGTTATTAACTGGGCCAAAACCCATACAAAAACAACTGGGCCGAAGCCCATATATATACAAACTGGGCCTTAGCCCTATAATCATGATAATGCAAATAATGTAATGCAACCCAACCCAATCCAGCCAATCTCTCCCCGACCAGCCAATCTCTCCTGTGGGGATCAAGTCAACCCACCCCGCCAGTCTCTCCAATTTGCAGTCAAGCTGCCATTTATAATATTTTTGTGGCTGAACCACCAGAGTATCATATACGATAATATAATCGATGCATAGCCTTGGGTAAATACGTTTAGCACAAATCCATAATCACAGTGGCACTGTAACATCCTAAAAAAAAAATTTAGAATCGATATGTTGCATAATTTTGGTGCTTAGCTAGTGAATGATTCAATTCGTGTGTTTAATATAGTCTTGAGAAGGCTCGGGATTTATTTAAAATTAGAATAAATTTTAGTAATGAGTACTTTATTGAAGTGGAACTGGTAACCTTGATGTTTAAGGAAATTAAGTGACAAAAGTTAGCATAATATGAGCTAGTAGTAAAGTGGAGTTGGCGTCATGAGTGTTGCTTGAGGAAAGAGGTTCGAATCCCATGGTATGCATTTTGTGACTTTAATTTGTTGCACTCTTCTAGCATGTGTCAGCCAAGCTCTATTTTTGGTAGGTTGGACTTTATTTTTTTTATGGCAAGGTGGCTAATGGCTTAAGGTAAGAATTGAAGATAGGGAAAGGAATCTTGAGCTTATGGTATGTAACATCCTAAATTAGGGGTTGTTTGTAATTTAATTATTTTCCCATGTGTGTGCTTGAAGAAATGAATACTATGATTGCTAAGCATGTTTTTGGGTCTAGAAATAACCCCGAGCTAGGCCTGACTTAGGACTAAAAATTTCTTTTTAAGTGTTTAAAAGGAGGGAGCTAGGAGATAGGGGTTAAGAGGAATTTTGGGAGAAGCATGACACAAAGGATTAATTGGAAAAGTGGCTTTCATGTGCCACTTAAGAGCTAGAGATGACGATTGGGCAGGTCTTGGGTTCGAATCTTGGGAGTTACAAGGGGGATGTGTTTTATTTTTTGGGCTTTTTGGCGTTAAAGGAAAGGGGGCCAAGTTAGAAGGCTTTAAAAGATTTTTGTGGTGGAGTTTGGACATGAAAGTCGTTTGGTGGAGTGGCTTGGGGCACCACTTAAGGATCTTGGCAAATGGACTCAGGTTCGAGTCACGATGGTAGCATAAGGTTTTTATTTTTATTTTTGAAGGTTGACGCCATGAAGAGGGAAGAGTTGGACGGCATGTGGGACTTTGGACAGGTTGGGATAAGTCCTTATTTTTGATGATTTCGGCTAATAAGGGATAAAGGATAAACTTTGTTTTAAATTAAATTAGATGGGTGATAATCAAAAGATGAGAATTGTCAAAAAAAAGGGGAGAGGTGGCCAAATGAAGGGCTCTTGTGATGGCATATTCGGCTAAGTGAAAGGGGGGGTTGCCGAAATTCATTTGATTGTTTTTCTTTCTTCTCAAATTGCTCTCTTGACCGAATTCTCTCTAGTCATCTTTGCCCCAAAATTCTCCAAACCCTTATCATCCTTTTTACTTATTTCTTCTTGTTCTTTAGTAGAATCTACTCCACTCTTATGCCAAAATCTCCTCTCTTCTATTAGTTCTGTTTTGGCCGAATATCAGGAGGGCACAAGTTCTTTTCGAGATTTCTTCTCCAAGTGGTTGGTAAAGGGTAAGTGATTGCCGAAACCTTCTTCCCATATTCTCTTTTTCTCTGTCGACTTAGATGAGGGGAAGAGCCGAAATTCGACATTTATTAATGATTTGGCTAACCACCTTTTTGAAACCAATTTCACCTAGGAACTTCGAGATTTTCAAAGCAGTAGATCTGATCCCCCATTCTCTACTAATCGATTTGGTAAGTCTACGGTAAGGGATTCTCTTTAGTCTTTCCATTAGATACTTGGAAAAGCCGAAAACTAATCACTTGTATGGATCTAAGGTTTGGCCGATTGCAAGGAATCCAGTGTGTGACAATTTTAGGATTTCGGTAAGTTGGTAAGTGCTAATCTTATTCGGCTAGAGGCCATCTTTGGGTATCTATGTATAACCGATTATGTGCCATGGATTTAGGGGCTAATCGGCCAGGGCAAACAAAGGCTTCGGGATTTGGTTGGAAATCAAATCGGCAGCCAAGGTGAGTGTTATTTCGGGAACGACATATCCTTCGGGATTATTTGGTATAGCTGAATGGCTATTAGATCTAAAGATTGATGTGTTGGCCGATTGTAGGGGGAAAACAACCTCTCGGGATTTCACTAGTATATTCGAGATTTGCTAGTAAACAGGTGTGTAAAACTCTTTACACACTTTATTAATTAACATTGCCATATTGTTGCCTTTTAATCTTTTTGGTAGTGATTTGCTTGTGGGCATAAGATTGGATTCCGAGTAAGTCCCCTATTTTGTGATCTATGATGTATGTTTGAGTATGCCATCACATGCTGTTAAATGCTATGCTATACATAAATGCATGATATATGATAATTGTTATGTAAGCATGATGATGGTGGGATTGATGAGAGGAGGGGGATGATTTTTTTGGACTGTCACCAGTGGTTTTGACCACAAGATGGGTTGGCCCCATCAGTTTAATTGTGACTTCGGTCACCAGTGGTTTTGCCCACACCAATGATAAATTATGACTAAGTCCCAGTGGTTTGGTACCACCAGTGGTTTTGACCACATCTTGATAAATTGTGACTTATGGTCATCAGTGGTTTTGACCACACGATGGGTTGGCCCCATCATTTGATTTGTGACTCTAGTCACCAGTGGTTTTGACCACACGGGGTAGTTAAAGGAGTACGGATGGTTAGTGGGGTTGCATGCTTGCATGTTATTAATAATTTGTGTATGAGTTGCATTTCCAGGTGGGGGATTTACACACTGAGTCTTGGTGACTCACCCCTTCCCAACTTATTTTGCAGATGAGTAGATCGCGGAGATGGAGCCGGAGAGGACTCGAGGCGGCCATGCTTGTTCCTTAGTTTTTTTGGAATTTTATTTGATTCTGTTCATGTTTATTTACTTTCTACATTTTTAATTTGGGTTGTAATAAGGCCGCTAATTATTATTTGGATGTTTTAATTAGTCGTTTTAATTTACTTATACTATATTACAAAATGAAGTTATAAAGGTTAAGTAAATCGGTTAAAAGCAACATTTTCGAATTAAGTAACTTTTACGAGTTTTCAAAGATGTTACTATCGGGTAACAAAATACACCAAGTCAACTATAACCTTGACGATTTTAAAATTTTACATGATCAAACGTTTTTAAAGGGTTTATCAACACAACCATGTTTATAAAAATAATCCCAACTGAGTTTTATCAAACCCTGTTTTAATACCTTGCCATATTTTAACAAGTTTTCACCAGACACTCAAAATGTTTCAAATCGTTTTACTCCGTGACATACCAGATCCGGTCAGGACTCATGGGCCGGGTTTGGGGTGTTACATTTTTGGTATCAGAGCCCAGTTCAAAACTCGACTGTGGGGACCTAAGGCCCAAAATGTTTTGTTTTTGGTTAGTAGGCCTTATTAGAATGTTTTGGGAAATTGTTTATGGTTCAAACAACATGGCACCGAGTCTCCGGCACCTATCTGCCCAGGTAAGTAATTCTATCTATTTTTGTGAATACTTGATAGGGGTAGAAGGGTAAATGCTGAACGTAGAATATTAGAATAAGGAATTGCTGAACCCTAGGGTTAGCGAACCCCAACAAACCATGCATAAGATTTAATAATTCCCTAAACAACCCTGTGGGTTGTCACTGAGCAAGGGTTGTGGCAATTGTTATACGCATGTCTAGGATTGGATTCGGTGGGAGCCTGGTATTTAAGCAGTCCTAGTGACTCACCTCCTACTCACTTGAATCCTACTTGGTGTGTAATGACGGTTCATCCTGGCTGAGACGACGTGCTTACAGGCTAAACTTGATAACTAAAATTCGAAAGGGACTAGCAGTTTTGTTTTTGAAGTAATTAAAACCTTGTTTTAAAAAAAATGACCAAAATACCCCTCAGTTTGAAAAATGACCAAAATACCCTGGCTTGTAAATTACCAAAATACCCTCCGCATGAAAAATTTTCCAAATAGAAAATTTTCAAAATATCCTTCTTTTGTGAAATCAATTAGAACCAAATTTTGGAAATCTTATTATGAAAAAAAAATTTACTAAAATACCCCTAGTGGGAAAATTACAAAATTGCCCCTAACCAACAAAATTACCAAAATAACCCTGATTTTAAAATTTTGCAACATCGCTGTTTTGGAAAATGCAATTCTCAAAAAGAACCATCAAATTTTTACAACTTTTGAAATATCCCTGATTTGTTAAATTTTACAAATTCACCCTGATTTGTGAAAAATTACCTAAATACCCCTGAGGTCCAAAATTACCGAAATACCCCCAGAGTTAAAAATTTTTCAAAATACCTCGGGAATTTAAAAGCTCCAAAATACTTTCTGACAAAATCATCCGAGAACTTTTATTTTTGAAAAATTACAAAAATACCCCTGGAGGACAAATTACGAAAATACCCCTAGGTAGTGGAAAAATAATCACAATGAAAACTACAACGTCTCTTGAATGAATGGATAGAAAGACTGTGTGCATGTATGAATACGAAAGAACCACTCCTAAAACTTCTATCATAAAATTTCTCCACGGATAATCAAGTGAAACAAAGGTACTAATGCATAAAATTCTTAAACAGATAAACGCAAACGAGAATAATGAGTACGAGCCTGTGGTCGCGGTAGAGGTAGGATGACCTTGTCGGAGCCAGCAGGGTCTGGTTATGGGTTTGGAAATGAGATGCCAGATCTGCCGTAAAAATGGCCAATTTCAAGATCGAACCGGTGGTAATGATGTTGTATCTCAAGTCATTCACAGTATTGAAGTGAGTTATCAAAGCGGTAGCGGGTGCAAGAGCCCAGTAAATCTGTGGTTGAACAACTCCGCGCTAACGGAGCGGAGGTGTTTAGAGGAGTTTCTGGAGTGGCACCCAGTCTGTGGAGTATTGGTTGGAATCAACTGAGAGGATCATGGGTGATCTAGATTTTCTGGTGAGGAGAAGTTGAAGGGCATAATATCTCCTTGGGATGAGTCATATCGGTGGTGGCTCACCGTAAGAGATGGAGCGATGGCGAGGATCTCACATGGGAATTCTTTAAGGTCACCTACCAAAAAAGTACATAGGAGCTAGTTACGTGGATGCCTGTGGAAGGCTTTCTTGAATCAGTTCGGGGTAATAAGGCGATGGTGAGTATGAGGTGAATTTCTCCGGTTGAGTAGGTATGCTCGTGGTATTGTGGGTACCGAGCATGAGCGCTGGGTTAGATTCGAGGGGGTGAGAGATGAGGTGAGGATGATGATAGCTCCAAACAGAATGGGAGTTCAACATCCTAGTGGAGAAGTCTAAGGTTCTTTGAAGGGTAAAGCGATCGGTTAGGCGTAATCGGGATAGGAATTGGAATAAGAGGAGCTCTGGATCTTCAAAGTTCTCTGGTAATCAGCAAAAGAGGACGAGGTTTGGTGGGTCAGATCAAGCTGCTAGGCCTACTGCTGCTGCCAATTCTCAATGGCCACCATGGTGTACTCGGTGTGGGAAGTCTCACACGGGGGAGTGTTGGAATGGTAATCACGGATGTTTCGAATATGGGTCCATGGAACATCGGGTTAGAGATTGTCCGAAAAAGGCAGCTAGGATGAGATCAGAGGGTCAGGAACATACAGAATAGGAGGGATAATCAGTAGCCACCGAGAGGTCGTGGTGCAGGAAGAGGAGGTAATGGTGCTGGCAGAGGTTGTGGGGCATCGAGGGGAGGTACCGATGGTACTGAGGCTAGGCAACCTGGTTTGGTCTATACCGCGAGGCGTCAAGAGAAGGGCGACGCATTGGACGTCATAATCGGTATGTTCTTGATCTTTGGTGTACCCTATAGTACCTTGATTGACATTGGCTCTACCCACTCATACATTGCTAGTAGCGTAGTGGAAACTCTGCATTTAGACTCTGAGCTTACTTCTAGGAAGATGACTATATTAAGCCCCCTAGGTCACTCTATAGAAGTAAGTAAACTCTATAGGAACGTACCACTAGAACTCCAAGGGTCGTGTTCTTGGTCGACTTGATGGAACTACATTTTGGAAGTTTGACCTAATCCTCGGGATGGGTGGCTAGTAAAGTATCGTGTTAGCTCGGATTGCTGACTAAGCGTATGGTAATAAAGACGTGGAAGGTGATGAGGTGGTGATGATAGGTAAAAGAGAGATTACCTATCTAATCTGGTTCTGCGTTAAAGCGCGTAAAAGATGGTTAGGAAGGGTTGTGAAGCTTATGTGGTGCATGTACGTGCCTTGGAAGCTAAGGATGTTCTTTGTGAGAGATGTCCGGACCGTAAGGGACTATGTTGATGTGTTTCAGAGGAACTTTCGGGTCTACCCGACCGTGAGGTTGAATTTAGTATCGACTTGCTACCGAAAACGCGTCGGTATCTATAGCTCCGTATCAGATGGCACCGAAGGAATTGGTAGAGTTGAAGGCGCAGATTCAAGAATTGTTGGATAGAGGGTTCATCCGACCAAGTGTATCGCCTTGGGGAGCTCCAGTGTTATTTGTCAAGAAGAAGGATGGGACAATGAGAATGTGTATAGACTATCGGCAGCTGAACAAGTTGACAATAAAGAACCGGTATCCTTTGCCAGATTGACGATCATTCGATCAACTCAAAGGAGCATCGGTGTTCTCTAAGATTGACCTTAGGTCGGTACCATCGACTTAAGGTGAAGGAGGTGATGTCCATAAGACGGCATTACGTACTCGGTATGGGCACTACGAGTTTCTGGTAATGCCTTTTGGTTTGACGAATGCACCGACCATGTTTATGGACATGATGAACCGAGTTTTCCAACCCTATCTGGTTCGGTTTGTCTTGGTGTTCATAGATGACATTTTGGTGTACTCAAAGTCAGACGAGGAGCATGACGCACATCTTCATGTGGTTCTGTAAGTTCTGAGGGAGAAGCAGTTGTACGCCAAATTCAGTAAGTGTGAATTCTGACTTAAGGAGGTAACCTTTCTAGGGCATGTTGTTTCAGCCGAGGGAATCAGGGTGGATCCCCGTAAGATTGAGGTAGTATTGGAGTGGAAACCACTGAGGTCGGTTACTAAAATTCAGAGTTTTCTGGGGTTGGCAGGATATTATAGGAGATTCGTGGAAAATTTCTCCTTAATCGCAAAGACCGATTGACTAATTCATAAGAAAAGGGGTTCCATTTGTGTGGTCTGAGAAGCAGCAAGAGAGTTTCGATAAGCTGAAGAGGATCTTAACAGAAGCACCAGTCTTAATTCAGCCTGAGGCAGGAAAGGAGTTCACTGTGTATTGTGATGCATCGCATACTGATTTAGGGTGTGTGTTGATGCAAGAAGGGAAGGTGGTCGCTTATGTGTCACGAAAGTTGAGGCCTCATGAAGCTAACTACCCGACACATGATTTGGAATTGGCTGCTGTGGTTTTTTCCTTGAAGTTTTGGAGGCACTATCTGTACGGGGAGAAGTCGGTAGTGTACACAGATCACAAAAGTCTGAAGTACCTCATGACTCAGAAAGATTTAAATCTAAGGCAGTGGAGGTGGATTGAGTTGTTAAAGGACTACGACTGCTCGATCGAATACCATCCGAGAAAGGCTAACGTGGTAGCTGATGCATTGAGTCGAAAGGTGGTAGCGAATTTACGAGCAATGTTTGCTCATCTAAGTCTCTATGAGGATGGGAGCCTTTTGGCAGAGTTGTAAGTGAAGCCGTCTTGGACTAATGAGGTCAAAGAAAGACAGATGACCGATGAAGTTATGAATACTCGGAGGTTGCAAGTACAGAATGGTGAGGCCAAAGGTTTCAGCTTGGGCAGTGATGGAGTGTTGTACTTTCAGGGGAGAGTATGCATGCCTAAGGATGATGAGTTGAGGCAGCGAATCCTTAGGGAAGCTCATAGCAGTCCGTACGCTATGCACCTGGGAAGCAGCAGGATGTATCGGGATTTAAGGGAGCAGTTTTAGTGGCCGGGTCTTAAGCGGGAAGTGACCGAGTTGGTAGGCAAGTGCCTAACATGCCAGCAAGTTAAGGCTGAGCATCAATTGCCATCAGGGCTATTACAGCCAGTAAAGATCCCATAGTGGAAGTGGGAGGAGATTACCATGGATTTCGTAAGTGGGCTTCCCCTTACGCCTAGTAAGAAAGATGCTGTTTGGGTGATAGTAGACAGGTTGACTAAGTTGGCCCATTTCATACCGGTAAGGGTTGACTACTCACTTCAAAGGTTAGCCAAGCTATATATGGCTGAGATAGTGTGGTTGCATGGAGTACCGGTGTCCATTATCTCAGATCGAGATCCCCGGTTTACGTCGAGATTCTGGAAGGCTTTACATCAGGAGTTAGGCACGAAGTTGAATTTCAGCACGGCTTTTCATCCGCAGTCTGATGGACAATCTGAGAGGGCCATCCAAGTGTTGGATGACATGTTGAGGGGCTATGTTTTGGATTTCCGTGGTAGTTGAGAGGAGTACCTACCTTTAGCAGAGTTCGCTTATAACAATAGTTATCAAGCGAGTACTCAGATGGCACCGTGTGAGGCGCTGTATGGTCAGAAATGTCGTACTCCAACATGTTGGACGGAGCTAAGAGAGCGACAGATGTTGGGTCCAGAGTTAGTGGCGAGACGGAGGATAAGGTTAGAGTAATTGGGCTCGTCTTAAGGAGGCATCAGACGGCGTAAATCTCGCCGGTCTTAAGCGTAGAGATGTTGAGTATCTGATGGGTGATAAGGTTTTCTTGAAGGTATCCCTTGGAAGAAAGTCTTTGAGGTTTGGCCGGAAGGGCAAGCTAAGCCCTAGATTCATCGGACCGTACGGTGTTGAGGCGTGTGGGGCCGGTAGCTTACCGACTTGAGTTGCCGGCAGAATTGAGCGGATCCATGATGTCTTCCATGTTTCGATCTCGAGGCGCTTATCGATCGGATCCCTCACACGTAGTGTCGGTCCGCGAAATTGAGGTGAACCGGACTTGTCTTTCGAGGAGGAGCAGTCTGATTTTGGATCGAGATGTCAAGGTTACGAGGAGGAAGTCGGTGCCTTTGGTAAAGGTGTTATGGCGAAACCATGGTACGGAGGAGGCCACATGGGAACTGAGGATGTGATGGCGACAATACCCCAACTCTTGATCTAGGTAATTTCGAGGCCGAAATTCTTTTTAAGGGGGGTAGAGCTGTAACATCCTAAATTAGGGGTTGTTTGTAATTTAATTTTTTTCCCATGTGTGTGCTTGAAGAAATGAATACTATGATTGCTAAGCATGTTTTAGGGTCTAGAAATAACCCCGAGCTAGGCCTGACTTAGGACTAAAAATTTCTTTTTAAGTGTTTAAAAGGAGGGAGCTAGGAGATAGAGGTTAAGAGGAATTTCGGGTGAAGCATGACACAAAGGATTAATTGGCAAAATGGCTTTCATGCACCACTTAAGAGCTAGAGGTGATGATTGGGCAGGTCTTGGGTTCGAATCTTGGGAGTTACAAAGAGGATGTGTTTTATTTTTGGGCTTTTGGCATTAAAGGAAAGGGAGCCAAGTTAGAAGGCTTTAAACGATTTTTGTGGTGGAGTTTGGACATGAAAGTCGTTTGGTGGAGTGGCTTGGGGCGCCACTTAAGGGTCTTGGCAAATGGACTCAGGTTCGAGTCACGATGGTAGCATAAGGTTTTTGTTTTTATTTTTATTTTTGAAGGTTGACGCCATGAAGAGGGAAGAGTTGGACGGCATGTGGGACTTTGGAAAGGTTGGGATAAGTCCTTATTTTTGATGATTTCGGCTAATAAGGGATAAAGGATAAACTTTGTTTTAAATTAAATTAGATGGGTGATAATCAAGAGATGAGAATTATCAAAAAAAGGGGAGAGGTGGCCAAATGAAGGGCTCTTGTGATGGCATATTCGGCTAAGTGAAAGGGGGGTTGCCAAAATTCATTTGATTATTTTTCTTTCTTCTCAAATTGCTCTCTTGACCGAATTCTCTCTAGTCATCTTTGCCCCAAAATTCTCTAAACCCTTATCACCCTTTTCACTTATTTCTTCTTGTTCTTTAGCCGAATCTACTCCACTCTTATGCCAAAATCTCCTCTCTTCTATTAGTTCTGTTTTGGTCGAATATCAGGAGGGCACAGGTTCTTTTCGGGATTTCTTCTCTAAGTGGCTGGTAAAGGGTAAGTGATTGCCGAAACCTTCTTCCCATATTCTCTTTTTCTCTGTCAACTTAGATGAGGGGAAGAGCCGAAATTTGGCATTTATTAATGATTTGGCTAACCACCTTTTTGAAACCGATTTCACCTAGGAACTTCGAGATTTTCAAAGCAGTAGATCTGATCCTTCATTCTCTGCTAATCGATTTGGTAAGTCTAGGGTAAGGGATTCTCTTTAGTCTTTCCATTAGATACTTGGAAAAGCCGAAAACTAATCACTTGTATGGATCTAAGGTTTGGCCGATTGCAAGGAATCCAGTGTGTGACAATTTCAGGATTTTGGTAAGTTGGTAAGTGACTAATCTTATTCGGCTAGAGGCCATCTTTGGGTATCTATGTATAACCGATTATGTGCCATGGATTTGGGGCTAATCGGTCAAGGCAAACAAAGGCTTCGGGATTTGGTTAGAAATCAAATCGGTAGCCAAGGTGAGTGTTATTTTGGGCACGACATATCCTTCGGGATTATTTGGTATAGTCGAATGGCTATTAGATCTAAAGATTGTTGTGTTGGCCGATTGTAGGGGGGAAAACAACCTCTCGGGATTTCGCTAGTATATTCGGGATTTGCTAGTAAACAGGTGTGTAAAACACTTTACACACTTTATTAATTAACATTGCCATATTGTTGCCTTTTAATCTTTTTGGTAGTGATTTGCTTGTGGGCATAAGATTGGATTTCGAGTAAGTCCCCTATTTTGTGATCTATGATGTATGTTTGAGTATGTCATCACATGCTGTTAAATGCTATGCTATACATAAATGCATGATATATGATAATTGTTATGTAAGCATGATGATGGTGGGATTGACAAGAGGAGGGGGATGATTTTTCTTGACTGTCACCAGTGGTTTTGACCACAAGATGGGTTGGCCCTATCAGTTTAATTGTGACTTCGGTCACCAGTGGTTTTGACCACACCGATGATAAATTGTGACTAAGTCCCAGTGGTTTGGTACCACCAATGGTTTTGACCACATCTTGATAAATTGTGACCTATGGTCATCGATGGTTTTGACCACACGATGGGTTGGCCCCATCATTTGATTTGTGACTCTAGTCACAAATGGTTTTGACCACAGGGGTAGTTAAAGAATACGGATGGTTAGTGGGGTTGCATGCTTGCATGTTATTAATAATTTGTGTATGAGTTGCATTTCGGTGGGGATTTACATTGAGTCTTGGTGACTCACCCTTCCCAACTTATTTTGCAGATGAGTAGATCGCGGAGATGGGCCGGAGAGGACTCAGCGACCATGCTTGTTCCTTAGTTTTTTGGAACTTTATTTGATTACATTCATGTTTATTTACTTTTTACATTTTTAATTTGGGTTGTAATAAGGCCGCTAATTATTATTTGGATGTTTTAATTAGTCGTTTTAATTTACTTATACTATATTACAAAATGAAGTTATAAATGTTAAGTAACATTTTCGAATTAAGTAACTTTTACGAGTTTTCAAAGATGTTACCATCGGGTAACAAAATACACCAAGTCAACTATAACCTTGACGATTTTAAAATTTTACATGATCAAATGTTTTCAAAGGGTTTATCAACACAACCATGTTTATAAAAATAATCCCAACTGAGTTTTATCAAACCTGTTTTAATACCTTAGCCATATTTTAACAATTTTCACGGACACTCAAAATGTTTCAAATCGTTTTACTCGTGACATACCAGATCCGTCAGGACTCATGGGCCAGGTTTGGGGTGTTACATGGTATGTAGGGGGGACACAAGGTACTTTTTAAGGGGTGTGTTTTGGAAAGTTTGGAATGGCCGAGCTTTGTCCATGAACTTGGACGATTTTGGGGACTAGGGGGTGGCCGAATTTTTTGAAGGCTTTTGGGTAAGGATAGGTGTTTTTGTGCACTTTTCATTTTGGTCATTTTTGTTTCTCCCAAGGCACTTTTTCTTTTCATCTTTTTTCTCATGGAATTGGTGAACATCTTTGTTCTTCTTCTTTTGGTCACTTCATTTTGACCATTTGGTTTTATTTTGCCTAAACCTCTCAAGATTTTTTCCCATAGTGCCGAAAACACCAAAACTTGGAGGCCATTTCATCTTTTTCTTCTTACAAAATCCATTCAACATTTTCTCCCCTTCCCTTTTCCCCTATGGCCGAATGGTGCTAACACCATTTTCTTCAATTTTTCTTCATAGCCGAATCTCCCTTTTGTACATCTATTTTCTTATCAATCATTCTTTCTACTTTCATTTTAATCAATCGGTAAGAACCCTATTCAATTATTTATTCTCTCCTTTTTCTTTAGTCGAATATACAATTTGGTTTGGAAGGGTCTTTTGACCGAAAATAGCATCATTTATCCCTTTCTCTTAGACAATTATTTTTCGTCTTTATAGTGTTATAGAGAAGGCCGAAACTTGGAAGTGCTCGTAATCATCGTGAATCGCTAGGATTCGATCCAAAGTGCTAAGGTACAGGTTTCTATCAAGGACTTCCATACTACTCGTTATTTCGTTAAAGATGGAGTTACTAATCGATTTTATCTTAGGGACGTTATCGCTCAATTTTCATCCCTTGAACGTAAAGGTTTCGTGGTAAGCCGATTTCGCCCTTAAAACCAATAGTCTTAATTTCTGAAATATTAGTTGGACTAATATTCTTTTGTCAATAGAGGCAAACAAGATAGAATCAAAAAGTGTGGTGAATAGTGTTTAGAAGAGAGGCGGATTCGCTATTCCCTCTAGATTCAAGCGAAGGGCTGTTTCAGCAATCCGAGATTTTCCACCAGGTTGTGAGCCGTCAACCGGGGAGAACCGTCAAATAGTAGTTATTCAAGATTCCGAGGGTAAAGATCTAGTTCGCTTATCTTTAGCATAGATTTATTTTAAGTATTAGTGTTCTAATCGAACGTGATACGTATTTAGGTATCGACGATCGGAAAGTATAGTTCTCACCGTAATCGGTGTGTAATCTCACTTGTATCTCATGGGTTAGATTACTATCCGTTATTAAGCATTGGATTAAAAATCGCAAAGTTAGTGAAATTGGAAAATTATGGTATAATTAATACTTTAGTGCTAATATCATGAAATCGGTATTATAATCGTGAAAATTTCAAAATCGCCCTTAATGGGCTAAAATGATGAAAAGTGATATTTTGGGCCACGTGTGATAAATGGGCCATATGAGTTATTTGATAAAATTTGCCAAGTGTGATATGAGATGTGAAATGGGCCAATTTGTGAAATGGGCCAATTTGTAATTTGGGCCAGATTGTAATAATTCTTGTATGGGCTTTATGTTGAAATTATTATATGTATGAATTATTATGAATGTTGTTTACATGATTGCATGGGTTGGGATATTTGACGAAGAGAAGTTTTGGTAGCTTTGCTACAAAATTTTGATGGCTTCGTGCCCAGTTTGATATATGACCTCGTGCCCAATTTGATATATGGCTTCATGCCCAATTTGATATATGGCTAAATGCCTGCGATTATAAATGGCCACTGGCTTGCGAATTATTGTTATAAATGGCTTAATGCCTGCGATTGGTGTGTTGGCGGGGTGGGTTGGTGATGATCCCAGGTGTGTTGGTTGGTACGGTGGTGTGTAGCGGATGGATTACTAGGTTTGGTTTGGGAATTGCATATCACATGCATGCTATACATGTTAAATTGTTATATTTGTATATGGGCTCCGTCCCAAATACATGCTTAAATGGTTTTGGCCCAGTGGACAATAGTAAGTGGGTTACACACTGAGTTCTAAGTAACTCACCCCGTTTTCTTTACCCTTCTCAGGTAATAATCAGTAATAGAGGCTTGGGCCGGGAATGACTTTGTGGAAGCCATACTACGAATGATGGTTTATATGAACTTTGAACTTCTTTTAAGTATTTTTATTTAATTTCTATTTCAATGGTGTTGTAATAAGGCCTTTGGTATTATTTTTATGGATGTTTTACTCGTGGATGGATTTTAATTATGCTTAGGTAGTTAAGTGGGTTTATTTAATTTTAAAATAAAATCAAATGTTTTCCTCAAATTTAAGTGCAAAAGAAAAAGGGGTTTTTCTTAAAAATCATTATTTCATAAATTTTTCTGCAAGAATTCCTTTAAGAATCTTGTTTTCAAATTTCTTTTGAGCTCTTTTAGACTACTCGTAAACTTTAAACCAATTATTTTATAAGTTTCAATTTATAAATTCCTATGTCTTAAATCATATATTTTAAATTAACCTCGGTTTTAAACTCCATTTCTAAAATAGTTTTGAGGATCTATTTTCTTAAATCATTAGATGACTAGATGCATGTTTGTTTTGTGTGACATACCAAATCTGGTCTTAAATGCATAGACCGAGTTTGGGGTGTTATATTTTATGGTATCAGAGCCCAGTTTCAAAACTCGGCTGTGGTTTGGGTTCAACAACTATTTTTGTTTAAAACTGTTCCGAATTTATAGAACTTATATTTTAAAGTTAGTATGGCACCACGAGCATCCGGCCCCAAGCCAAGTAAGTATTCGTATATTGAATTATTATTATTGTGACATGATCATAAGAACACTCTAGAACTTCTAGTTTTAGGTGTTGAAACTGTAAAGATTGAGACTATAGGATGTGATTGTGAAAACAACTCTATCTCTTATATCTCATAAAATATCGTTAATAAACACTAAAATAGTATTTTGATTCATAAAACTTGTAATCAGATTAAACTGAATTATTCAATATGAGCGCTAGAGGACGTAGACGTGGTAGACGTGGCCGTGGTAGAGGCCGAGGTACTAGAGTCGTGTCTCAGGCATCAGGACATATGCTGGAAATGGATGCACCGGCATCACCTGTGTCGAAAAATGGATCCCATGACCATATGAGAAAGGACATTGCTTTAACCCAAGCAATGTTGCGAGTCCTAAAAAGGGTTGCTGGGGCTAGAACTGGGCCAGCAACTCGTGGATCAATATCGGAACAACTTAAATTAAGTGGTACCGAGGTTTTTAGGGGTGGCTCCGGTGTAGCTCCGAATGTAGCGGAGAATTGGCTCAAGGCAGTCGAGCGGATCATGAATCAAATGTTTTCCTCAAATTTAAGTGCAAAAGAAAAAGGGTTTTTCTTAAAAATCATTATTTCGTAAATTTTTCTGAAAGAATTCCTTTAAGAATCTTGTTTTCAAATTTCTTTTGAGCTCTTTTAGATTGCTCGTAAAATTTAAACCAATTATTTTCTAAGTTTCAATTTATAAATTCTTATGTCTTAAATCATATATTTTAAATTAACCTCGGTTTTTAATAAACTCCATTTCCAAAATAGTTTTGAGGATCTGTTTTCTTAAATCATTAGATGACTAGATGCATGTTCATTTTGTGTGACATACCAAATCTGGTCTTAAATGCATAGACCGGGTTTGGGGTGGCACAAAGCCATATTTAGGTTGGCACATAGCCATTATCAGAATTTATGGCAATGCCACCAGGCTACACTTCTCTTCATTCAATTTTCCTATCCCATGCAATATGTAGAGATGTAACATACATAATAACATAAAATATCCACATATAAATAACAACCATTAATCTATTGAATACTTTTAATGAATCGGCCCATTAAAGCAATATAATAATTTGGCCCAGTAAGGCATTTTAACAAATCGGCCCATAGGGACATTTCGATAAATCGGCCCATAGGGGCATTTCAGTAAATCAGCCCATAGGGGCATTTCGGTAATTCGGTAATTTTACACATCGAGGGTAATTCAGTAATTTTAACCATCGAGGGAAATTCAGTAATTTTAACCACTAAGGGTAATTCAGTAATCTCGCAACCCAGGGGTATTTCGATAATTTACCCTCTAAGGTTATTTTGGTAAATTTTGCAACCCCGGACTTAACTACTAATTTGGGGCATAAAAATTGAAATTGTCCATCTGCATCATATTGAATATAACTCGAGTTAGGAAACTCGAAATTTAGATCCGTAAATTTTCCTTGAAACTAGACTCATATATCTTCTTACTACAATATTTCTAGAATTTTTGGCTTGGCCAATTAGTGCAGTTTATTCATTAAAGTTTCTCCTGATTCACTGACCAATGATTCTAACTTCTCTTACCTAAATTCAAATATCTCATTGTACAGTTTTCATATGTTTCTCCCACTTATTTCTATTGAAAATAGACTCATTAAGGAATCCATACATATAAATTATATCTCATAATTTACTTTTTACAATTTTAAATGATTTTTCCAAGACAAAATAGGGAACCACGAAGTCATTTAGAACCAGTCTCACTAAAATTAAAATATCACAGAATATAAAACACCTCCTCCTACTTTGTTTCTTTCATATAAAAAATAGACTCAATAAGCTTTAATTCTATACTTTATTCACCTTCTAATTTCTTTTCTCCTATTTTTCGTGATTTTTCAAAATCACATCACTGCTGCTAACCAAAAAATGTTTCATTGCAAAAATACGGTTACCACTACGAACTTACGCACGCCCGAGTGGTCATAGATGTCGGTTTCTAAATTTTCGATCTTTTGACTAAATCACAAAACATTTCATGCAAATATTCAAAGAGGTGTGAGATTACACACCTTATTTGGAATCCGTAACACGATACTCTCTGCGGCACCAACAATCTGAGTCTCTTATTACGAGGAATAGGTGTTCGATTGACCCTTTGATAAAGTACTTCGAGACCTTACCAACCCTCTCCCTAAAGCCAAAGGCTAGAAAGATGACAAGAGTGTAGGCTAACACTCTACCGATTCAGCCCACACCAAGAGAACCAAGAAGATGGAAATAGCATGGAATAGATTCGGCCTTGGTCAAAAGAACAGGGTGAATAATCAGTTTTAGAAGAGGGAGTAAAAGAGAAACAAGAAGAAAATAAAAGAGGAAGAACACTACCTTGCAACCACTGAAAACCCGAGAAGACAACTAAACTTCGGCAACCACAAAAACCAAGTTTCGGCTATGAGATGAAGTTGATGTTTCAGTTATGGTGTAGAATAGAGAATGTTTGAAAAGAAAATAGTAGAAGTCAATAGGCAATTTGAAGTTTCGGCAAAGAGGAAATATTGTTAAAAGAACAAAAGTATTTAGAAAAGAAGAATGTCTAAAAGCTAATATTGCCTAAGAAGTCTAAAGAGAAATTCGGATCCCCCTTTTTTTTTCCTACCAAAACATCATCTTTACCAAAAAGATGAGTGTTGACCCAAAATATTCTTTCCAAAACATCCTCCACATAATAGGCCAACATGTTCCCTTCTCTTACCTTTTTCTTTTGATTCTTTCCTTCATTTTTCCTTGTTTTCTCCTTACCATAATCCTTAGCCATCTTTCCATCAATAAAAAGTCTCCCTTTCCATATTTGATGCCATGGCCGACACTTACCTTAAAGCACCAAAAAAATAATCCAAAATAAGTGCACTAGTTGGGATTCAAACCCAAGCTCTCCCCTCTGCCATTCACGCCACTTGCCACTCAGCCACAAGCTCCTCTTGTGCTAGCAAGTTGCCCAATTATTCCCTTATGCTAGACGTCACTTGCCTTCTCCCCCTTTAAATGCTTCAACACTAAAATTTTCCTATGGCCTAACTTGAACCCGGAACTTCCCAAAATCACCTTACTAATAAGTCCAACTTGAAATAATGTCGTTCTCTTGTTCTCAAAAATTTTAAATACTCCTACGTCCAAGGCCCAATGGGCCCAATTCTACTAGGCCCAATTTCAGGATGTTACACCATTTATGCCAGGGGCCCATTAACCAGTCCATTAACCCATTAAAATAACCAAACAAAACAAAAATTAAAACCAAATGAAAAACCCAAATAATTATAAAGTCCAATAACAGTTTTTAAAACCCAAAATTTAACCCAACTACCCAATTATAGACCCAACACAATGGCCCAAATGCAAGCCAAAAATCACTACCCAAACCCTAACCTAGACAGAACCCTAGCCAGCGAGACCATACGCCGCAACCAAGCCTCCAGCGCGTGAGCCATCTCTGCCTCCATGCCACATCGCCCACCTCCGTACGCCCCACGCTGAGTGCCACGTACAACCACGCGGCCTTGTACATGCAAAAAGAAGTGACAAATAACAGCAATAATACGCCAGCAAAGAAAAGATGGACCTTGTATTTTCTTTCTTTTTTTCTTTTATTCGGCTATAAAGAGACCGAAGCAATCATTTTAAATGACTTCCTTTTTTTCACGAAATATCAATACAAAGAAACGAAAAAAATTTTCAAAAGGTTCTCTTTTTCTTCTTTCTTTTTTTTCACGCACTTCGAATTTGTTCATATACAAAGATCTTGTTTTTATTTTATTCTTTTTAAAACTATATATATATAAATATATATATTATAATATATATATTGTAAAAAAGGAAAAGAACAAAAAAAGGAGTTTACCTAGGGCGTCGGACCGCCGTCCATGGTAGAGCAGCGTCGGGACATCGGTGGCCTTCGTGGATTGTTTCTAGGTTTAACCCAGAGAAAACCAAAAAAAGGAACCCTTTTTTTTAAAAACATGGAACAAATGAGTTGTTCCTCTCTTTTTTCCTCTCTTATAACAAAGCCAAACGATGTCATTTCGTTCGCATTCCTAATCCCGCAAAACGGCGTCGTTTAGGCACACGACCCGCGCGCGTGACCCGACACGGGGAGGATCCGCGTGTTTTCCATTATTGGGAAATTTGTGCATTTGGTCCTCCATCCTTTCCTGATCTTTCAAATCAGTTTATTTTCTATTTTTTTAAAATTTTTTCCCCAAATTTGTTTTCGGTTGCATTTTGGTCCATTCGAACGACACCGTTTTAGAAGGTAGGGATTAATTTCTCTTTTGGTCCTTCTCTGTTATCCGCGGTTCAATATGGTCCTATTTTTTATTTATTTACGAATTTGCCCCCACATTTCTGTTTTCATTTAAAATTAGTCCTATGTTGTTAGTTTTGTTATTAATTTAATTAGTTTTAACATTATGTTCATTGTTTTATCACTGTTATTATTTTAAATATTATTATTGTACTTATTATTATTATTATTATTAGCATTATTATAATTATTATTTAATTTTAATATTATTACCATTATTTCCACTATTATTTTATATTGAAATTAATAGAAAAGGAGTCAAAGCAATATAATACAAAAAAAGAACCGAGTTCTTTTTTTTAGTCTATCTAAAATAAAATAGGAGATCATACGAAAAATGCAACCGGTTCTTTCGTTTCCTTGGGTCACTAGCCATCCGCTGGGAGTTTTGGGGTTAATACCAATATTTTAGCAACAAATCCAATAAATCTAAGTGTAGTCCTTGGTGTATTGATCTTTTTGGAAAGGAGTGTAAATGCGAGTTGTTTATTTCAAGAATAAATTTGGATTCACCCGGTTGTACTTTTTTTCATTATAACTAGGAAAGAAAAGAGTGCATGATCCCGCTAATTACTTCGAATAAATTTTAAAATCATATTATAGAACCATAACATTTCATGATTCATTGGTACATCGACTTGATTCTCTATTAACCAATAATGGGACCATTAACATGGTTAAGGCCAAACCCGTTTGAAGTTCTGTAATATCCGGATTTTGTGGGTCTGTGCATTTGATGCGTTGCATGGCTAAATTAGTAGGTAAAGGATTTGAGGTGTGGATTGGGCTCAGGTGTGGGCTTAAAACCTGGGTTAAATTGCTTATAAATAATGTTAGTATAAATTAAAAGTTAAGTGAGTATGTTTAGTAGCAAGTTGGGCTCGTGGCCCAAAGTTGAGGTGCAATAAGTGGACATGTGGGTGGCGTCACTTAGGGGAGGAGATTGGGCCATGTGTGGCCACTTGAAGCCCAAATTAATGGGTCAAATTCGGCACTCCTAGGGGAAGGGGGTTGGACGACACCTAGCTACAATTTAGGAGTGTTTATTTCTTTTATTTTATGATTTAAAAGATGATAATAGGAGGGAAGAGTTGGAGCTTGGTGGGTCTCTCATAAAGGGATGGATAATGGTTGAGCTATCGGGCAGGATAAAGCTTATCAGGAGCTAGAAGAGTTGCCAAAACTCCAACTCTATGGGGCGTGAGTATGTAGCCGAAATTCTTAGCAAAGTATCCATCTTTCCTTTCGTTTTCTTTTTCCTTCTCATCGAAATCTCTTTCTTTTCTTGTCTCAAACTTTTTCTCTTTTAGCCGAAACTCCCTAGTGCTTCTCCTCTCCTTGAAAACCCATTGAAAGCTGAACACTCCTTGTGCACATCTCCATCTTCCCTAGCAGAATCTTCAAGAGGGGTGCAATTTTTTCGAAGGTGTACCATAAGCTGAATACTCCTCTTTAATCTGGTGAGTTTCGGGATTTTGTTTCTTTGCTATTTCTCTTTTTCTTTTCATCAAGATCTAATTGGATCAGTTTTCCAAGGCTCATCAATTTTCCTCATTGTTCACGGAAGTGAACCACGCCTATCGGAGTCGAGGTGCTGATTTGGTGGAAAAGCGAAGGTAGGTTGATGGTAGGTTGGCGAATGGCCTTTCTTGTTCTTAATTCTCTTGGCGATTCTCATAAGGGACTAATGGGTTGTGATTGAGGGTTGGTTTAATATATGAGTGGTGGCGAATGTAGGTTGGTGGTGACGATTTCGGGAAGACTTTCGAGTTTGAAAGTTAGATAAGCAATAGGAGCAGTTGGATCGTAATCAACGCTAAAGTAAGCGTAGTTGCGATAATCTGAAATCAGTGTGTAACTCTTACACACTTTCACGTAATATGTTTTATGTTTTGTGTTTCTAAAAGCGAAATGATGGCAATAGTTACGAGAATACCCTTGTGGGTAAAAGCGAGGATCTTAGGGTAAGTTGTTATTTTGTAAATGTAATTTAACATGTTAAGCATGATCATCGATATTGATTGCATGAGTATATGCCATGGGTCATGAGATGAGGGAAGTATGATCTATTAGTATCACTAGTGATTTGGTATCACACGATTGGGTTGGCCCACATAATACAAAATTGTGACTAAGTCTCGGTGGTTTGGCACCACCGATGGTTTGGCACCACATATACTTATTTTGTAACTTTGGTTACCAGTGGTTTGGTACCACATATATTTATTTTGTAACCGGTTACGGTGGTTTAGCAACACCGGTGGTTTGGTACCTGAGGGTAGAATCGAGAGACCGGATGGATACTTAGGTGGGTTGCATGACTTGCATATTATTGTATGAACTTGTGTAAGAGCATGAATTTCTTAGGATGGGGATTTATACTTTGAGTCTTGGTGACTCACCCTTCCTTTACATTTTGTAGATCGGACTTAGATCGTGGATATGGGTAGGAGTGGACTCGAGGTGACCATGCTCAACAATCTATTTTGTTTCAAAGTTTACGGTTGAACTTAGTTGTTTATTATTAATTTTGGGGTTTACATCTTTGTAATAAGGCCGCCTAACTTTTATTTTGGGATGTTTTATTCGGATGTTCCTATAACTATTGATAAGCAAACCTGATAGATATGAATTGGATGTTTTCCAAAACCTCGATAAGTACGTTTTTCTCAAATGTTCACTGATTAAGTAAATGATATGGATTAACAACAAAGCAAATAGTTTTTTTTTAAACAAAACCAAGTCTTAACACATTTTAATTTTTCATCAAACTCAAATTCATTTCTAAAAACAAAAAGAGTTTTCCAAGGGTTTTCACCACCAATGAAGTTGACAAACTAATTTTTTAAAAGTATTTTCTTCCCCGTAGCACGCCAGACTCGGGTGTAGCGTTTAAACGGGTTTGGGGTGTTACATTTTGGTATCAGAGCCCAATTCAAAAGCTCAGTTGTGGACTTAGAGCCCAAAATATGTTTTTGGGTTTGTGAAATGATTAAGCATGGCTTTGAGTCTTGGCCACGATCCACCTGTAAGTACCCTAACTTCATTGTGATATATATGTGGAGGTTTTGTGGGCTTAGGCGTAGCTAAGGATGATAGTACCAATGGACTCTAGGTTAGACAAACAACTTCCTTATCCATAAGACTTAATCTTAATAAACAGAACCTGTAAACAAGTCATAAGGCTAAAGTGTGGCAACAAGCATATGCATGTCTAGGAGTAGATCCGGAAGAGCTTGGTATTTAAGTAGTCCAAGTGACTCACCTCCTCTTCGTAGGAATCTTACCTGGTGCATAGTGATTGTTCACTTTAGCCAAGCCAGGGTGTGGCAATAGCCATATGCATGTCTAGGAATGGATTCAAGAAAAGCTTGGTATTTAAGCAGTCCTAGTGACTCACCTCCTTTTCACTAGAATCCTACCTGGTGCATAGTGACTATTCACCCTAGTTACGAGGGCGTGTCGACAGGACAAAACTTACAACTAAAACCCGAAAGGGACCAGACACACTATTTTGTGAAAACCCTAGTTTTAAAATTACCAAATAACCCCTAGATTTGTGAAAATTACCTTAGATTGAAAAATGACCAAAATACCCTTTGTTTACAAAACTACCAAATTACCCTGACTTGGAAAATTTTTGAAATACCCCCAGATTTACAAAATTACCAAAATACCCCCTGAGTTTGTAAAATTACCAAAATACACCGAGTTAAGAAAATTACCAAAATACCCTTATTTCACCAAATCACCCGAAATCATATTTTGGAAAATTATAAAAATACCCTATAGGTTAAAATTATGAAAATACCCCCGGGTAGTAAAATGGCAAAAATACCCCTAAGTGAAGGATGTGTACGTATGAAGGTTGAATGTGCATGTTTCCTATAATTAGGAAGACTGAAAACTGTAGATAGGTCCGAATACGAAAGAATCACTTTTAAAAACTATTTTTCATAAAATTGTTCGTGGATAAGCAGTGAACGAGTTAATAGTTCATAAAATTTTAAGCGGATAAACCGAACTAGAAGAATGAGTACGAGGTCATAGGCGTCCACCGCGTGGTAGTGGTAGGGGTAAGATGGCCTTGTCGAACCCGGAGGTCGGACCATGGGTCCGAAATGTGATCTTTGGATCTGCCAAGCGGTGGAAAGCGAGTTCGGGACGATGGTGGTAATGATATAGTATCATGAAGCGATCTTGTGAGTTTTAGAAAGGGTTGCCGAGGCAGGTGGGGGAGCAGGAACTCACAAATTGGTGGCGAACGACTCGAGCTAACGGAGCGGAGGTGTTTAAGGGGGTGTCCAGTGTAGCTCCCAATGTTGTTGAGTATTGGTTGGAGGCAACAGAGCGAATAATGGATGACTTAGATTTCTCGGCTGAGGACAAGTTGAAGGGGATAGTATCTCTTCTCTGGGAGGAGTCGTACCAGTGGTGGCTCACGGTCAGGGATGGTGCAATGGCAGGTGATATCACCTGAGATTATTTTAGGGCAGCCTATCAGAGGAAGTATGTGGGGACTGGCTATACTGATGTGCAATGTAGGGCGTTCCTAAATTTGGTACAAGGGAATAAGTCAGTACCCGAGTACGAGGCTAAATTCTTGAGGTTGAGTAGGTATGCTCGGGGTATGGTGGCTATGGAATATGAGCACTGTGTTAGGTTCGAGGATGGGTTAAAAGATGAGCTACGGGTGTTAATTGAACCTCAGTGTGAAAGGGAATTTATCGTTCTCGTGGAAAAGGCTAAGGTAGCTGAAGAGGTGAAGCGAACTGAGAGGCAGAATCAGGACAAAAGTAGGGATAAAAGGAGTTTTGGGCCTTCAGGGTCCGCTAAAGTTCACAGAAGAGGGCTAGATTTGGTGGACCGGAAAGAGCCGCAAAGCCTTCTGCTGCTCAGTGGCCACCTCAGTGTGCTAGATGCGGGAAGTCCCATTCGGGAGAATGTTTGGCTGGTAGTAGAGGGTGCTTTGAGTGCGGGTCAATGGAGCACTGGGTAAAGGATTGTCTGTAGAAGTTAGCTAGGATCCAAGCTGAGGGTCAAGGACGTAGTCAACTCAGGAGAGATGGCCAACAACCACAGAGGGGTCAAGGTGCAGCAAGGGGTAATGGTAATGGCAATAGTCGAGGTCGTGGAGCACTTGGCCGATGTGCTGGAGGAGCTAATGCTAAGCGACTGGGTTGGTCTCTGTGACCAAGCGTCGAGAGGAGGCGGCGCACTGCACGTCATAACAGATGCGTTTATAATTTCTAAGTGCCTTACATTGCTTTAATTGATATTGGTTCGACACACTCATATGTTGCTAGTAGTGTGGTAGGAACTCTGAACTTAACCTATGAGATATCTGCTAGGAAGATGACGGTAGTTAACCCTCTAGGACACTCTGTGGTGGTGGAAAAACTATATAGGGATGTACCCCTAGAACTTCAAGGGGTCGTGTTTCAAGCGGATTTGATGGAACTACCGTTTGGGGAGTTCGATTTAATCTTAGGAATGGATTGGTTGGTTAAGTACCGAAAGAGAATTGAATTTGTCTGGCTAAGTGCATGGTCTTTGAAAGCGGTCGAGGTGTAGAGGTGGTAATGATAGGTGAGAGAAGGAATTACCTATCTAATGTGGTGTCCGCGCTGAAAGCAGAGAAGATGGTAAGGAAAGGATGTGAGGCATTTGTAGGTTATGTTTGTGCTTTGGAGGATAAGGAACCGGCTATAGGAAGTGTTTGAGAGGTGAATGAGTTTGTTGATGTCTTCCTAGAAGAGCTTTCGGGTTTTCTTTCGGGTTTGCCCCCAGATCGAGAAGTGGAGTTCGGTATAGACCTTTAACCGGGAACAGCGCTAGTGTCCATTGCTCCGTATAGGATGGCGCCAAAGGAATTGGTGGAGTTGAAAACACAGATTCAGGAGTTGCTGGATCGGGGTTTCATCCAGCCAAGTGTGTCTCCATGGGGAGCGTCAATACTCTTTGTTAAGAAGAAGGACGGGTCGATGCGTATGTGCATAGACTATCGTCAGTTGAATAAATTGACGATTAAGAACAAGTACCCTTTGCCTAGGATAAATGACTTGTTCAAACAGCTTAAGGGAGCATCGGTCTTTTCCAAGATAGATTTGAGGTCGGGGTATCACCAACTTAAGGTAAAGGAGGCGGATATCCATAAGACAGCATTTCATACTCGATACGGGCATTATGAATTTTTGGTTATGCCGTTCGGGTTAACGAATGCACCTGTAGCATTTATGGATATGATGAACCGGGTGTTCCAGCTGTATTTGGATTGGCTCTTCGTGGTATTTATCGATGACATTCTGGTGTACTCGAAATCGGAGGAGGAGCATGACGCTCATTTACGAGTGGTGTTATAGGTTCTAAGGGAAAAGCGTTTATATGCCAAGTTTAGTAAGTGCGAGTTCTGGCTGAAGGAGGTTACTTTCTTGGGTCATGTAGTGTCAGCTGAGGGGATTAGAGTGGACCCTCGAAAGATTGAGGCAGTTTTGGATTGGAAGCCACCGAAGTCTGTGGCAGAAATTCAGAGCTTTCTAGGGCTAGCAAGGTATTACCAGAGGTTCGTGGAAGGATTTTCTCTGATTGCAGTGCTGTTAACCAAGTTTCTGAGGAAAGGGGTTCCGTTCGTGTGGTCAGATAAGCAATAGGAGAGTTTTGAGAAGTTAAAAAAGATTTTGATGGAGGCCCCGGTGTTAATTCAATCGAAAGCCGGAAAGGAATTTACGGTTTATTGTGATGCATCCTACACAGGATTGGGTTGTGTGCTGATGCAAGAAGAAAAGTGGTAGCATACGCTTCTCGACAGTTGAGACCTCACGAAGGGAACTATCCGATGCATGATCTGGAATTGGCTGCGGTACTTTTTGTGCTGAAAATTTGGAGACATTACCTGTATGAAGAAAAGTCTGTCGTGTATACAGACCATAAGAGTTTGAAGTACCTTCCTACGCAGAAAGAGTTAAATTTGAGGCAAAGGAGGTGGATTGAGCTGTTAAAGGACTATGATTGCTCAATTGAATACCACCCAGGAAAGGCTAATGTGGTAGCAGACGCCTTGAGCCGTAAGGTGGTGGCGGATTTAATAGCCATGTTTGTAACACCCCAAACCCGATCAACATACCATGACCGAATCTGGCATGCCACGAAGTGATAACCCTTTAAAATCGAAATTTTGTCGGATAATTTTCTTAGAAAACCCGTTTTGTAGTACGAAAAGTTTAAAAATCCTTGCTTGAAATCTACGTATTGTTGCAAGTTTTTAGAAAACATTTGAGTCATCTTTGTTATCATAATTTAAGTGGTGTTACCCGATGGCAATGCTTTTAAGAAAAACGAATGAGTTATAGTTTTGAAAACATTGCTTTTTACCAGTTAACTTAACAAAACCATATGTTCAACATAGTCAAAATAATAGCAAATAATAAAGAAAAACCCAAAATAAAACTTAGCGGCCTTATTACAAAACCCAAAACCAAAATTTAAAGAAAATTAATAAAATTGAAATAGCAACTAAAAGAAATCAAAATCCAACGAACATGCATGGCCGCCTCGAGTCCTCCCGGCTCCATCTCGCAATCTATTCATCGCAAAATATAAGGGAAGGGTGAGTCACGGGACTCGGTGTATAAATCCCCAACCCGATAGTGCATTCACTTACACAAGCTATCAGTAAAAACATGCAAATCATGCAAATCATGCAACCCACAACCTAACCATCCAATCTCCTTTAACTACCCCGTGTGGTCAAAACCACTGGTGGTCAAAACCACTGGTGACCGTAGTCACAAACATATCGGTGTGGTCAAAACCCCTGATGACTGAAGTCACAAATCAAGTGATGGGGCCAACCCATCGTTTGGTCAAAACCACTGATGACAATCCTATAATCAACATGTGGGGCCAACCCACTATGGTACCAAACCACTGGGACGAGTCACAATATTCATATGTGGTCAAAACCACTGGTGGTCAAAACCACTAGGACTTAGTCACAAAATATAATATCAAGACGGGGCCAACCCGTCGTGTGGTCAAAACCTTGGTGACAAATCAAAATAAATCATCCCCATCCTCTCATCAAACCCATCATCATGTTCATAACATACATGCCATAGTATCGAATGATCATGCAACTAACATATAACATAGCATCAACAGATCATGACGATGTATACTAAAAGTCACATAACAGGGGACTTACCCAGTTTCTAAGCTCATGTACACAAAGCATACTCACTGATTCAATAGTTATAATGGTAACACAATAAGCATATTATACTAAATAGGAGTGTGTAAGCGTTACACACCTGGTTGCTAACGTAATCACTAAATCCCGAAGATCCGGTCTACTGCACTAGATCCCCTTTGCCCCAACATTTGACCAACACTTAGGTTATCACCAAAAGCCATTCGGCTATACCAATAAATCCCGAAGGACAAATCATACAAGGATAACTTCTTACCTTAGTGCCAATTTGGTTTCCAACCAAATCCCAGAACTAACAATGAACCCCCTTGTAATCGACCACACACTTAATCGGCAAACAAATCTTCCAACTCCACTATATTCAGCTACTTCCCCTTCCCCCTACAATCGGCTTAACACATCATTAAAGAACTATAGGCCATTCGGCCATACCATGAATCTGAAACCAAAAGAGTTTGACACCTTCTTACCTCGATTCGATGATTAAACTTCTATACACCAAAGGTCGGCACCCTAAATTGGTGCTAGTGGTTTCGCTACCACATAGAACAAGAAAAATGTTTAGTGTACAGATCCTTAATAAAAGGGAGGACAGAGAGGAAATCACTTACCAAGGAATTCGGCTTGCCTCAAAAGAAAAAGATAGATTTGGTCAAGGAGGAGAAAATGCAAGAGATCTCTCCGACCTTTGCCAAGATTCGGCCAACCCAAATGGAAGAGATCGGTTTCGGCACTCCACCAAAATAAGAGATCTCACCCTTCAAACATTGAAGAAACAAAAGAGAATATAGCCAGTGAGATTTCGGCTTACCCGAACCAATTGAGAAAAAGGAGAAAAATAATACTTACCAGAAAGGTTTGGCTATGAATCCAAAAGAAACAAAAGGAGAAATCGCAAGAGAGAGAGTGAGTGATGGTTTCGATTAGAAGAAGAAGTGAAAGGATTTGATTCGGCTATTAAGGGTCTTCAAGAAAAAGATGAAACAAAAATAAAAGAGAAATAGGTATGGTTTTTTCGGCTGAAGGAAAATAGGAGAGAATAGGTGAACAAAGATGGTTTTTGGCAAGAGAGAATAAAAGAGATTTCGACACAATGAAAGGGGTTTTGAGAGGATGAAAAGAAAAGTGCCAAATGGGGGGTGAGGTTGTTATTTTTGGCTAAGAGGAAAAAAAAGAATAGAAAAGCACCTAAGGTTCAGGTTTTAGCACAAAACGCAAGAAGGGGAAACCATTTAGGCTAGCCGAAAATACACTCCCCCTTGGCTAAGGAGATTCGGCCTACCCTAGCTTCCCAAACCGATTACACCTCCTCCCCCAAAGTCCAAAATTCAACTAACTCCTCAAGACTCTCACTCCTAGCCGTCCCCTTCATCTTGCCTTGAATTCCTCCCATCCACTCATTCAAACAGATTTGAATGAGTCCTACACCTATCACTTGAATTTAGTCTAATCCCTATCCTTCAAACAGAGTCCTACCTGAGCACACCTCTGCTGGCCTGTGGTGTCAAAAATAAATAAGCAGAAAGGGATTTCTACAGCTCGAACCAAGCTCCCCCTTGCTCCTTGTGGCGTCACCTCCCTTGTGACTTAAGTGGCGCCTCCTTGCCACTTTACCAAGACACTTCTTGTGCCTAAAACTCCCAATAATATTCCTTTAACCCCGAATTCTTCTAGCTCCTTCTTCTTAAGCGGTAAAACAAAATTTTTAGCCATGACCCAGTACTAACCCAAGGTCATGCCTAGACCCCAAAACATATCAAACCACACAACATACTTACCAACACATGCAAACAGTATGCAAAATCAGAGACCCCATTTTAAGGATGTTCTGTTCTACCCTCTTAAAAATAATTTCGCCTCAAATTACCGATCGAAGAGTTTAGGGTATTCTTTGCCTCATCACATCTTCGGTTCCCCGTGGCCTCCTCCGTACCATGGTTCCGCCATAACACTTTCACCAAAGTCTTGACTTCCCTCGCAGAACTTTGACATCCTGATCTAAGATCTGTACCGGCTCCTCTTCAAAAGACAGGTCCGAGCTTACCTCAATCTCTGCAACTGGCACAACGTGTGACGGATCTGATCGATAGCTCTTAAGCATCGAAACATAGAAGACGTCCTGAATCTGACTTAACTCTGCTGGCAGCTCGAGCTGATAAGCTACCGGTCCTACTCGCTTCAACACCGTGTACGGCCCAATAAACCTAGGGCTTAGCTTCCCTCTCCGTCCAAATCTCAACACTTTCTTCCATGGCGATACTTTCAGAAAAACCTTATCACCTACTGCATACTCTATATCTCTGCGTTTAAGATCGGCGTAAAACTTTTGCCTGTCCGATGCTTCCTTGAGACGAGCCCGAATCACCTTAACCTTATCCTCAGTTTCTGCCACCAACTCCGAACCCAAAACATGCTGTTCACCCAATTCTATCCAACACGTAGGAGTACGACACTTTCGTCCATACAGTGCCTCGTATGGTGCCATCTAGATACTCGCTTGATGACTATTGTTATAAGCGAATTCTGCCAATGGTAGATATTCCTCCCAACTACCACTGAAATCCAGAACACAGCCCCTTAGCATATCCTCGAATCTGAATTACCCTTTCGGTATCCATCGATTGCGGGTGAAAAGCATCTTTGAAATCCAACCTCGTACCCATAGCCTGATGTAAAGCTCTCCAGAACCTCGACGTGAACCTAGGATCCCTATCCGAGATGATTGACACTGGCACTCCATGTTGACACTGGCACTCCATGCAACCTTTAATCTCAGCCACATACAACTTGGCTAACTTCTAGAGCGAATAATCAACCCTCACCAGTATGAAGTGAGGTGATTTGGTCAGCGGTCCATAATTACCAGGTGAGTCTTTCTTCTTTGGGCGTAAGGGTAGCCACGACAAAGTCCATGGTAATCCTTTCCCACTTCCATCGAGGAATCTTCACATTTGAAGTAAAACTGTCGGCGGTGATGTTAAACTTTAACACCGACACGTCGGACACTTGCCCACAAACTCGATCACTTCCGCTTCATCCACAGCCACGAGGCGCTTTCGCAAATCCTGGTACATCTTGCTACCTCCAGGATGCATAGCGTATGGGCTGCTATGTGCATCCTGAAGAATTCCTTGCCTCAACTCCACATCCTTCGGCATACAAGCTCTCCCTTGAAAACACAACACTCCATCGTGAGTCAAGTGTAACCTTTCAGCCCATTACCCTGTACTTGCAACCTCCAAGCACTCAAACCCTCATCCACTAACAATTTCTCCTTAATCTACTCTACCCAAGTTGGCTTTACTTGCAATTCTGCCAACAAACTCCCATCGTCATACAGACTAAGGTGAGCAAACATCGTTCGCAAGTCTGCTACCACCTTACGGCTCAACGCATCAGCTACTACGTTAGCCTTACTTGGATGGTACTCAATTGAACAGTCGTAGTCCTTTAACAACTCGATCCACTTTTGCTGTCTCAAATTTAAATCCTTCTGCGTCAAAAGATACTTCAGACTCTTGTGGTCCGTGTAGACCATCGACTTTTCTCCATACAAATAATGCCTCCAAATCTTCAAGGCAAAAACCACCGCAGCCAATTCCAAGTCATGCATCGGGTAGTTACCCTCATGCGGTCTCAGCTGGTGAGACGCATACGCCACTACTTTCCCTTCCTGTATCAGCACACATCCCAAGCCAGTATGCGATGCATCGCAATAGACCGTGAATACCTTTCCTGCCTCGGGATGTACCAGAATCGGAGCTTCCGTCAAAATCTTCCTCAACTTGTCAAAACTTTCCTGCTGTTTCTCTATCCACACAAATGGGACTCCTTTCCTCAACAGTTTAGTCAATGGTGCTGCGATCAGGGAAAATCCTTCCACAATCTCCGGTAATACCCTACCAGACCTAGAAAACTTTAAATTTTTGCAACCGACCTCGGCGATTTCCAATCCAACACCGCCTCAATCTTACGAGGGTCCACTCTAATCCCTCAGCGGACACTACGTGACCCAAGAAAGTTACTTCCTAAGCGAATTCGCACTTAATGAATTTGGCAAATAAGCGCTTCTCCTCGAATTTGCAATACCACCATAAATGTGTATCATGATCCTCCTCGGTCCTTGAGTACACCAATATGTCGTCTATGAATACTACGACAAACTGGTCCAAGTACTAAAGGAGCACCGATTCATCAAGTCCATGAATCTTGCGGTGCATTGGTTAATCTGAGCGGCATTACGAAACTCGTAATGCCCATACCGAAATCGGAATCCGTCTTATGGACATCACCTCCTTCACTTTGAGTTAATGGTACCCGACCTAAGATCTATCTTTGAGAAAACCGATGCACCCATAAGTTGATCAAACAAGTCGTCAATCACGGCAATGGATACTTATTTTGATCGTCAACTTGTTCAAATTTGGCGGTAATCTATACACATCCGTATCGTCTATCCTTCTTCTTGACAAAAGCATGGCGCTCCGCAAGGAGATATACTCGGTCGGATGAAACCTCGGTCCAACAACTCCACGAATTTGGGCCTTCAACTCCACCAATTCTTTTAGCGCCATCCTATACGGGGCTATGAACCTTGGCGCGATTACGAGTAATGTGTCTATCCCAAATTCCACTTCCCGTCGGAGGCGGACCGGAAGTTCTTGAGAATCGTCGGTGAATTCCTTCCTTTATTCGGACATTCTCCACTCTTGACTCATTGGCCTCCAGGGCATACACCCGAACCAGAAATGCCTCATAGCCCTTCCTGACCATTTTCTCCGCCTTCAGTGCAGAGACCACATTCGATAAGTACTCTCTCCTTTTCCTATCATCACCACCTTCTCACCTTCCATTGTCCTCAACATCATGCGCTTAGCCGCGCAATCCAAACTGGCCTGGTACTTTACCAGCCAATCTATCCCGAGAATCAGATCAAACTCCCCAAACAGCAGTTCCATCAAATCAGCCAAAAACACGACCCCTTGAAGTTCTAGGGGTACATCCCTATATAGTTTACTTACTTCTATAGAATGACCTAAAGGGCTTATCACAGTCATCTTCCTAGAAGTAATCTCATAATCTAAGTTCATAGTTTCCACTATGCTACTGGCTATATATGAGTGTGTCGAACCCACATCTATTAAAGCATTGTAAGGTAGTCCAAAGGTTAAGAACGTACCGGTTATGACGTCCGGTGCATCACCCTCCTCTCGACGCCTCGCTACGTAGACTAATCTAGGCTGTCTCGTCTCTGTACCACCTGCACCTCTGCCCGGTGCTCCACGGCCTATACCAGAGCCATTACCTCCCCTAGCAGCACCACAGCCCCTCTGTGGCAGCTGACCGTCCCTCCTGTTTTGAGTACGATTCTGATCCCCAAACTGCAATCTAGCTGACTGCTGTGGACAATCCCTCACTCGGTGCTCCATCGACCCACACTCAAAATGTCCTCTATTTTTAGTCTAGTATTCTCCCGTGTGAGACTTCCTACACCGAGCACATCGTGGCAGCCACTGAGTATTATCAGTAGTAGGCCTAGCAGCTTGATTCGGCCCACTATATCTACCCCATTTCTGCTGATTCCCGCTAGACCTAGATGATCTAGCATTCTTTTTATTCCATCCCCTGTCCTGATTTCGTCTAACCGACTGTTTCACTTCCTCAGTAACTTTGGCCTTTTCTACGAAGACCGTAAATTCTCTCTCCTACTGTGGAGCAATCAACAACCTCAGATCATCCCTTAATCCGTCTTCAAATCTGATGCATCGCTCATGCTCCGTTGCTATGATGCCCCGCGCATATCGGCTCAACCTTAAAAATTTTGCCTCATACTCCGATACGGACTTATTCCCCTGAACCAGCCTCAGAAACGCCTTCCTCTGCGCATCAATATAACTGGTCCCAACATACTTCTTCTGATATGCTGCCTTGAAATAATCCCAAGTGAGATCATCAACTGCAGCACTATCCCGAACCGTGAGCCACCACTGGTATGACTCATCTCGGAGAAGTGACACTACTTCTTTTAGCTTCTCCTCAACCGTCAAGTCCAAGTCATCCATGATTCGTTCCGTCACTTCCAACCAACACTCAGCCGTATTGGGTGCCACACCAGATACTCCTCGGAATACCTCAGCTCCATTGGTTCAAAGTCGCTCAGATACGGATTTTTGAGCTCCCGTACCCCCACCTACTCTAGCCACTCTTTCCAGCACTCGAAGCATCATCTGTGACATTGCATCCTCCCCCGTTTGATCTTGATACTCGACACCAGCAATTGGTGGTGGTGGTATCTCATTCTCAAACCCTTGACCAGACCTAACGGGTTCCGATACGGTCATTCCGCCTCTACCGTGTCCTCGCACATTTTAACCACGTCCCCTAGTACTCATGTCTATAGTCGTGGTTTATCTGTTTAAGGGATTTTTATGAATTAGCTTCTGTTTCACTGATTACCCACGAATAAGTTTTATGTAGTGAAATTTGGTAGTGGTTCTTTCGATCATCACACAGTTTTCAATTCAATTTCCTACCCTCATTCCACGTGTAAGGGTATTCTTGTTATTTCACTACCCGGGGGTATTTTCGTAATTTAACCTATCAAGAGGGTTAATTTGGAACCTTTACAAATCGTAAGTATTTCAAAAATTCTAGAAACTGGGGGTATTTTGGTAATTTCATAAACCAGGGGTATTTTTATAATTTCATAAGCCAGGGGTATTTTCGTAATTTTTTTCCAACATATGGTTCCAGGTGATTTTACAAAATAAGGGTATTTTGAAAATTTTCAATTCGAGGGTACTTCAGTAATTTTCCATACTAGGGGTATTTTGGTAATTTTTACAACTCAGGGGTAATTTGGTCATTTTTCAAATCAGGGGTATTTTGGTCATTTCCTAAATCAATGATACCGTGGTAATTTCAAAACCAAGGTTTAAAGTGTTATCAAAACAAGATGGCGGGTCCCTTTTGGGTTTTAGTTAAATTTAGCCAGTGAATAAGTTGTCTCAGTTAGGGTGAACCGTCACTACGCACCAGGTAGGATTCGAGTGGAGAGGAGGTGAGTCACTAGATCGCTTAAATACCGAGCTCCCACGAATCCATTCCTAGACATGCGCACAATGGTTGCCACACCCTTGGCTAAGTGACGTACTCACAGGTTTGTTTAGTGGATCATTAAGTCTTATGTATTTTGTGTTGGAGTAGGCTATTCCTAGGGTTCAACAATTCCTAATCTACTAATCTACGATCCCGAAATACCCCTTTCCCCCACATATAATTCACACAACAAATAGAAGTACTTACCTGGGCGGATTGGTGCCGGAGACTTGGTGCCATGCTGTTCAACCCATGTATTTTTTCTACAAAACTTTTCAAAGTCAAATTTAAAACATTTTGAGCCTCGGGCCCACAGTCGAGCTTTTGAACTTGGCTCTGATACCAAAATTGTAACACCCCAAATCCGGTCAACATACCATGACCGAATCTGGCATGCCACAGAGTAATAACCCTTTAAAATCGAAATTTTGTTGGATAATTTTCTTAGAAAACCCGTTTTGTAGTACGAAAAGTTTAGAAATCCTTGCTTGAAATCTACGTATTGTTGCAAGTTTTTAGAAAACATTTGAGTTATCTTTGTTATCATAATTTAAGTGGTGTTACCGATGGCAGCGCTTTTAAGAAAAATGAAGGAGTTATAGTTTTGAAAACATTACTTTTCTTGGTTAACTTAACAAAACCATATGTTCAACATAGTCAAAATAATAGCAAATAATAAAGAAAAACCCAAAATAAAACTTAGCGTCCTTATTACAAAACCCAAAACTAAAATTTAAAGAAAATTAATAAAATTGAAATAGTAACTAAAAGAAATCAAAATCCAACGAACATGCATGGCGCCTCGAGTCCTCCGACTCCATCTCCTTAATCTATTCATCGCAAAATATAAAGGAAGGGTGAGTCACCAAGACTCGATGTATAAATCCCAACCCGATAGTGCATTCACTTACACAAGCTATCGGTAAAACATGCAAATCATGCAAATCATGCAACCCACAACCTAACCATCCAATCTCCTTTAACTACCCGTCGGTCAAAACCCTTTGGTGGTCAAAACCACTTGGTGACCGTAGTCACAAACATATCGGTGTGGTCAAAACCATCGATGATCAAGTCACAAATCAAGTGATGGGGCCAACCCATCGTGTGGTCAAAACCACTGATGACAATCCCATAATCAACATGTGGGGCCAACCCACTGTGGTACCAAACCACGGGACGAGTCACAATATTCATATGTGGTCAAAACCCTTTGGTGGTCAAAACCACTAGGACTTAGTCACAAAATATAATATCAAGACGGGGCCAACCCGTCGTGTGGTCAAAACCACTGGTGACAGTCCAAAATAAATCATCCCCATCCTCTCATCAAACCCATCATCATGTTCATAACATACATGCCATAGTATCGAATGATCATGCAAATAACATATAACATAGCATTAATAGATCATGACGATGTATACTAAAAGTTACATAACATGGGACAACCCGGTTTCTAAGCTCGTGTCCACAAAGCATACTCACTGATTCAATAGTTATAATGGTAACACAATAAGCATATTATACTAAATAGGAGTGTGTAAGCGTTACACATCTGGTTGCTAACGTAATCACTAAATCCCGAAGATCCGGTCTACTGCACTAGATCCCCTTTGCCCCTACATTTGACCAACACTTAGGTTATCACCAAAAGCCATTCGGCTATACCAATAAATCCCGAAGGACAAATCGTACAAGGATAAATTCTTACCTTAGTGCCGATTTGGTTTCCAACCAAATCCCAGAACTAACAATGAACCCCCTTGTAATCGACCACACACTTAATCGGCAAACAAATCTTCCAACTCCATTGTATTCGGCTACTTCCCCTTCCCCCTACAATCGGCTTAACACATCATTAAAGAACTATAGGCCATTCGGCCATACCATGAATCTGAAACCAAAAGAGTTTGACACCTTCTTACCTCAGTCGACAGATTCGGCTTCTATACACCAAAGGTCGGCACTTTAAAATGGTGTTAGGGGTTTCGACTACCACATAGAACAAGAAAAATGTTCCTTAAAATGGTGTTAGGGGTTTCGACTACCACATAGAACAAGAAAAATGTTTAGTGTACAGATCCTTAATAAAAGGGAGGATAGAGAGGAAATCACTTACCAAGGAATTCGGCTTGCCTCAAAAGAAAAAGATAGATTTGGTCAAGGAGGAGAAAACGCAAGAGATCTCTCCGGCTTTTGCCAAGATTCGGCCAACCCAAATGGAAGAGATCGGTTTCGGCACTCCACCAAAATAAGAGATCTCACCCTTCAAACATTGAAGAAACAAAAGAGAATATGGCCAGTGAGATTTCGGCTTACTCGAACCAATTGAAAAAAAGGAGAAAAACAATACTTACCAGAAAGGTTCGGCTATGAATCCAAAAGAAACAAAAGGAGAAATCGCAAGAGAGAGAGAGTGATGGTTTCGATTAGAAGAAGAAGTGAAAGGATTTAATTAGGTTATTGAGGGTTTTCAAGAAAAAGATGAAACAAAAATAAAAGAGAAATAGGTATGGTGTTTTCAGCTGAAGGAAAATAGGAGAGAATAGGTGAACAAAGATGGTTTTCGGCAAGAGAGAATAAAAGAGATTTTGGCACAATGAAAGGGGTTTTGAGAGAATGAAAAGAAAAGTGTCGAATGGGGGGTGAGGTTGTTAGTTTCGGCTAAGAGGAAAAAAAAGAAGAGAAAAGCACCTAAGGTCCGGGTTTTAGCACAAAACGCAAGAAGGGAAAACCATCTAGGCTAGCCGAAAATACACTCCCTCTTGGCTAAGGAGATTCGGCCTACCCTAGCTTCCCAAACCGATTACACCTCCTCCCCCAAAGTCCAAAATTCAACTAACTCCTCAAGACTCTCACTCCTAGTCGTCCCCCTCATCTTGCCTTGAATTCCTCCCATCCACTCATTCAAACAGATTTGAATGAGTCCTACACCTATTACTTGAATTTAGTCTAATCCCTATCCCTCAAACAGAGTCTTACCTGAGCACACCTCTGCTTGCCTATGGCGTCAAAAATAAATAAGCAGAAAGGGATTTCTGCAGCTCGAACCAAGGTCCCCCTTGCTCCCTATGGCATCACCTCCCTTGTGACTTAAGTGGCGCCTTCTTGCCACTTTACCAAGACACTTCTTGTGTCTAAAACTCCCAATAATATTCCTTTAACCCCTAATTCTTCTAGCTCATTCTTCTTAAGTGGTAAAACAAAATTTTTAGCCATGACCCGGAACTAACCCAAGGTCATGCCTAAACCCTAAAACATATCAAACCACACAACATACTTACCAACAGATGCAACCGTATGCAAAATGCAGAGACCCCGTTTTAAAGATGTTGCAATGTTTGCTCACCTTAGTCTATATGAGGATGGAAGCCTGTTAGCGGAATTGCAAGTAAAGCCAACATGGATTAACGAGGTTAAGGAAAAATAACTGGCAGATGAAGTTTTAAGTGCTTAGTGGTTGCAAGTACTGAATGTTGAATTGGAAGGGTATAGCTTAAATGGTGATGGAGTGTTGTGTTTTCAAGGGAAGGTGTGTATGCCTAAGGATGTGGAGTTAAGGCAGAAGATTTTGCAAGAGGCACATAGCAGTCCATATGCTATGCATCCAGGAGGTAGTAAGATGTACTGAGATTTACGGGAGTAGTTTTGGTGGCCGGGCCTTAAGCGTGAAGTAACAGAATTTGTGAGCAAGTGTCTAACATGTCAGCAGGTTAAAGCTGAACATCAGTCACCCTCAGGATTGTTACAACCGATTAAGATTCCACAATGGAAGTGGGAAAGGATTACAATGGATTTTGTGAGAGGGCTACCCCTTACGCCTACCAAAAAGGATTCAATTTGGGTGATTGTAGACCGTCTGACAAAGTCTACTCATTTCGTACCTGTACACATGGATTATTCTCTTCAGAAGTTGGCAAGGCTATATATAGCGGAGGTTGTGAGGTTGCATAGGGTGCCAGTGTCGATTATTTTGGACAGAAACCCTAGATTTACATCAAGGTTCTGGAAAGCTTTGCACCAGGCACTAGGTACAATATTAGATTTCAGTACGGCATTCCATCCCCAGTCAGATGGACAATCGGAGAGGGTGATTCAAGTTTTGGAGGACATGCTAAGGGGATGTGTCTTGGATTTCAAGGGCAGTTGGGAAGAATTCCTGCCATTGGCAGAGTTCGCGTATAACAATAGTTATCAGGCGAGTATTAAGATGGCTCCATACGAATCGTTATATGGTCGAAAGTGTCATACCCCTACATGTTGGACGGAATTGGGAGAGAGGCGGTTGTTGGGTCTGGAGCTGGTTACAGAGACAGAGGATAAGGTGGAAGTGATTCGAGCTCGTTTGAAAGAAGCTTTGGACAGGCAAAAGTCTTACGCTGCTCTTAAGCGGAAAGATATAGAGTTTGCTGAAGGTGACAGGGTTTTCTTGAAGGTGTCGCCTTGGAAGAAGGTTTTGAGATTCGGTAGGAAAGGCAAGTTGAGCCCTAGATTTATCGGGCCTTATCGGGTGTTGAAGCGAGTAGGACCAGTGGCTTACCAGCTTGAGTTGCCACCAGAGCTGAGTCAAATCCACGACGTGTTCCATGTTTCCATGCTTAGACGCTATCGCTCGGATCCATCACACGTTATGCCGATGGAGGAGATAGAGGTGAATCCAGACTTAACGTTTGAGGAGGAACCAGTGCAGATCTTAGATCGGGATATTAAGGTTTTGCGTAGGAAATTTGTTCCCTTGGTAAAGGTACTATGGCAGAACCATGGATCGGAGGAAGCGACATGGGAGCCGGAGGATATTATGTGGCAACAATACCCTCAACTTTTTTGACCAGGTAAATTTTGAGGTCGAAATTTATTTTAAGGGGGGTAGAACTGTAATATCTTGATTTTGTGGGTCTGTGCATTTGATGCGTTGCATGGCTAAATTAGTAGGTAAAGGCTTTGAGGTGTGGATTGGGCTCAGGTGTGGGCTTAAAACTTGGGTTAAATTGCTTATAAATAATGTTAGTATAAATTAAAAGTTAAGTGAGTATGTTTAGTAGCAAGCTGGCCTCGTGGCCCAAAGTTGGAGGTGCAATAAGTGGACATGTGGGTGGCGTCACTTAGGGGAGGAGATTGGGCCATGTGTGGCCACTTGAAGCCCAAATTAATGGGTCAAATTCGGCACTCCTAGGGAAGGGGTTGGACAGCACCTAGCTACAATTTAGGAGTGTTTATTTCTTTTATTTTATGATTTAAAAGATGATAATAGGAGGGAAGAGTTGGAGCTTGGTGGGTCTCTCATAAAAGGATGGATAATGGTTGAGCTATCAGGTAGGATAAAGCTTATCAGGAGCTAGCAGAGTTGGCCAAAACTCCAACTCTGTGGGGGGTGAATATGTAGCCGAAATTCTTAGCAAAGTATCCATCTTTCCTTTCGTTTTCTTTTTCCTTCTCATCGAAATCTCTTTCTTTTCTTTTCTCAAACTTTTTCTCTTTTAGCCGAAACTCCCTAGTGCTTCTCCTCTCCTTGAAAACCCTTTGAAAGCCGAACACTCCTTGTGCACATCTCCATCTTCCCTAGCCGAATCTTCAAGAGGGGTGCAATTTTTTCGAAGGTACACCATAAGCCGAATACTCCTCTTTAATCTGGTGAGTTTCGGGATTTTGTTTCTTTGCTATTTCTCTTTTTCTTTTCATCAAGATCTAATCCGAATCAGTTTTTCCAAGGCTCTGTCAATTTTCCTCATTGTTCCTGGAAGCTGAACCCTGCCTATCAGTAGTTAGAGGTACCAATTTGGTGGAAAAGCCGAAGGTAGGTTGGCCGAATGGCCTTTCTTGTTCTTAATTCTCTTGGCCGATTCTCATAAGGGACTAATGGGTTGTGATTGAGGGGTTGGTTTAATATATGAGTGGTGGCCGAATGTAGGTTGGTGGTGACGATTTCAGGAAGACTTTCAGGATTTGAAAGTTAGATAAGCAATAGGAACGGTTGGATCTGTAATCAACGCTAAAGTAGCATAGTCGCAGTAGTACGAAATTAGGTGTGTAACTCTTACGCACTTTTTTACGTAATATGTTTTATGTTTTGTGTTTCTAAAAGTCAGAATGACGGCAATAGTTACGAGAATACCCTTGTGGGTAAAAGCGAGGATGTCGGGTAAGTTGTTATTTTGTAAATGTGATTTAACATGTTAAGCATGATCATACTGATATTGATTGCATGAGTATATGCCATGGGTGATGAGAGGAGGGGGAAGTATGATCTATTAGACTGTCACTAGTGATTTGGTATCACACAGTGGGTTGGCCCCACATAATACAAAATTGTGACTAACTCTCGGTGCTCTGGCACCACCAGTGGTTTTGTACCACATATACTTATTTTGTAACTTCGGTTACCAGTGGTTTGGTACCACATATATTTATTTTGTAACCCGGTTACGGTGGTTTGGCGCCACCAGTGGTTTGGTACCACAAGGGGTAGAATTGAGAGACCCGGATAGATACTTAGGTGGGTTGCATGACTTGCATATTATTGTATGAACTTGTGTAAGAGCATGAATTTCTTGGGATGGGGATTTATACACTGAGTCTCGGTGACTCACCCTTCCTTTACATTTTACAAATCGGACTTAGATCGTGGATATGGAGCCGAGTGTACTCAAGGTGGCCATGCTCAAGAATCTATTTTGTTTCAAAGTTTTTGGTTGAACTTAGTTGTTTATTATTAATTTTGGGGTTTACATCATTGTAATAAGGCCGCCTAACTTTTATTTTGGGATGTTTTATTTGAATGTTCCTATAACTATTGATAAGCAAACTTGATAGATATGAATTGGATGTTTTCCAAAACCTCGATAAGTACGTTTTTTTTCAAATGTTCACTGATTAAGTAAATGATATGGATTAACAACAAAGCAAATAGTTTTTTTTTTAAAAAAAAACAAAACCAAGTCTTAACACGTTTTAATTTTTCATCGAACTCAAATTCGTTTTCTAAAAACAAAAAGAGTTTTCCAAGGGTTTTCACCACCAATGAAGTTGACAAACTAATTTTTTTAAAGTATTTTCTTCCCCGTAGCACGCCAGACTCGGGTGTAGCGTTTAGACTGGGTTTGGGGTGTTACACGTTCAGATGCAACAGGGTACTCTTTCTACTACTATGTTACTAGATACAGAAATATTTTCAAAACAAAAATGTTTTTTTTGATATAAAACACTCATGTCGATAAAACGATTTGAGCCCCTTTTTCCAATGCTGAATCGATGACCTATGTATAAAGGGAGAAGAATTCTTTGAATTTGAAGAAAAGAAAGAAACAACTTTGCTAAATAATTACAATTATACATTATACAATTCTAAGTACAATTAGAAATTCAAAATTATATGTAAATTTTTATTTATAAATTTTATTATTTACCTCCTTACTATTATTGTACTATTATTATTACTAATATATTTAATTAATTACATTTTCGTTACTATCACTTTGTTAATATTTATTTATCTATTGATTTAACATTAGCTTTTATTTTTGTTATTATTCTCTTTTATTTATTCTTTTCATATTATTTCATATAAATTGTTGGTTTTAAATTTTATTTTATTGTATTTATTTTGGCATTTATTTTGGCTATTTACATTGTTACCATTGTTTTTATTCTATCATGTATTGATATTATAATTCATCTTCATTTTATAAAACCATATCACACTTTATCCAATTTTTAGAAATGAAAAATTACTTCGTGTTCTAATATTCGAAAGAAATCGTGCCCTAACTTACTGTGTTCCAAATTTTCTCGTCAAATCTAAAGAACTAATCATCCTTTTTTAAGTTAAATAAAAACTTATTCTTGGGAATTTGAAAACGTTGCATCCTAACTCGCTGGATATGACATTCTGTTATCTCGAAATAATGATTTCCAAAATAAAGGCAATGTTCCGTATTTAGGAATTTTGAGAAATCATGCCCTAACGTGCTGGGTTTCGATTTTTCGTTTAACCAAATAACTGAATATCCTTTTAAGATTTCATTTGTGTTTTCTTAACTTTAAAATTAAGGTAATATCTTGTGTTTGGAAATTCGAGAAATCATGCCCTAACGAGCTGGGTTTTGATTTTTCCATATGACCAAACCCTCGAGTATCCTTTTAGAAAAATTTTCAATGCATGAATTTTGGAAATTATGAGATGATCTTGATATCGTGGGTTTGAAATGTCATACCCTAACGTGTTGGGCGTGAGATTTCATTCCTTCGGAATAAGAGATTTTTAATATCCACTTCATTTGTTTTAAAAAGTTATTGTATTTTAAATCCTTTCAAATTCTTGACGTTAGGACATTAATTAATCAATTTGGTACCAATTTTGGGTGTTTCAGAGGTGCTAATCCTTCCTCGTACGTAACCGACTCCTGAACCCATTTTCTTAGATTTCGCAGACCAAAATTATTGTTTTAATAAAGCAAAATGTTTTATTAAAATAATTCATCTTAAGGTGATCCGATCACACCTCGAATAAAAGATCGGTGGCGACTCCATATTTTGTTTTAAAGTCGATCCCTATTTTTTTCAAAAGTGGAAAGATGGTTTCGACAGCTTGGAAACTCCACTGGGGAATTCCAAAAAAGAGAGTCAAGCTATAAAATTGATTAATCTCTATCCTTTTTTCGAAAATTGAAATTTTGATTCGAAAAATTACTATCCTATTATTGCATTCGTTCATATTGTTGTGATTACTATGGTTCGAGTCTTATAGAATACTTTTGCATCATATTGCATGTTCGTTGGGTCACAACCTTTTAAGTGGGAGTGAGAAGCTACTCCATCGTGAGGTTTTCACCTCCATGCAGGATAGTGGATCACTTTCAGGATACATCCATACCTATGTCTTCGTGAGATTTTCATCTCCGTGCAGCCATAGGGAAATGTACTCCCCTAAACCGAACTCGATCTGTATGAGCCTATAATGGGTAAGGATCGAGGAATCTGCTGGTTCTGGTACCTCAACTTCAGAACCAAACCACATATAGAGAGAACTAGGAGCCTACCCTAGATAGAGCCACGCCAAACCCTAATAGTCACCCGGACAGGTGTTCTGTGTTGATTATTTCTCTTGCACTAACGTGTTTTTTCTTTTGTTTTGATTGCCTTGCATTGCATCATCATAGAAATGAGGTGTTGATTAATATTCGATTGCTAAATAGAGGAGTTTGTCATAGGAAAATGGATCTCTTGAGAAAGTGGATTATAATACGGTTGTTCGAATATAGTCCAAATAAACAACGGGAGAAGGTTGATAGCCTGCAGAAGAATACAAGACTTTGCCCGAGGATTCAAGCCGACAAAGATTATTCAAGAGCCGCCACATCTCAACTTTCTTAATGAAGCTTATGAGTATCACGAGGGATAGGTGAGTGAAGAGTCGTAGCCTGAATCAAACAACAAGAAGCTAGAAGAGGCATCTATTGAGGAGGTTCACGAGACACGACCATAACAACTAGATACGAAGAAAAAATTAATGTTTTCACCTGGACTATGAGGACAAAGCCGCATACGTAATCCTTTTTATGTAAAGAAATTTATTTTCTAGAAAAGTTCTTCTAATGGAATTGAATTCAGAACCAACGCCTCTCTTTCTTTTTGCATTCATTCCACGCATTTGCATTGCATTTCATGAATTTGCATTACATCATATCATATGTATTTAAATTTGTAGAAAGACTCTGGTTAGTTAAAAATTATTTCAGCAACCTGGAAACTGACAAAACCTTACCAAATATGCATCCCTATGGCACAAGAAAAAAGACCAAGTCAATGGATAAAAGACTAGAAAAATTGGAGCAAATGCGAAAGGATATACAAGAACAAATGCAGGCACAGATGTAGGAGCAGCTTGCTAAGATCCAGCAGGACATAATGGACAAAATGATGGAGTCTTAGAGGAATATGATGACTCAAATGACTCAGATGATGCAGCTGTCAAATGGGCTTATGGATAAAAGAAAAAGCCCTATGGTTAATGCTGAGGAGAATACTGAGTATCCTCAATATCCCTCTGGTTTTACTCCACCACACATGCAAACACTACCTGAAGTAACTACACAAAGGCCATCTATCATGATCAGGCCTCAACGATTCCAAGCTGGTGCTTCAGTGAACCTCCAAACTGGCTCAGGTTCAGGAGATAATCCAATCATTACTAATGTCCCTGATTTGGATGAAATAGCTGAAGGAGAGAGGATAAAAGCAGAATTGCCAAAGCAGCTAGAAGATAGATGTAAATGGTTGGAGGAAAAGTTTAAAGCGATAAAAAGTGTCGATAGTTGTTATGGAATCGATGCCAAGGATTTAGGCTTGGTCCTGGACTTGGTGCTCTCATAAAAATTCAAAATGCCTGAATTTGAGAAATATAACGGGACAAGTTGCCCCAAGGCTCACATCACTATGTTTTGTAGAAGAATGGCGGGGTACATTAATAATGACCAACTGTTGATCCATTACTTTCAAGATAGCTTGGTAGGAGCAGCAGCCAAGTGGTATAACCAGTTGAGTCGTTCCCAAATTGGTGCATGGAAAGACTTGGCTCAAGCTTTAATAAAACAATACATCCACGTGACAGACATAGCGCCCGACAGGATTACACTCCAGAACATGGAGAAGAAGACAAACGAGAGCTTCAGGCAGTATGTCCAGCGATGGAGGGAGGTGGCGACGCAAGTCCAACCACCACACTTAGAGAAAAAGATGACATGCTCTTTATCAATACGCTGAAGGCCCCATTTATCATGCATATGCTAGGAAGTACTACAAAGAGCTTTTCAGACATTGCAATGACCGGAGAAATGATCGAGAATGCCATAAAAAGTGGAAAGATCGAGGCAAGAGAAAGTAACAAGAGAATGGCCACAATGAAGAAAGAAAGCGAAGTGAATAACGCAAGCATGGGGTACTCAAAGTCGATTACCGTTAATCAGCCAAAAACAGTGACTACTGGTTATCAAGGTTCATCAAGAAAAGCATCTGGCACAAGGCAAAACACTAAAAAACTCCAATTTACGCCTATCCCAATGACGTATAAGGAGTTGCATCAAAGTTTATTTGATGCGTACATTGTGTCCCCCCACTACCTGAAATCAATGCAACCTCCATACCCAAAATGGTATGACCCAAATGCCCAGTGTGAGTACCACGCGGGGATCACAGGGCATTCGATAGAAAATTGCCTTACTTTCAAGAAATTGGTGGAAAAGTTCATCAGCATGGGTATTGTGAATTAGATGACATGCCAAATGCAGAAATACGAACCTGGGAGCGTTTTGGAAAATTGGACTGCTGAAGAAATTCTTGTAGTATTTAGAGCTTACTCAGAGTAATGTACATGACACACTTGTTGCTTCAAGCCTAGAAGTAATAAGATTTTTTTGTGAAATAGGCTTATGTCCAGAATCTTTTATTTCAATAAAATGCATCTTTTTGAGAAAATATTTTTATTTATTTCATACTATACATTCTTTAGGAATATTCTTTCATTCTTCATTCATGATCATATCATATAAATAATCATCCTTAGAATAATTTATTCTTTGGAATTTGCTTTCATACCTAGGTACCAAGATATCAATGACATGAGCGACGCTGTTACTGACACCCTTTTTGAATGAGATATAGGTCTAAGGGATCTAAGGACTTTGAAGATGACAGAGATCATACCCTATCATTTGATTTGTTAAAGATGGTAGAACAAGATGAAAATAGACTCTACCTTGCAAAAGGTCAGTGGACGTTGCGAGCTTAGGAAGGGGCAAATATCGAAGCCTAATTCACCACAATGCGAGACATCATTGAGCTATTTTCAAGAATTCAAGATGTTTTCGCACGATCATATTAGGGCATGCCAGACTACTGAAATGTGGGTATGCTGTTAAGATTGGTGTAACACCCCAAACCCGACCTAGAAGTTAGACCCAAATTTGGCGTGTCACATGGAAGTTTTTTTTTTCTTTTCAAAACCATCTTTGTGATTGTTAAAAACTTGTTTGAGAATTACAGTCTCTTTGTTAAAACCAAAAACACTTAAGCAATTGTTATCTACTTGAAAACGTAATTATCTTTAAAAACCTTTTTGGTTGCGAAAACATATTTGAAATAACAATTTACAAAAATATGACGTTTGGAAATAGAGTTGTAGAAGTATTTTGAAAACATTAAGGAAACGTAGATAAAATATAAGTATTTTTGAGAGGTTGGTTGATGAGTCGAAAATCGAACTAGTGGACTTTAAAATCAGGACTTTTGAAAATGACGTTGAAATTTTGAAAGAGAATCCGAGTTAAATTATTTGTAAAAGTTTGCTATAAAATCCATTTATTAATCAATTTTGAAAACCATTATTTAAATTTTAGAAAATTCCTTTTAAACAATTTAAGAAGAATAATAAAACATCCCAAACATAAAGCAAAATAAAATAGTCCGGATGCCTCATTACAACTTTAAAACCGAAACAATAAAAGTAATCAAATAAAACGGAAAGGTAGTTTACTAATATTCGAAAATGTTATTTCCGAAGCATGGCCTCCACTGAGTCATCCATGGCTCCAAGTCCTCGTCACTGAGCATTAACTACAAGGGTTAAGAAAAAGGGGGTGAGTTACAAGAACTCAGTGTATAATTCACTTATCATTGTTCACTGGGCCAAAATCCCATTAAGCAATTAATTGGGCCAAAGCCCGCTTACAATAATATAAATGTATCATATATAATATGCATATGATATGCAATTCCCAAACAAAATCCTAGTTTTCCATCTGCTACACACCACTCGTACCAACTAACACACTTGTGGGTGATCTTTAGTCAACCCACCCCGCCAACACACCAAACGTAGGCATTAAGCCATTTATATCAAATTTGTGGACAAGCCACCAGATTAACAGAATTTACATGGCATTGCCATTTTTCAAATTTGTGGCAGAGCCACCAGATTTATATAGCATAGCTACCAAAACTTCTCTTCTTCATTATCCCATCCCATGCAAATCATGTATATAATGCATAACAAATCACAATAATTTATTCGGATATTTATTTCAAAAGTACGGCTCATTATAACAAATTATCAATTAGGCCCATATAGAAAAATATCAGATTAGCCCATTTACCAAAATATCAGATTGGCCCATTTAGCAAAATATCATATTGGCTCATTTATCAAAATATCAGATTGTCCCATTTATCAAAATAACAGATTGGCCCATTAATCAAAATAACAGATTGGCCCATTTATCAAAATATCATATTGGCCCATTTATCAAAATAACTTATTGGCCCATTAATACTTTTGCAAATCGGCCCATTAGGGGCATTTCAATATTTCGGGCCTCTAGAGGCATTTTCGTAATTCAGCAATTTACCCACTAAGGGTAATTCGGTAATTTTGCAATCCAGACTTAACTACTAATTTGGGCATAACAATTTAAACTGTCCATCTGCGTCGTACTAAATAAATTGACTATAACTTGGGTTAGGAATCTCAAAATCTAAATCCATAAATTTTCCTTGAAACTAAACTATATATCTTCTTACTAAAAGTTTTCCAGAACTTTTGTCCTAACCATTTAGTACAGTTTATTCCTTAAAGTTTCCCTTGTTTCACTATCCAATGATTCTGACCTCTCTTACCCAAAATTCAAATATCTCACTGTACAATTTTCATATGTTGTTCTCACTTATTTCTATTGAAAATACACTCACTAAGAAATCTTTACATATAAACTATAACTCTTAATTCAATTTGTACAATTTTATATGATTTTTCCAAGATAGATCAGGGAACCACGAAATCATTCAGAACCAGTCTCACTAAAATTAACATATCTCAAAATATAAAATTCATTTTCCTTCTCCGTTTCTTCCTTATCAAAACAGACACAGTAAGGTTTTATTCAATATCTTATTCACTTTCTAATTCCCTTTCTTCTATTTTTCGTGATTTTTCAAAAACACATCACTGCTTCTAACCTAAACTGTTTTATTACAAAATACGTTTACCACTACGATCATACGCACGCCCGAGTGATCACGGATGCCGGTTTCTGGTTTTCTTCGGTATTTCGACCGATTCACAGAATATTTCATACAAACTTTTTGAGAAGTGTGAGATTACACACCATTTTAGATATGTATACGAAAGGTACGGGATTACACACCTGATTTTGATTTCCTAACGAACCACTCATCGTTGACCTAGAACAATACCAACCAAAAGTTAGCCTCGGATTTCCAAAAGATTTTGTATAACTTACACTTGAATCACTTACCACTATGTCCGAAGGTAGAATATATCAAGTGATTTGTCCCTAAAACATGTAGTCGATTTTTTCACATTATTACTCCATTAGCAACCAATCGAATATTGAATAATATCAATAATCCATAAGAACTCCTTACCTTATTAATATTCGATCAGATTTCTAGCGATTATACGATGACTTCAGAAAAATCCAAGTTTCAGCCTTCCACTATATCTTTACGAGGAAGAAAAATGATTTTGAATGAGGGAAAGTAAGGTGATGGTCTAGGTCAAAATGACCATCCAAAACCAAAGAAAATAAAATATTGAGAAGAATACTTACCGATTGATCAAGAAACGGTTGTTAATATGGATGAGAAAAAGAAATAGAGAAGATGAAAGTTTGGTTATGGAGGAAATTGTATGTTGATATTCGGCTATCAAGGAAGATGGACAAAAGGTGAATATGAAACCAATCCAAAGAGAAGAAAAATGCACTATTGTGCTAGAAGATTTCGGCAAAGAGAATAGCAAATTGGAAGAAGATGACACTAAAGTTGCAAATGTGATTTTTGGCCAAAACAATACCAAGACCCTACCAAATGCCAAAGTAAAATTTCAGCTACCTATCTACCCCCAAAACCGTCCACATGCATAGTCATAAGGGTCAAAATTTTGCCAACCATACTTTCCATAGCATTCTCCATGAAATAAGCCACTTGTTCCCCTTACTTGCCTTTTCCTTTTGATTCCTTTCCCCAACCTCAACCTTTCCTTAATTCTTTAGCCACCATACCAAAAATAAAGAAGTCAAACTTGCCATAAATACCTCTTGGCCGACACTTAAGGAAAGAGTGCAAAAATATTAGTCAAAAATTGCACACAAAAGGATTTGAACCTCTTCCCTCAAGGTACTTCACTTGATGCCATAACCTCTTTACCAATAGCTCATTTATGCAAGCACATTACTTATTTATTTCTATAAGCTTTGAAGCTACTTACCATCTCTCCTTAAAGAGCTAAAATACCCAATTTTGAAGCTTTGAAGCTTTGAAGCACATTACTTACCATCTCTCAAAATTTTAAACATCCCTATGCCTAAGGCCCATTGGGCCTAATCCTACTAGGCCCAATTTTGGGATGTTACAATTGGTGTTTAAAGAACCCATGCTAATGGTTCTATAATGGCCAGGCTAATCAAGAGGTTCGGGCTACTGGTTTACCAAGAAAGGGAAATTGCATCCGTTACGCTGTAAATGCCAAATTAAGGAAGACAAGACCTATGTGCCTCCTATATTTCTTCACAGACTTCCTATATGTGGGGCATGGATGTTATCAAGCCAATCTCATCAAAAGCTCTCAAGCCAACATCAATTCATCTTTGTGGTCACTAGTTACTTCATTAAAAGAGTAAAAGTTGCTTCTTATGCTAATCTTACATAGTTGACAGTTATCAAATCCCACTCTCAATGTAAAAAAAAATCAGATGCCAACAAAGAATTCTAGAAAGGATCATGTTTAACAATGCATAACCGCACAATGTCAAAAGTTTATAGTCTGTTCAAAGATCAGACACCATATCAGTGCAGCAAAGGCAGCCAAAAAGAAAAACAAAAGATCAAAAAGAAAAGACCGAGACTTGTAAAGATTGGCATACAGAAGTTACTATTTACCCTCTATGCTTATCAAACATTGACCAAGATCTTCGCAGGGGCAATGCCTTAGTTTTGTGGAATAAAAGCATTTTGTCTATTGAAGTCGACACAAGTCTTGTCAGAACTCAAGTTGGAAGAGGTAGAATGGATTTAATCCCGATATGATCAGTTGAATTTGAAGAGAAAATGTTAAAAGCTATCTTTCACGATCAGATGATGCGAGCTTACAACAAAAAAAGGTTCGCCCTAGAAAATTTCATGATAGGGCTTTGAAGAAGATTTTTCCCATGCAAAAGGGACTTCAGAAAAAAGTGGATGCCGAACTGGAAAGGACCTTATGCAGCAAAGAAGGCATGTTCTGGGGAAGCATGGATATTGATCGAGATGGATGGCAAGGACCTGCCCAATTCAGTGAATTCAGATTCAATAAAAATTTTTCCAAAAAAAAAAGAAGGAAAGAAGGAAAGAAAAAATAAGAAGAAAGAAAAAGGAGAGGCCAAGGCGAAAACCCGCAAAGGTCACTTTGAGACCAAAGGGGATTTGAGTTGAAAACCCGAAAAGGGCAGCTCAAATTTTGATCGAAAGTGAGGCATACAGTAGTCTTGCTGTACTTGAATTAATAATGAGGAAGTATGCTACATCTTGGGGCATCGACAAAATATCGGATCCCCTAAACACATATTGAGCTTAAAATGGTCCTCAAGAAGTTTGAACAGAGAAGCTCAGGCTGCGATATCTGGGGCACCTAGTTTCCATCTTACTCATTCCAAATTTGCTATCTTTAATTATGTTATTCGTTTCAAAATACACTACCAATAAATTTCCTTCTTGATTGTATTTGCTATCTTTGCTTAACTTATTTGTTTCGAGCTATGCTCCTAATTAATTTCCTTCTTGCCCATTGTTATGATCTTTTTCAAGCCTTTTGCATTGAAATAATGATTAGTGGACTAATAATACTTTCATAAAAGGAGTTTTGCTTATTACTCTGGAAGCTTTTAAATAATACAAGAACTTGAAATAGGACTATTGTTTAAAACTCACCAAGTTTAAGGGATGGAAATATTGGTGGAGGAAGAGTCTAAACTGAGACTATCTCTTCGGATTTTTGTCAAAAATGGTGGTTGAACAAATGACAAGATATTGCGTCAGTAATACAATCTTGACGAAAAATGGGCAATGTTAACCCATGTGCAAGAGCAGAATCATTCTCGAAAAATGATATTCTGCATCCATACAAATATCATGCACACACATTTGGTTAGGTCACCCATGGAGTGATCAGTTGATGGAAAAGTTACAGATCCTATATCTTTGATTTGCAGCTGGTTGGATTGAAGAAGAAACACATTCTATACCCTTGAGTTGCAATGGGATGGATTGGAAAAGATTTAGATCCTATACCATAATGAGATGAACCCTGAAGTTACAGTGGGGCAAATCTGTTGAGCAAGATATAATCGCTTTCTCAGGTTTTCTATCGAGAATACCAGCAGAACAAGATGGTAGCATAATACATCAGTGATAAGGCCTTAATAAACAATGAGCGATGACATCCTAAACTTTTAAAAAAGGGATCATTCTCATGAAATTCTACATTTATTCAAGACACATTTAGTAAAGAGTATTTGATTTATTTTGATCACTGCATCCTGCTCCTTATACATTTAACCAAGGATCATTCTCAGGACATTCTGCATTCATGTAAATGTCATCCATAATCATTTAGTTAGGAGCATTTGATTTATTCTGATCATTGCATCTTAATCATTGTAAAAAGACCATTCTCATGACATTTTGTATTCATGCAAATGTTGTCCATAATACATTTAGTTAGGAGCATTGGACTCATTCTGATCATTGCATCCTAACCATTTTGCATAAGCATAAACACATAAAACCGATATTACAGGATAGGTCCCCCAGAGGACGGTGTTGCAACATCGGTGAATTTGCAGATCTTGTCTTCTTGAGTTTACAGTGAAGTGGATCGAAGATGTAACACCCCAAACCTGGCCTAAACGTTACGATCGGATCTGGTATGTCACAGGGCAAATTAGAAACGATCTTTCAGTGACTTTCGGAAAAACTATAAATTTTGAAAAAAAACTTTCCGATTAAAGCAACGACTTTATGTTTAAACGATCAGTAAGTGACTCTCAGGAGAAAGGTTACTTCAAAAAAAGTTGTCATTGTTAAGAAAATCCAGAGTTTTATCAATATAACTTGAAAACCATTCGTTACTATTTATGAAAGATAGTTGTTTAATCGTTTTAGGAAAAATCCCAATTTGAGCATTTATTAATAACAAGTAACCAAAGTAAATACTAAACCAAATTAAAAATTACCAAAGGCCTTATTACAAGGAAATCCCCTAATAAAAACTAACTTTAAGCAGTGAAAAGTTCATAAAATAAATATAGCGTCTTTTATGGCCTCCATGAGTCCACCTCGGCTCCCATATCCATGATCTACTGATTACCTGAAAAATTAGGGAAAGGGTGAGTCACAGTGACTCAGTGTGCAAATTCTCCCACATTACACAAACGGCTCATGGCCCACAAACACACATTGGGCCTTAGCCCACAAGGAAAACATACACACACATGAATGCAATAAGCCCAACCCAAACCTAGTTTTTCCATCCTCTACACACCAACCCGTACCAGCCCATCACACCGTGGGGATTTCTACAATCAACCCTCCATCCGCTACACTCCATTTCGACAGTCATGCTACCAGTTATAAACCGATCACTAGGTGACCAAATATTACATCATGGCTTAACCACCGATCACAATGTGACCAAATAAAAATTATATATATCGTGGCTTAACCACCGATCACTATGTGACCCATTTAATGCATGTACATATATATATATTGGCATAGCCACCAATCACTACGTGACCAAATAATCATGCTCTTCCCCTTCATGTCAAACCCATACCCCATGAACTACATACATATCCTAACGAATGCAACATGCTATCCATAACACAACAGATTACCACACATATATCCATCCATGTAAAGAAAATGATACGGTAACGTACCTGGCATTCCTAGCCTTACCCCTAAGGGCATCACGACTGTCTACATAGCCCTTTCCGGCTTTTCAGCCCACACAAACATTAGTATAGATAAAATAAAGTGTGCGAAGGTTTACACACCTGATAACACGCAATACCATACTTTCTATGTTGACACTATCGCTAATAGGAACCACTGCTATCGGTCAACTATTCTGCTCAGAAGCTGGCCCACAACCCGGTGGCCAATCTCGAACAGCAGACACCGTACGCTTCCTAAAATTTCGAGTTGGGTTCACGAGTCCAACCCCTCATTTGCCTGATTGATATTGGATTCCATCAAAGATCTTGTCAGATGCTACTATAACGAAATATGGTTGTCAAACCACAAGGTAGGGTTAAGGTACCGATTATGATAATGAACCTAAATACAATCCAAAGAGAACACCCTTACCTTGAATTCCCGAAAGAAGAGATATGATTCAGAGGTTAACGGTTCTAGCTTAGGAACCTAGACGATCAGATCTCCTTCAATTCCCAGAATAGCGCCCTAAAGCGAATACAAGAAATAGTGAGAAACATCAATCTAACGATGGCCTTACCAAGCCAATTGGCTACTCGATTTTGGCCTCCAAAAACTGAAAGAGAACATAAAGGATTAACAGAAGTCGACACTTACCTCAACACAGGAGATTCGGCTACCACTTAAGAGAAGATTTAGCAATGACAAGGAAGAAGATTGAAAGGCCAAAAGAAATAAACTAAAACCACAAATGAGATCTAGGGGTCTTCGATTTTAGAAGAGATTAGAAGAGAAGATGAACAAGAGAAAGGCTATGAAGATTCAGGTTGTGGAAGAAACAGAGAAGAGAACTGTGGGCAAGGGACATTCGGATATAGCATGGAAGTGGAGATGAGAATGGAGCTAGGGGTTTCAGTTTCTGAGAAGGAACAATTGTGAGAAGAAAAATAGAACAAGATAGGGAGCAGTGTTAGGAAGGGTAAAGAAGAAGAATTTCGGCAGGACCTAAGTGGTTTCGATTTTGGCAGAAAAAGAAGAGAAGAAAAGAACCCTCAAATGTCGAAAATAAGAAGAGAACCCTCCCTTTACTAGACACAAATTTCGGTACCTACAACCCCAAAAGTCGAAAATGCCTTATTTGAGATCAAAAAGGCCTATGCACCAAAGTAAAAATTCAGCACACCCTAGCCACCCCAAAACCGATTTCTCCCCCTTGCTCCTAGTGTCCAACATTCGGCCACCACCTACACTCATATCCTATCCCTCATTTTCCTCTTATCCTCATCTTCATATCTTCTGACTTAATCCACACTCACCCATGCAGAGTCCCAGCCGAAACCACCTCTCAGACTCCTTAGGCGCATAAAATAAAAAAAATCCTATTTGCTATCAACGCAACCTGAACCTACTCCCTCACCACCTCCCTGTGGCATCACCTACCTACACCCTTAGTGGCGCCTCCTTGCCACTAAGCCACAAGCTCCTCTTGTGTCAACTTCCCCACTTAAGTACCCTTAAGGCCCACTTCAACTAGTTCTCCCTTGCAGTGCCTAAAAAAAAATTTCTACCAAGGCTCAGGCTTAACCTCGAGCCTTCCTCAAACCTCTAAACACACCAGAATAACACATATAGCACAACATGCACACATAACACATTGTAAATGCAGAGCCCCCTATTTAGGATGCTACAAAAGATACCAGTCTAGCATCACTGAGTTTACAGTGGAGCAGATTGAAGATAGCAGATCTTGCCTTCCTGAGATTGCAGTGAAGCGGATCGAAGGTACCAGTCTGGTATCCCTGAGTTTGCAGTGGAGTAGATTGAAGATAGCAGATCTTGTCTTCTTGAGATTGTAGTGAAGCGGATCAAAGATGCTAGTCTGGCATCCCTGAGTTTGCAGTGGAGCAGACCGAAGATAGCAGATCTTGTCTTCCTGAGTTTGCAGTGAAGCAGATCAAAAACATCAGTCCAGCATCCTTGAGTTTGCAGGAAGCAGACTGAAGATTGTAGACCTTATCTCCCTAAAGAAATAGTGGAACAGATCAAATAAAGATTGCAGATTTTATCTCACTAAGAAGTAGTGAAACAGATCAAAGACCACAATTCTTATCTCCTCGAAGTTCCAATGGAGTAGGTTGAGGCTACAAATCCGTCTCTCTGAGTTTACATTGAGGACTAATCCTTATTTCTTTGAAGTTTCAGTAAGAAGATTGAAACTACGAATCTCTTCTTCTTGAATTCTTATCTCTTCGAAGTTCCAGCGGAGTAGGTTGAAATTACAAATCTCATCTCCATGAGTTTACAACGAGGATCCATCCTTATTTCTTTGAAGTTTCAGTAGAGAAGATTGAAACTACGAATCTCTTCTCCCTGAATTCTTAGCTCCTCGAAGTTCTAGAGGAGTAGTTTGAAATTACAAATCTCGTCTCCCTGAGTTTACAACGAGGATCCATCCTTATTTCTTTGAAGTTTCAGTAGAGAATATTGAAGCTACGAATTTCTTCTCCCTGATTTCTTATCTCCTCAAAGTTCCAGCGGAGTAGGTTGAAATTACAAATCATGTCTCCCTGAGTTTACAACAAGGATCAATATTATTTCTTTGAAATTTCAGTAGAGAAGATTGAGGTTACGAATCTCTTCTCCCTAAATTCTTATCTCCTCGAAGTTCCAGTGGAGTAGATTGAAACTACGAATCTTTTCTCCCTGAAATTACATCGGAATTGGATCGAAGCGCTAGTTTCTATGCCCTTGAAGATGCAGTGGGATGGAATGAAGCTACTCGAAGAAGAAAAGCACCGAAAAAAGTCAAAGATTTGAAGACCGGGCAAAAATGGTCCTTTTTGAGGTCTTTGCTCCATTCTCGTTACACGATAACGAGCAAAGAGGGGCAACTGTAAGAACCCATTTATGCTCGGGGCCCATTAACCAGTCCATTAACCTATTAAAATAACCAAAAAAAAACAAAAATTAAAACCAAATGAAAAATCCAAATAATTATAAAGTCCAATAACAGTTTTTAAAACCCAAAATTTAACCCAACGACCCAATTCTAGACCCAACACAATGGCCCAAATGCAAGCCCAAAATCACTACCCAAACCCTAACCTAGACAGAAACCCTAGCCAGCAAGACCATGCGCCGCAACCCAGCCTCCAGCGCGTGAGCCACCACCGCCTCCACGCCACGTCAGCCCACCTCCGTACGCCCCATGTTGAGTGCCACGTACAACCACGCGGCCTTGTACCTACAAAAACAAGCGACAAATAAAAGCAACAATACGGTAGCAAAGAAAAGATGGACCTTGTATTTTCTTTCTTTTTTTCTTTTATGCGGCTATAAAGAGACCGAAGCAATCATTGTAAAGGTCTTTCTTTTTTTTTTCATGAAATATCAATACAAAGAAACGTAAGAAATTTTCAAAAGGTTCTCTTTTTCTTCTTTCTTTTTTTTTTCACGCATTTCGAATCTGTCCATATACAAAGATCTTGTTTTTATTTTATTTTTTTAAAACTATATATTTATAGTAAAATATATATATAATATAAAAAGGAAAAGAACAAAAAAAGGAGTTTACTTCGGGCGTTGGACCGCTGTCCACGGCAGAGCTGCGGTGGAGCAAGTCCTGGGACATCGGTGGCCTTCGTGGACTGTTTCTGGGTTTAACCCTGAGAAAAACAAAAAAAGGAACCCTTTTTTTTTAAAAAACACGGAACAATGAGTTGTTCCTCTTTTTTTCCTCTCTTATAACAAAGCCAAACAACGTCATTTCGTTGGCATTACTAATCCCGCAAAACGGTACCGTTTAGGCACACGACCCGCTCACGTAACCAGACCCGAGGAGGATCCGCGTGTTTTCCATTATTGGGAAATTTGTGCATTTGGTCCTCCCTCCTTTCCTGATATTTCAAATCAGTTTATTTTTTATTTTTTTAATTTTTGCCCCAAATTTGTTTTCGGTTGCATTTTGGTCCATTCGAACGACGTCGTTTTAGAAGGTAGGGATTAATTTCTCTTTTGGTCCTTCTCTATTATCCGCGCGTTCAATATGGTCCTCTTTTTCATTTATTCATGAATTCGCCCCCAAATTTTTGTTTTCATTTATAATTAGTCCTATGTTGTTAGTTTTCTTATTAATTTAATTAATTTTAACATTATGTTCATTATTTTATCCTTTGTTATTATTTTAAATATTATTATTGTACTTATTATTATTTTTTTTTCTTATTATTATTATTAGCATTATTATTATTTAATTTTAATATTATTACCATTATTTCCACTATTATTTTTATATTGCAATTACTATTATTGTATTAATTTTTATTATTTACCTCTCTTACTATTCTTGTACTATTATTATTACTAATATATTTAATTAATTACATTTTCGTTACTATCACTTTGTTAATATTTATTTATCTATTGATTTACCATTAGCTTTTATTTTTGTTATTATTCTCTTTTATTTATTCTTTTCATATTATTTCATATAAATTGTTGGTTTTAAATTTTATTTTATTGTATTTATTTTGGCCTTTATGTTGGCTATTTACATTGTTACCATTGTTTTATTCTATCATGTATTGATATTATAATTCATCTTCCATTTTATAAAACCATATCACACTTTATCTAATTTTTAGAAATGAACAATTACTTCATGTTCTAATATTCGAAAGAAATCATGCCCTAACTTACTGGGTTCCAATTTTTCTCGTCGAATCTAAAGTGCTAATCATCATTTTTTTAAGTTAAATAAAAACTTATTCTCAGGAATTCGAAAACGTTGCGTCCTAACTCGCTGGATGTGACATTATGTTATCTCGAAATAAGGATTTCCAAAATAAAAGCAATGTTTCGTATTTGGGAATTTTGAGAAATCGTGCCCTAACGTGCTGGATTTTGATTTTTCGTTTGACCAAATAACCGAATATCCTTTTAAGATTTCATTCGTGTTTTCTTAACTTTAAAAATAAGGAAATATCTTGTGTTTGGAAATCCGAGAAATCGTGCCCTAACGAGCTGAGTTTCGATTTTTTCGTATGACCAGACCCTCGAGTATCCTTTTAAAAAAATTTTCAATGCATGAATTTTGGAAATTACGAAATGATCTTGATATCGTGGGTTTGAAATGTCATACCCTAACGTGTTGGGCGTGAGATTTCATTCCTTCAGAATAAGAGAATTTTAATATCCACTTCATTTGTTTTAGAACGTTATTGTATTTTAAATCCTTTCAAATTCTCAACGTTAGGACATTAATTAATCAATTTGGTACCAATTTTGGGCGTTGCGAGGGTGCTAATCCTTTCTCGTACGTAACTGACTCCCGAACCCGTTTTCTTAGATTTCGCAGACCAAAATTATTATTTTAATAAATCAAAATGCTTTATTAAAATAATTCATCTCAAGGTGATCCGATCACACCTCGAATAAAAGATCGGTGGCGACTCCATATTTCGTTTTAAAGTCGATCCCCATTTTTTTAAAAAATGGAATGATGGTTTCGACAAACCTTATTTGAACATTACCCATGCCCGAATATTTAAGGACCTTATAAAGCCCTCTATACACCATAATTTGACAATATTACCTTGAGATTCTAACATTTAAACAATTTAGTCCTTTAATATGAAAATGAACAAAAATTACTTTACAAAATAATCCTATTAAACAACCAAGCTTAGTAATCTAACACAAATTTTGAAAAATAACTCAAACCAATCCATGACACAATTTAAAATATTTAAAAATTTCAAAAATGGATGTATGGGTTAGCTGGACCTAATTGCAACAATTTCAAAAAAATAAAAATTACTAAAAACTGGCTAAAATAACATACCCATGCAAGGAAATAGAAGAACCAAAGCTCCAAGGTGTTAAAAATGGTGTTCGATTTGCCAAATGAAGAAGAAGGAAGATGATTGAAACTTTTCTTTAGTTTTTACTATTTTAACATTAATTTTAATAATTTTTAACTAAAATAAATAAACTAACAACACTGGTTGGCCACTAAAATTTAAGAATGGTTTAATTACCATTTAAAACCATGCAATCATGTTTTCCATACCATTTAAATCAAATATTAATAATAGTTGACTTTGCACCATTTAGAATTTAGTCCTTTTTCTTTAATTATGTAACATCCTGAAATTCAGAATTTTATGTGTTGCAATATATCATGCGATAGGTTAGTTAAAATATTAATTGTGTATGTTTTAAAGTCCTAAGAAGGCTTGGGGTTGAGTTAGGCCCTAGCAAAATTTTTTGTGTTTAAGCTTATAAGGAGAGAGGGTAAGTGGCATCAAGACCTAAGGTAATAAATGTGTACTTTGATAGCATAAGAGAGCATGTGGCAAGGAGGTTATGATGTCAAGTGGAAAGCTTGAAGGGAAGAGTTTCGAATCCCTCCTAGTGAAATTTATTTTGATATTTTTTTGTACTTCTTCCCTAAGTGTCAGCCATGAGAGTATTTTTGGTAAGGCGAGAATTTTTAATTATGGAAAGGTGGCTAAGGATTATGGTAAGGAGGAAGATAAGGGATAATGAAGGAAAGAATCAAAAGAAAAAGGCAAGATAAGGGAACATGTTGGCCTTTTTTGTGGGTGATGTTTTGGAAAGTTTTTTTTGGTCAATTTTTTATCCTTTTGGTATGGTATACACGGTTTTGGGGAGGGGAATACTTGGTAGCCGATTTTTCCTTTAGGCATTTTGCAATTTTGTGTGAAATGCTTGTTCCTTACTAGCATATTTCGTTGCTCTCTTCCAACTTCTTCTCTCATTGCCGAAACTCTAAAGCCAAAAGTGAGCATATTTTTCCTTTGTTTTGCCGAAACTATCTAACCATTTTGTCAAATTCATTTTTGCCTTATTTTCCCTTTGATAGCTGAAACTATCTAGCATCCTTTCTCTATCTTTTCTTTTTCTTTTTCTCACCATTTCTTCAACCCTTCTTTTCTTCTTCTTAGTTGACAACTTTGTTTGGCCAAATCTCCTTTGCCCTTTTCTCTTCATTAGCCGAATATTTAACATCTTCTCTTTTCTCCATTTTTGTGCGTTGGACATTTCTTCATTGGTTCAATCGGGTAAGGGCTTCATTTCTACTCTTTTCATTGTCTTTTTCCTAAGCCGAATGTGTGCCTCTTAACATTCGGATGTTTCATTTTGTTCTAAACCGAAATACCATTCTCTCTCAATCCCTCAAATCTTGATCATCTTCTTGTTTTAGTGGAGAGCTGAATCATATATCCTTGTCTTATCCGTAGCCATAAAACAATCGGTGGGAATTGGGATTATCATCGATTAAGGTAAGGAGTCTTTTCAAAGTCCATTAGATATCACTACTTGGTTATGGTGTTAATCGGATTGAAAGTTTGGCTAATCAATTATGTTGTTAGGGACGAATTCACTCGATCTTCTCTCCTTATTTAGTGGTAAGTCGAACCCTTCTTCCTTAAACAATTGATATATATATATCGTAATTTCATTTTGATTAAGACTTTTTCCAATGGAGGCAAGCGGTATTGAATCAAAAGGAAAAGCGATTGGAGATCACAAAAGGAGTGGAATTGCGATTCCTACTCCTAAGTTCAAGCGTAGAGCAGTTTTGAGGGTTTGAGATTTTCCACCGGTTTGTGGACCATCATCCGGTGAGAATAGGCAAATCGTGGTCGTTCACGATATCTAGGCTAAGCGTTTCAATAGATCACTTGGTTTAGATTTAGATTTATAAAAATCTCGTTCATTAGATTAATCGAGTATTATGTTGTTATAGGTGCCGACGATCAAGAGAGTTTAATACTCACTATAATCAGGTGTGTAATCTTACTCCGTAATTCGAAGATCCATGATTCGGTATAATGATTGATAGTAGATTGTTATTATTATACGGCTAAAAAAATCATAAAGTTGGCATAAAATGAGAAATTGGCTTAAAGTACATTATTTCTATAGATTTGACAAAATCAATTTAAAATTTATAAAATTACCAAAATACCCATATGGGCCAATTTACCGAATGCCCCTATGGACCGATTTACCAAAATGCCCCTATGGGCCGAATTGTTAAAATGCCTTAGTGGGCCAAATTATTATATTGCTTTAATGGGCCGATTCATCGTACTAAATTACTAAACTAATGGTTGTTATACATGAGGATATTTTATGTATGTTGCATCTTTACATATTGCATGGGATGGGAAAATTAAATGAAGAGAAGTGTAGACCGGTGGCATTGCCACAAATTCTGATAATGGCTATGTGCTAATTTAAATATGGCTTTGTGCCATCATGATTAAGGCTTTATGTCGATTACATTACCGTATATGATTCTGATGGCTCATCCACAAATATTATAAATGTCAGCTTGACTGCAAATTGGAGAGACTGGTGGGGTGGGTTGACTTGATCCCTACAGGAGAGATTAGTTGGCACGGGTGGAGAGATTGGCTGGATGGGATGGGTTGCATTCATATCATTTATTTATTACATGTAAGTGGGCTTAGGCCCAAGATATTGCTTTACGGGTTCAGGCTCAGTGGATAACGGTAAGGGGATTATACAATGAGTTCTTATAACTCACTCCTTTTCCCTAATTCTTTCAGGTAATGCTCAGTAATGTGGACTTGGGCTATGGATGACTCGATGGAGGCCATACTTCAGAAATGGTTTTTATTGAACTTTAGATTTCTATTTCTGTTTACTTTATGGCCAATTTTAGGGCACACGGGCATGTGTTGGCTGTGTGACCTAAGTCAGAGAGTTGCACGGGATGGGACACGGGGTGGGACGTGGCCATGTGCTTCCATTTCGAAAGTCCACACAGCCTGTAACACAGGCGTGTCTGATGGCCATGTGAGACACAAGGCCTGGCCACACGAGCGTGTGTCCCTTATTTTTGAGAAAATATTCAATGTTCGTAAAAATTTCTTGAGTTGTCGGTTTAGTCCTGAATCATTTCTAATGTAATAGCCCGACTTAGGGCCTAGTCAGAATAGTGGTGCAAGACCACAAATTCGAAGTAAAAATATGAGTTTTATGATTTTTATAAAGTATATGAGATGATTTCATGATTATGTGAAAATCTCATGAAGAAATTTTATTAATTAGTGATTAAATTGTTCATTAGGACTAAATTGCAAAGAATGGAAAATATGAGATTCTAGAAGATTTAAGTATGAAATAGAATTATGAAAATTACTAAAGGTCCTTATTTAGCAATTAGACCATTATATTTGATGATTGACAAAAATGGACATGGGAAGGAAAAATCTCAACAAAGGACCACTAAGGGCATTTTGGTCATTTGGTTAATAAACGAATTAAAAGGGAAAATAAAGTCAAAACTGATGTCCATCTTCTTCACCATAGCCGAAATTCTCAGGCTCTCCATAGCTAAGGTTTTTCAACTTCCAAGCTTGATAGTAAGTGCATCTTAGCCCCGTTTTTCATGTTCTTTGTATTTTTTGAGACCCTTGTAGCTCAGTTTAGCTATTTCTAGCTATATTTTGAGCTAGGGTTCATATTCAAAAATTTACCCATGTGTGATGTGCATGTATTTTGATGTTTTATGGAGGAATATGAAAGTTTTATGTATGATAAACATCTTTTTCTAAGTGATTTTCATGAAAAACGCACGTAAGGACCAAATTGTAAAAGTTATGAATATGGTCATACATGAGTGAAATAGTAGAAATTGAAGGTTTCTATAGTTGAGAATATGATTCATCTAGGCTTGAAATGCAAGGAAGTTGAACGAAAATCATTTTACGAGCCAAGCGACAAAAGTTTAATTATGTAAAAGTTTAGGGGTAAAATTATAATTTTGCCAAAATATGTATTATGAGTCGATTTAGTCAATGTGTGTATTTAAAAAATTAAATTTCTATTATAGATCAAGAAACGCAAAGCCCAGATCGAAACCAAGGCAAGAACAAAATCGAGGTAAGTTTGTATGAAGTTGAAGTTTCATAATGTTTTGATGTTTGAAACTACTTAATATTATGAAAATATATGTTATTGCTACGAATAATCGAGTGATGAAGCCTCGATGAGGAAATGATGAAAATGAATTACGTGAAATCCGGAATAAAGATTTAGAATAATAAGGTTACCCATGTTTAGCATTAAATAAAGAAGGTTCCGTGTAAGACCATGTCTAGGATATGGCCTCGGCACCAAAAGAAGATATCGTATAAGACCATGTCTGGGACATGGCATCAACATTAATGTACGATCTCGTATAAAATCATATCTGGGATATTGCATCGACATCAAGCTATAAGATCCCCGTGTAAGACCATATCTGGGATATGACATTGGCATCAAGATTTATGCATGATGAGTTCAAATATCCTACGATAATCTGATTAGTATAGGCAAAAGAGATAAGTATGTAAAATAGTATTGAGCCAAATCTGTTTACGGATGACCTTGAGTTTCATTCATGATAAGAATGATGAAAATTTGAGTTTATGTTCATGTTACCATATATGTTGAGTTATATGATTGAGTGATACAGGTTCCACGAATAAGTACAAGTTAAGAAATCATAATGTGACATGAGATGGGTAAGAATAAGTGTGAGTAAGTATGAATAAGTATACCTAAGCAATTGAAACTTATGTTGCTATTGTTTCATGAAATGGATGAACTTAGTTTGAGCAATTATGTTGCTTTAGAATTTCATGTAAACTTACTAAGCTATAAGCTTACCCCTCTCTTTTCCCTTTCCCTTGTAGTTTCGCCAAGTTAGCTCTAGGATCATAGAACGTCGGAGCTTGGATCACACTATCAGCCGTTCTTTTAGTATAGTAAATTTAATTCATTTTGAGTATGGCATGTATAGGAACTTGATCATTTTGTGTCATGTTATGTTTGAAGGTAAAAGGGTTGGCTATTAATGCTTCACATTCATTTTTGGTAAATGGCCATGATGAATTGGCCAATATTGTCAAGCTCATGTTCCAATTTTGATGAATATAATGAAATGAATGTTCATGCCAGATATTGAGTAAAATGTGGATGAAATGAGCAATAATTTAAGGGTTCTTCATAGTTTGATATTGTCATATTATGTGCTTCTTGTGATGACATGAATGAGTCTATGTTTCAAGGAGGCAATAAGGCTTGGTAAATAGCCTCTAAGTGTCCACATGAGTAGACACACTGGGCGTGTGTCTAGGCCGTGTGTGACACACGATTAACCCATATGGGTGTGTTGATAGGTAGTGTGTCCCCTGCATTTTAATTGCAAAAATTCGATTCATCATACTGGCCACCACACGGGCTTGTGCCTTGGCCGTGTGCTATTAAGGGTTTGATGACGTCATAAATAGAGAGCTCCATGGGTGAAGGACATGGGCATGTCTAGGCCATGTGAGGGACACGAGCTATTAACGCGAGCGTGTGTCTGACTGTGTGAAAATGCCTCTAGGTTCGAAAAGAAAATAAATTCTACACGGGCTAGGGACATGGGCATGTGAGATCACACAGCCTGCCCACACGGGCTTGTCCCATGTCACACGGGCATGTGACCCCTATTTGAGTAAAAATTTTCAAAGAGTACCAAAGTTTCCGAATGAACTCTGAAACTTCCCAGAAGTAAGTTTAGGGCCTCATAGGACCATAATGTACAAATTATGATTAAGAAGGAAAAGTTTAAGTTGGAACGAAATTTTATAGCCTGAAAATGCATGTTCAAGTAAGGTTAAGTACGGTAATGCCTCGTATCCTATCTTGCCATCGAACACGGGTAAGGGGTGTTACATTTAGTGGTATTAGAGCTACAGTTTAGTCAATTCTAGGACTAACGTAGCATAAGCATAAGTCTAGCTATACATGCCATACATAAGAGTATTTGTGTAATGATAGTGTGACGACTCCTGACGATTTGAATTGTGTTTTTCTTTAGTAAATGGATCCTGATCATGACCGAGCTACAGCTGATGATGCTGCAAGTAATGTGTCAGCTCCCGCACAAGGGACCGTACCAGTAGAGAGTAGACTCGAGACTTTGGGTCAGGGAGAAGAGGTTCGAGAAGCCTTTCTCTGTATGATGAGTAATTGGTACACAGAGTACATTCGAGTAAATCCTAATGCTCCACCTCCTCCACCCCCACCTATTCTTCAATCTACCCATGTAGCTCCCCAAGTGGTAGAAGTAGTGAGAAGAGAAAAGCCTCCGGTTGATAGAATACAGAAACAATAAGCTGAAAAATTCAGGGCTGGTAAAGATGATAATGTGGAAAGAGCCAAATTTTGGCTTGAAAATACCATCAGGGTATTTGATGAATTATCTTGCACACCTGAAGAGTACATGAAGTGCATGGTTTCTCTTTTGAGAGATTCTACTTATCAGTGGTGGAATACCTTTGTGTCCGTAGTACCAATGGAAAGGATCACTTGGGAGTTCTTTCAAGAAGAATTTTGAAAGAAGAATATCAATCAGAGGTTTATTGACCAGAAGAGAAAGGAATTCCTTAAACTGAAACAAGGAAAGATGACAGTCACTGAGTACAAGCGCGAGTTTGTGAGACTCAACAAGTATGCTCGGGAATGTGTGTCCTCTGAAGCTATCATGTGTAAGAGGTTTGAGGATGGACTAAATGAAGATATTAAATTATTTGTTGGTGTCCTCGAGTTAAAGGAATTTGTTGTATTAGTGGATCGGGCTTGTAAAGCCAAAGAATTAGTTAAAGGGAAAAGAAAAGCTGAGATGGAGTCCCGTGATTCAAAAAAGGGACAGTGGAGTAAGTCATTTCAATCCTCGTCCAAGGAGTCGAGAGATTTCTCTACCCGATCAGCTACTTTAGCCGACTTTTCAAGTAGAGGCAAGAGTAAACCGTACTCAGGGTTTAAAGCTCAGACTACATCAGTTGCTAGTGTTGGCAATGCTTGACCGAGTAGACTGGAGTCCTGCAATGTGGCAGACGTCATTTCGGCGAATGTCGAGCAAATGAGAAGGCTTGTTTTAGGTGTGGGTCTCTAGACCATTTTATTAGAGATTGTCCAGAGGGGGATGAGAAAGAGAAGCCTCAGGATGTAAGACCAAGAGGCATTGCCAGAGGAAGACCACAGAGAAACCTAGGAAGCGGGGCAAGTAGTAAAAATACGCACAAAAAGTAAGCTGCGAGATCTAAAGGTAGAGCGCCTGCGAGGACCTATGCCATTCGTGCTTGCGAAGAGGCATCATCTCCTGATGTGATTACGGGTGCCTTTTTTCTCCATGATACTAAATTTATTGCTTTAATAGATCCGGGATCTACCCATTCATACATCTGCATGAAATTAGTATCTAGAATGAGTATCCCGTAGAGTCCACAGAATTTGTGATCAAGGTGTCTAATCCTTTAGGCAAAAGTGTATTAGTTGACAAAGTATGCAAAGATTGTCCATTGATAATTAGAGGTATATAAGAAAAAGGTATGAGGCATATCCTACTTTTGTGATGAATGCCAACGAAACAGAATTAAAAATTAAATCAGTCCTGATAGTATGTGAGTACCCAGATGTTTTTCCCAAGGAATTGTCAGGACTACCTCCGGTTAGAGAGGCTGAGTTCGATATTGAGTTAGCTCGCGGTACAGTACCAATATCAATTGCTCCTTATAGAATGGCTCCAATAGAGTTAAAGGAATTGAAGACACAATTGCAAGAGTTAGCGGACAAAGGTTTGCTAGACCGAGTTGTTCTCCATGGGGTTCTCTAGTGCTATTTGTGAAAAAAAAAAGATGGCTCCATGAGATTGTGCATAGATTACCGACAGCTTAATAAGGTAATAGTGAAGAATAAGTACCCGTTGTCAAGGATTGACGATTTGTTTGATCAATTGAAGGGAGCCACTGTGTTCTCCAAGATAAACTTGAGGTCCGGGTATTATCAATTGAGAGTAAAAGATTCAGATGTGCCGAAAATAGCATTTTGGACGAGGTATGGGCATTATAAATTTTTAGTCATGCCTTTTGGTTTAACTAATGCCCCTGCAGTGTTTATGGTTTAGGCCATTTTTGGACAAGTTTATTGTGGTTTTTATTGATGGTATACTGATATATTCTCGAGATGAGCATGAGCATGCTGAGCATTTGAGGACAGTTTTGCAAATTCTACGAGATAATCAATTGTACACCAAGTTCAATAAAAGTGAATTCTGGCTCAAGAAAGTTGGATTTCTGGCACACATTATCTCAAGAGATGGGGTTCGAGTTGACCCAAGTAAGATTTCGGCTATTATGGATTGGAAATCGCCGAAAAATGTATCGGAGGTTAGAAGTTTTTTGGGCTTAGTTGGTTACTATAGGTGGCAAGTCAAGGGGTTTTCCATGATAGCAACTCCAATAAAGAAACCGTTACAGAAAAATGTAAAGTTTGAATGGACAGAAAAGTGCCAACAAAGTTTTGAAAAATTAAAGACAATGTTGACAGAGGCTCCAGTTCTAGTACAACCTGAGTCCGAAAAGGAATTTGTGATCTATAATGATGCACCCTTAAGTGGATTGGGCTACGTACTTATGCAAGAACGTAAGGTGATAGCATATGCCTCTAGAAAGATAAAGCCAAATGAGAAGAATTACCCGAGCATGATTTAGAGTTAGCTGCTATTGTTTTTGCATTGAAGATTTGGAGACACCATTTGTATGGTGAAAGATGCCACATTTTCATCGATAATAAAAGTATAAACTATTTGATGACTCAAAAGGAATTGAATTTAAGGCAATGAAGATGATTAGAGTTGATAAAAGACTATGAGTTAGTCATTAACTACCACCCAAGAAAGGCGACTGTAGTCACCGATGCTTTGAGTAGGAAATCCCTATTTTCTTTGAGGGCTATGAATACACAGGTGATTTTATCTAATGATGGTTCAAATCTAGCTGAGTTGAGAGCTAGACCGATGTTCCTCCAAGAGATTTATGAGGCACAGAAAGATGATAGTGACTTACAAGCTAAAAGAGTTCAATGCAAGTTGGGTGTTGAGTCCGGTTTTCAGATCAGTTCAGACGGGTGTTTGATGTTCAGAGACAGATTCTGTGTGCTGAGGAATGATGAACTTGTCCTGAAGATTTTATACGAGGCACATAATGGATGTCTATCTGTACATCCGGGTAGCACCAAGATGTATAATGATTTGAAGAAATGGTATTGGTGGCCGAGTATGAAGAAAGATATTTCTGAGTTTATTTTAAGATGCTTGATTTATCAACAGGTAAACACCGAACATCAGGTACCCTCAAGTTTACTTCAACCTATAATGGTACCCGAGTGGAAATGGGACCAAGTCACCATGGATTTTGTAACGGGTTTGCCGTTGACACCGAGTAAGAAAGATGTTGTATGGGTTGTAGTTGATAGAATTACGAAGTCAGCCCATTTTATACATGTATGAGTTGATTACTCACTTGACAAGTTAGCAAACTTGCATGTTTCAGAGATAGTAAGGCTTCATGGAGTACCATTATCGATTACATCGGATAGAGATCCGAGATACATGTCCAGATTTTGGAAAAAGTTGCAAGAGGCCTTGGGCACAAAGTTGAATTTTAGTACGGCTTTCCACCCCCAAACCGATGGTCAGTCAGAGAGGTGGATACAAGTACTTGAAGTTATGCTCTGATGTTGTGTTCATGAATTTCAAGGCAGTTGGGAAAGATATCTACTGTTGGTGGAATTTGCCTACAATAACAGTTTTCAGTCAAGCTTAAAAATGGCGCCTTACGAGGCTTTATATGAGCGTAAGTGCCGAACGCCTTTATATTGGACTGAACTCAAGGAAAACCAGATTCACGGGGTTGATTTGGTTAGAGAAACAGAAGAAAAAGTAAAGGTGATTCGAGATTGCTTAAAAGCTGCTTCTGATCGACAAAAATCCTATTCGGATTTGAAATGTAACGACCCGAATTTGGGCCTAGTTGAATTGGGCTTATTGGGTCTTGGCCATAGGAGCGTTTAAAATTTTTGAGAACAAGATAACGGCCCTAATGCAAGTTGGACCTATTAGGTGAGTGATTTTGGAAGGTTAGGGGGCTTCTATGAAGTCCCGGGATCAAATCTGGGCTTAAAAATTTTGGTTTTAGATGAATAAAACCCTGGGTGTAAGGAAGTAGGCTTTAAGAATAAAATGTGGAAAAAAATGTTACAAAAGGAGTTGCGGTCTAGTAGCAAATGGCGCCATATAGGAGACAAGGGAATGACGCCACACAAGGAAGCAAGGGGTCCAAGGTTCAAGTCTTGGCGCTTGCATTTCATTTTGATTTATTTTTTAAGTGAACTTAGACTTTGGCCCATAGACTTATATTTAGTTGCACATGATTTTAGACTCAAGTTGGCCATGTGGTAGGGTGGTTATGGCGTCAAGTGGAGAGCATGGAGGGAAGGGGTTCGAATCCCACAGATGGAAAATTGGAGGCTTTTATTTTGCTAAGTTGGGACGGCCAGAGTTTGTGTTGGATTTAAACTCTGCTGAAGGAGGGATCCCACATCGAAAGCTAGCACGAGGGAAGGTGAGAAGCTGGCTTTAAATAAAGCCATCTATGAGGATAGGAAGCATACCTTGGTTGGCGTTTGGGCATAGGAGCATTCAGAGCGCGGAATAGCTTCAAACTCCTATCAGGTGTGTATTTCGCACTACTCTAGGCATGTAGGCGGCAAATGCTTGAAATGCCGATCCTACGACAACGGTATACATGGCGTGCAAGAAGCGCGTGTGGGGGCTTCGACGCGATAGTTGAGGCCACCATGAGTATTCTTGGGGGTTCAGGTTGTTTGGGCCACGATGGGCCGAAAGGGGCCTACTGGACCCAATGGGCCTGTGGGCCCATATGAATAAATTGTATGATTGTGTAGTAGATATTGGACTAGTCTATGTGAATCTCATATCTGTGGCTAGATTTGGGCTAAATGGGCCACACGAGCATGTGGGCCCATTTGGCTAAGAGTGGGCCCTAGGCCCATTCGCATCGTTATCTTTGTTTAGAATGCTTTGAATTGCAAAACTACCGAAATACCCCCGATTTACAAAATTACTGAAATACCCTCGATTTACGAAATTACCAAAATACCCCGATTTATGAAATTACCAAAATACCCCTGATTTACGAAATTATCAAAATACCCTCGATTTATGAAATTATCGAAATACCCCCAGTTTATGAAATTATTTAAATACCCTCGGTTTACGAAATTATCGAAATACCCCAGTTACAAAATTATCAAAATACCCCCAATTTATGAAATTATCGAAATAACCCCAGTTTATGAAATTACTGAAATACCCCGATTTACGAAATTACCAAAATACCCTCAATGGGTAAAATTACTAAAATACCCCCAAATGGGTAAAAATGACTGTTATACCCCCGATTATGGTTGAATACCATGTATGTGATTTTATTTATACAGTTTATATGTTTGATACATTGCATTTATATCATGTTGCATAGGTTGGGTTTGATGTTTGGAGGAAATGTAGCCCAATGGCTCTGCCACATACCGTTTTAGTGGTTATGCCACATATTATTTTGGTGGCTCAGCCACATATACCGTGATTAGCAGCTTGGCTACATTATTGGAGAGCTTGGCTCTGTGCCATCTTGATTATGGCTTTGTGCCAATCGTATTTACCCGTGGCTATGTGCCTAGCAAATATCAATGACTCTGTGTCGATCATATTTACCCAAGGCTATGTGCCGATTATATTACCGTCGCTGATGGCTATGTGCCAAGCTTAATACAGTTATTGATGGCTCTATGCTAATTATAATACCATTATTAAAGGCTTGAGAGCCGTATTTATATACTAGCAGTCTATCTGCAATATTGGTGTGTTTGGCGGGTTGGGTTGACTTGATCCCCACAGGTGACGATTGGTTGGTACGGGGGTGTAATTGGCTGGATTGGGTTGGGTTGCATTTTATTGGTTGCATTATCATGATTATAGGGCTTAGGCCCAGATTGATGTTGTAAGGGTCAGACCCAGCTAGTGACCGTTTAGTGGATTACACACTGAGTTCTTGTAACTCACCCCCCTTTCCCTTAACCTTGCAGGTAATCCCCAGCGTTAGAGGATTTAGAGCTGCGGAGGACTCGGTAGTGGCCATACCTCGGAGTTATTTCTCACAAAACTTAGTAAATCCAATTTTTATTTTATTTTAAAATTATTTATTTTGGGTTTAATATTTTGTAATAAGGCCATTGGATTTATTATTCCTTTTAAACTTTCATTTCGGCTATTATTAAATTACTAAATGTTTAAATACTGGGTTTTCTTAAAATGTTAAAAACTATTTTTTCAAAATATCACGTTTCGCAACTATTCAAGTTCGATTTTCACAACAAAAACATTTTTTTTAAATAATGGCAACTTTACAAAAATAGACATTAAGCAAATCATGTTTTGAAAACACACAACGAAACTCGGATTTTCAGAAAGAGATGTAACATTTTTAATGAACGCTTAGCTTTTCAACTTCCTTTTGATGTGACATGCTAGATTTGGCCATAGCGTCTGGGCCGAGTTTGGGGTGTTACATGAAAAGGAAAGAAATTGAGTATCAAGTCGGTGATAGAGTATTCTTGAAAGTATCAACATGGAGAAAAGTTCTTACATTTGGGCGAAAAGGCAAATTGAGTTCGCGTTTTATCGGACCATATGAGATCATTGAGAGAATAGGACCGGTAGCTTATAGATTGGCTTTGCCACCTGAGTTAGAAAAGATTCACGATGTATTTCATGTGTCTATGTTGTGAAGCTACCGAGCAGACCCTTCACATGTTATCACACCAACAGAGGTTGAGATTTAACCCGACATGACATATGGGGAAGAACCAGTCAAGATCCTAGCACGAAAGTCAAACAATTGAGAAATAAGAGTATAGCTCTCGTGAAAGTATTGTGGAAAAGACATGGGGTATAAGAGGCTACATGGGAGCCCGAAGAAGCTATGAGGAACCAGTACCCAAACCTTTTCACTGGTAAGATTTTTGGGGACAAAAATCCCAAAGAGGGGAGAATTGTAACAGCCCGACTTAGGGCCTAGTCAGAATAGTGGTGCAAGACCACAAATCTGAAGTAGAAATATGAGTTTTTTGATTTCTATAAAGTATATGAGATGATTTCATGATTGTGTGAAAATCTCATGAAGAAATTTTATTAACTAGTGATTAAATTATTCATTAGGACTAAATTGCAAAGAATGGAAAATATAAGATTCTAGAAGATTTAATTATGAAATAAAATTATGAAAATTACTAAAGGTTCTTATTTAGCAATTAGACCATTATATTTGATGATAGAAAAAAGGACATGGGAAGGAAAAATTTCAAGAAAGGATCATTAAGGGCACTTTGGTCATTTGGTTAATAAAAGAATTAAAAGGGAAAATAAAGCCAAAATTGATGTCCATCTTCTTCACCATAGCCGAAATTCTCAAGCTCTCCATAGCTAAGGTTTCTTCAACTTCCAAGCTTGATAGTAAGTGGATCCTTGCCCAGTTTTTCATGTTCTTTGTATTTTTGAGACCCTCGTAGCTCAATTTAGCTATTTCTAGCTATATTTTGAGCTAGGGTTCATATTAAAAAATTTACCCATATGTGACATGCATGTATTTTGATGTTTTACGGAGGAATATGAAAGTTTGATATATGATAAACATCTTTTTCTAAGTGATTTTCATGAAAAATGCATGTAAGGACCAAATTGTAAAAGTTATGAAAATGGTCATACATGAGTGAAATAGTAGAAATTAAAGGTTGCTATATTTGAAAATATGATTCGACTAGGCATGAAATGCAAGAAAGTTGAATGAAAATCATTTTACGAGCCTAGGGGCAAAATTATAATTTTGCCAAAATATAAATTATGTGTTGATTTAGTCAATGTGTGTATTTAACAAATAAAATTGCTATTATAGATCAAAAAACGCGAAGCCCGGATCGAAACCGAGGTAAAAACAAAAATGAGGACTAAATCGAGCATCGAAACACATTTTGAGATTTGAGATAAGTTTGTATGAAGTTGAAGTTTCATAATGTTTTGATGTTTGAAACCACTTAATATTAAGCAAATGTATGTTATTGCTATGAATAATCGAGCGATGAAGCCTTGATGAGGAAATGGTGAAAATGAATTATGTGAAATCCCAAATAAAGATTTGAAATAATAAGGTTACCCATGTTTAGCCTTGAATAAAGAAGGTCCCGTGTAAGACCATGTCTAAGATATGGCCTCGGCACCAAAAGAAGATCTCGTATAAGACCATGTCTGGGACATTGCATCGACATTCATGTACGATCTCGTATAAGACCATATCTGGGATATGGCATCGACATTCATGTATGATCTCGTATAAGACCATATATGGGATATGGCATCGACATCGAGCTATAAGATCCCATGTAAGACCATATCTGGGATATGGCGATGGCATCAAGATTTATGCATGATGAGTTCAAATATCCTATGATAATCTGATTAGTGTGCGCAAAAGAGCTAAGTATGTAAAATAGTACTGAGCCAAATTCGTTTACGGATGACCTTGAGTTTCATTCATGATAAGAATGATGAAGATTTGAGTTTATGTTCATTTAGCATATGTGCTGAGTTATGTGATTGAGTCATACAGGTACCACGAATAAGTTAAGAAATCATAATGTGACATGAGATGGGTAAGACTTATGTTGCTCTAAAATTTCATGCAAACTTACTAAGCTATATGCTTACCCTCTCTTTTCCTTTTCCCTTGTAGTTTCGCCAAGTTAGCTTAGGGATCATAGAACGTTGGAGCTCGGTTCACACTATCAGTCGTTCTTTTGGTATAGTAAAGTTAATTCATTTTGAGTATGGCATGTATAGGAACTTGATCGTTTTGTGTCATGTTATTTTTGAAGGCCAAAGGGTTGGCTATTAATGCTTCACATTCATTTTTGGTAAATGGCCATGATGAATTGGCCAATATTGTCAAGTTCATGATCCAAGTTTGATTAATATAATGAAATTAATGTTCATGCAAGATATTGAGTAAAATATTGATGAAATGAGTGATAAATTAAGGGTTCTTCATAGTTTGATATTGTCATATTATGTGCTTCTTGTGATGAAATGAATGAGTCTATGTTTCAAGGTGGAAATGAGGCTTGGTAAATAGCCTCTAAGTGTCCACATGGGTAGACACACGGGCGTGTGTCTAGGCCGTGCGTGACACACGGTCAACCCATATGGGTGTGTTGATAGGTCGTGTGTCCCCTGCATTTTAATTGTGAGAATTCAATTCATCACACGGGCCACCATACAGGCATGTGCCTTGGTCATGTGCTATTAAGGGTTTGATGACGTCATAAACAGAGAGCGCCATGGGTGAATGACATGGGAGTGTCTAGGCCGTGTAAGGGACACGGGCTATTGACACGGGCGTGTGTCCAGCCGTGTGGAAATGCCTGTAGGTTCGAAAAGAAAATAAATTCTACACGGGCTAGGGACATGGGCGTGTGAGATCACACGGGCATGTGACCCCTGTTTGAGTAAAAATTTTCAAAGAGTACCAATGTTTCAAGATGAACTCCGAAACTTCCCGGAAGTAAGTTTAGGGCCTCTTAGGCCCATAATGTACACGTTATGATTAAGAAGGAAAATTTTTAAGTTGGAACGAAATTTTATAGCCCAAAAATGCATGTTCTAGTAAGGTTAAGTACGGTAATGCCTCGTATCCTATCCTGGCGTTAGACACGGGTAAGGGGTGTTACATCTAATGTATGTTTAAGGCCTCATAGGCTCGTATTAGGGACAAATTGATTGAGTTTGAAATATGAATGTATGAAATGATTTTATGTATGATAATTGGTTGTTTAATTGTTTTGTAAGTTTGGTAATACTCCGTAACCCTATTCCGGCATTGAATACAGGTGAGGGGTGTTACACTCGAGGAAAAATAAATCTCTAGATCGAAATCTTTTAATAATTCTAGATCTCTATACTATACAAAATTCAATTCTGAAACTTTTATTAGCATAGCTTTCAACTATTCGAAACACTGGTGGTATTCACTCAATCAAGTAAAACTTATATTTTCTGTAGCAACGTTGTCAATGGTAGAGCTATCATCGAAAAACCTGAACAAATTATCTATAGAATATAGTAAATCCCAGAGAACGATAGGCTTCTGCATTATTCCCCTGAGATTCCTAGTTTACAATTATTAAGAGTTCATTCGAAATAACTCAAATATCTTCAAATGTTATTACATGGTTTAGAAAACTTATATCTTGAAATCAGAATTCATATTTACTGATATTCACAAATAATTATTTTTCTCGTAATATCTGTAATACTATTTTTCCAATACTAATCATGTTCAATTTCATTTTTCGCATAACTTGAATATCATCAATTACATAGCAACAAATTTGATCAGATACAACTAGAAACTTCTGGCTATTAAATATATAAATCGACTACGCAATTGATAATTCAAGCGGTGTTACCAAAATTCTCATATTGTTTAAATCGAGTCTGAAAAGAAATATTTATTATATCTAACTCATAACTCAGATCAATTTACAACCTGATTAAAAATCAATACTCAAAAATACAATAGTTCTATTGACCAAACAAATAATTCAACTATATAAAATAACAAACATTGGTTCCTCATGTTGTCTTTGATTTGTTATCTATAATCATTATACAATTCTCATAATCCTATTTTTCTTTTTCATCAACACAGTATCGTTTTTCCCAGATTACACATTCAGTTGAACACTTATTTCTAACAAATAACTATTTCAACAATGCCTACGGTTCTTCTAATTCTGATAGTACTATTCTATACAGAATAATAAAGATCAAAATAGTTTTGAGTATCACGTCAGTTACAAACTCATCTTCTCATAAGGGTGACAATCTAGATAGTTCTCTAGAAATATATCAATAAATTATTTAATGACATGTACCTAATTAATCCTTAATTCTAACATTCTGATAGTTAGGATACAAACAAAATACAATTCACAACCTCTTTTTAACCATTTCATGGATCGTTAACTCTAACATGTTATCGTTCACACAGTCAATTCTATCAATCTCAACATTTATTAATTTCTCTCCTTGACACTTAAGTACAATCTGTATTTGTTTATAGTCAATCACATCATCATATAAAATCAATCAATTCATACCAAAAATCACATCATACTCATCGAATGTTAATGACATCAACTCGATAAGAATTTTACAACCACAAGTTCTCAGTGAAATATATTACTAACACAAACATACTTATCTAACATATTTGTTATTCTAATATCACAATCAATCAACTGTACTGACATAATCTCTTTCACTTATTAAAATGATTCAAAATTAAGAATGCATTTCTCTAGAATTAATCACGATCTATATAAAATAGTAGATGAAGAAAATGTACCCGCAATATCATTAGGAATAATGGCCTTTTCTTTGACTTAATCGGTATAAATCTCGGGAAGGTGCACAAGTTTCAAATCTTACTGATGTATCTATGTCTTATGCTCAACCAACTAATCAATAAGAAATTATTGATCATTTATCGTATTAATATTCTAAGGACAAGGGAGGGTTGAAAAAGACACGATCGGGAGTAAAAGTTGTAGAGCCGCAGAATTGACTTGCAAAAACTCTAAGACTACTGATTCATTATGCCGAGCAAAGCATTTTCATATCATTTTTTGACATTTACGAAACTAACAAACTTAGACTCACTTCCTATTCAAAAACCAGAATGTTACTTTCAAATTTATTAAGTACAGCACGATTAAACTCGACCAACATCTCAAATCTATAAGAAAAACATTGTCAAATCGGATCAAAAGCATCACAAAAAATACAAGTTACTGTGGCATGTATTTCTAAACCTAATAGACACTACGTTCAGCCTAGAATCAACTGAATTATAGCTTTAATACCACTCAATGTAACTCCCTATACTCGATCCATATTAAACATGAATTACAATCAAAACCAAGTCTTAATCGGGCTTACAAAAACCTATGAACAAGTTCGAAACTAAATTGAGACCAATCTGAAACAATTACAAAATAACAGGTATAAATGCAAAATAGGGGTCATACTACTGTGTGACCAGGCCATGTGACAGCCTAAAGCCTATGGTGCAGGGTCACACAGGCATGTTGACAGGCCGTGTAACTCACTGTGGCTGCATGAACTAAAAATAACCCTAAATGTGTAGCACACAATACCGTGTTACCACCCATGTGTGACACACGACCCTGTGGTAGCCCGTGTGCAACATAAATGACCTATCTGAGTAAGCTTTCATACAATTTCCTCATGTGACCTATAATGACAATTTATGTCATTCAAATCAACCCCATAACTAATACATTTCAAAGTCAAAACACCAATTCACATAATCATTTAAACATATAAACAACATGCTCTCATTGGCACCACAATTCAATAAACTCAAATAAAATACATTTCATACTAAAGCTTTTAACCAATTCATACCAAAACATTCAACTATTTTATACCATAATCTAGGTCACATACATATCATAATTTAAGGTTGCCTTTCACATTTGTCAATACCATTTAGCTTTCACTTAAGCTACCATTTGCACATACTTATATATTCAAACTCAAAAAATGCTAGAAACACAGGCACTTACTAATTCATATGCATAACACCATTCAACCTTTTCCATTTCATGTCATCATCTAAATTATATGCATATTGTCTTCCTAAACAGCAAACTTAGCTTTTACCATACATCAAATATCAAAACACAAACATAAACTTATATACAAAGCTATTATATCAAAGTTCACATGATTTTACATAAGTTAATCCAGCCTATGTACATGCCACAAATAACCAACTGGAAATGACAAGTCTACCAAATCGAAAGTCGAAAGGTGTGTGCTAATCCGATCAACATGTTCTGGACGTCCAACATCTACAGAAAAGTAGTAGCATGAGCAGATATTCTAAAATACTTAGTAAGCTCATACAATATAAAAAAATACATTACCTTAACCATTTAACAATTGCAAGAATCAATAAGGAACAATTTCATCTATCATAGCATTCAAAACAACAACAATCAAGTGAGGTTTAAACCAAATCCACATATATAGACTCAAATGGTGAAACACTATATTTAACTTCAAATATAACATAAATTCATATTCTAATTTATCATCTTGCTCACATTCACCCTTTAATTTGCATCATATACCTTTATAAAGACTCAAACAACATCATTACACATATAAGGTTTTGAGATCAATCACATATACAACCACAATTGTTTACATTTTCATTTCAAACCATCTTATATCTTATATCCAAATCATATACATTACTTTTCCAACATTTGATATATCAACACCTTTTCGTTTACAATTTTACCCGATGAAACTTTGGGAAAGAACTCGATACACAGGTGCAAATAATGTCTAATGCTCATTTGAGCTAATCATATACATCAGTTTCAAGTAACTCGTCCAGGCTAAACCTTTAACGACACAGTAAATAGCTTGGCCAGGGCTGTATATACATGTAAGGTTACCAATTCAGGCTAAACCTTTAAAACGACAACAGATTATCAATCCAGGCTAAATTTGTTTCACATGTATCTTCGAGTCCGCAAAAAATGATGGAGCTTGGTACCATCGAAAATCAACATGTATCTTAGTGTACAAGACTTTTACTAAGTTTATCGAGATTTAACCTTAGCATTTCAATTTCGTATCAATCAATTTTAATTAAATTAAATCATCAATTTATGTAACAATTTATATACAATTCAAACTATTAATAAAACATTAATATACATTCAGATATAATTCAAAAACAAATTAAGCTTATTTATACTGTATGAATTTACCTAACAAAACCGTAGCAGTTTGGCTAGTAGGGACTATTCGGGAGTTTTCCATTTCTCGCCTAAGTCAACAACTTAATTTATATAATAGTTAAGATTGAAAACATCAATACCAATCTCATAATAATACTCAAGTTCACGCTTATAATCTTTTAATTTCATTTTACATAATTTCCTTGAACTTTTACATTTTATTCAATTTAGTCCCTAAAATCAAACTTATCATAACTTTCAAATTTGGACTTCAAACTTTAAACCAATTTCAAATACATTCAATTATAGCCACCTATGATAAAAAAATCACTGAAATTGCATATCAATTTCAAGATATTAATAATTTAGTCCTTTTGTTCAAAATTAACAAAAATCACTTTACAAAATAGTCCTTAAACATTTTATAGTTTCCAAATCTACCATTTTCTATCAAGAACATCTAAGATTCATCAATGAAAAATTTTAAAATCTTTAACAATTTTGAAAACGGAGATACGAGTTAGCTTAACCTAGTTGCAAAGATCTCAAAAGCATAAAAATTATAAGAAACGAGCTTAGAATTTCATACCATGCAATGGTCGAATGTAAACAAACTTGAAACTTTTTTTCTCCCCCTTAGGTTTGGTGAAGAAGATGATCTAATGAAGAAAACCTTGTTTTTCTTTTCATTTTATTATTTATATTAAGTTTAATATATAATAATTATTTTAATCCAAATTAACATTTAATTAATAAAAATAACTTTACTTAACAACTTTTGATGGGTGATAGTTTGCTATCACCACCATTTAATCATTTAATAATGGTCTAATTATCCAATCGATCCTTCTATTAATTAAAATTCCATAGCGATTAACTTTTGCGACTTTTACGATTTAGTTTTTTTTCCTTAACTAACTATCAAACCACTAAAATTATTAGACAGAACTTCAATACACCTTTATAGTATCTCAGTTTATAGAAATGAGGTTCCGATACCTTATTTTCCAAAACCACTTGACTTTAGGGACAACTCACTTGTAATTAACTAATTATCCAATTAAATAAAATTATCAAATAAAAACCACTATATCATAATACTTGACTTGTAAATATTAAATAATAATAATTACGTACTCACTCGTCGGAATTGTGATTCGAAAATCACAATTTCTAACACCACTGAAAAACAGGTTGTTACAGCAACTCAGTTTCCTTTTAGTTTCATCATTAAAAATCATATTTTTTAGTTTCTTTAAGAAAAGCCCAAGCTGTTCTTATTTTCTTTGTGTTTTCATTTATGCCTATTGTGTGTGATTATTGTATCTTTGTTTGTTTAAATCTGAATATGGGTAACTAAATCATAACTGGTTGGTTGATGAAAATGTTTCGTAGTTGATTTTTGGGTTTAAGGACTAAATCGCAAAATTTAGACTATATCAAATCGACTTCAAAACTTAGGATTTACACCCTTAAGGGAAAATTAAGACAAGTGAGATCAAAAGGAAATTTTATTGGGCACCAATTTGATAGTCTCAGGTTAGTTTAGTGAGGTTGAAAGATAAATAGGACTAATTTGTCGAAATGAGTAAAATTGAGGTAAATAGGTAAAATTGAGCCGATTTTGGAGTAATAACAATTTAGATCCCTAATTCAAAGGTTAACCAACCACATGAAAATCAACCAACCATTGTATGCTATCATATTTGTTAGTTTTGTACTTTTCTTGATTTACAATTTAGTACTTGTTTGTTTCTAGATAATTAATTAGTGTAATTAAACTCTTGTATGGTTTGCCTAATATAATTGCTTAGTGAGTAGTTAGCTAAACTCCTTTAATTGCATGTTCATAGTTTAGAAATTACTTAATTGCTGACTTCCGTGTGTTCAACCCTTGGAATACTTCGATGTTTCATTGAACATTATAAATATTACAACTCGACACTGTCAGCTTGTAGTTAAAACCACACTTTTAAATTGTTTTATAAACTTGTTTGTTTTTTGTGCATGCGCGCACGCGGTCAATTATCCAACCATCAGACCAATATATCTGGCACCTTAGTGCCTCATCGTTACGTCTGAAACATAAATTGTGCTTTATGCCTCACCGATATAAACCGAACTAAATCTCTTCCACTAATCCTATGGCATACCAACTATACCCGACTCTGCCCGAGACAGTTAATAGGGTAACCAATGTTTTTTTAGTATGTATACATGATCCACAATTCATAATTTCAAACATACCCAATAGATCAAGCTTAATTTGATCCATATCATTTCATATCAACATATACATACCAAATCATTAGACAAGAAAGGTTCTAACCTTAATTAAGCTAGTTTGTAACAAGGTATATATATACATATATATATATATACAAACATACCAATAATTTCATATCAACATATACGTACCAAATCATGAGGCAAGTGAGGTTCTTACCTTAATTAAGCTAGTTTCTAACAAGGTATATATATACACACACACAAACACACATATTGAATTCAAATCATGAATGTACAAACTGAAATAGTTACTTGTCTGTGGCTCTCTCTTTTCCCTTCTCTCGAGATGACTCGACATTGTCTTTAGCTACGTTCAATAATTCAATTATAAAAATAGTATTAGTTTCATCCAATAACACATGAAAACACATCATCAACGTAGTTTGCATTTTATTCATTTTAGTCCCTATATTTGAAATACTCATTTTTTTCGATATCTAACATTATATCAACATTCAATTTCATATCATTTCATTAGGGACATTGTACTTTTAATCTATAACATAATCTCAATACTTTTTCAAATTATTCAATTTAGTCCTTAATGTCATAATTAGCTAAATTTTTAATTTTAAACTAATTTCACAATCTTTTAATTCAATCTCAATAAGATTTCAATCTCAATAAGATTTAAGTTGAAAAACAGCATATATATCAATTTTAAGCTCAATCTCATCAACTTCCATATATGGAAATTTGCTAAAAACTAAACAATTGATGAAATTAACACTTGGGTTAGCTTAATAAAGCTCCCATGATTCAAAATTCATAAAAATCTTAAGGGAAAAGCTTAATTACCTTAATCAAATTTTGACTGAATGGCTAAAGAAGTTTGAACAATTTTCTCATTCTTTCAATAGCAAGGACGACAAACTTTGGGAGAATGATGAAGTTATCATCTTTCTCTCCTCACTAGGTATTTATTCTATGATTAAAATATTAATGAGTTTAATTAATCATCATAGTAATATAATGTTAATAGATTACTTTTAATTAATCAAGCCAATTAAGATAAGTGGATATAATCATACCATTCCACTATTATATTTTAATAATGATCAATTTATTCCAAGGTCCTTAGATTAATCAATAATTGAGTCCTCAATCATTTTCTAAAATAAAATTCAATAGTGATAGAACTTTTACAATTTAGTCCTTGGACTTTAATTAATGACTTTCCGATTAATTACTTAATTGTTGTTTAATATATTTTCTTACTAACCTCTTAAATACTTGTATTCATATTTTCATGGACTCGATTTATAGAATTGAGTTCTAAAACTGCATTTTCGACATCGACTAAAATCGGGTCGCTAAACCAAAATCCAAAAATTCTTTGGTTTTTCATTTTTCCTTTCTTCATTTTTTTTCACATTTTCCCTTTTTGTTTTATTTTTCCTTTATTTTTGTTATTTTTTTTCTTCTCTTCTTTCTCTTACTTTTTCCCTTCTCTTAACAACCTAAACCGCGATAGATGTTATATGTTACCCGTCTCCGGTCAATAACGAGAGAAGGTGATTTTTTTCATTCTTTTTTTTTCTTCTCCTTTGTTTTCTTCTTAGCCTTACTCCTCTCTTCTAGCCTAGCTTTGTGAAATACATACCTTAGAAAGAAAATGTTGAAGGTAAAGCTTGTTTTAAAAGGTCTAATGTGTCTATGACGACCCAAAAGAGGAACAAGAGATTAAAACAAGCTAGAGTGCCACCTATGTTGGTTGGAGCTGCAACCAAGGCAAGGATAGAGGAAGATACTTTGTTGGAAAAGTAGAACTAAACCTTCCTTACACCAACCTACTCCAAACATTACCTGTCACTATTGAAAAAGAGATTCATAGTGGGGCAAAACATTAATGAAGAAAACTTCACTGAACATAGCATAGATACCATCCTCGACAACAATGGTCTCACAGGCTCAGTCAGTTTTGTGAAGCCTTATGTAAGGAAAGTAGTGCTAAAGCTCTATGCATGTAACACCCCAAACCCAGCCTAGACGTTATGGCCGAATCTGGCGGCGTCACATGATAGTGCTTTGGAAAACTTAGCTACGTTAAACCCATTTGTAAAATCTTAGGCCTTCGTAAAAACGCGTCATTTAATTATTCATTTTCAAAACGTTATATGTTGTGGAAGCTTTTAAAATAATTTGCAAGTTCGTGTGTATTTGATAAAACCTCTGCTTATTTTGAAAATTCACGTCTTGTTCTACTGCTAGCAGTTTATAAATAAATATCTCAAATTATAAACAAAACTCCGAATGGCTTTATTACATAACATTTACCCAGATATAATCAAGCCATAAATAAAAATGAAACCGTAAAATAGGAATCCAGAACCGTGGTCACCTTCGAGTCCTCCGCCGTACCGATCCATCCACTGCTGGGGATTACCTAAACATATTAAACTAAAAAATGTGGGTTTACAAACTCGATGTGTAATCCCCAAAAAACACACACACAAAAATATCGGATAATGTACATCAATTCACAATTCGGTTCAGCCCATTCTAAACTGTGGACCTTAGCCAACTCGAGATCTGATTCGGACATATTTGAGGGACTTAGCCCATTTCAGACAGAATATGCAGAAAATAGAGTCCTACCCACCAGCCTCTACACACCAACTCCGTCCAAGCCTACACACCATGTGGGGATAAAATCAACCCACCCATTTACACACCATGTTAAAATGCAATGCGGCACATAATCAGAAATTTGCAGCTGAAATGCCAGATAACAGGCTTAAAAGCCTTTCAAATACTTCCTCAGAATATCATCAATCACACCCCGATGCAATGAAACATACATGACATGTCATGCTAATATGCAGATAGTAGTTCATACAATTAGATCAGCATACATGCTTAGTACAAAAATCAAACAATCAGATCATTTATTTAGGGATCTAAGCATTGCTTACCGACCCTACAGTAGGTTCACAGTCGACTTGGGAGACCCGTGTAACCTTACAGAGTTTTCCAGAATAATGGGCTCATACGCCCATGGGTCTGCCCGTGTGGCCTACACGACCCAAATTGTCCTTGGCCATGTAGATCACACAGCTTGGCCCAGAATCCCACACGCTTATGTGGTTCACCCGTGTGGGCCCACACGCCCGTGTGGCCCACACGGCCCAATTAGTCGAGTCCGTATGTCGCGCACAGCTTCGCTCGGCCTAAGCGCAAAGCCAAGCGTGTCGATCACACGACCGTGCGATGACTTATAGTCTTACACACGACCTCGCCCGTGTGGCATCGATAGTAAGGTTTTTGGCTTTCGTCGAAACCTTATTTTCTGTGTTTCGAGTACACACCTGGTTTTGTTTGAAGCTAAAATGATTCCCAAGCACTTCAGAACCTAAAAAGTCATCAAAATACCGCTCAGAAACTATTTTAATACACAGTTAAACTCGAAACTAGGGAACCCCAAAATTAAATAACACTTACTCTATTGCCCCACAATTCCGATTATGGTTACGAGCGAGGAGAATCCCTTTCTTCCTGATTCACGGCTGCCGAAATTGTTTTCACAAAACTTCAATCAATACCTTAAAAAAACAAATTTACAGAATTCTAGAATCACATACTATTACCGAAGGGAAACGTGCGGCTCCGGAAGAGCAACGGGATTAAAGGAGACGGTCGATCGAGAGGAACAAAAACAAAGCAGAGAAACTGAGATTTAACGAAGTTTCAGAATTAAAAAGAGAGAAAATCGGTAGGGAACACAATAGAATAGAAGGGAAACATTAGAAAATTAGGAGAGTGGAAGGGGAAAGCCAAAATTTGCAATTTTGGGATATCTCAACCACTCCCCAATCCCTTATTTTTCTCCCTCATATCTCCACTACAGTCAACCACTCAGAATCCCGTTCCCTTCAAACTATTGACCAATGCATGTCACAAAAAGAAGCCCTTGATTATGTGGAGACTCGAACACAAGACCTCCACACACTTGACTCTCCACTTAACCACTAGACCAGCAGGCCCATTCTGTTAATTACTTACACCCTTTATCTTATAAGCTTACTAATCAGAGTTTGGGCTATATTCATAAAAAAACCAAAATTTACCCAAGTTGGGACTTGAACTTGGGACCTCTCACACACACCCAGAACACATAACCACTGAAGCAGACACTCATTCATGCCAAAATTACAAAAGCTGAAAATAAGCAAAAACTGGGGCGTTACAATGCAAATTTGATAAGAAGCATTATATATAACCTGAATAAGCTTTATCAGAAGGCATTTGTACGTGGAAGATGATACAACTTCAATGCTTCCTTGATCAGAAAATTTCTCAATTACTACTATTAGAATATGGTGGAATTGGAAGAATATTTGGAAACAACAATTTCTATAATCATTGATAATGTCCACCTCACTTGGCTTAAAATGTAACACCCATAACCCGTATCCGCTGCCGAAATAGGGTTACAGAGTACTACCGAAGTTTACAGAATAATTACAGATAATTCATGTTAATTACTATTCATGTCCGAAAATAGTCATATTGTCCTTTGAATGGATCCTCGGGGCCCATTATAAACATTGGAATCGATTCAGGACTAAATCGGGAACTCAAAGAATTTTTCGCAAAATTTTAATTTTTTCCTAAGTGCAGGGCACACACGCCCATGTGGTCAAGGGACACGCCCGTGTGGTTAAGAGACATGCCCGTGTGACCATAAGACACACCGTGTTGTATGTAACACCCCTTACCCGTGTTTAGCACTGAAACAGGGTACGAGATGTTATCTAACTCAAAACACATACTAACATGCATTACCGGGTCATAAAAATCCGTTCAAATTTAAAACTTTTCAAACTTACTCTAATCATCCTTAATATGGGCCAACAAGGCCCAAAACACATCTTAGAAATTTTTTGGGAGCAAATCGAGTTCTATGGAAAGCTTTGGAAAATATCTCTAAAAATAGGGGCACACGCCTGTGTGACTTGATAACATGGCCATGTTGAGAGACCGTATAATTCACACGGCCTAAGCATATGGGAACACACCCGTGTCCCATACCCGTGTGGATTTATTTCTCAATTCGAACCTATACGGGTTTTCACATGGCCTGATACACCCCCGTGTTCATGGCCCGTGTCCTGGCCCATATGCAAAAACCTTGACATTATGTTTCTGACGTCATCTATCCCATATGGTCACACGGCCAAGGCAGACGCCCGTGTCCTTAGACCGTGTGGCAAATTAAATTTCTAAATTCAAGAGCAGACTTTGCACGGCCTGGGCACATGCCCAAGTTCTATGGCCATGTCTTCCACACGGTTGAGACACACGGCCGTGCCTCAGCCCGTGTGGTTACTACTGGGCATTTTGTTTTGCCAACCTAGGATGTAGGGGAACACATGGCTGAACTACACTTTAACACCCCTAACCCGTATCCATCGTCGGATTAGGGTTAAGAGACATTACCGAAGTAAACTCAAATTCAAATAGACATTCATTTGAATTGTAGCACAAACAATGTAATCTTCCCTATTTCATATAGCATTACAACCCATTTATAAATAAATGGTGTATAACAAGTTTTATTATAGGTACTTATTACCGAAAAATGCTCGAACCACATAATTTAAACATTCATGAAATATTTATTCACCTAAAACATATCCCTACTTGTATCATTATAACCTATGTTTGTCATAATCAAATCTTATATAACTCAAACTGTTTTCCACTCATTTTACTACAATACAAATATATATAAAACCAACTGAACCATTTATGCTGTTCATTACAAAAAAAATATATATCAAATATTCGTACAACATAATAATTACCACATGACCAAATTTACCCTTGATTGATACATATGTCTATATAACGTATACTATACCCTATAAGCAAAAGTCACATTTGCGTTGCACATAATTAACCTTACAATGCACACCAAATTCGAATATAGATATTGGTTTACCTAAACTTCATAATTTATCATATTAACCAACCATATCATTTCACTTACCATTTGGATTTGCATTTAAATAACCATAAAACAAATTCACTTCTTACCATTAGCATTTGTACCCTTATAGCCACTTTTAATATTCATACTTCATTTCATAACTATAATTATCACATAGCTAAAATCATTTAAGCATAGCACCATTATTCCTCCTAAATACATCAAACATATATTATTTGCCTTATTAACGAAACACATGACTTAACTCAACTATCACTAATAAATCAAATCAAATAAGCAACACATAAATCACCTAAACCAATATCATACTCCCAACATATACACATCAACCTCATTTCGCATATAATAGGCCAAACCGAATTTGCTAAAACCAAACACATTAAACGCTTAACCAAAAACACTTATAGCTAACTTAAACTTCATGGTCAAGTCATTATATCCAAAAGCATAAAGACTAAGGTTAATCAAAAGAAATAAGCCATTTTCGCAAGGCTATATTTATATACAAAACCAAAGTTTGTTGATTTTACAACTTAGTCTAACCTATACATGCCTTTGATTCATGAACTAAATTTATAAGTACCAAAATGGGGTGATAGTGTGGTTGACTCCTCTGACAATCCTCTGAGCCCGTAGCTTTACTGAAATCTATAAAACGAAACAATGAACACACACGAAGTAATCTTACTAGCTTAGTAAGTCTTAAGCATTATATTATATTGCTCAACCATCCAAACATGATATAAAATTAATTCATGACATCAAATATACATGTCTTACTTATAAACTCACCATACCAAAGTGTCATTACGTTACTTAACTTGGTAACTTTCAATTCCTTACCAAATACATCAATTGTCGTATATACATAAATAATCACATATCTAGGTGTATAAATATACCTACATGAACATTTTAACCACACTCATGTTTTCAAATTTCCAATAACCACATGGCATATTATATATATAAACTTCACAACCAAGTATATAACACATTTCTTTCATCATTTATTTTGCTCATTATCATAGCATATATATAACATTAAAGTATGAAAGTACATACCTTGTTCTTAGAATTAACAAGTTCATTTACAAAGCTTAAACTTACTAGATTTGTTTCATGACCTTATTACTATATAAATGAAGTTCAAATTGAAACTCACCGATATAGAACACCTAGGCCTTAGCCCAAATCGCCACACGGCACTAGGCCTGCTAGACTCAAGGTCCGAGATTTAAACAAGCAGATTTAGCCCGCTAGCAATAAGCCCAAAATATTTCATCAAGACAAGGCACGCTAGGCTCAAGTCGAAATAAATCACTGGCACAAGGCCTGCTAGGCTCGAAGCCCAAATATCAACACAATTAATCATTCCATACACATTACTTAATACTAAAATCACTAACATCACATATATTTCATATTACTTTCACATATCAAGTCGAACATGCTTGATCACTTTACATTTAACAAAACAAATTCAATCCATTACTATACTTCACATTTGGCAATCCCATATTTTTATCCTTAGAAATTTCAAATTTCAACTTTTACTAGATTTATAAATAATTCTTTGACATATATTTGCTTAAGGACTACCTCGACTATCGACGGACAACGTAGACCGGCTATTCGATAACCTTCGCCTTTCCCCGATCCAAATCCATTTTTCTTTGTTCTTGATCTGAACACATTAAAATTTAACTCATTCAAGCACATTTCATCTCAATTTAGTCCCAAAACACATAAATGGCCAAATTACCATTTTACCCCTAATGTTTCACATTTTTAAAATTTAGTCCCTATTGTACAAAACACAAAATACACAAAATTTCACTACACCACTTAAGGGCTGAATGTTCATAAGGACTATAAAAGTCCATTTATTTCATTTATTTTGCATTTTAACCCCCCAAAAATTTATTCTTTTAAATTTAGTCCTAAATACTCAAATTTACTAAAATTTCCAATTCAAAACTTGTTAATCTATATCATAACTTTAAGATAAAATAACCAAACATCAAAAATCATAAGAACATGTCAATGGCCGAACATCACATACACACTAATCTCAAAAATTCTAGCATGGGTCGGATAGTATTCGAAGCAACGATCACAAAAACGTAAAAATTATCAAAAATCGAAATCAAACTAACCTTGGATTTGAGCTTACAAGTGCCGAAATCTAAGCTTGAAATTCTCTTTTCTTCTTTAGCACATTCAGCCTTATGAGAATAAAAAAGATGATAATGGTTTTCTTATGTTTTATTTAACATATATTATGATATTTAATTATTTACTTATTTAACCTTATAATTAATAACATTTTTAAACATAACATAATGGCAAAATAGACCTTAGCCGTCCTCTAACTCTTAGAATGGCTAATTGCCTTTTAATACCCCATATTAAAAAGCCATAATCAATTTAGTGCATTTCACTATAGTTTGCAACTTTTACCTTTTACGCAATTAAGTCCTTTTTTTTTTCAAATTAAGCACACAAACGATTAAATTTTTCTACGAAACTTTCACACATCATAAATCACATATAATTAGCACAAAATATAATATTTAAAATTTTTTCAGACTCAGATCCGTGGTCTCGAAACCACCATTCCGATTAGGGTCAAATTCGGACTGTTACATACACGCCCATGAGGCAGACCTTGTGTCACACACGGCCTAGACACATGCCCGTGTGTCTACCCGTGTGGACAAGAACAAGGCAATTTACCAAGCCCTTTCTACCACCCCTACTTGCACCATCATAAACCACATCAAACAACCTATTTATTCATCCATAACTATATCATTTACTCAACCATGCAACTTGCACACTCATGAAAAACATCATCATTTCATATATTAATAAGAAATAGCCATCAAATATGGCCTTATACAAAAGAATTCATCTTCAAATAAGCCAACACATTTGGCCAAAATGATATGACATTTGATAAAAGACTAAGTCCCTATACATGCCATACTCAAAATGTTAAATCTAACTATACCAAAATGTGTGGATAGTGTGGGTGATCCTCCGACGGTCTCCATATCCCGAGCTGGCTCTTCGACACTATAAAACAAGGGAAAAGAGAAGGGAGTAAGCTTTAAGCTTAGTAAGTCTATATGCAAACAATGAACAGTATACCACATACTTATTAATCAAAAACAATTCAGATCTTCATAGTTATACCTACTCATTTCAAATCTTACCATATTCCAAATATATATCATAAACATTACTCACATTTACATGCACTTATACCCTGCACTTATCACCACGTAACCACAAGTAATTTCACTTGGTCAAAGTTTCTTGATGAACACTTCAGAATAATACCGGATACACGGTGGTTTTGCACAAAGCCCACCATTAATAAATAACATGGTGGTATCACACACAGCCCACCGATAATCACATATCCATGGTGGTATCACACACAGCCCACCAATAATAATAAATACGGTGGTATCGCACATAGCCCACCAATAATCACTTATTCACGGATGCTTTTATCCGTATCCTTTTTCCTATTCCGAAGGTTCATCCAAGAATTTCCTCACTTTCTATCATTTTAATAGATATCAATAATTTTCATTCACATTTCACACAATGCATTATTATGTAAAAACATATATAAAAAGGATATATTATTTACATATAAACTTACCTCGATACAAAATATGTCAATTTGAGATTTAATCTGAAACCTTGCCTTTTCCTCGGTCAAGGTTGACTCCACGTTCTTCTTGATCTATAATAACATATTTAGCTTATTAAATAACCACATTCATCAAATCACTTCAAAATTCCTATTTTAGCAAAATTATCATTTTGTCCCTAGACTTTCACAAAATTACAATTTTGCCCCTAGGCTCGTAAGATGAAATGTGTTCTTTTTTCACGCATCCAAGCCTAGCCAATTCATGTTCTCTCTTATAGCAACTCACAATTTCAATTATTTAACACATTTACTATCCATTTTATAACTTTTACAAAATAGTCTTATTAGGAGTTTTCATGCAAAATCCTTTCACAAAAATTGTTCATTAAACCACTAAGATTCATTTTCTTCCATCAGCAAACACATAAATACTCACATGGAAAAACCCTAGACTCTCAACCATTTTTCAAAATAGTCCCCTCATTAGCTAAGTTATGCTACAAGGGTCTCAAAAGTACAAAAATCATCAAGAATGATCACCAAAATCACTTACATGCAAGAAGTGTAAGTTGCTAAAAATTTTAAGTCTCCAAACCCCTATTCTTATTGATATTTTTGGTGGAAGAAGAAGAGGAAGAAGAAGAAGAAGGAAAGATGATATATTTTCTTTATTTTATTTTATTATCAATTAAGTCACCTAATACTACACCAAACCATTGACCAAGTCATTTTTTTGTCCCTATGAACAACCAACACATTCCCAAGGGCCTAATTGCACATTAAGGACCTCCAATTTAATATTCTATAACTATTTGACAATTCAAACTAGTAAAACACAAACTTTACCTTTTATGCGATTTAGTACTTTTTCAAAATTAAGCAAGTAATCACTACAATTAATTCACCAAAATTTTCATGCACTCATATAATCATGATATAACACATAAAATAGTATTGAAAATAACTTCTCTGACCTTGGATTAGTGGTTCTGAAACCACTGTTCCGACTAGCCCCAAAATTGGGTGTTATACTGTAGGCCATGTCCAACCCCGTGTAACTCTTTGACTTGTGTCACATGGCCTGCCACATGCCCGTGTACTAGGCCGTGTGGTAAATTCAATTTTTCACAATTTAGGTGCAGGTTTCACACGGCCAAGATACACGACCTGTGTTCTGGACCGTGTAGCACACACGGCTAAGACACACACTCGTGTCTCTACCCATGTGCCCAATTCTGAGCATTCTATTTCTCAAATTTAAGATGCAGGGGACACACAGCCAAGCCACATGCCCATGTGTCAGGCCGTGTGTCACACACAGTCAAGACACACGCCCATGTGTCTACCCGTGTGGACAAAATAAAGCCATTTCCTAGCTTTATTTCTCACCCAAATTGCCAACAACCTACATCAACACTTACATACATATATCAACCAATTCAAGACATAATAATCAACCAAAAACAAGTATTTTGCATGAATTATTAATTCATTTGTTTATATGATAAACTTACCAATGACACAATTATAACTATAAATTTATGTTTTCAAATATACCAATTTAAAACCATTCATCCTTCAAACATGACTAGGCCGTATTTAAGTACATCAAAATATACTTTACACAAGCCATTCCAATGACTAGTTACAACCAAAATATTTCATCATTTTACCTAACTAGCTTATACATGCCATTATACCATAAAAAGTTTGATATTTATACCATAAAAAGTTTGCTATTTATACCAACACAGGCTGAATGATAGTGTGATGATACTCCGACCGATTTCCAACCCTTTTGAGCTTCCGAGCACTATAAAACAGAAGAAATAAAACCAAGTAAGCATTTAATGCTTAGTAAGTTCGTATAACAAGAATTAAATTTACCAATTATATTCATTCAAATAAGCATACAACAACATGATTCTCAACAAATTGACAAATTTACCTAATCATATACACTCAAACAAGTATGTTAGTCACATAATTCACATATACATCAAATAAGCATATATGAGCTCATCATGTTACAAACTTTCAAGTATTTTGGGAGCTTTTTAGATATAATTCATTTAATATCATAATTTCTCATTTTGGGAATTTTTCCGTTGAATCATTAAAATTTCGATGGATACTCAGGTAGTACACACAAGGTGTACAAAACCATAAATCGTCAACTCATAATCAAGGGTACCCATTAGGGCACTTAATCAAGGAGCACACTCTTGAGCCACATATCAGGATGCTAAGATGAGCAATGTAACAGGACACTTATCCGGGCTAAACAGGAAAACTTATAAGAGTTTTACTCACGGAGCTCATAGAGCTTAATAGATAACTCCGAAGAGTTAACATTAGGGAGCACCGGATAAGGTAACAGGGAGTTCAAGCGAGCCATGTAAAAAAGCCCATAAGAGCTTATATCAGGACACTCATGTAGAGCTACGTTTGTGTCCGCATTATATGCTAGATCACAACCGATCAAATCATGTAACAGGACGCTCACACAAAGCTGCGGTAGTGTGCAACACGTTCAAAATCACTGCCGATCAGGATGCTCGCATAAACTATATAACGGGATGCTCGAGAGGGCTTTATCAGGATTACTCGTCCGAGCTAAATCCTATCTGCAATATATGCAGGATCACATTCAAATTGGGAAATTACTTATATCTATCGAATTTTATTATTCAAACAGAACTTAACATTTATTCAAGCTATATCGGGCATATAATTTATTTCATACTTTAAACATTTATAATTCATACAATCACATAACACATTCAATACAAGCATATAAATATACACAATTCGGTTACACAAACTTACCTTAGTAACCGTCCGTACAAGAAATTCTACTAATCCGAAACTTTTTCTTTTCCTCGATCCAACTTCAAATTTGAGTCGTCCGGATCTATATAAATGAATTTAATCATCAATTTAATCCATTTCATATTCAATTAAATTCAATTTACACCCTAGGCAAAATTACCATTTTGCCCCCAAACTTTCCATAAATTCCAATTTCATCCCTAGGCTTGGAAAATGAAATTCATGCAATTTAATCATTATTCTAAGCCTAACCGAATTTTACATATTACAATAACAACCCTTGAATTTCACAAAAATCAAAATTTTTCCATGGGTTTTACCACTTTGCAATTTAGTCCCTAAATCATGATTTCATCAAAATTCTCTTTGTAAAAGTTGTTTATCTATCAACAACCTTTTATTTTCTACCATAAATTTCAAATTTTCAACATAGTCATCTATGGAAAAATTTTATACTTTGATATCTTTACAAATTAATCCCCAAAATAGATAGATTAAACTATCTCGATCTCAAAAATATAAAAATTACTAAAAACGAGACAAGAATACTTACCCAATTAAGCTTGATTAATTTCTTCTCTCTCTCCTAGGGTTTCCATGAAATTTTGGGATGAAGATGATAATAAAATAAGATGATATTTCTATTTAATTACTTATCATCTTTAATTATTTTGATTTTCAATTTAGTCCTTAACCTTTTCTAATTTTTCCATGGATGAATCACCAAAAATATCTACTAACTTTTCTTTAATGGTCTAATTACCATATAAGGACCTCAAATTTTGAATTCCATAGTAATTTAATCTTTCTAGCTACTAGAACTCAACTTTTGCATTATATGCAATTCGGTCCTTTCGTTAATTAAACACATATTCGGTAAAATTTTCTTATCAAAATTTTCATATGACATTTCTATCATAATTCAAACCATGCAATAATATTAAAATAAATTTTTTTCAGCTCAAATTTGTGGTCCCAAAACCACTGTTCCAATTCATTGAAAATGGGCTGTTACATAAAAAGGGTAACATCTGATCTTCTTTATTGACCATTGTTTATGCTACTCTGTTTGGAATAGAAACAAGGACTTCGTTACCTAACAACCATAGCGATACAATGGGAAAGAAAGTAAAAGTTCTAATTAGAAAGGTGGTTGAGATGGTAGAGTTTGACTCGGAGCAAACTGTCTTTGATGAAGTGGTCAAATATGTAGAAAAGGAAATATGAAGTATCTTCTACCTTTTCCCTCTTTTATTTCCCAAGTTCTTATTTTTCAAAATCCAAGACTTGTGAAAGCCATTGAGCAACATGAGCGAGCTATTCTTTAGCTTAAATTTTCACTAAAGTGGCTAGAGAAAAAGTACATCTCAACTAATTTAGCAAACCAACCAGATAAGGAAGAAGTTGAATTAGAATTTATAGCACCCGAAATAGTAGTTGAAGTGCACACTTTCGTAAGAACTTCAAGCAATCAAGTAGGGTTCAACAAGAGGATGATTGATCACATGCCCTCTTCCATTGAATTTCATAACAATCATTGCCAAGCTATGCATTAAGATTAGAGTTGTTTAACAAACTTGAGATCAAGAGATTGCTTTGTGCAATGATATCCTAGCTCACCCCAGGAAATAAAATTTTGCATTTGTTTTGAGCAAAAATGGGGATTAAAGCTAGAGGAAGAGGATGATTACTGCTGATGATATGTGCTACTGATGATTTCTAATTATCTCCATTTAAGTTTTTTTTTTCCATTTTGGTTGTAAAACAAACTTATGAATACTATTAGTGGTTTGATATGATTTTATTTTGGTGCACTTTACTTATTCGCATATTACTTAGATATAATTATAGTATTTTAACTATTGATGTTGATTCTAGACAAAACATTGATTGTCGATTTACATAATTGTGTTATAAGTTACGTATGATGGATTGAGGATTGTTCTGAGGGGGAATTGTAGTTATTTCAATGGTTAGCTTCATGATTTGTGTGGTTTGTTCAAAAAAATGCAAAGGGGGAGATTGTTGAGGTAAGTTTTAAAGTGGTCACTTCCATCAACCCTACGATAGTCCAACAACTTGCCTTATTTGGAGTTGGAAATTTATTGAAACAAAATCTTTGGGCTTTGAATTGTAATGATATTGTGGATATATGAAAGCCTGGTGTTGAAGACTAGCCATTTAATAACAACTATCCTTGAAGATTGGGTTGGACTAGATTAAACAATTAAACCCATTGGATTGTGGAGAACCAATCGGGATTGCATTGAAGATTTCTTTAAAGAATGAAACTCCATTAGTTCACTTTATATTGGACTTTATTACTATATTACTTTTGTTATTTTGTAGTTGTTATTATTAAGGGGTATTGTAATTGATCTCTAGTATGTTAGCAAAACTTTTATATATTGAGAGACTTGTATAGGTTTTGTATAAGAGAATGAGAGTAATTTATTGTTCATTGGGGAACTTATTTTGTGAGTGCATTTGAAGAGTAAACAATTTATGTCTATAGTCTAAATTCCTAACGGGAGAATTTAGAGGTGAGTATTTTAGTCTTTAGGTACAAAAGTGAGATCTCTATACTTGGAGAGTGATAGAGCTTGATTCACTTGTTGTATTATGGATTAAAGACAGTGAAATTACTCTTTAAGTTAGGTTCCGCAAACGTAGGGAAACCGAACTACATAGACAATCCTATGTGTTCATTGTTAACTCTGCTTATTTTTTTTCTCACAGTGGCAACCGAAGTGACCACTGTAGTCAGGCATTTCCATTCAAACAATTGTTATTGAGCAATTAGAAATTGTAAGTTTCAACAGTATAATTCACATGCAAAAATAGATAAAATTATCAAAATAGAGAATGATTTTATCTAATGGCAAGACTAGATAAAAAAAAAAAAGTGAAAGCTAATGAAATGAAGTATTGGCGCAATAATAATATTGAAGCTTATGAACTTTGAGATTAGGGGTGAAGCCAAAAAATTTCTTTATAGGGGGCCGAAATTAAATTGTATTTTTTACGATAGTAAAAATGCAATTTCACCATTTTAATAACCTCTATTTTTATATTTTTTTTAAAGGATTAAATCTTTTTTTATCATTTTTAGAGGGGCTAAAGTACAATTTTACCTTTATTAATTTAAAATTTTAAAAATTTTAAAGGGCCTAAATGAAAATTTTTCCATTTTAAGGGGCGTCGAGGCCCTTGCCAGCCCCCTGGTTTCGCCCTTTTTGAGATGTTAAGTTGAAATCACATCTTAAATAAATATGTGGTTTCTTAATTGAAGTTTTACAAGTTCTTGCACCATATCAATAAATTTATTTTAATCCCTCTACTGTTAAAAGAAACATTTTAATCTCTGCTCATATGAAAAGCAAAAATTTAGTCCTTGCATGTTATCAGTGTTGTTAATGGAATGTCATAGGTAATGACTAACATGAATAAATTAAATATTAAATCAGATTAGCTTAATGGTTTTGAAAACAAATGGAATGTTGTAGTTTAATAGTAGTTGATGTGAACCAAACTACAAATAATTTATACACGATACTATGTTAACCATCGTTTAAGTCATGTAATTTCATATAGAGACTAAAATGTCAAATTTTAAACTTACACAAACTAAAATGTTTTGAGAAATTAAAATGAAGTGATATAAAAACTTATAATAAACTTTTACCGTACCTTTCCTCTTAGATTAGTACCTTTAAAAAATGAAATAATATGTTACACAAGCTTTTGGATCAAATTGAAGACTAATTATAAAGCTTTTGATTGACATATTTAACATAGCTGTGTTTTCTAGGGTTATATTCATAGTCTTTACACTGCATATTAAAGTTGGAAACTTTATGTACAGTGGTAAGCAGTCAAAAAGTCATTACTACTGGACAAACATAAAGAATTAATATAAAATAATTAGTAATTAAGATTGAGTCAATCAAATTTAAGCTAATAATTAGAGCAGATTTATATTGTATCTTTTAGAAGAAGTTACATGTACAATCATAAATAGTACACTTACGAAGAAATCATAAAAAAAAAAACAAATAATGTTATTTTCTTAATATTTAATTTGGATTTGAGAAATAAATTAGGAAGATCATATATAAATGAACCCTAATTAGTTAGCTAAAGGTTTATGATCTGATGTCAGATGCCATTATAATCAACATAAAGCTTATTGGTAATCATTTATAGGGCTAAAGAGATTGTTTTCTTCAATGTATGTTAAAAAGTTGACGTTCACAATGGCTGCAATTTAGCATTATATAGGGCTAAAGAGATTTTGAAATCTTTCAATCCATGTGAAAAACAACATTCACAATGGCTGCTACTAACACTTGACTGGAAGTATTAAGCATAAACTTCTTTTTTTCTCCGAATCAATGAATCAGCCAAAGAATACATGAAAGAGTGGGTTAGGAAATTGGTATCTATATGATGCCAAAATTAACAATATTATTTTCTAACTGGATATGATAACTCAAGAGAAAAGAATATTGATATAGCGCAGAGTTAGATTTTAGTAATGTAACGTTGATGATTGTTTTTTAAGTTCATCGTTTGTTGGATGTTTATTTAATAGTAATTTTTATTTTTATAGATAGATAATTGGATATTTGAATTTTATGTTTTATATCTTTCAAATACATAACAATATTTAATATAAAATTAAATATAAAATTAATATTCAAATTTATTCACTTCTCTTAAATTAGTATTTATAATTTTTTTTTCCTCGATTGGTATCAAAACTTTTTCTCCGCCCACTAATTTGATACTTTTTTTTAACTATTAAGTCTAAGACGTGTGATAAAATAGAAACGTAGCATAATGACATCATGATGATGCTAGTATACTTCAGCATTGTCACCTACGTTTGTTCTCTAGTAAACTTTGTCCTCCTGCTCTTCCATTTTCTTTGATTTGTTTTCACGGAGAACTCCATGAAATCCCGTTGGGATTCTCTTCCGCCGGTCACCTTACTTCCACTCTAATGCCATTACCGATCGGAGAAGCAACAAACGATCCACCTTTTCTTTCTCTCTCCCACTTCTCCTATTCTTTTCTACTTTATTTTTTGTTTTCAAAGCCCTTGGCCATTGCTTCACTGTCATTGCTCTCCGACGTCAAACCGAGCCACCACCGTTGAATCATCTTGGAATTTGACCGTGGCTTCTCCTCACCGCGTTCAACGTCTTGACCATTTGGATTTATCGACCGTGACTTGAATCCCAAGAACCCAAAAACCCAAAATGAGTATTGGTTTTGATTTTCTTCTCATCATTTTCTTTTTATTTGGTTTTGTGTTCTTATGAATTGATGGGTTTTATTTGTTATGTTAATTTTTCATGGGTTTTGTTTGTGATGTTAAATTTCTGGATTTTTTTTTTAAAGGATTGATGGGTGTTCTTAAATTCTTTTCAGAAAGGCAATTTGTTAAAAGGGAAATGACCCGAGTGAGAACGTGTTTAGGCAAATTGGAGCCTTGAGAAAAGGCAACAGCCTCGGCTCCACTGATCTGGTCATTGCTGTCCAAATCTGCTTGCCTAAAATTAGCATCGAACAGATCGGTTTGGTTTTTCGTCACTATTCTTCAATTTCCAGTCAATTTAAATATTTATGCAACGACCACCAAGCTGGGATTTGAATTTCAATTTGTATTCAAATCCACCAAAACATGGAACAAAAACGAAATCAAAATTAGATGGGAAATGGATCAATGACAGTAGAGCCATATAGTTCCTTTCAAACCTCAAAGGGCAATGCCAAAAACATTAAACATCAAACATTAAATTTCTTTTAAAAAAACCCAAAATAGAAAAAGAATACTATCACCTATTTCTGACTTAATGGCCTTAAAAAAAAAGGAAATATTAGTTTGTAGATTATGACCTCATCATGACGTTACAATATCACGTATCAAAACTCTATTCTATCACCTATTTCTAACTTAACAGCGTTAAAAAAAATATCAAATTAGTTGACAGAGAAAAAGTTTAAGTACTAATCTAAAACAAAAAAAAATTATATGTACTAATCTAGGAGAAGTAGACATACCAATATTATATTTGTTAGTATAAACCTCTAGTGAAAAAAATTTCGAACACACAAACGGAATTCAAACATAAGAAGAAATAGGACCAGGCTCCAAGGTATGTATTAAGCCACTATCTTTAAGCTTATATTCGTCTCCACTTATATTCGGTGTGCAAACTACTTCCAAGCAAATTAACCTTGAGGAAACAATGAAGCCAATTATTATTTGCGTTTTGCACTGATGAAAATAGCCTACTACACACTGAGCAATGTATGACAAGAAACTCAATTTCTATAAAGAATTTCTACAGTAATACTTTATAGAATAATCTAATAATATTAGAAAATAAAGGAAGGAAAGAAAGAATATTAGAATTTGTTGGTATGATTTCCAAATGAATCATCATTCCTATTTATAGGAATTTTCATGTTTTTTTCATAAAGACTTCTTTCATCAATAGGTGTCTTTATGAATAATAATATCTTTAAAATAAACACATAATTATTTATTTAATATTATAACTATTGAATTAATATTATTTAAATAGTTATAATTCTTTTTCAAAAATCAAATAATATAATCTTTTGATTAATTACACCCATTCATTTATAATTATTGGAACACTATAAATATTTAAAATATTCCAACAATATTTAGCCCTTTAATATATCAATTAATTACACCTAATTTATGTATATTTCTCTTGAACAGAAAAAAATATGTATTTTTATATTTAGATATTCAAGTTGAGATTCCCAAACATAACATTGATTCCAAAGAAAGATCAAAACTAAACAAAAAGTTATAACGCAGCTGGGAGCCACTGGGAAAGCAAGTTGCAAAACATTAAAAGTATTGATTTCCTAGCGTAAACTAGTTCACCTTTTACTTTCTCTATGTACTATTACTATATATACCATTAATTTGAAAAATAAAAACCAAATATATATATATATATATATATATATGTCACGATTCACTATGTTTCAAGTTAAGTATGTTACTCTTTCTTAACAGTTGATTGAAAGTATTTAACAGAAACATCCCTTTTTCTTTTTTTTTTTTTTTTTACATATTTTTCCCCCCAATTAATGAATCTTCCCAAAAAGAGAGAATACATGATTTATTGGCACATAAAAATTGTAGCTCTATGGTTTATGGTTAGATAGACAGCCAAAATTAAGAATAATAGGAAATCTAACAACATATATATACTTGTCGATTCTGTCACTAGTCTAGTAGTAAAATTTGGGTGGGCTGTAATTTAATTGGCATTAGACTTAATTTAGGGTTCTATTTTTCCTCCAATTGCTTGTCTCAAAAAGGAAAAGATTATGTTTCTCATACTATCTGTGTTTTTGTATGATAATTGAAAAGAAAATAATAATGATGTAATGTTTAAAGATTGGGATTTTAAAGCAGTATAACGCGAATACATATAATTATTTCTCAAACTTATATATTTATTTAATTGAGAATTTGAAATTCTTACATATAAATATTTGAAACTTATTGGAAATTCATGTTTTTATCTTTCAAATATACCAATAAATTTTTATTTCACAGAATTTATATAAATATTGAAATTGAGGTTCCAAAAATAGTATACAAGTATTGATTCCAAAACCAGATGGAAACCAAATTAAGACTTTTAATGCAGCTGGGAGCCACTAGCAAAGCAAGTTGCAAAACATTCACAATCTTGATTCCTTAGGGTAAACTAGTTCACCTTTTACTTTCTCTATTTACCGGCCGCTACTATATTTAATATATATACCCTTAGTTTGAAGAATAAAACCAAAGTGTACATAGGACCATAATCATGACACTGAGATTCAACTCAAGCATCTTTCTCTCTCTCTCCCTTTTTTTTTTTATTTAAAAAACTATAGTTTCCTCACAAATTCTTTGTTATAAACAATATGATATATTTATATTTAATGTATTAATGATGTATAACTCTATACATTATCAATTAATTAAATAAAACACATTATAAAATAAATTAAATTTACTTAAGCATTATTTGAATGATGTACAATCATTTAAATTCATTACCGATATACAAATTTCTACACTTTTTATTAACTCATTTATGATGGTTTCATACCTAAGGGAAAAACCTAACTATATCACTTTTATATCTTAATTGAGAACCTTTAATCCTCCTCACTTAGTACGTTAAATATTGTTTCCTTGGCATATTTTTAGTTTTCATTTATCTTTAATAAAGTAACCAATCATACGATGAATTGGTTGATTCAACTCCCTTGGGAAAGTGAATACATTGGTAGTGTTAGGGTTCAATTTGATGCATTAATTATAAATAATTTTATATACTATCAATGAGTAATATGTAAAATTAGATAAATTTAGTTTTAAATTTTTGATGATGAATATGTTGAATCCAATTATTAAGAAATGTATAATTTAATAATTTAATTTGAAGACGTACTAAAATAAAAATTTATGAACAAGAAAATCAATATTTTTCACTATATCTCATGCAGCAAGTCAAATTGATTTTGATTACGTAAGATTCCTCTGAAATTTTAAAAAAAAAAAAAAATTCAAACTAGTTCATATCAACTTGCTCAAGTTGTTTGTATGAATTGCAAGATCAACACCTTATTTGAACTTACAATTCTAGGAAAGCATAAAATGCAGTTCCATGAGCATGCATTTAAAGTGGCAAAAAAAATTTACGGATTACAGTGACAGTCTGAGCTCCAAATCTAACTCTTGTGTGTCGCTTGATTCTGAATTCTGACTGCTCGATTCCAATGAGTTACTGCGATGTTTCTTGCTCCTTGAATGTGAATCCTGTAAGAATATAAGGAACAAAAACAAGTTAAATTTTAAAACACAATCATCACATGGCACATAAACTAAAAAAAGGAAGGGACATATGTGTAGCAACCTCAACATGTAGGTTTAGAAGTTGTCTGGTCATGTTTGGTTGCGCAAAATGTTGGGTGTCTAAGAAGCCACTGCTTGGTTGGGAATCACCATATCTGATGTTTGCCCTTTGATCATATTCTCCAACCCCCATCTGTAATAATATATAATTGTAGTACTTGATTTCATGATGCATAAAGAACTGGGGGAGTTGACAATGGGAAGTAGCAAATACTTAATATATCTAGGGTTAATTGAAAATTATCAAAAACTTCAAAATTTATTTTTGAATGAATTTTTTTTTTTTTTTAAAAAAAAAAAAAGAGAATTTGATGGTACTATACTGTATAGAGAGAAGAAAGAGGGTGAGGTGGTTCACTTACCATCATGTTAGGGTACTGGAAACCATAAGAAGGCGAGGAAGTTGATGAATAAGAAAAAGATGATGAGGCCATAGATGAATAAGCTCTCATGTTGTCTTCCTGCATGTACAGCCATAATCAAATTCCACCCACAAACTCAAATATGATAAAACTTCAATTCATTCAATCACTGAAACCTGCAGGCAAAAAGAAGAAAAAGGGAATACCTGGTTGAAATTAGCAGGGTAAGTTCCATGATGAAGAGGAAGATAGGTAGAAGCCATTTGACCATGTAATCTGATCTTCTCCAATTGAGCAACACCAAGCCCTCTCTGGGGTTGCTTAGGCTTGTCTGAATTACCCTTCTTGCCTTTTCTTGAAGATGATGAACCTCCCCTTTCACTCCCCATGTTTGGTTCTCCAAAATAACTGCTACCCATCCTTTCTTAACTACTGATGATGATGATGATGATGATTGTGTATTATATGCCAAATGAAAGAGACAGATAGACAAAGAGATTGAATTCAAGTATAGGTAGCTATCGCAAATCCCCAAGCCTTAATTTGTGTTTTGCAGAGAAAAAAAAATGAGTTGCCGAGGAATCAAAAAGATGTGGAGTGCTGCCCCCTTTTTAAGGTGTTTGCAACCCAAGCAAATTATTGCATCGCTGGATCAGATTTTGTACAGATTTATCACAGATATATATATATATATATATATATATATATATATATCTGTATTTACACAGATTTTATGCCCTTTTTATTTCCACTACCCTTATTTTGCAAGTACTTTCTCCATCTTTTTATATTACTACAAATATATATATATATATATATTAGAAACACACCCAAGTATTCATTATTTTATTTAATACATTACTAGCTTTAAACACTCTGAAGCCTTGTTACAAATTTCATGTCTAAGTTACAAATCTTGAATATTTATTTGTTTATTATTCATTCAATAATTATATTTTTTATTTCTATCTTATCTTTCTTAGGGAACTTCAAAACCTTTTTTTAAAGAAAGCAATCAATCTAAATTAAGCTTTAAAATGTTATCTCATATATAAATTTATGGGAAGAAATCTACTATAAAGCAAAGGAAATAAGTATAGTTTAGAGAAAGAATTTATAGATTCTAAAAATCATGTTTGCAGCTTAACAGGGATTCTATTGTTGAAGGAGAAATTAAAGATAAGATATTCTTGAGATTATATATCTTTAATAACTGAGTAAGAAGTAAGGATATATCCTAATCACTTTTTTTTTTTGTTATAAAAAATTATTTAGTTTTCCATTTAATTTTTCTCTTTTTAGTCTTTGAATTTGTATTTTTATTAAATCACATCAAAATAGATGGAAAAGTTAATGTTTGTTAACTTTGCTAACATTTACCATATAGATGACATGTCATCATTTAATCAAATTTTTAAAATTTTTAAAAATATTAACTTTTACAAATAGTTTTTATAAATTTTAAAATTTTAAAATTAATTAAATCTTGGTGTGTATGCAACGTCAACAAAATTAAAAACGTTTAACTTTTTTATTTATTTTGGAGTAATTCAAAAAACACAAGAACTATAAATAGTGAAAAGTTAAATAGACGATTAAAAAATTTATTAAATTAAAAGAGCAAATAAATTATTATACCTATCCAAATTTAAAATTTTGTTTTAAATAATAATAATAATAAAGGCTTGATAGTAAATTAGAACCTTATTTGTGGAAAGAGATATATAGAGGGGAAAGTGAATGAAGTTAAATGTAAAATTGAGGGGAACAAATCTAATTAAACTGTTGAACGCATGATTTGTGGGTCAGATATTATGAGTTGTATGTTCCAAATTTTCTCATAAAGGCATGTGAACTTTGTATTTACCCAAAAAACAAATCATATTTCTCCCAAACTATGGCATTCTCTAGGCAAATGTAATTCAGATTTGTGTTGGATTTTGAATTGAAATCTATAATTATTTTTAAAATTAAATTAATAATAATTCTAAAAACATTAAAAGTATACATAATAACAATGAAAAATCCAAAATTTTTGCTGTAAAATTAAAAAAAAACTATTGTAAGTATATTCATCAATTGAAACGATTTTCAAGTCATAGTCTAATGTTGACAACCATGATGTATAAATGCAAGCAAAAAGGTTTTTTTTTTTTTTTTCAATAACCTTTGTTAAGCATCATAACGATAAAAAAGGTATTTATAATAATACCTACAGTTTAAATTCGTCACAACTTTGGCGACTTTTTGGCTTCATTGTTAGCCACGTGTCGCTTTATAATTAGACAGTTTTGTATCTTTTCTAAAATGCAAATTTTGATTTAATTATAAAATGATAATTCTTTTATCCACCTTTGGAATGAAATTATTAAATTAAATACTTAGACATAGGGGTTTATTTTAAGAATTTTTAAACATAAAAAAAATTAATGTTGCATAACTTAAATTGAATATTCTCTCAAAATGAAATTAAGTTGAAATCTCTCGTTTTAAAGTGGAAATGAATCACTACACCAAAACAGACTTTTAGCGGTATTTTTTTTTTAACGGCGTTTATAAGCGTCACTAATAGTCTTTGCGGCGTTTTTAAAAGCGCTGCAAAAAAAGCCGTAAATTTTAGCGGTGTTTATGGAAAAAACGCCGCTAAAAGTCAAGACTTTTAGCGGCGCTTTCCCCACAAACGCCGCTAAAAGCCTAGTTACTTTTAGCGGCGTTTTTCCCACTAACGCCGCTAATTTGCACAGATTTGTAATTGTCAATTTCTCCATTGTCATATCCTTCCGCATTAAAACCAACCCAAAACAGATAATTTCAACCTAAAACAGCAAATGTAGCATTTAAATCTCACCAAAAGTATTAAATCTAAATGATACTTCAAATTTAATAATAGATATGTGATTTAAATTAACAAATGAAGTATAATTGAAACTATTCTTACAATAATGTTAAATGTAACAATGTTAAAAATAATACTACAAAGAGAAACTAAGGGACTAAGATGGCAGCTTCTGCGACTGTTGAAACATCTCGCACCTCCTCAAGTCAGAGTGGAGCTCATCGATTATGTTTCATCACGCCATCACGCCATTGCCGCCTCCTCCATTCACTTGATCCGTCAAGTTCTTCATATTTTCTTTCAACCTCAGCAATTTACTGAACCATGCTCGCTTGCATATGAGTTATTTGGGCCTTTAACCTCTAAACTTCAGCTTGAGCTTGACAACCGGAAGGCATGTACTGGTGGGAGTCGGATCCAAAATATTGGGTCGAGGTAACTCCAGATCCTTGAAATCTCATCCGACCATACCTTTCAGGACCCAAAACATCAGTAATAAAAAACAGCAAATGTAGCTTATAATTTCAGCCAAAAAACAACAAATGTAGCATAAAAATTCTGACCTACCTTTCAGGACCCAAAACATCGGTAATAATTACATATCGATATCCTCAAGATTAACAGAACTATCACTCAAGCGGTACCGCTTCATCATGCCTTCTTCTCCTTTAGTTTCTCCTAATAAATCAATCAAAAGTTAGAAACGAAATATACAATAAGAATGAATGCAACATATCTTAACATTATTAATTTAAAAATACTAACGAATAATTAAACTATTATAAGTAAACATTATAAATATTTATAATAAATCAAATTTTATTAAGTAAATATACCATAATCTCTCCAGTTTCGGATGTCATCGGAGACCCATCCTTCTTTCTATGCGTAATGTCAAAAAGCTGAACGCATCCAACTTTTTGACCGATGGAGACTTCCTACAGTGTAGTAGTAAAAATATAATTTAATAGTATAAAGTCATTAATATTTGACAGTATTAATAAATTATAATACCTCAGCATCAGTTACAGAAGCAAAATTTCTCGACCCTGCCGTGTGCGTGAATTTTTGTTTCTGCTTGCTGCTCGTTCCAACACGCTCACGGTCCTACATAATGAAATTATTATTACGTATATAGTAAATACTATAAACCAAAAAATTTATAAGAGTTTAAAATTAGGTAATACCTCTCCTTTCTTTGAGTTCCAAAACCTAACCGTATCTTCCTATTGATACCTCAACATTCCCGGCGGGACATTTCACAATTTATCCTCGAGGCTTATTTCTTTCTTAAAATATTCTTTTTTCAGTGTGCTTTTATGGTCTCTCCATTTTTTCCTAATGTCTTCTTTATATAGTTATCGAAGACCTCCAAAGCAAATCTCTCCTAAAAAAACATAAGTTTAGAAAGTAAATATAAATGAAACTTCAACCAAAGTATTATAAATTACATTCACGTTTTGTTACCTTAATGTTATGGAGAGCTTGATTTTTGTTTGCATCAGGCATGTGATGCCATGACTCGTAATTGATGGGCAACATATTTGCATTCCGTGCAATAATGCCCATATAGCCTGCTAGAAGTCGAGCTTCAGGGCCAACAGGCTGGCCATGACTGTTTCTCCTTACTTTCACACGCTCGACGGGATTTAATTTGTATAAATCTCTAAGCAGCGTACGTCCGCGACCTCTGCGCGTCCCACCACTCTCAGCTGCACAATGATATATTATTGTTATATTAAAATTGAAAAATGAGTCAATAATAAAAGTCAACATGCATGTAAAATAAACTTAACATTACTTTGTATTTCTGTAGGCTCATCATCTATGTCAGGCACACTCGACGATCCAACAATTGTTTGGTGTTCGCTAGTACCCTCTTGAATTTATGATTGTTCGTATAATATTTAAATCTCGCAATCTTCTTCTACTCATTTTTCCTACAATACACATAAAATAGTTGAAATTTTAGTAACAAATGAAAACAATAATGGTACATATAAAATAGTTAAATTATATAAAATGACCAAGATTAAAATTATAATATTACATATAAATAAAAAAATCGTAAAATCATACTACATCATAATTGGTAAATATCTTCGTCCACGTCCTGACGAACCCATTGAAATTGTGTACTAGTACTAGGGATATTTTCATTTAAGTTTTGTTCTGGAAAAGGAAGAGTTTCTGATATTTCGACGATATCATCTGATAAACCGTAAAAGTAATATATTTTAATCCCATATTTAGTATGCTTTTGGATGAATTATCCTTGATTTATGTAAAAAAGTGCTTTTAATCCTTTCTTTTCATGTCTTATACTCAGGAAAGCACCTAAGGATAAAAAGAATGTAAAATAGGCTTAAAACGGACTAAATTGGGCCAATCCAAGAATTCGACACGGCCTGACCCAAAACCCACACTACCGTGCCTCGTCGATTACCTAGAGCACGGCCTCAACTCTGTGACACACGATCGTGCATCATCCATTTACCACACACGGACATGCCTGGTGATCTACATGGCCGTGTCCCAATTGATAGACTTGAAGCACGGCCTGAATCCTAACTCACATGGCTATGCCACAGCCTTGCCCAAAATGACAGAATCAAGGCACGGCCCAACCCCGATTGACACGGGCGTGTGCCATGGCCGTGCCCCTGCCGCGGGAATGAGCAATTTCACTCGAAATTTGATGCTTGAAGCCAAAGGAACATACTCCTAAGTCTACTTAAACTCCCCAATAGTAATTCTACTGGAGAAAGGTGCTTAGGAGCCAAGTAAAGCATCTCAAAGGCCTATATAAACAACCCAAGCAGCTATTCCAGGTGACGCTTTTTGGCAGAGGCTTTTGCCGAAGCTTTCAATCTTTAGGGAATCACTTGAAGATAGCCAGTTGATCCATCTCAAAAAGCCGGAGCTCCATTCAAGACGGAGGATCTCTCCTTCAATTCCTTTAGGGGGTTTTAGGGATTTCTTATGTTTTGTTTTATCTTTTCTCTTGAGATGTTTTCCTACTTTGTTATGAACTAAACCCCTCAGATACCTGAAGGGGATAAAACCTATGATGGATTTTGTTATTTGATTTCTAAATTTATATGAGAAGTACTTAGTTTGTTCTTAATTATGTTGCTTAATCTAATCTGATGTGCTTAGGTGGAGGAGGAATAGACCCTACCTAAGAGTAGATCTAGCATAATTGAGCGGAGTTGGTCAGGCGCCTGAGATAGGGTTACGAGATTTTACCGAATTAGGGTGAAACCTAATATGGGAATCCATTGATTGATTTACTGCTTCCTTAGGGGGTTATTATAAGAGAATGAGAGTTCCACTAATTAACCTAAGGTTAAACATTATTCGCCTCGAGAGAGGGTTTAATATAGGTTAGGGAATCTCACGAATAAAACTAAGTAAAGAAATCATATGGTTTGGGGAATAAATAATAAGTGAAGTCATAAGTAGATTTTTTTGAGGGTATCGTCTTCATCAACTGAGTTTTCCTAAAATCTTCCTCCAATTCATTCTTTTGTCTTTGCATCTAGTTTAGTTTTTCATTAGTTTCATAAACCAATCACTCCATATTTCAGGCTAAATAATAGAAAAAAAGTGAGTAGTAATTCTTTTAGGTTCCCTTGGGTTCGATAAGATATTCTTGCCTGAACTATACAATTGTTCGATAGGTGCACTTGCCTCTATCATCGTCATAGTTAGTCTACAGGTTCGATCATTCTTTTTATAAATATTAAAACTCGACTCTTTGACACGATCAAGTTTTTGGCGCCGTTGTCGGGGAACATCTAAAATATTAAGAAAGCTCTATTTCTATTACTTTAGCCATTATTTTTATTTTTATTTTTTTCTTATTTTTCTACATATATCTTTGTTTTTCTAAATTTCTTTCTTTCTTTTCCTAGCAGGTACCTCTAGTTTATGACTAGAAGGAACCCGAGAGGACCTTTAGAATACGAAAGTGACATCGAAGCTACCGCTCGCAGGAATCGCAGAGAAACTAGACGAGCTCTAGACTACCAAAGAGAAGAACAACAAGAAAGATCCAATCCTACTAAAGGGATGGACGAAAATAATCCACCGCCAAATGTGCAAGAACAGAATGCTCTGCGTACTATGTATGATTATGCTAAACCTAATTTGACAAGGGCAGAATCTAGTATTGTCGGGCCTGCTATAGCTGCTAATAATTTTGAATTAAAGCCTAACACAATACAAATGATTCAACAGTTTGTTCAATTTGATGGTTTGCAAGATGAAGATCCAAATACTCATATATCTAATTTTTTTAGAATTCTGTGATACCTTCAAAATAAATGGCATTTTTGATGATGTCATACGTCTTCGGTTATTCCCTTTTTCATTAAGGAATAAAGCAAAGTAGTGGTTGAACTCGTTACCACGAGGGTCAATCACCACCTGGGATCAAATGACCAAAAAATTTCTTTTAAAATATTTTCCACCGGCCAAAACGGCCAAATTTAGGAATGACATATCTTTTTTGTGTAGAGTGACGCAGAAACATTATATGATGCATGAGAGAGATACAAGGATCTCCTAATGAGATGCCCACACCACGGATTACCTTTGTGGCTTCAAGTCCAAACTTTTTACAATGGTGTGAATTCTCCAACTAGGCAAATGATTGATTCATCAGCCGGTGGAACTTTGAACAACAAAACTCCTGAAGCATCTTACGATTTTATTGAGGAGATGCCGTTGAACACCTATCAATGGCAAATTACAAGGGTTAAACCGACAAGCCGAAGTTTTTAACATAGACGCAGTGACAATGTTGTCAACGCAGGTGGAGTTAATGAATAAAAAGCTTGATAATTTATGTTCTTCGTAGGTACACCCAGTCATGCAATATGAAGCGATTGGAAATGTAGCGAATCTTGGGTACCCACCCTACCAACCAGGAGCAGAAAATGAGCAAACAAATTATATAGGTAACAATTTCAGATCTAATAATAATCCTTATAGTAACACTTACAATGCAGGTTGGAGGAACCACCCAAAATTTTCGTGGGGAGGACAAGAAAATCAAGGAAATCAAAGGCAGCAACCTTCTCCGAATTACCAAAATCAGCCCTATCCACAAGAAAAGAAATCAAACCTTGAAGAGATACTGACAAAATTCATGGTAGCTACAGATTCTCGTCTCCAAATGATGGAAGTAACACTTGATGAACAGCAAATCTCACTCAAGGGAATCAAGACTCAGGTGGGAGAGCTCATTACATCAGTTGGAATACTTACTGAAATAATATGTGAAATACAGACGAAAATTTTTTCCAAAGACACAGAGCAAGTAAAGGCAGTCACACTAAGGAGTGGCAAAGAGCTAGTTGAACCACAAAGAAAGACACCACATGAGGTTACCAAGAAAAAAGTGTAGAAGTTGAGAACGACAATACATTGCCTAAAGAGAATAGAACACAAATTCCATATCCAGAAAAATTGAAGAAAGAAAAACTAGATGCTCAATACGGTCAGTTCCTTGAACTCTTTAAACAAATACATATTAACTTACCTTTTGTTGAAACTATTTCCCAGATGCCAAAGTATGCAAAATTCTTAAAGGAACTTCTCACAAACAAAAGGAAGCTTGAGGAAGTATCAAAGGTGGAACTTAATGAAGAGTGTTCAGCCCTTTTCCAAAATAGACTGCCACGGAAGTTAAAAGATCCAGGGAGTTTCACTATTCCTTACTTAATTGGTAGTTTAAACATCACGAAAGCATTAGCAGACCTAGGCGCTAGTATCAACTTAATGCCTTACCGATTGTTTAAACGGCTAGATCTTGGGGAACCAAAACCCACGAGGATGAGTATTCAATTAGCTGATAGATCTATTAAATATCCCAGAGGAGATATTGAAGATGTCTTGGTGAAAATTGATAAATTTATTTTCCCTGTTGATTTCATTGTGTTAGACATGGATGAGGACATCAATGTTCCTTTAATCTTAGGGTGTCCTTTTTTAGCCACTGCTAGAGCTATTGTTGATGTAGGTGATGACAAACTAGCACTAAGGATAGGGGATGAAGAAATTATTTTCCAAATTTATGATGCCATGCGATATTCTAAAGAGCAAGATGATTCATGTTATTTTGTTGACACTACTGATCATATTATTAAAAATTCATTACAGGAAATCCTGCAAGATGACACGATGGAACTGTGTCCACCTCAAGGAGAAGGGGAAGAAGATGAGGATAATGAGATCAGTTTGAATACATCATCATTCAGACAAATGAAAAAAGAAAACATTGAAGAAGATGACGTATTAAAACAGAAACCCTCCATCGAAGAGCCGCCCAAATTGAAATTAAAATAGTTACTAAAACATTTAGAATACGCATTCCTTAGGGACAATTCTACGTTACCAGTAATCATCTCTTCAGAACTAGAACCCAAGGAAAAGGAGGAGCTGATAAAGGTACTAAGAGAACACAAGAAAGCCATAACTTGGAAAATTTCTGACATCAAGGGGCATTTTACACCCACAAAATTTTAATGGAAGAAGAATATAAACCGTGTGTGCAACCTCAGAGATGATTAAACCCTAACATGAAAGAAGTGGTCAAAGCCGAGGTAATTAAACTTCTAGATGTAGAAATAATTTATCCTATTTTTGACAGCACTTGGGTAAGTCCTATGCAGGTAGTTCCAAAGAAAGGAGGAATGGCGGTAGTACCCAATGAAAAGAATGAGTTAATTCCCACAAGAACAGTTACAGGTTGGAGAGTCTGTATTGATCAAATGTTAGAAAGACTATCCAGGCATATGTACTACTGCTTCTTGGATGGACTCTCCACTACTTCCAAATCCCTATAGCTCCTGAAGACCAAGACAAGACGATATTTACATGCCCATACGGTACGTTTGCTTATCGTCGAATGCCTTTTGGATTATGTAATGCTCCTGCCACTTTTCAGCGTTGCATGTTGGCAATTTTTGACAAACTCGTAGAGGACATCATTGAGGTATTTATGGATGATTTCTCAGTATTCGGTAATTCTTTCCAGCTTTGCCTTAAAAATTTAAAAGGAGTTCTAATTAGATGTGAAGAAATAAACCTTGTTTTGAATTGGGAAAAATGTCACTTTATGGTTAAAGAAGGGATTGTTTTAGGACATAAGATTTCTAGAAAAGGGATTGAGGTAGATAAAGCAAAAGTTGAAACCATAGAAAAATTACCTCTCCCTAGTTTAGTGAAGGATATTAGAAGCTTTTTAAGACATGCAGGTTTTTATAGAAGATTCATTAAAGACTTTTCTAAAATAGCTAAACCTTTGAAAAAATTACTAGAAAAAGATGTTCCTTTTAATTTCAATCAGGAATGTTTAGATGCATTCAATGGCCTTAAAGATAAATTAATAAATGCACCGATTATAATCACACCTGATTGGAATTTACCCTTTGAACTAATGTGTAATGCAAGTGACTTTGTAGTAGGCGCAGTTTTGGGACAACGAAGAGACAAGCATTTTCAGCCAATTTACTACGCTAGCCGAACATTAACACCTACGCAAGAAAATTACACCACGACTGAGAAAGAACTGCTAGCTGTAGTTTTTGCTTTTGACAAATTTAGACAATATCTAATATTATCGAAAGTTGTCATTTACACTGACCATTCAGCTCTTCATTATCTTTTAACCAAACCTGATGCAAAACCTAGACTCATAGATAGATTTTATTCTTACAGGAATTTGACTTGGAAATACAAGATAAGAAGGGAGCCGAGAATCTTGCAGCAGATCACCTTTCTAGACTTGAAAATCCACACACCAAAGAGCTTGACGAAAGTCAAATAAATGATTCGTTTCCTGAAGAACAACTCTTCTCTATAACCTATTCTGAGGTACCATGGTTTGCAAATATCGCAAATTATTTTGCAGCTAACGTTCTACCAAGGAAACTAACACATCACCAAAAGAAGCGATTCTTTGCTGATATAAAAAATTATTTTTGGGAAGATCCCTTTCTTTTTCGCATATGTGCAGATTAGGTAATTCGAAGATGTGTTACAAAGACAGAAGCAAACAAAATCGTGGAGCATTGCCATTCAGAACCATCAGGAGAACACTACAGTGGGATTAAGACAGCTCACAAAATACTCGAATCAGGTTTTTATTGGTCCACTCAATTCAAAGATGCCAACAGGTATGTTACCTCATGTGATAGATGCCAGAGGATAGGTAATATCTCTAAACGTGATGAAATGCCTCAAACATATATGTTATCATGTGAGATATTTGACGTATGGGGTGTCGATTTCATGGGACCATTCCCCAATTCATTTGGAAATAAATACATCCTAGTAGCAGTTGGTTACATGTCAAAATGGGTAGAAGCAGAAGCCTTACCTACCAATGATGCTAGGGTAGTAGTTAAATTTCTTAAGAAACTGTTTTCCCGATTCGGAACACCTAGAGCCATCATTAGTGATAGGGGTACTCATTTCTGTAATACACAATTTGAAAAAGTTCTAAAAATATATGGAGTATGCCACGATCACCACCCATATCATCCTCAAACCAAAGGCAAGTGAGGTAGCAAACCGAGAGCTTAAGCACATTCTAGAAAAATGGTTGAATCAAATAGAAAAGACTGGGCAGTTAAAGTAGATGATGCTTTATGGGCCTACGAGAATTCTGATCTTAATGTTGCAGGAAAGAAAAGAATGATGCAGATAAATGAGCTAGATGAATGGAAAGCTGAAGCCTACGAGAACTCAAAATTATACAAAGAGGCAACAAAGCGTCGCCACGATGCTCGTCTAAAAAGGTCAAAACAATTCGAAGTAGGAGACTTGGTCCTACTGTATAACTCAAGGCTTAAATTATTTCCAGGAAAGCTGAAATCAAGATGGTCTGGCCCATTCATGATTAAAACAATTTTTTCATACGGCACAATTGAGGTAACTCACCCCACTAAGGGCACATTCAAGGTAAATGGTCACCGACTTAAAATTTATAATGGTGCAGATTTTGGAGATATGAGAGAGGAGCTTTTGCTCCATGAACCTTTTTTTAGAACCGAAAACAGGGAAAGTCTAGCTTAAGACTATAAATAAGCGCTTCTCGGGAGGCAACCCGAGCACTAAACCACTAACATTTTATTTTCATCTTGCTAACACCTCACAAAAGTTAGCCCAATGGAAATGCAGGTTTTAAAACACGGCCATAAACATGGGCTGCAATATCAGACCACGCCCGTGCCTCATTACCGTGTAAAGCTACTGACTTACACAACACAGGTAGAAAACGCCCGTGCCTCACAACCGTGCAAGGTTACTGCCTTTTGACACACGGGCTAGACACGACAGTGCTATTCCACGTGCAACATACTGACTTATCAGACACGGGCATGTCAAGATTCGTGCCCAAACAGGGAAAAATTTCTATAGTCAACACGGGCTACGATACCAGAACACGCCCGTACAATCAAACCGTGTGAAGCTACTGACTTGTCAAGCAGGGCGTGCCCAAAGGTAACACTACCGTGTTAATAAAACTGAACGAGCCCAATCCTAAAAAAAGTGAAAAGCACGGGCGATTTCAAAACGACACGGGCGTGTTAACTAACCTTGCCCCCTCCTCTATAAATAAATTCTAACAGCCTTCTTCCCCAAATCCAAACCCTAAAATTAAGTTTTAAACCCCTCCTCCCCAAATTCGGCCATAAAAACCAGACTTCCCCCTCCAAAACGCCACGTTTTCTCCTCAACTAACCCACACGGCCACAGCACCACCGTGCTCACACACCACGCCCCTACCAGGCCGTGTTTACACTGCAAAAACTAGCCCCACCACCGTATCCTCCAACCGTGCTCATCATCCATCACCATTACTGGTTTCTTCTTCTTCACACTTTCACATATTCCCTCTTCATTTAAGTTTTTGTTTAAATTTAGACTAAAAAAATTCTGATTCATGATTATTTAGTTTATTCTATTAGTTTATGACATGATTTTTGCTTAGTTCATTTTCTTTTTAGAATGCTTCTTGTTTGCTTTAGCTATTTAAGTTTTTAACAACATGATTTTCATTATTTGATTAATCTTATAATTTGCTTATTAATCCATGTTAGAAGAATTGGTGCTCTGCTATTGTAAAATTTTATTGTGTAATTCTAAAATATATTGGTTGAACTAGAAAAAAAATTGCTTTACATTAGCAGGAAAGATGTCGACATATCGAGTAAAATGCTCAGTCCAAAGTGAGAAGAGAAAAGGGCTCGAATCATCTTCCGCAAGTGCATCTTCCGAGCTTCGGCATCCATTCCTACGGTTCCCCCAAAACACTCAGGAAGAACGTTACAAGGCATTCCGAGAACGGCCCTTAGGCACCGAAAGGTGCATTGACTAGAACGCCGTTGAACAAATAGGACTAGCGAATGACATCCGGGCCCTCATTTCAACCGAACCATGGAAGCAGTTCTTCTCAATCATCGAGCCCATATACCTGGAGCTAACACTAGAGTTTTGCACAACTTTTACTTTGCAAACAGTGATGGCACGGTTTGACGAGCCGGGAACAGTGCAATTCCAGTTAGTTGGTATGTTACGTCAATTAAGCATTCCCCAATTCAGCATAGCTCTCGAGCTTTATACAGACGGATTTAGAGAGGAAAATAACCTCTCCGAGTTAGACCGAGAACTCTCCCGCAACCCCCTTAACTGTTGGTGTAGACTAGCACCAACCACGAATGCTTACAACCCCAGTCGATCGAAGGCAACAGCCCTTGGCCCACCCCTGAGATATATCCACGCCATCCTAGCCCACACTATCACAGGTCAACGCGAAAGCACCAGCGTGGTAAACAAGCACGATGTCTACTACTTATCGTGCATGTCATAGGGGACGTTTTCGATTTGGCATATTTCATCGTCTGTGCTATCCAGCACCAAACAGAGCTACATAGAAATGCGATTCTATCAATGGAGCCATACATCACTAGGCTGGCTCGGCACTTCGACCTCCTGAACACTGACGATCAGATCACCTCCCTCACACTGATGGGTAACATGGTACCTCAAGGCATCCAGACGATGCTACACATGGGGATGATTAAACATCGTCGAGGGAATGACCCCCCTTAATACCGATTAGCACATCCACAGATGAGGGGGAGCCCGAGGACATTACTGACGATGTCCTACCAGCTCCGAGACAGCAGCCATCCTATGCAGCAACATCATAGGCAGATATCTCTTCACGCCTCGACCAGTTCGAGCAGTATTTCATTGACAACACTCGATGTTTTGATTGGATAGAGGCCACCCTCCACCAAATATACCAACACCTCCATATCTCATCACCAGCCCCACCACCAAATCCAGACGATGAGGAAGACCTTTGAGTCCCTTTAATTATCTACATTTTATTGTCTTATTTTTAGTGTTATTTTTAATTTTATTTTTCCTTTATTATCATAATTTGCTACTTTTCTTCATTGCAAACTTTTATCATTACTTATCTAATCTTCAAAGTATTCCTAACATTTATTTATCTTACACCCCTGAAATATCTAACTGATGACTTCGCAGTTCCGATCACACATTCTACATACACGAACAAATCACTAGGAGTAATTCACTAATACATAAGTCATCTTCCATCCCGAATACTGACAATTCCCGAAAATCACCCAAAATTCAGGAAGTGACACTCTATCCCTCTCTTTTGATCTTATATTAATTGTTCTTTATCTATCTTTGTACATTAAGGGCAATGTAAATATTAAGTGTGGGGGGTAATAGTGCCTAACTTTTCGCATGATTCTCAAAACCCTGAATTTAGTCTTGATCTTAAGTATTTTTCTCATACTATTAATTAGGGTGAAATTTCTAATGATTTATGATTTTTATTGATATGTCTTTGAATAAGTCATAGTTAATTGTGCATTGATGATTAAATTTGAAGGATACTAGAGAATCGAGCATGATAAGTCTACTTTCTAAAAATAAAAAATTGATAGGTTGTTGAACCAAATTTGAGTATCGCCTTGAAGTTCAAAATTTATAGGGATTAATGTCAAAACACCCATAATTTTTGTGAGATTTTGAGCCTTATAGAGCATATATTATTTTTCGTGCTCACTTTATTAATTATGAGTGTGTCAACTTTGAACTGTTATTCTAGAACATGCCTCGTTTATATATGTCAAGACCACATTCATGATTTGATATACCGAGATGATAAAGGCACCTAGGTTTTAACCCGTTTACTCCACTAAAAAGCCTACCCATACAAATTAACCCCTAGTGAACCCCGTTGAATCCTAACAACCTTTTTATTGACTCACCCACTAATATTAACCCAAAATCCCTTTGAATTTTTTATCACCATTCTTTTGACTAACCTTTAATCGAGGTTTGATTTGATTAAATTACCAAATTATATTAGTTCAAGAGTTACATTTATTATTTATTATGTAATATTTTGTTTTTTTTTAAATCCAAGTTTATTCAATATTAGTAGTATACAAAAGAGCTTAGAGCAATTAAACTCCAATTGTTGAAGAAAAAGCTCATATTAAAGTATTATCAAATTTTAAGTGATGAAAATATTCTTTATTATATAGTAATTATCAATAGTGGTATTATTAGTTTTCATTCGATGTAAATATTCTTATTCAGTTCATTGTTTCTAGTTAGGTAATTTGTCAAGTCAATCTCGATTCTAACCTTCTAATCCAGCCTGTATCCACACCTTTAACCCTGGCCCCATTACAACCTTGATAAAGACCTTTTGATCTGTGTATCATCCCATATACAGTGGTGGAGATTTGATTTTCAGGCAAGCTTATGGGATTAACTTTTCAGGTTCGACTTATGAGTACTTATTCTTGAACCTTAAACACTTTAAGTGATTTGAGTGAACCTTCAGTGAGGATGTCAATCCTTGTCGGTTTTGAATTAAAGGTAATTATTCAGATAAGGGGAGACACCTATGTTTTCGTACTACAAAGGTATGACGTATCGTAATTGAATCTTTAGGACTCTTTGAGTTAAATTATCCATGTATAAATTATCTATGAATTATGATGAGATATTGTCGATAGGAATTATGGATTGTGGAAAGTTCGTTCTAATTGTAAATTGAGAATTTTGCTTGAGGACAAGCAAAAGCTTAAGTGTAGGGGTATTTAATAAACCGTAAAAGTAACATAATTTAATCCTACATTTAGTATTCTTTTGGATGAATTATCCTTGATTTATGTAAAAAAGTGCTCTTAATCCTTTCTTTTCATGTCTTATACTCAGGAAAACACCTAAGGATAAAAAGAACGTAAAACGGGCTTAAAACGGACTAAATTGGACCAACCCAAGAATTCGACACGGCCTGGCCCAAAACCCACACGACCGTGCCTCGCCGATTACCTAGAACACGGCCTCAACTCTGTCACACACGACCGTGCATCATCCATTTACCACACACGGATGTGCCTGGTGATCTACATGGCCGTGTTCCAATCGACAGACCTAAAGCACGGTCTGAATCTCAACTCACACGGTTGTGCCATGGCCGTGCCCAAAACAACAGAATCAAGGCACGACCCAACCCCGATTGACACGGGCATGTGCCATGGCCGTGCCCCTGCCGCGGGAATTAGTAATTTCACTCGAAATTTGATGCTTGAAGCCAAAAAAACATACTCCTAAGTCTACTTAAACTCCCTAATAGTAATTCTACTGGAGAGAGGTGTTTAGGAGCCAAGTAAAGCATCTCAAAGGCCTATATAAACAACCCAAGGCAGCTATTCTAGGGGACGCTTTTTGGTAGAGGCTTTTGCCGAAGCTTTCAATCTTTAGGGAATCACTTAGAGATAGCCAGTTGATCCATCTCAAGAAGCCGGAGCTCCATTCAAGATGGAGGATCTCTCCTTCAATTCTTTCAGGGGGTTTTAGGGATTTCTTATGTTTTGTTTTATCTTTTCTCTTGAGATGTTTTCCTACTTTGTTATGAACTAAACCCCTTAGATACCTGAAGGGGATGAAACCTATGATGGATTTTGTTATTTAATTTCTAAATTTATATGAGAAGTACTTAGTTTGTTCTTAATTATGTTGCTTAATCTAATCCGATGTGCTTGGGTGGAGGAGGAATAGACCCTGCCTAAGAGTAGATCTAGCATAATTGAACGAAGTTGATCGGGCACCTAGAGATAGGGTTACGAGATTTTGCCGGATTAGGGTGAAACCTAATATGGGAATCCATTGATCGATTTACTGCTTCCTTAGGGGGTTATTATAGGAGAACGAGAGTTCCACTAATTAACCTAAGGTTAGACATTATTCGCCTCGTGAGAGGGTTTAATATAGGTTAGGGAGTCTCACGGATCAAGCTAAGTAAAGAAATCATATGGTTTGGGGAATAAATAATAAGTGAAGTCATAGGTGGATTCTTCCTGAGGGTATCGTCTTCATCAACTGAGTTTTCCTAAAGTCTTCCTTCAATTCATTCTTTTGTCTTTGCATCTAGTTTAGTTTTTCATTAGTTTCATAAACCAGTTACTCCATATTTTAGGCTAAATAATAGAAAGAAAGTGAGTAGTAGTACTTTTAGGTTCCCTTGGGTTCGATAAGATATTCTTGCCTAAACTATACTAATGTTCGATACGTGCACTTGCCTCTATCGTCGTCATAGTTAGTCTATAGGTTCGATCATTCTTTTTATAAATATTAAAACTCGACTCTTTGACACGATCATCATCTCTATTTCCATTGCCCATGTACAACAAGTCTCTAGGGGTGTCTCGAAGTACAACGTACCAAACCTTATCAGTTAGATCTTCCGAGTAAAAAACTTGTTTCACTTGAGAAGAAAACACATATAGCTCGTCTATCAGTTGTTCTCCGGTGTGAATCAATCGAGAGAAATTCACCGTTGTAAAACCATATTGATCATTTTTAATTCTGCGAGCCGTATTCACATCAGCCCAATCACCTCGAAATAAGACAACTTTCCATTTGCCGTAATAATCCAACTCAATGATGTCAGTAATAAGTCCGTAATACTCCAGATTCCCCTCGACAGGATTACTGTCCCTAGCACTAGCATAACTTGTAATTGAAGAATTAACAACAATTCCACAATTTTGGACTCTCCTTAATCTCTCGCGATACCTTGTATAAAATATGTATCCGTTGATGAGGAAGACACTATATCTTTTCACTATTCTGTTTGGACCTTGTGAAAGCCATTTAACTTCGTCATTTACTTCATTCCGACTCCAAACCTATTGAATCGAAAGTAAATCGAGTAATTATAAATATTATGAGAAAATATTATTTCTTGTTAATGAAAACTTCAATTGCATACCGTTTGGCTTAATCATTCATGAAATGATTCCGTGAACAACTTATTAATTTCTCGTCGATGTAATCTTCGGGACCGTGAACTAGCTCCCAGCATTTGTTTGTACTCACTATGTTAAAAAAAAGTTTTACTTTGTTAGAAGATAGACAAATTATAGTTGATGAATATTTATCAAATTCTACAACTTACTTGCATAATGGTTTCATTGACTCGTGATGAAAAAGAACGTATCGATGTGCTTGGACCCACGGTCTATCGTCTAATTCTGCAATTTTGACCTTGCTGATTGGTTCTCCGAAACTTTGAAATAAATAAGTTTCGGCCAAGTTATGATCTGTAAGCCCAGCATTTCTACTTGGTCTATTCATTCTTGTTTCAACATCTTCCAAATACCTCGAACAGAAAGTCATACATTACTCTGCCAAGTAGCCTTCGGCAATTGATCCTTCTGGATAATGTTTATTGCGGCAGTAAGACATCAATTTGGATAGGAACCTAAACACGGTATAGAACATTATCAAAAGTTGCAACTAAAGGCATTTAGGTGAATGAAGGAATAATTTACAAATAAATTAAGACCTTTCAATGGGATACATCCATCGATAGAAAACGGGTCCACCAAGTATTGCTTCACGAGGGAGATGAATTAACAAGTGCACCATAATTGTGAAGAAGGAAGGTGAGAAGATCTTCTCCAGATTGCATAAAGTCAATGCGGCTCGATCTTGTAGTGTCTCAAGTTCTTGAACATCCAAAACTTTGCCACAAATTCCTTTCATTATATTGGACAGTTCAATTACACAAGACGTCACCTTTTTCGACATACAACACCGCATAGCAACTGGCAGTAAGTCTTGCATCAAGATGTGATAGTCATGCGATTTTAAGCCATATAGTCTTCGATCTTTAAGACTCACACATCGAGATATATTTGATGCATACGCATCTGGGACCTTTATATCCTTCAACACCATACAGAACACTTCTTTCTCTGTCTTTAACATTGAAAAAATAGTAAACGACAACTAATATTTCATATTCGAAAGTGCTTAGGGATGAAGCTCACGCTGAATTCTCATGTGGACTAAATCAAGTCGACTCTGAAAATTGTCTTTCGATTTTCCATCGACATTCAAAATAGTCCCAATGATGTTCTCGCAAACATTTTTCTCAATGTGCATGACATCAAGATTATGGCGTAAAATCTTATGCTCCCAATAAGGCAACTCAAAAACAATACTTCTTTTTTTCCACAAGTCCACCCCATTGGGATCATCCTCTTCATCAGATTTATCATCAGATTCATCCTTTGAGCTTCTATTTCTTTGCGAGTTAACCAGTTGATTCATCTTCCCATAAATGAAATTCATATTTTTCAACATGAACAATATGTCAGATCCACCGGTCTGCGAAGGAGCTCCTCCAAACTCTTCAGTACCGTCAAACTGAGTACTCTGAAATCTAAATCTATGATTTTTCGGTAACCACCGACGATTCCCCATGTAAGAGAACTTCTTCCCATTATATAACCATTGCGAAAATATTTGCGCAGCACAACAAGAACAAGTATAACGTCCCTTGGTACTCCAACCAGATAAATTGCCATAGGCCGGGAAGTCATTAATAGTCCACATCAAAACCGCACGTAAATTGAAGTTCTCTTTTCTCAGTACATCGTATGTCTCAAAACCAGCCCATAATTGTTTTAACTCTTCAATAAGTGGCTGCAAATATATGTCAATATCATTCCCGAGCCCTTTCTCTCAAGAGATAATCATAGACAAGATAAATGATGATTGTTTCATGCAAACCGATGGAGGCAAATTGTAAGGAACAAGCACCACAGGCCAAGTACTATACGCAGTGCTCATGATTTTGTAAGGGTTAAATCCATCAGATGCTAGCCGAGCCTCACACTCCGAGGATCACTTGCAAAGCTTGGAAATTTGGAGTCAAATGATTTCCAATCTAAAGAATCTGCAGGATGCCTTAACAATCTATCACCGATTCGTCCATCATGGTGCCATGTCATTGACTCGGCTGTCTTCGATGACATGAAAAGCCTTTGAAGCCTTAATATTAGTGAAAATACCGTAAAATCTTAACTGGTTGCTTCCTTGACTTTGTATCGTTTTCATCCTCGTTACCATCCTCTGTATTTCCATTCATCCAACGGGATTGACCGCATACATGACAACACTGTTGGTTTTTTCGGTCGCCCCAATACAACATGCAGTAATTTGGGCAACTATGAATTTTGTTGTAGCCAAGGTGCAAATCTTTGATCAGTTTCTTCATGTCTTTGAAAGATTGAGGGATTTTCGCAAACCGGAACATTTCTCTCAGAAACTCTAACAACATTGTCAAAGAGTTTCCGGTCTACCCTCCCAAACATTTCAAGTGAAAAAGACGAATACAGAAAAACAATTTTGAAAATTTAGATCCCTCATACAGTTCTTCATTCATTTCACCAAGTAACGTGTAGAACCTCGCCGCTTCTTCATTTGGCTGTTCATTAGGTACGCTTCTTCCCCCTTCAGTGAAAGTATTTCCACCAAAATTATAATCATCGGTTGCACCCAAGTCAGGTGGAAATGATTGCAAACCATCACTGCGCATATTAAAAGCATTCCGTAACATGCCTTCCATGTTATCTTCGCTAACATTCTGATTGTACCAACTATGAGGATAACCCATATTCATCGATGAAGATGCTCCACTAGATGTACACTCTCCATGAAAAATCTATTTTTTACCCCCGGACAAAGCCATCAACAACTAGATGTTCGTAGACAACTTCACGATAATGCCAATTGATATTGCAACACTTCTTACACGGGCAAAGAATCATATTCTCTTGGCTTGCATTTTGAAATGCAAAATTTAGAAAAGTTTCTACTCCATTTCAATAGCCGTTGCTTACCCTTGACAAATTCATCCAGTCTTATCCATTTCGTAGTTGTTGAAGTCTAAAGTTGACAATAAATTACACAGCTAAATTGTTAATTTATAATTTATGTAAGTAATGATATGATCATATATATAATGAGTACTATGTAAGTTATGTAAATTATATAAGTTATAAAATTTGATCTTAAAATTATATAAGTTATGAAATTTGATCTTAAAATTAAGTAAGTAATGTATTCTTTAAGATTCATCATACGTGGCATTGTTACAACTAGGAGGATCCATTATATCTAACGGTGAGATATAAGGCAACCTGTCAAGTTTTCAAATTTATATACTTTGAATCTTTTTAAAAAAAGAATTTGATTTTAAAACAATTTTTTTTAAGATTCATCATACATGGCATTGTAAGTTATGTAAATTATGTAAGTTATGAAGTTTGATCTTAAAATTATGTAAGTTATGAAATTTGATCTTAGAATTATGTAAGTTATGAAATTTGATCTTAAAATTAAGTGAGTTATGTATTCTTTAAGATTTATTATACGTGGCATTGTTACATCTAGGAAGATCCATTATATCTAACGGTGAGATATAAGGCAACCCGTCAGGTTTCAAATTTATATACTTTGAATCTTTTTTAAAAAAGAATTTGATTTTTAAAAAAATTTAAAGATTCATCATACATGGCATTGTAAGTTATGTATTATGTAAGTTATGAAGTTTGATCTTAAAATTATGTAAGTTATGAAATTTGATCTTAAAATTATGTAAGTTATGTATTATGTAAGTTATGAAATTTGATGAAAGTTTTGAAATTTGATCTTTAAACTAAATGCTTATATTTTAATTATTACATTAAACTACATGTATTATGTAAGTTATGTAAGTTATGTGAGTTATGTAAGTTATGTAAGTTATGTATGTTGTGTGAGTTATGTCAATTATGTAAGTTATTTAAATAATCATCATTATTGTTATTATATTGATAAAAAATTTATAAGTTTTAAATTACTTATGTAAGTTTTAAATTATAATTATTTATTTAAATAATAATTATGTAAGTTTTAAATTTTAATTTTAAGAAGTTTTAAAATTCTTTTTAAAAAAGAATTGATTTTATATTAAAAATATTTAAATAATGGTCATTATTATTATATTGATAAAAGAATTATAAGTTTTAAAAACATCTAAAATTTAAATTTTGAAATCAAACATTATTAATATAAAAATTAGTAATTTTATTTTTATATTAAAATATATTTAAATAATGAAAAACCATTTTAAGAAGTTTTTCAATTACTTTTTTTAAAATAATTCAATTTTTATATTAAAACTTTTAAATAATGATCATTATTATATTGATAAAAATTATAATTTTAAAAACATTTAAAAATATTAAATTTTGAAATCAAACATTATTAATATTAAAAATTAGTAATTTGATTTTTATATTAAAATATATTTAAATAATCAAAAACCATTTTAAGAAATTTTAAATGACTTTTTTTAAAAAAATTGATTTTATATTAAAAATATTTAAATAATGATCATTATTATTATATTGATAAAAAATTATAAGTTTTAAAAACATTTAAAAATATTAAATTTTGAAATCAAACATTATTAATATAAAAATTAGTAATTTGATTTTTATATTAAAATATATTTAAATAATGAAAAAACCATTTTAAGAAGTTTATAAATTACTTTTAAAAAAAAATTTGATTTTTATATTAATAAAGAATTGGATTTTTCTATTAAAAAGAATTTTATGTTGGGGTTTGACTAAAACAAAACTGATTTCTAAAAGAAATTTAATTTTAGCATATTCGAATATTTAAGATATTGATATCAAATTATAAACTAATGTTGTTTTCATAAAATATCGAAGCTTAATCACTATCAAAATATCCATAGATCATAATTTGTTTGTTATCTTAATTGATTTTTATATTAAAAAGAAACCGTAAGAAAACTATCTAAAATGCTTAACATCACATTTTATAATATATTGCTTAACATTTTATAATATATTGCTTAACATCATAAACCCAAACTGGATGATGAGCTAACAAAATATATTGCTTGAGTACCAATTGAAACAATATAATAAACAGTAATTTTTCCAAAACCATCATGCTATAAACATCGTATAATAAACAATATAATAAACAATCTTTTTTTTACAAAGCAATATAATAAACAGCATATATACCAACCAAGCAGGATAGTAAACATCAATTTGGACAGCAATTTGGACAGACATTTTTGAAGATTCATCATACGTGGCATTGTTACACCTAAGGAGGATCCATTATATCTTACAATGAGATATAAGGTAACCCGTTAGGTTTCAACCTATATACTTTGAATCTTTTTTTTTTGGACAGCAATATAATAAACAGCATATATACCAACCAAACAGGATAATAAACAAAGAATTTGGACATGACAATTTGGATGATTCATCATGATATAATCATTATTGATCGTAATTTTGAACCAAAACGTACCTTAATAATTTCAAGAAGCTGGTCTACTCCAATGGAAGTATAAGTGCTGATATCTGCTGGATTGCAGATAACAACGAATTGAAGGTAGAAAACTGGATGACAATTGTGAAACAAAGTAAGCATAACTTACAAATAAAACAAAATTACATTTAAACTATTTTGTTAACAGTCCATTACAAGTGCCCATAACAACAATAAAAGAAAGTAAAAATTGGCAGAAGATCCTCACTCACCCGTATTGGCTGCACATCCAACAACTTGCCTGATAGACTCTCTTGTGTTGGTGGAATGTGACTCCAAGTCAGTAATTAGCTATTGTAAAAGGTTAATGTCAATTTCCATATAAAACAAAGACCTAAAAGATATAAGTACAACTTCTATCTTTTCTAATAAGTAGAAAATGCATAAAATTGTCTAACAGTTAGGATAGGGGCTTATTGCTTCCCAACATTTTATTCAGCGAATAATGTGTTGATATCAGCAAACCTTCAAGGCTAGCGGTAAATAGTACAAGCTCAGCGAAGATTTCAAACTAAAACAATATAAGAATGAGAAAAAAATCAAAATTTTTATAAGTAATATATTTTAATAAAATAACAAGATAAGTATTAGATACGAAACCTGAGTTATATATTGGCTAAAAATCAATTTGAGTAATACCCAGAGCTGCAAACAATCTTCTTCAAATATTGAATTTGTCAATACTCAATTCGTAAGTACCCGACAGCAACTCAATGTGCATTAGCTCTACAAAACCCAATTACACAATAAGATGGGAGTTTCAAAATGATATTGATTACAAAAGTAAAGCAAAGATAGTGGTAATGAATATCAATGTAAACGAAATGACTATTAGCATACAAACCCAACAGTGATATAGTACTAGTTTAAGGGATAGAGAACAATAATAATTTAAGTTAACAGAAAATATAAGTTAACATTTTACCAATGGAAGTATAAGTGCTGATATCTGTTAGAATTTTATCTACAAATATCAAGTAAGAGCTTTTTGAACCTCAAGACCGGAAGCGTGGAACCTACAAATGGGGGGCATACTTTACTACAATAAAACAAAGTCAAAACAATAAAACAAATTTTAAAAGCTAAATATATATCAAAAAAACATCTTAAATTGATATACATATATCAAAAAAATTTAAATTTTAATATGTACAATGAATACAACTTTATTATTAAATCTAACATCAATTCATTAAAACATTAATAGTAGATCTCACTTAAAATATACTAAAATAATATAAAGTTATAGTTTAAAATATAATTTAATGTGACATAGTTTAACAGTTGTCATTTGTCACACAAATAATTTGTCACGTATGCGTATTATTCAAAATTACAAATTGCATAATAATTTAATTTTATATTTAAAAGCAAAATATATAATTAATAAAGGGGGAAAGTGGAAACCGTGGCAGACTTAAACACTACCAAGGCAAAGGTAAAGGAAGGTGTACATGTTTATAAGTATGGAACAAAAGCCCATAAAACAATAGAGAACTGCAGATTCTATACCAATACTAATCACGTATGAAGACACAAAACCAACCAATATGAAGAAATTAATAAAATATTGCATACTTGAAACCTTATGGGTTACAAAATGAGTTATATATCCCAAAGCAATGCAATATGTTCAATTGGTAAAGAGCATCCCCACATTGATACTGCTACATTGTTCCACTTATATATAAAACCATTACATTATGGACAAAAAACTAGGCAGCCAATGATTTCAAAAATACAATTCACATAAATTATATAGGACACAAGAAAGCAGTACATGGAAACAATCATGCCAATGTGAGAGGCATTTTTGTACAGATTGTGTAAATTAATTACATGATATTAACACAAACTATCTACTGATGGCCTCTTTTTCCTGTAAGGTATAATGTTCATTTGCTTCAAAGTTTTTCCATCTTTATACAGGCACGCTTAAAAAGACCATGCAAACTATATACACTAAAAAATTAAGAGACTCTCAAGCAATAACAAAAAAAGGGGAGAAATAGGTGCATGAAATTAAACTACCTCCATGATCAGGAAACTTTTTAAGTATAGCATCTGCGGCCTTCAGTCCTTTCTTGTACCATTTAGTTTCATATGATTTCTGCAGTGATGAAAATATAAAGAGCTTTAGCAATAGCACATAGAGATCCAAGTCAATAATATAAAAATTTAGTCATGAGAACTGACGAGAGTATATGAACAGTTAATAAGTACGGAAGGAGAAAAAAACTATGTCAACAATTAATTACAATTAAATTGAAATGGAGTTCACCGGTCAAAACTCTAGCTTTGGCCGTAAATAATTTTTAGAAAAAAAAGGGTGGGTCAATGGACTCTCAATTAAGTGTGGAAAACATTCTTAAAAAATATAAATATTCAAAGAACTTATTATGTATGATGCATCATGCTACAGTAAACCACATGATGCTGCGTATTAAAAGATGTAATTATTATATTTATTTTTGAAAATCTTAAAATTACTGTTTGTTCTTTAATTACATGTCATAATAAGGTTCACTCTCAGTGTACAAGGCATCAAATACAAACGCATATTCAAAATTAAATCTTCAAGTCTACATTTACAATAAGGACCATCTCGGTCAATTCCAAATTTCTTACATGGATTGATTCACAAACGGCATCATAGAGTCTTGAATTCTTATGCGTGTAAAGCCAAAATGTCCTAATTGCTAGCCATTAGGAGCCAACAAAACTTGAATTTATAAATGTAAACATGCAAGAGAAATAGCTAAAATGGAAAGACAACGAAACACGCTTATTACATTAATTTTATCCATGGTGATACAAATGAATTGTCACTAAAGTAAAGCGCAAAGTGCATCCTTACTTTAAAAAGATGATAAAAAAAAGTTCAAAGCAAAATTCCATTTTTTTTTTACAGTAGCTTCTCAACAAAATCGAATTCATTGATCTAATAAATTAAGCAAAACGACTAAGCGCACTTCTTTCTCGTACAACTCACTTAGCCTCTGAGTGTTAAAAAAAGTAGAAATCATGCCTGAGAAATTGAAAAAAGGGCTTACAGTTGAGGCATGCGAGGAATTCGAGGTTCCTTTGGTTTTGCTGTACCACCTTGGCCCAGGGTTTGTTTGAAGTACTCAGATTCTTTTTAACTGATTAATGGAAATGAGAAATACAAGTCAAAAAAATTGCATCAAAGTATGGCAGCTGATGACATTTAAATGGACAAATTTAACAATGCAATGAAAAAGATGAACCCAATTTGCAGAAAATTAAAACAAATTCAACCAGAAATTTATATTTACCGATAGGGTTGTGGCAGAGAAGGGCGACGACGACGGTGACAAGTAGAGAGGATACCGGCAGTGGCGGTTTGGTCGGGTTTTTAGCGTGAGAGCGATAGGGGATTTTGGGGAGAAATTAGGGATTAGGGGTTCTATTTTGGGGGGGGAGGGGGGGATGGCTCAGGTAAGAAGAGGTATAAGCTGAGAAAGAAAAACGACGCCGTTTTGTTAAATAAATTTGGCATTTTGTGGCATTTTCAAAAAGTGCCACTAAAATCCCCTACAAAAAAGACGATGTTTGAATTAAATGGTTCCACCAACACTCTAAATAAAATGACGTCGTTTCAATTAAATTATCGGGCTATTTCCGGCGTTTCATAGAAAACGCCACTAACACTCTAAATAAAATGGCTTCGTTTCAATTAAAATTAATAGTTTTTTGCGGCTAATACTAATCTATTGTGGCGTTTTAGTGTCTAGCGCCGCTAATGCCTCTAAGTAAAAGGCGTCGTTTTGTTTATTAATATGCTTTTTACAGCATTTTGCTCAAAAATGCCGCTAATACCAATAAAATTTTTTAGTTTAATTATTAATTAGATTCCTTTAAATTAATTTTGTTTTGTTTGTAACAATATATTTAATATGTACAGTTTACAATTTAATTTCTCATACCTAAATCCTAAAACCCTAAATTATACACATACCTCTAAACCCTAAATTATACACTTTAAACCCTAAACCACAACTCATATATATATTACAAGTTGCGAAGTAATTAAAGGAATAATCTAATTGCTTAACTAAACCCTAAAATAATATGATTTTTATCTATTTTATCAAAATCCCTAATACTTAAATCCCTAAACACTAAGACTCTAACTTTATTATTCGATATGGTTTAAGCACTAAACCCTAAATCCCATAAATCTAAAATACTAAAAACTAAACTGTAAACCCAGCCTAAACCCTAACCTAACCCTTAATCTTAAATCTTAAACCTTAAACCCTAAATCATAAATCATAAACCCTAAACCATAAAGATTAAACCATAAACTATATACCCTAAATCAAAACGAGTGTCGGTTACCCTAAATGAAAATTGAACTGTTGCTCAACATTTAGCGGCGTTTAAGGTTAGGGTTTAATGGTTAATGGTTTAGTATTTGTTTTTTAGGGGTTTATAGTCGAATATTTAGAGTTATGATTTAGGGTTTAGAATCTAGATCTATGGTTTAGAGTTAATATATAAAAAGCTTATCTATTATCTCTTAAATAATTTAAACTATATATATATATATATATATATATATAAAGTCTATTTTCTTGTAGTGGCTAAACCTTAAATATAAATTTTATAAGGGACAAAAGTAATTAAAATAGAATGTTAATGCTTACATAGACCCTAAAATAAATTAATTTTTTATTAATAACACTAACCCCTAAAGCCTAAAACCATAACCCTTAAATTATTTATTTTTGCGGCGTTTTTTAAAAAAACGCAGCTAATGACATGCTTTTTGCGGCGTTTAAAAAAAACACAACTAATTTTCGATCTAGCAACTATAACTCAACTACAAAACGCCGTCGTATTGATTAACATATTTGCGGCGTTTTATGCTAAGCACCACTAACACTCTTCATTTAGCGGCGTTTTTGTAAAAGCGCCGCTAATGCTCAGATATTTAGCGGCGTTTTTTCAAAAGCGTCGCTAATGATCAGATCTTTAGCGGCGTTTTTACAAAAGCGCCGCGAATGCTCAGATCTATTGCGGCATTTGAGAAAAAATGCCGTTATTTCTCCTTTTTAGCGGCGTTTAGCAAATAACGCCGCTATTGCTCAGCTTTTTGCAACGTTTACTTTTAAACGCTGCTAATGTGTAATATTTACGGCATTTTTCATTAAAACGCCACTAAAAACGTCACTAAAAGTCTGTTTTAGTGTAATAAATGTATTGATTTTCGAAGACATACAAAAATTGAATTTCTGACAAATGTAGATTCATCATAGGAAGCTTTACGATGAATATGTCGTGACGCCCCTTTAAGATGCATTCATAGAATGATTGGATACAAAGAAATTATGATGTACATAGTTGGTGGAATAAGAAATATATTTACTGACAATGACATTCTTAAATTTTATTATTGATTTTTACAACATTTTTACAAAAGTGAAATAGAGATGTGCAGAACCCAATTCAACAGGGTTACATTTATAAATTTGATTGGAGATTTGAAAAAGTATGTATGGGGGGAGGCCATGTTTTTGGGCAATATTTAATTCCATCTCACTGCCCATGGATTCACTAGATTTCGCCACGTGTAGTCACTCGATGCTGAGTCATGAATATCTCAGAATTAAGTCCATAAAATATTGGATTGGCGTAAGCCTAAAACTGCCAGCCTATATCCGATTTAACTCGGTAATTAATGCCAAAGAGGATATATAGCTAATAAAATCAGAAATTGTAAGAAATAAGAAGAGGATTATGATGAGGAATGCAGTTGGAACAATAATTTAAAAAACAAAGGACAAAGTGTAGTGGAGAGAGGTGTAGAGAATATGATATCTACAATAGATTTGTAGGCACATGCCAAGCCTTACAGGTTGCAATTACTTCACACGATTTGCATTCCAAATATAATCCCTAGGAAATCTCTTTTTCTTTATTAATAATATCACCCTATTTAAGCTGTACCAAGCAGCCTTCCCTGCAATTTCTTCCAAGGTTTTTACATTTTTTCTTTTTCTGCAATTTGTATTTCCTATTATTTCTTCTCTATCAATCCATTTACCAACCTCCTACTTTTTCTAAGACATAATAATATATAATGTCTTTTATGTGAAAACTTTGAAATAAAAAATTATGAAAGACTTATATAAATAAATATTTAAAATTTTAGGGTTAAAATACAAATTTATCAGGTGAATATTGAAATTTATTATATTTTGAAAATATGAGTAAATTTACTATTCAACTCTTATGCAATTTAATTTTATTATTCGACTTTAAATTTTATTAAATTTTCCAACTAAGTTTGATTTTTTTAATTAAATATTACGGCTCAATATTTTTCTTATCACATGAAAACATAATTCAATAAGAAAAATCCTTTCAAATTTTTTATTTTGGTAATTAATAATAAATTAACTTATAAATATTAAAATTAATAAATTAAATTATAATATTTATTTAATGAAATAAAAATAAAAATGCATATTGCATAAAAGAAACAATAAGTTTATTTTTATAAATGACTATTTTATTTAATTTTAATTTTATATTAATTAACACATTATTGTTAAATATTAAATTTAAATGTAAAAGTAATTTCTTTAAAATTTATCTTCCAATTATTTTAAATTAAATTATATAGTCAAATTCAATTAAAAATTTAACTTTAGTGATAAAATTCAATCAAATAGAAGTAAAGCAACAAAATTGAAAACAAAGCTAAAGTATAGTGATAAATTTATCTCTAGTTCATACAGACAATGGCAAATATCAAATAAAGTGAAGTATAGTGGCAGATTCCAATTTTCACATAAAGTATAGTTGCAAATTTGTATTGTAACCCAAATTTTATTTAAACATAAACCCTAAATTCGAAACTTAATATAAATTTCAAATCTTAAATTCAAACCTAGAGCGGATCTAGGAATATTTTTTTAGGACAAGTCGAAATTGAATTATACATTTTTGAGATGTCAAAATATAATCTTATCATTTATTAGTTTATAATTTCATTATTTTTGAAAGGACTAAAATGATTTAGGGGCTAAATTGTATATTTATCATATAATATTAATTTGTAAATTTATCATAATTAATTTGTAAATTTATTATTTATGAGGGACCTGAAAGGTTATTTTTTATTTTTTGAGAAACCAAGTCCATACATGCCGCTTAAATTAGCCTATAATTCAAACCCATATAAACATTTTAAACAAAAAAAAAAATTGATACAAACTCTAAATACTAAGACATTTAACTCTAAACTTATAATAATTATAACTAATAATTTGTTATGTTTAAATAAAGCTATCATAATTAAGTCATTTACTAATTTTTATTTTAGAGAAGTTGTGTTAATATTCAATGATGGTCCATAAAACTCAAGCACTAACAGCACATCAAATACTATTTTATAAAATATTGAACTAATAAATATGTAAGTCAACTTTTATCATGTTTTAGAATTTAGACTTAGATTTATATACGTACTAGTATCATTTCACCCATGCTTGAATTGGGTTAACTTTTTTGGACTAATTATAAGGTAAAATTTAAAGGTTATAATATGCTCTAAGTCTCCATATTTTTCATATATTTAAAATTTTATATTCGTGTTTTTATTTTCAAGAATTTAGTCATTGTACTTTTTGAATTTAAAAATTCAAGTCTAGTTGTTAACCTACAAAAATTCTTATGGTAAATTAGTCGTTGTGACGTTTTGACGAAAAACACACCTAGTAGTCATGTGATAAAAAAAATAACATTGTAATGGACTTAATTTAACAAATAATTTTCAACAATGTTAACAATTAAGTAAAATCCGCATCAATATTTTAATTAGAATAAAATATTTAGGCTAACTAATGACATTGTAAAAGTTGAGTATTAAATTATGTAAAAGATATAGAGATTAATATCAAATATAAGTGTAGTATAGGGACCAAAACCTAAATTTAAGTATTATTATATTTTTTTAAAAAATAAAGGGATAAAAAATTTTTAACCACTATGTTATAATTAAAATAAAAAAAAAACTTAGGATACACATCTATCATTTAAAAGGCCCATATCTATAAACTATATTCAAAAGTACATAAACCAAATTAATATATATAGTTTATATATATAGGTGAAGCTTAAAATTAATATATTTCAAGCAAATAAATAATTACTTGAACTAATTTAATTTAATTAAAAATATATATTTTTGAAACGTCAATTTTTTTATTAAAATTAAATGATAAAAGATTGTGTTAGGTTAAATTATGGTTTTGGTCTCTTTATTATATTTAAATTTAGGATTTAATATTTTTATTTTTATTTAACATAATTTAATTCATGTACTTTTATAATATCATTAATTAGTTTAAATTGTTAACACTCTTAATTATTTTGGCTAAAATATTGAGATCAAAATTTTGTTCTTAATATTTATTCCAACTGATCATGTCATGCATGTTTAAGGAAAAATTAATGTGATTAGTTTAATCAAATAGCTAAGAAAGTTAACTATCTAGAGAACTAAGCTATATCAAATTAAAATAAAATAACTAAATCTTAAATGTGAGCATATTAGAGGATCAAAATAAAATTTTATCATTATTTTTATAATGGCAAAAGAAAATGACCATTTGACACGTGTGATTCTTTTTATATGTAGTGTACATGTATATAATGAATTTACAGTTAAGAGATGAGGGAGACAATAGGCTCTAAGGTATCATAGCTTTTATGTATAAATTAAGCTAAAAATAATATCCTAAGATTCTTGGAAAATGATTGATCTTTAATATTTGTATATTAATTACTAATTGATTATATTATATTTACACTTTCTTGTTACAATTATGTATATGGTGGGTTTTTTTTTTTTTTATACTGCAAATGGATTTTCTAGTGCCATGATTTAGAAAAGTGCATATAAAATGTTCTAACATGAACTTTGGAAAAGAAAAGGTGAGATCAAGGATGCTCCATTATTTCACAAAAGATATGTACTATACATTAAAATAAAATATTTCCTTTTGCTTAATATAATACATAAATTTTGAGAGAGGAGGAGACTTAGACTTATATATAAAAGAAAGGCCTTCCTACATGGACAAGTGTTCCACATTCCTTTTTTTTTTTTTTTGGCATAATGGATAAAATGGTTAAATTTCAATTTTGATCCCACCATTATACCTAAATTTAAAATTTAAATCTCGATATTTTAATTTTCAACATAATTTGATTCTTGTATATTTATAATATTGTTAGTTAGTCCAAATAATTAATATAGTTAAATTTTCAATTAAATTGTTACATGAATGATTATATATATAATTTGAATGTCCTAAAGGTTTTAGAGACAAATATGCGCTTTCTATTTCTTATGAGTTTGTCTTGCTTCTTTTTAAAGAAAATGGTTAAACTTCAATTTTAGCCCGTATACTACACTAAAACTTGAAATTTAATATATATACTTTAATTTTGACATAATTGATTCATCTACTTTTATAATGTCATTAGATGGTCTAAATAGGTCTAAATAGTTAATATTGTTAACTATTTTAGTCAAAATATTGATGCCAATTTTTTAATTAGGAACACTATTTCAAAAACTATTTTATTATGACGAGTTCGAAGCATATTTTTAAGAAAAATTCACATCATCATTTCAACATTACTTTTATCCTTACGTGACTATCAAGTGAATTTTTAAATTTTAAAATATCACCCTAGTGATTTTAATAGAATTATTTTAACATTGGTAACAACTAGACCTAAATTTTTAAATTTAAAAATTAAGAAACTAAATTTCAAAAAATAAAAATAAGAGGCTAAATTTTAATATATAAAGTATATAAAAACTTAAAACATAATATCATATTTAAATTTTTATTCTATATTTTGATACAAAAGCGAAACGTAAAGTTAGTAACCATACTAATTTATGCTAATTACTTGCTCGACTAACAATGTTGGTGTTATGGTCTGCCAGGTGGCTATTTGTTAGTCCTTCAAATTTGGTTGCTCAGTTCTTTCTAGCAACATAGTTGGTCTTTAATAACTACATGTCAAATCAAATGCCTTGCTCTTTAGTCAATTTTTGATTATATGTTGAGGGCTTTAGCTTGTGGGCTTAAGTTTTCTTCAATGTGTTGCCATACTTATATCCTAGTATAAGAAAAATGTTTTTAACATTTATATGTTTAACGTCATAATTTTTTCTTCTTGATACTCAACAATATTGCATCAAATAAATGTGTTGTGTAACACCTCAAATTTGATCTAGACGTTATGGCCGAATTGGCGTATCACATTAAAGTATTTTTCGAAAATCATGTTTTCATTAAAAACTCTTCTTGAAATTCAAAACTTCTTGCCATTTAAAATTTGTACAAAACTTCAGTTTGCGTTTGTTTATTTTCAATCGTGGTTTATTAAAAAGTTATTACCTTTTGAAACGTTTTTACCTTTAAAACTTTATTTGTTGAGGAAGCTTAATTTAAAACAAATGATTTACGAAAACGTGATATTTAAAAATTGAGTTGCGGAAACGTAGTGTTTGAAAATGTTATTGTTTTGGAAAACCTTGTTCTACTTCTAGCATATATAAATCACAATCAATAAAATCCCAATTTTAAAATCTAAAAATTATAGAGGCCTTATTACAACCCAAATCAAAATCAAGTGCTTAAATAACTGAGCAAAACAGAATAAAACATGTGCAGTTGTGTTGTAACACTCCCAACCCGAATCCATCACTAGATTAGGGTTACAGGCCTTACATTTATTAATATCGATACATAGCATTCAATATACTATCCTGAGCTAAATTCACATTGTTAAACTTGCTCAACTTAACATACATATCTTCACTCATTTCAATTAATTCTTAAAACAATTTATACATTCCCAACTAAGTCTAAGTATTAGCCGATTTAAAGCATATATGAACATTTAAACATTTATCCCTTTCTAAATCTACCATACATCCAAACATACATGTATAATGCCGAAAACCTATATGCATAAAATAGGTATACACTCCACGGTACATATAATAATTTTAATCCATGCACATTTTTAATATAAACACGTTTAGTTACTCATGGCTTCTATATGAATTTTTCACGTCGCGATATGATAAAAGAACCTAAATAGCAACCTTGATAGATGACTTATCATTCCTAATTTTCCATCATCTTAGAAATTTGCATTACTCATATCAATCGCATTAAAAATTATTGCCATAGATGAACAAGAATACCAATTTAACCCATTTCATATGATCATAAGACATTATACTCCAAGCCGAACCTATCATGCACATATATATGTATATACAATCATCATGTTAAGCAGAACAATTCAAATCAACCAAAAATTCATAAACCCATATATATATATATATATATATATATATATACATACGCCAACTTACCATCTTCACTTATTTCATAGAAGAAATAAAACCATTTTTGTATGGTGTTTTAATGTCTAACTCAAAAGACACGATCAACCTTTGTACTTTAGCCTATACATGCCATTGATTTAAGGTTTATTACAAAAGTACCAAAAATTTTGATAGTGTGCTTGACTTCGACGAGGATTCCCGAGTTCGAGCTGCGACTTTAAGATCTAAAACACCATGAAACAAACACTCCAAGTAAGCTCAAATAGCTTAGTAAGTTTTAAGCAAGAAGGTAAAACACACAAATATGCATTACACCATTTTTCTTTAGTTTTCAAACTAACTATTGAACAATTCATCCTTTCAACATGTAGCCAAGATTAACATTCATCAATCCCATACTCATTCAATCCAAAATAAAAATTTAAGTAACCATGTAGTCATATGCTTCATAGCCATAATGAAATAACTTACTTAATTTCACATTAAGATAATAAACCATTTGCCAAACATACCTGACACTTTTATTTACTTTTAATAATTGCCTCTATTCTTGAAGAAATATAATAATCCACACACACAGTGCCCCGTGATTAATTTTCCGCACACACAGTGCCTTCCGACCGATATCGCACACACAGTACTCGGTGATTAAATTTCCGCACACACAGTGCCCTCCGACTGATATCGCACACACAGTGCTCGGTGATTAAATTTTCCGCACATACAGTGCCCTCCGACCGATATCGCACACAGTGCTCGATGATTAAATTTTTCGCACACACAGTGCCCTCTGTCCATTTTCTCATTAGTACTATGTATACATATGATTTCAATTTCGTTCATATAAATACACATACAATTTAAGATTCAAACAGCTTCTTTCATTTATCACCTTATACCACATTCAGCAACACCTACATATATATGCTAAATTAACTATTCGATACCATCACCTATTTCCAAGATCCATATTTAACTACTACTACTCAATTCATCATTGTTTATCCAAACCAATGCTACCGAATTTCACATAGAAATCAACCACACATTCGACTATCATGAATGCTAAACCCCAATCCACATCCAATTCGACAATTAAAGAAAAACCAAATTTCCAAATGCTTAATTCGACTAATCAATAGATACACATATTTATATGCATATAATGGACTCCAATCAACTAGTATATCGAAATTTTTCCCATGTTTCATTCGATAATTCCTCCAATAATTCAATAACAAATAATACACTTTTCATTTCAAACATTATTCGATCAAACCTAATTGCTTATGAACTTACCTCGGTAGTCGATGAATTCAAGTGTCCCGACTATTCGTTTAATTTAGCCTTTCCTTTGTCCAACCCCTTTTCCTTTGAACCTTGATCTTAAGGGACATGCAAATGGCCGAAAGGTGGGAGCTTGATTTCTTCTTTTCTTTGTGAATTTCGGCAATGGAGAGTAAATGGATGGAAGATGAACATCCACTCATCCTTTAGTGTTTTTCTTGTTTTAATCATATAATACTATATTATTATAATGCCACTAACTAAACTTTAGAATAAAATATGCATAAAACATCATCATGCCGTCCACCCACTAAAATTTTGGGTAATTTAACATGCAAATCCTTTCATGCAATAAGACAATTCAATTAAATCCCTTACTTCAATGCCAACTATATTTACCATTTCAACAATTTAACCCCCTTATTCATTTTATTTTTTTCTTTTTATTTCAAACATATATATTAACAATCAAATTACCTCATGATGTTCTAACACATACTTTACTTATAATTATATCGCAACTACAAAATTAATTATAATAATCATTTTTTAACTCAGATTCGTGGTCCCGAAACTACCTTTCCGATTAGGGTCATTTTTGGGCTGTTAGATGTGTGACCCTATCCGAGTCCCTTGCAGCTCTTAACCGTCTAACGCTGGGGATTACGTAAAAGGTTAAAAACGGGGTGAGTTTACGAAAACTAAGTCTGTAATCCCCTTATTAAAGAAACAGTCAGTATACAGAAATAGAATTAGTCTGGGCCTAAGCCCTTTAACAGTAACAGTACAGTTTAGTTCAGAGTATATGTGAGCCAAAGCCCAAAACAATATCATTTGGGTCACAACTTATAACAGAATCAATTGGGCCTAGCCCAATCACAGTAACAATCTCAGTATGAATGATGCATGATACATACAAACCCATCCAACCCTGCACTTGCCTCCGTCCAACCCTGCACTACCTATGGGGAATAAATCACCCACGCCATCCCTACACTTACAGTGTTAGCACCTGTTGTAGCACTAACCAAAATCGTAGCAAAGCTGCTAGTATATATGCGGCTTTAAGCCTTCAGTAACGGTCTCATAATTGATACCTAGCTATCGATAACTGTAATAAGATCGGCACATGACCATCAGCTACGGTCATATAACCGACACACAGCCATGGGTAACTATGATCGACACAAAGTCATTAATAATTACGATCGACACACAACTATGGATAAATATGATTGACACAAAGTCATAATCAAGACGGCAGAAAGCCATAATTAGGTTGGCACAGAGCCGTGATCAGATTAACTGGCTTAAAGCCATCGGTAGGTCCACAGTCATCTCGTTCAACCTTAACAGATCATTACTGGGTCCACATTCGTCTCGTGTGGCCCGTGCGACCCTATCAGAACAGTACTTCCTCCATAACCAATATCCCAACCACATGCAGTATGTCATGTATGCAAAATGTCTGGCCCACAAACCATCATATCATTCACAGTTAAGTCAATCAAATTATAGCCATACAATCACAGTCAAATCAGTCAAATCATAGCACAAGTCAGTCATTTACCCTCGAGGGGCAAAATAGTCTTTCATCTTACAGGGGCATTACGGTTATTTTACCCTACAAGGGCATTACGGTCATTTCACCCTACAGGGGCATTACGGTCATTTCACCCTAAAGGGCATTACGACCTTATAGGGTTATTACGGTGATTTTACCCTACAAAGGTATTATGGTCATAATGATGTAAATGGGCCAAAGTGGGCCCACACGCTTTTGTGGCCTATTTAGCCTAAATTTAGTCACGGCTATGCGAACTACATAGCCCAATCCAGTATTTGCCACTTAATATGGATTTTATCCATATGGGTCCCACGAGCCTATTGGGCCCACACGACCCATTTTAGCCCAACGAGGCCCACGATCACGAGAACACTTGTAGTGGCCTCTAGAATTTATCGCCTATGATTTGTGGGCTCAGTTTACCACACGAGCAATCGCATGCTCGTGAGGCCTCAAATGCCGAAGTTTCAACTTTTTCGACTCACAGAAGCGATAGTGTGATTACACACTTCACCAGAATTTGCACCTATTACCGTTTATAGGGTACAGTCACACACTATTTTCGGCTTTTAAGCCACTTATCATTTACGAAAAACAGTTACACACCTGTTCGTGATAACGAGTGAGCAGTTCACTGCCCAAAGTCTACATTCATTCAAGATATACAGTTAATCTACCAATCGTTAGGGTTCACCAACACTTAATTCCCAAATCGCCAAACACCACCTACCTTGAACGAACGAATATAGTTTAATGCTCTTAGGTTGCTGGCGAAAATCGATCACTCGATCCTTGTCGATTAACTGTATCAACCATAGACCTAGCAATTAGGATTGTTCATATATGTGGCCTAAATTCATAAATGTAAGCCCACAGAACACAAACAATATTCGATTTCTACCAAAAGAAGGTAAGATAGCACATTTACCTTAATTGATCGATGAGAGAAACATGTTTAGATTGCTTCAACAACACTTGCACTCCTTCACTCCTCGGGAAACCTAGAAACCCAACTGGCTACACATCACGAGGAAGGGATCAAAAGTTGGCAATCAGAGGACAAGAAGAAAGAGCATTCGGCTTTAAGCTAAAAGTAAAAGAGTGCACTTGAGCACATACCGATTGACAGAAAACTCTTGCCCACCGAACAATACACCAATGGCAATGTAAGGGAGTAACCAATAACTATAGAATCAAAGAAAAGGGATGAGGGGAAAAAAGGATATACGGCACTGCTCAAGGGAGAAAGAAGAAATGGTATTCGGTTTAAGGTACTAGGATGAGCACGTTAGAAAGGATAAGAAAACTGAAAGAAAGAAAGGAAAAAATGCCAAAGTAGAAAAATACCTGAATGGCCAATGCGTAAAATGGCTACCAAAACAAGCTTGAAACCAAAAGGGAGAAAAAACATCAGAGGAATAGCTATCGAAAAACAAATAAACAAAAGCTAGACAATTTCGGCACTAAGTGCCTATGACCGAATTGGCACCAAAAGAAATCCTACTTTCGGCAAACACTACCACACCCCTACTCCTTGATCCACTCCTCAAATCTCTCCACAATATCCTCTTTATTTTTATCCTCATATCATTCCACAAATCACTCAACATCCAATTCAAATTGGCTACAACCACCTTATGACCAATTCAAACTCAGTGTTACAGTCTAACTCCACCTCCTACACGGCTTGGGCAGCAAAATAAATACTCCTTGTTGCTGCACCAACACTCGAACCTTGGATCTCATGTACCACTCCGCACACCACTACCACTAGACCAACAAGCTCTTTGTGCCATAAATTCACCATAATTATTCTTAAGGCCTCCAAGCCAGAATCAAGGTTCACTTAAGAGAAAAAAACTAAAATTTTGCTAGAGCCTAAGTTTGATCCCAGGACTTCTCAGACACTCTTAAACACTCCAAATCACTTAACCACTGAAGCAGATAATCACTTATGTCATTTTTTTTTGCACAGATAAATTTTTATGTGTTCCCACGCTCAAGACCTATTTCCTTCTAGGACCAAATTCGGGGCGTTACATGTTGAGTGTTAAAACCATAATAAATCTTGTATAAAACTAAATCTACCAAGACTCGTTACGTCATATTATCAAGAAAATAAAGTATATGTAGTACCTAAATCTATAGATATGTTGAAATGTTTGAATCATTTGGTTTTTCTGTTTCAAATTATAATGCAAGATTTAAAAAATGTGACTCTATTTTCTTAAGATGAGATGTCAGATAAGTTGTATTACATGAAATTTGAAGACCATAACCTTCACATGTAACTTTATGCATTTACCCTAATCTTTAATTAGATCATTAGAAATTAAAAATCAATTACTTGAGTATCTACACATATTCGGCCCATACTTCATTTACTAAGTAAAGCCTAATTGGCCTTAATAATATTAAATGGCTTTTAATTTATGACTTTTAATTTGGGCTAACCTTTTAAGATAGCAAATAACATACAATTATTACTTATTACACATATATTAAATCCATAATCCAACAATCTCCCATTTTGATTACATATACATAACACCTTGTGATTACATGCAGTAAAATAACCTTATAAGATAACCAAAAGTATTCTTAACAATCTTGTCCATCAATTATGTCAACATAGAACCAAGCTAAATTTTGCTACATATGTTGTAACTAAATCTATCCCTATTCATGCATATTAGCAAAATTGAATGATACAAATCAAGCATGGATTTGTAGTATGTAAATCACATGCAGTGTGATCTAAATATATTTATTTCTAATTTGTTCTCCTTAAACCTTATTGAAATTTGATCATACGAAAGTAAGAGTGTGAATAACTCCCTTAAGAAACTTTATTTCTATAAAAATATTATTAAAATATCCATAAATTTAAATAACTAAAAATATATATATAATAAAAACAGTTGAAATTAAAAACTTTCACTAAAACTGAATATCTTCAAATGGCATGATACTTATATGAGTAGTGTGCTCATCAATGACCTTGGATGGTTGTCCCTTAATAAATAGATAGGCAAGCATAGAGCATACCAATATGCTTTATAGACACTTGACAACACTAAACTCTTTCTTTAACAACCAATAATTTAATTTCTATGTGCTTCAACTTTGATGTACTCTTGTTTTTATTGGAATAAAACACAATAGATTTATTGTCACAAAACCCTGAAGACACACCCAAGACAGTAGACTGCCAACCGTGTCGCGACACAAGCCAGAGGGTGTCACAACACCGACGTGACGAGGCTAATTAATAAGTCAAAGGTGTTTCCTTCCACACAACAAACTTTAATGAAGATTAGTCAGCTGAATTAGGTCAATGATCAACGACCAACCCTAGGCCTATAAATAGTACTGCTCTACATAATTTATAGGCAGCTTTTACTTAGTTTTATTTTCTGTATCCTATTTAGTTTTATTCTTACTTTTAATTTAGGTTTCTTTTCATTTGTGTTTATAGTTTAGTTTTTATTTAGTTCTTTGTCGAATTTAGATTGTGGATCCACCAAACTATTCGACAGATTACCATTCGTGCCACTATTAATATATCAATATTCTTCTCATCTATTTTCTTGATTTTCTTTTAATGTTTATCTTTTTAATCAAGTTCATGATGTGTGTCAGATCCATGGGGAACTGATCTGGTAATAGGATATTAAGGAGTGGATGTGGGATTAATTAGCTTCTATGTAGGGTTTCTTAACGGATTACCTGGTTGGGATAAGAAGAACTTAAAACCCTAGGCTTGATAGTCCTAGGAAGTCACATAGGTGGGAATGAAACCAAAATTGATATTGCCTATCTATGAAAATCTTACCCCAATTCGGTCTGGACTGTGAGGTCGAGAGATAAGTAGTTCTTGCCAACTCATTAGGTTAGTAGAAGGTCGAGAGGCCCTCCTAAGTTAATGAATAGTTGATTGAATAGAACTTGAAATAGGAGTTAATTATGAACATTGAAACGAGTTAGTCTTCTTTCATTTGGATCCGATTAAATCTATAATTTGTTTTCTCCAATTGTTTTTATGTACTTTTATTAGTTTAATAAAATAGCTTCTATCACAACCTTAGGATTCATCGTAATATAGTTTAATTAAAATACTAACTAGATCCATTAACTTAGAAATTAGGATTAGTTTAGTCTCGCCTCCCTTGGGTACAATCCTCAGAGTACTTCCATACTTCGTTGTATAACTATATTACAAATTGACATGTATACTTGTGGAGGCCACCTAACGCTTATATTTGATTGCAGTATTCACACTCTAGACGTTAGTACATCATAAGGCGGTCAATATCCAACAAAAACCTTTATAATTCATCCAATTACAAAAGATGTTTGACTACATCAAATGTATGACTCTTGGTTTAAAGAACTATAGTGACATCAAGTTTAAAGATCACATACACCATTGTCACTATAAGAATTGTTTTAACTTTCACATAATAATCCAAAAGCATTCTCATGATAGGTTGGTCTAGTACATTTGATTTCTAACATGTACTTATGCATTTGAGTCAACATGTCATACCAATGAAAACACCGTTTTATCAATCAATTGCATACCAGCCTCAGCATACTATTATTTCCCTAACCCACAATAGTAATAAACTAGGGACAATTCAAAAATAGTCATACTATACTAGATTTAATTTATTTAATACACAATAATATAGGTTAAACATAATAATGACAATGCATTTATTAATAAAATAAGGTAAAAAGTATTATTACAATTATCTTATGATTAGTCTTTGAGCATGCTTTAACAACCTTGTTAAAACTATAATAAATTTGATTTAAAATTGAATCTACCAAAATCAATCAAGTTAGATCATCAAGGAAATAAGTTAGATGTGGAAGCATCTTCAAAGCCATAAATATATTGAAATATTTTGAGTCATTTGTTTTGATTTTCTAAATTAGCACATAAGTTTTAGAGAAACTGAATCTTGTTCCCCTAAAGATGGGATGTTAGAAAAGTTAGCCACCATAACCCTAATATATAACTTTTACACATATACATTTAAAATTCATTTAGCCCGTCACGAATTAAAAATTAGTTAATTGAATATCTATACATAATTAATTTATATTTTATTTGATCTATTAACTTTAACTATCACCAGAAAAAAAAAAGTCATATACTAATAAAAAAACAGCGTCATTAAAAGCACAAAAATTGTTAGTATAGACCCCAAAAACCAATATCGACAGTCAAATGGGATACCTCGACGAAGTTCAAGCCATTGGTATTGTCGTAACCCTTTTTTTTTTTTTTTGAAAATAGTAAACGACGCGGTCGACTCGATTTTTTAAAAAAGAAAAGGAAGGGAGTCGCCACCGATCTTTATTTGGTGTGATCGGATCACCTTTGTTTTAATAAAATATTTAATTTACTAAAACAGTGTTTTTTTGGTCCACGAACTTTGAGAAAATGGGTTCGGAGGTCGATTACGTGCGAGGAAGGATTAGCACCCTCGACACGCCCAAAATTGGTACCAAATTGATTGATTGATGCCCTATTTGTTGAAAACTTTAGAGGGGTTCGAAAATACAATGCTTTTTATTTTCAAAATTGGAAGGGAAAGGGATATTAAGACTCTCTTATTATCGAAGAGATAAAGCATCATGTCCAGTAAGTTAGGGCGTAATACTTTAGACTCCCGAAACTAAGCTCGTCCCTTTTTTTAAAACTCGATTTTTGCTTTTGAAAAGAATATTCCGTTATTCGTCAAATGAGAAATTGGAACCCAGTAAGTTAGGGCTCGATTTCTCGAGATTTCAAATCGGAAGATTGCCTCTATTTTTAGAAAAAGCTCATCTCGGAGTATCTAGATGTCGAGTCCGATAAGTTAGAGTAGCGACATTTGAATTCGAGATCAAGTATTTTGTTTAAAATTTAAATTACAATTTCAAAAGAGACATCCGTTGTTTAGCTTTAAGCGAGAAAAAGCGGAACCCGATAAGTTAGGGCTCGATTCACTCGAATGGCTAACACGAAATGTCAATTTAAAAGCTGGAATTTGTGACTTTGAAAGGGATATTCGTTGTTTAACTTAAGCGAGAAAATCCAGAACCCGATAAGTTAGGGCTCGATTCTCTCGAGTGTTATCTGAATATTGATTGTTTGAAAACTTGACAAATCGGGTAAAGGTGAGCATAATACGGTTTGGTAAAAGATAAATTACGAGATCTAGGTTGCGTAATAAAATAAGAGTGAGGTGTGTAATAATCTTAAATTAATTTGCTTAATAATAAAACGATGATAATAATAATGCAATGATAATCGTAAAAAAATGACGACGATACATTTAAAGTAATGAGAGTAATAATAAAGAAATAATAAAAATGACAATACTAATAATAAAATGCTAATAATAAAATAGTGATATGAAATGTAAAAAAATGAGAATGATATAATAATAATGATATTGGTATAAAACAACAATAATAATAATAGTAACAATAACGGTAATTAAAAAAATATATATATATATATATAAAAATAATATAATAATAGTCATAATAATAAATATAGGAATAATAATATATATAATACATAATAGTAATATGATAATAATAATACTAATATGGTAATATAGTGATGATAATAAAATGATTAATAAAAAATAATAAAACGATTAATAATATAATGATAGTCATAATAATAATAGTAATACTAATATAATATAATAGTAATATGATAGTAATAAAATAATAATAATAAAACGATTAATAAAAAAGGGTGAAAATAGCAAAAAAGGACTAAAATTGAATTGAAAATGAAATTTGGGGCCAATTAAAAAATAAAAATGGGAGGAAGGACCTTTCTGTGACGCGCTAAAAGCCAGGGGGACCAAATGTGTAATAAACCCCTCAGGCCCAAAGCGCAGCAACAGGGGGGGACCAAATTGAAAGTAAAATTAAATGTACGGGCTAAATTTTAAAACAACGAAAGTTTAATTGACAATAATAAAAAAAGCGGAAGGGCTAAAAGTGCAATTAGCCCTTGGTTTAAAAAACTTCTGTGGATCCTAGGTGGGCGGGTCGGATTCGGTCGGATATGGCAAAAGCGTCGTTTTGGGCGTTTAAACCACCCAAAGCAGCGTCGTTTTGGGGGCCTATATAAGTGAAAAACCTTAAAAAAATCATTTTTGAGATTTTAAAAAAATCCTCTTTCTTTCTCTCAATCCTTCCTCTGCGGACATGGGGATCCGGTGAGGGGCAGCTCACCGTCGGCGTCGGCGCTCCGACCACCGTGCCCATGGTGGTCGGAAAAAATGTTTTTTTTATTTTTTATTTTTTTTTTTTTTATTTTTAGGTTTTATCTTGTTACTAGTTTTAAAAAAACATGCTAAAAAATAAAACAAAATTTTGGAAATAAAATTTCACCTCTTGATTTTTTCATTTCTCGTTCATTGATCGCTTTATTTCTTTGTTTTCCTTTTTTTGTACTTGAATCTTTGCTCTTTTTTCTTCTTATTTTGGTGTTCGAAACTTGGTGTTTTTTTGTATCGATTTCCAGAAAGAAAGGAAAGAAATCACGAAAATCTCTCTGTTTTCTTTTATCTGCTTTCGAAAAAACTTTGCTCGAATCTCTATTTCTTTTACGTGTTTGAGGAAAAAAAAACCTTGTTTGCTTCAATCAAGGTTGTTTCTTTTGATTTTCAAAGAAAAAAAAACCTCCTTATTACATTGTTTCATCCGGTTTTATAGCCGAAATGGAAGGGAAGCAGTATTCTTGCTTACATTGCTATTTTGCTCCCCTTTTGCGTGTTTGCGGTGGTAGGGCGTGGTGGATGGGACGGTGGCGGTGGTGGTCTGAGAGGCGGTGAAGTGAGAGGAGGTCGGTGTTGAAAAGTCGGGGTAGGTGGGGTTGGTGCTAGGGTTGCGGTGCTAGGGTTCTCTGAAACCCTAGCTTCTTTGAAAAAAGAGTGGGCTGTTGGGCCCGTTGGTTTGGGTTTAACTTGGGCTCGGTTTTTTATTTTGGGTTTGGGTATGGGTTGCATTTATTTGGGTTTTGATTTTGTAATTTGTGTTTGTAATTTTCCTTGTAATTGGGTAGGGCAAATGGGCTCATCTGTTGCCCTCTTTGCTCATTATCGTAACGAGAATGGAGCAAAGATTTTCAAAAACCCATTTGCCTCGCCGACTCTAAGCCTCAAACTGCTCTCCTTGTAGCCTTATTTCGTCCATCGCATCTTGTTGTTTTGATCCACTCCACCGATCGTGGTTTCAACCTACTCTTGTGGGACTTCAATGGGATGTGACTTGTTCATTTTTGATGCTGCGATTTCTTGCAAATTTAGGAATGTCCAAGTCTGCTATCTTCAATCGATCCTTGCAAACTCAAGGATCACCAGTTGAGTCTTTGATCTGCTTCTTGCAACCGGGAAGGTCAAATCTACTTTCTTCAATCGATCCTTGCAAACTCGAGGATCACCGGATCTCTTGATATCTTTGATCGCTTAGATCGCTTCTGCAACTTCAAGAAGGTCAAATCGCTTTCTTCAATCGATCCTTGCAAACTCAAGGATCACCGGTGATATCTTTGATCGCTTCCGCAACTTCGGAGCGTCAAATCGCTTTCTTCAATCTAATCCTTGCAAACTCAAGGATCACGGTGATATCTTCGATATGCTTCACGCAACCGGGGACTTCAAATCGCTTTCTTCAATCGATCCTTGCAAACTCAAGGATCACTAGGTGATATCTTTGATCGCTTCCGCAACCGGGAAGGTCAAATCGCTTTCTTCAATCGATCCTTGCAAACTCAAGGATCACCGGTGAATCTTTGATCGCTTCCTGCAACCGGGAGCGTCAAATCTGCTTTCTTTCAATCGATCCTTGCAAACTCAAGGATCACCGGTGAATCTTTGTTCGCTTCGTGTTATCTTAGATTTGCTTCTTGCAACTTCAAGAAGGTCAAATCTACTATCTTGATCGATCCTTGCAAACTCAAGGATCACCAGATGAATCTTTGATCTCGCTTCCGCAACCGAGAGCGTCAAATCGCTCTTTGATCGCTCCCTTTGCATACTCGGGGAGGCGAGATCGCTCAACCGTCTTGTCCTTCTTGAGGGCGTAACTGTAGAATGAATACATACTTATGCCTAATGATTAGGATGCCATGAGTATGATGAGTCGAATGTTATGAGTATGATTCCTATTTAAGGTGTTATCACTCATTTGTGCATCAAGGTTTTATCTTCGTTTTCCTCTCAGTGACCATTTTCGCATGAATGGCTTGCCCCTGTGGAAATTTCGAAGCCTATTTTTGGCCTTAGAACACAAGTCCGCCTTGACTTCTAGCTGTCTTCCCTGGGAGTCACAACTCCTTCTTGAAGAATGTTCGACTTGGTTTTTAGATTCGTTCCTCAACAATTTAGGGTTTTGAATCTTTCCTTATCGAAAATTGGCCGTTATACTTTTCTAAATGACCAAGCAACATTATTCACCTGCCACAATTCTTTGAATCGGTGAGGTCTTTGAAGAAATGGTCTTCTTGAGACCCTTTTTCCAATGTCTTTATCTTGTGTTCGTGGAAGTTCTAAACAAATGTTACATTTTGGCTTCTGTTTTATCTAGAGATTTCCAAAGTGATCGTGGAACTTTCTTTTGTAAAATCATTAGTTCATCAATTTGTTTTTAATGCATCATGTTAATGATGGATAACGATGAATCGATTTCAAGAGAATCAAAATGAATTTATCTATGAAACAAAGAGAATTGATTGGGGACATATTCCCTCCTTTTTTGGGGAAAAGGTCCCAAAAAATGGTAAAATAACAACATGGATCAGATGCCCTAGACATCGCCAATTGGGCTTCTATATACAAGCTCAAGAAAACTGCTCTGAGCCCGTCATGTGTTTAGAAGACTCAAAGTATTTTGTCGATGCCCCGATATGCAACGTACTTCCTCTTCTGTTGATTATGGCGCTGCGAGATCGCGACGTGTCCGTTCAAAATTTGAGCCGCCCTTTTCGGGTTTTCAACTCAAAATGCCCTTTGGTCTCAAGGTGCCCTTTTTGCGGGTTTTCACCTTGGCCTCTTTTTTTTTTTTTTTGAAGTCTCAAAGTGCCCTGCGGGTTTTCACCTTGGCTTCTTCTATCTTAAGCAAAGTATTTTTAAGCGAATCGAGTTCACGGGGTTGGGCAAGCTTTTCCGTCCATCTCTGTCGAGAATCGGTGCACCTCCAGAAAGCTTTCTTCACCACATACGGTCCTTCGATTCGGCATCCATTTTCCTCTGTGGTCTTTTTGTATGGGAAGGATCTTTTTCAAGACGAGGTCCCTTCGTGGAATTCCTTGGCGAACTTTTTTGTTGTAGGCTCGCATCATTCGCTTTTGGTACATCGACCGTGACGGATAGCCCTCAATCTCTTTTCTTCAATTAAGTTCAAGCTGGTCATATCGAGCTGGATCCATTCACTTCATCTAGTTTCACTTGACAATACTCGGAGAGAAGGTATTTCCACTTCAATAGGTAGGACCGCCTCCATCCCATAGACTAATGAGAAAGGCGTTGCCCAAAGAGAGGTTGGACGGACGTTCGATAAGCATAAGTCTGACGGTAACTTCTCATGCCAATCTCTATAAGTCTCGATCATCTTTCCACTATCTTTTGATGTTTTTGTTGGTCGCTTCCTTTGCCCATTCATTTTTAGGCGTCTGGTGATGAATTGTGGTGTTTGATGTTGAATTGGCTACAAACCCTGCTATCGTGCTATTGTTTAAGTTCGGTAGCGTTATGCGATATGATCCTTTCGGGCATTCCATATCGACAAATGATTTCCTTCTTCAAAGCCGGCTAACCGCCGATTTAGTAGCGTTAGCATATGAGGCGACCTCTACCCATTTAGTGAAGTAGTCGATGACCACAAAGATGAATCGATGCCCATTCGATGCCTTCGGAGATATTGGCCCAATAGCGTCCATGCCCACATGGAAAATGGCCATGGAGAAGTCATAACATGTAAAGGTGGCGGGTGCGTGAATCTTGTCTCCATAAATCGCATTTATGACATTTTTGGCATAGTTGATCTGATCTCCCTCCATGGTGGACCAATAATATCCGAACCTCATTATTTGTCGGCCATTGTGAAACCATTAGCGTGAGTTCCACAGACACCTTCATGGACTTCTTCTAGGATTAGCTTAGCCGGTGGCGTCCACACACCTCGGTGACACTTGATCCTTCCTTTTCTTGTATAAGACTTCTCCATCCAAGGCGTAATCACAAGGCTAATCTCCTCGGCGTCTTTTTTCATTCTCGGTGGCTTGATCGAGGTACTCACGATTCTTTAAATACCGCAATATATCATGGTACCACGGTGGGCGATTTTCCTTCTTCCTCGACATTGTAGCAATGGGTGGGTCTTGATGAATGCTCATTTGTATTGGCTTCATATCTTCGCTTTCATTTATTCGGACCATGGAAGCCGGGGTGGCGAGCATCGACCATCGATTCTCGTCCTGGCGGTAATTGAAAGTGATGTCATCGAACTCTTTGACAAGTTCTTGGGCCAATCTTTTATAGATAACCAATTTTGGATCCTGGTTTCCCATTCTCCTTTGAGTTGATAGATTACGAGGCGGAATCTCCATAGACTTCTAATACTCGATTTTGTATTCGATAGCGGTAGCGAGCCCATGATGCAAGCTTCATACTCACCATATTGTTAGTGCAATCGAAATCCGGTTTGCAAGTGAATGGATAATGGTCTCCTTTTGGGGATATCGGGGCGCCCCAATTCCATTACCCACGGCATTTGATGCCCGTCAAAATTTAATTTCAAGGATGGTCTTGAGGTACCTTCTTCAATGTCGCCACGTACATCAAGTCTTCATTAGGAAATCAAAATCCAAGGGCTCATAGTCTTCAAGGGCTCTCTTGGCTAGAAAGTCGCTATCGCGCTCCCTTTTACCGCCTTTTGGTTTACATAAGCGATGTCAAATTCGGAAGCGGGATCGCCACTGGCCATCCTTCCATTCAAAGCGGTAGATTCCATCATATACTTAAGGGATCTAGCTTTGAGATGAGCCATGTCGTGTGATCTGACATGTATTGCCTCAACCTTGAGTTGTCCAAATCAAGGCACAACATAATTTCTCGATTGGCGGGTACCTCATTTCACATGCGGTGAATTTCTTACTAAGGTAGTATATCGCTTTTCTTTCTTCCCGATTCATCATGTTGACCCGACGCATCCCATCGAATTATCAAGTCTTGTTAGATAAAGGATGAGGGCTTGTGCAGTTGAGGACATTATCTGGGGCTGAGGCAGTATTGTTTCATCTTTTGAAGGTCTTTTGGCACTCTTCATCCCGTGCACAGGTTGTGTTTCTTGAGGAGGCGGAATATGGGATCACATCTCTCGGTCGGTTGTGAAATGAAGCAAAGCGATGTAATTCGACCTTCCTAAGAAACCTCTAACTTCTTTTGGAGTGCGTGGTGGAGGTAATTCTTGTATGGCTCGACTTTATCGGGTCAACCTCAATCCCTTTTCAGCGACTATGAACCCGAGCAACTTTCGGACGAGAGCTCAGAAGGTACACTTTTTGGGTTAAGCTTCAATTGAATTTTCTCGACCTCAAAGCAATTTTCTCAAGACACGCACATGCTCTTCTTGATTCGGGATTTGGCGATCATATCGTCGGCGTAAACCTCAATTTCCTTGTGCATCATGTCATGGAATAAGGTTACCATGGCTCTACGATATGTCGCTTTGCATTTTTAGCCCAAATGGCATTACCTTGTAGCAAAATGTTCCCCACATGGTTATAAGCGTTGTCTTGTCCATGTCCTTAGGATGCATTTTTATTTGGTTGTACCGAAAAACCATCCATGAAGGAGAATAACGAATACCTATTTGTATTGTCTACTAAAGTGTCGATGTGAGGCGCGGAAAATTGTCCTTGGTGGCCTTGTTCAGTCTCGTAATCCACACATTCGTACCTTCCGTCTTTCTTGGGGGCGGGGACAACGTTAGCCACCAATCCAAGTACTTGACCACTTGTAAGAACCCGGCATTAAATTGTTTCTCGACTTCTTCTTTTATCTTTAACAAGGCGTCAGTCGCATTCTTACGAGCTTCATTGGGTGGCTTGCATTCTTCCCTTATGGGCAATCGATGTCTTGCAATATCGATTACTTAGTCCGGGCATATCTTGATGCGACCATGCGAACACATCCTTGAATTCATGGAGTAGTTCGATGAGGTCCCTTTGGTTTCTGTGATAATACAAGTTCAATATTCACCTCTTGCCCTCTCCTAGGCTCACCGTTTCTCTCGACTCTTTATGGGGTAGGATCTGTTTTCTTCTTGCTCTACCATTCTCAACAAATCAGGAGGCAAGTCGCATTTCATGTCATTTCCAAAGTCCACGAGATTCCTTACGAACACATGTCTTGCTCAAAGCAGACCTCTGAATCTGTAGTATCATTACTCATATCATTGATGTCTAGAGACCTGTAATGGGTATCGAAGGGTGTATAAAGAACAAATGAATTTGAGGACAATTATTCACATGATATGAATGAGAACAAAGAATAAATGGTAAAATGTAAAATAAGAGAATATTTAGTAGAATTGAAGATGCATTTTATTAAAACGAAATGTCCGAACATAAGCCTATTTCACAAAAGAAATCTCATTGTTTCTAGGCTTAAAAACAACAAGAGTGTTCCGAACATTACTCTGCAAAATCTCTAAACACTACAGGAAATTCCTCTGCAGTCCAATTGTCTAATGTGCTTCGAGTTCATATGGGCGGATGCCGACAATCTTCTTTGATCGATCTCCTCCTCGTGTATGGCATTGATGTGAGGACATTCCCTCTAGGAGACTCTTTTCGGGTAAATCATTCCTCCCGATCTGAAGGTGCGAGATATGTGGGAAATGTCATCGGTTCCCACTTAACGTCTTCTCCATTCACTGGCATTTCTCCTTTCTTGTCTCTTCTCTATCTCCTTCTTCATTTGTTTAGCATCGGTTTGAAACCTAAACCAAAGCGATCCCTTTTTCCTTGACGCCGGGCTGGACTTTCCTTGGAGATATTTACCCAATCCTTTTCCGGTAAGGCTCCTTTTCCCATTGTCATTTGCAATCCCATCACGGTAGTCTTGGATAGTTTAGGTGGCGGGACTTTATTTCCTTTCGAAATGAAAGTCGCATTCACGAACTCTAAGGATCGAAATGAACATTCAATGGCTTCCTCATTCGTCTCTAGGTATGGCGCTTCATTGGTAACGATTGCTATGATATCATCTTGACGTTTATAGTTACCGGTAGATTTTCATTACCAATTTCAATTTACAGTGCGATGATGAAGGTCTGACCCATTGAATGAATCGAGGCCTCCCTAGTAGCGGTTGTAAGAAGGCTTGATATCCATGACCGAAAGTCTACTTCATAGGTATTAGGCCGATCAATAATGGTATGTCTATTCTTCCCATTACTCTTCTTTCGGTGCCATCGAATGCTCTCACTATGTTTTGGCGGGATTTCATATGAGAACTATCTATCGGCAACCTCTTGAGTGTGGCTAGTGGTAAGACATTTAATCTTGACCCATTATCTATTAGCACACTTGGCAAGGTGTATCCCTTACAGCGGGTAGTTATGTGTAATGCCTTTCTTGACCCCATACCTCCGGTGGGATTTCGTCATCATTGAAGTAGATGAAATTATCGGCGCTTATGTTACTAACGAGACGATCCAACTTGTTGACGGATATATCTTTAGTAACATAGGTCTCATTCGATACTTTCATTAATGCTTGCGATGCACTTGAGCTTCGAAGTAGTGCTAACACGAGAGATCTGGGCTGGTTGTTTGTGCGGTTGTTCCACCACACTTGTATTATTGTGTTTCAAAAATTTTAAGAACTCTTTAGCCTCTTCCTCTTTTACGGGCTCATTGATAACGGCTTCGGGTTCTTTTTCTGTCCAATCGACCACGATCTTGATTTTGCGCTCCGTTCTCTCTTTTCGGGATCATAACGCTTTCCACTTCGCGTATAGGAACCTTCGTTCTTGACTTCCTCCGAAATACTAGTGGAACCTTGCGCTCCTGGTGTTGTCACATTGCAATTATAATTCCAAGGTACCCTTTTACTATCTTGGTAGGGAAAGGAAGCAGGTTTCTGAATTGTGATTTTCGGTCTTCCACATACTCACCCTCGTGTTCGCGAAATGATGATTCTCGGGTAATTACCTCGGGCTTTGTCAATTCTTCCTCGATCGCGCATATTTCCTCTTCCTCCACTCCTTCTTCATAAAACTCTAGCTCTTTGTTGTCCATGAGGCCTTGTACCAAAGTTTTAAACTCGGCACATTCTTGGATCTCGTGCCCCTCGTCTTATGGAATTCGCAACAATTCTTCATATGTATTTTGCTTCTGTAGAATCGACTCTATCAATCCTCTTTTTACCATTTCCTTCGGACTATTCGCAATGGGGTCTTCACTTGGTGGCGTCTCTCTTGATCTTTCTCACAATCTCTTCACCGATTCGTTCACCCTTTTCCTCATGATTAGGCAATGGGTTCCCTTTCTTACCAAGTCATCAAGCGCTATAACACCCATTTTGATTAGCCTCTCGACTACCTTTTTGAAGGCGAGGCAATTCTCTATCGAATGCCCTCTATCCTGCGTGGTAATCGCATTGGCGTTTGGGTCGTACCACTTAGGGTATGGAAATGCAATGGTTGTAAGTAAAGCGGGACACGATGTGCTCATTGAATAAAATCGGTATAACTCTTTATGCGTTATCGGAATTGGCGTGAATTGGATCCTTTCGAATTTGATCTAGTTCGATTCTGTCTTCTTGGCCTGGTTGCCGGTTATGCGCCTTTGGTGATTAAGCTGCGATCGCCTTTGGGTATCCTCTATTATATGTACTCACATTATTTACCTCTTTGTCTTTCTTTTTAGGAGCGACTCTCCGGTGCTTTCTCTGTCTCGATTTTGCCACCCTTATAGCATGCTCGATCATTTCCCTGCCATTACTATATCAGCAAAGCTCTTAGTTGTACTCCTATCATATGGGTTATGAAAGGGCCTTGAGGTATTAATAAAAAGCATGGCGATCTCTTTTTCCAAAAGCGGTAATTTGAACTTGTGTGGCCACTTCCTCCATCATTGGGCATATTGCTGAAACTTTCGTTTGGCTTCTTCTCCATGTTTTGGGCGTGATTCGATCAGCGCTATATCGACTATGTGCCGTATTGTTTCGGAAGGCTGTGCTAGGTCCTTCCATGACTTGATCTGAGTGCAATTTGGTGATTGTACCATTTGGCGCGGACCCGGTCGGTATCTTGAAAACAGTGAATCAGTAGTTGATCGTTGTTAACATGTCCCGCCATCCGTCGACAGAACATTGTGATGTGCGTTTCGGGGCAACTGGTCCCGTTGTATTTTTCAAAGTCTGGGGTCTTGAATTTTGGAGGAAGTACGAGATCTGGGACTAGGCTCAAGTCTTTAGCGTCCACCCCGTAGCGATGGTCAGCAATCTCTATTTCCCTAAACTTTTCTTCTAACCATTTGCAACGATCCTCAAGTTGTTTGGGAAGGTTTGCTTTTGCCTTATCCATTTCAGCCATTTCATCAAAATCGGGGATTATAGGGTTAGTCGGACCTTCTCCGGGATTAGTGCTGAACCGATCGGGAGGTCTGCTTGGCATGCATGATCTCAACACGACACTTTGTGGCTCGATAACAACAGCGTCCTTTGGGGACATATTTACGGTGGTGCTTGGGTATTTGGCGGGGTAAATCCCGGAGGGTAAGCAGGGTCGTCATTATTCCCTGAGCTAGCAGCGGCGCCCTTTCCTCGTTCATTGGCCAATAGTTGCGCCAGCTGACTTATCATGTTGTTTTGGGACTCTTGCATCCGTTCCATCATATCTTCTTTGGAGCTTCATCATTTGCTCTGCATCCGTTCTTGCATTTCTTTACGAAATTGCTCAAATCTTTGATCCATTTTTTGGTCTTAGTACGAGTCCGTAGCAGTGTTCGGTTCCAGATTTTCTCTTTTCTTTTCCTTTTTACGATAATTTTAACCGTTAGGCTTCTTTTTATAAACTTTAATGTATGTAATATGATGCAATGCAAATGCATGAATCGGGAAGAAAACATCGATTCGATCAACTTCATTTTAGAAAACTTTATTAGAAGGCAAAACCCTTTACATAAGGTAGATTACATATATGCTCTCGCCCTAAGACCTAAGGTTTTAATTTTTCCGAAGCGGGGAGATTAGCTCTTCATCATGACCGGTAGGAGCCCATATCTCATGCCCAATATGTGACCTCCTCGCCCAAAGTCATGGGTGATCGGCTACTTCTCGAATCTGGGTTATCGCTTCTCCCATGAGGTAGTCCCGACTTGAACTTGCTCGCAAGAATGGCTAAGCTCCTCCTCCGGCGTCTTTCTCTCGTTTCCGAAGCTCGATCCGGAGCTCGCTACTATGTAATCCGACTCTAACTCTTCAACCACGCCTTTCATTTCCTCTATTTTGTTCGGGCTCGACTTTAATTGGCTTTCAGAGTCTCGACTTGATAGTGGTGTAGAGATCGCCCAAGCTCGGCTATTCTAGCTTTTAATCCCTTTTCTCTTTACGGTCTTACATCTCGCCTTTCTCTAAGTCTTCCTTTTGCTTTCGTATTTCATGAAACTTTTTCTCCCAAGCTGCAGACTTTGGCTCTTTCCTCTCGACTTCTTGTTGCCTTTGCTCAAAGTCTTCCCTAATCCTGCGTTCTTTATTGTCAAGCGCATCTTTTGTACTCGATCTTCAAGCTATCTCGGTCTTCTTCTACCTTCCATTTTTCTTTTACGAGTTTCTCGGCCTCGATTTCGACCAGTCCACTTCTAGCGGAGGAGCATTTTTCTTCTTCCACCTTTCTATCCTTTTTAGAGTTACGAATTCATCCGCTCAAAATCTTGCTTCACAATCTCCAATTAAGCGGGACCACTCGCATGCATTCTTCTCTCGATCGGGCACCCTCGGATTTGGCTCGGGAATGTTATCATTGACTCTCCTTGCCCTCCATTCAATGTATTCAGGGGTCATCCTCGGGCCTGTAGATAATCTCCTCATTCTATGAATCTGATTCCAGGCATTAGAAACCTCTTTAACCCTTTTCTTATAGCTTCCCCCTTCATATGAGAACTCGCATTGAGCTAGCCCGTATGTCATTTGGTATAAAGCTGTCTTGAACTATATTGTCTCGGGACTAGCAAAGGCGTGGCGGTGGCACCCCAAATTCCCAATAGGGAACCCAGTCAAAGCTTCATAGCGATAAAGGATCCTATCAGAATCATCGAGGAGCCTTCCACTCGATGTCGTCCTCTTGAAGGTTTTGAAAGAGTGTGATCCAATTTTCTTGGACACATCCTCTCTTCTAGGCGTAGTTGCTAACTCTTGACGGGGAGTAATTTTCGACATGAGCAAGCGGGACACTTTCTCTATTTTCCAAAAGTGACTATGGAACCAAGCCAACAACATTTGTGCACATCCAATAAATCTGCCTTCACCCATTCTTCGACATGTAGTCAAGGATCTGAAAGTTTCAGCTAAGATAGCAGGAACAGGTGTGACCCCTTTGTCTAATCGGCTGAATAGATCAATAACCGCCTCATCAATGTGCCTTAAAGCTTTGGAAAATTACCGGTAGTAAATACACAAGGCGAAGATGTACATCTTTTCTTCGTGTCGGGATGTGCGGGATCGAGTCTCTCAAACATGTCCATGGTATGCATTTACCTCGCCCTTCTTTTGCATTCTATTTGAGACCTTTGTTCGCTCATTCGGTGATATTCATCAACTTCTTGCGAAGGTTGGGCCATTAACCGCCTTGGAATAAGCTTTGTCAACTTGAATCCTCGGGCAACGTAGCAAGGTCGTATATTCTTCAACTGTGGGAACCAGATCCACCTTCCCGAAGGAGAAACAACTATAAGCGGCATTCCAGAACTGGGTCATTGCTCGGAACAGGTGCTTATCTACTTTAACATCAAGCAGGTAAGGCAGGTCGCCATAAGTACTATAGAACAGCTGCTTTGCTTCATCATCCCACTGCGTCCAAATTTCTTTCAACTCTTGGAGCTCGTTCTGCGTGACACTGATATTGGTGAAATTCCGCAACTCTGACACATACCCTTCGGCTAAGCTATCTCCTTTTTCTAATTGGCATTGCTCGACCATATCTGCGACTGACGCATTGTCTTCTACTTTATCAAGGAATTCGCTTTCCATAACCCGACTTCCTAACTTCGAAAGCGGACCGTGAATCGATGTCTCTTTAAAATATGGAATGATATGCACAAAAGAAAGAAACACAACAAGTTAGTACCATGAAATATAAAGCGAGTAAAATAAACAACGCCTATCTAGGTGACCACTAAGGTTTGTCATAGCTCTACCTAAGGTGGGCTCCTAAGGTTTGCTATATCTTGACTTAGTTCTAAAGTTCGAAGTACCCAAACCATGATTCCTCGATCCTCACCCATTATAGGCTCATACGGACCGAGTTGGTTCGAGAGAATACATTTCCCTATGGCCATGCGGAAGTGAAAACTTCACGAAGACATAAATACGGATGTATTCAAAGCGATCCACTAGCCCATGCGGAGGTGAAAACCTCACGAAAGCATAGCTTCGCTCCCACTTAAAGGTGCGACCACAGCGGTCATGCAATGCAATGCCAAAGTATTCTGAGGCTAATATTGAAGGTGCATTAAAGAAGCGTGATTTTCGAAATCATTTTAGTCAAAAGGACAAAAATCAATCAATTCATGGCCTGACCCTCGCGTCCCCAGTGGAGTCGCCAAGCTGTCGTAACCATTTTTTTGGGGAAAGCGATAAGCAGCGGTCGACTCGATTTTTTAAAAAAGAAAAGGAAGGGAGTCGCCACCGATCTTTATTTGGTGTGATCGGATCACCTTTGTTTTAATAAAATATTTAATTTACTAAAACAGTGTTTTTTGGTCCACGAACTTTGAGAAAATGGGTTCGGAGGTCGATTACGTGCGAGGAAGGATTAGCACCCTCGACACGCCCAAAATTGGTACCAAATTGATTGATTGATGCCCTATTTGTTGAAAACTTTAGAGGGGTTCGAAAATACAATGCTTTTTATTTTCAAAATTGGAAGGGAAAGGGATATTAAGACTCTCTTATTATCGAAGAGATAAAGCATCATGTCCAGTAAGTTAGGGCGTAATACTTTAGACTCCCGAAACTAAGCTCGTCTTTTTAAAACTCGATTTTCGCTTTTGAAAAGAATATTCCGTTATTCGTCAAATGAGAAATTGGAACCCAGTAAGTTAGGGCTCGATTTCTCGAGATTTCAAATACGGAAGATTGCCTCTATTTTTAGAAAAAGCTCATCTCGGAGTATCTAGATGTCGAGTCCGATGAAGTTAGTAGCGACATTTGAATTTCGAGATCAAGTATTTTGTTTTAAAATTTAAATTACAATTTCAAAAGAGACATCCGTTGTTTAGCTTTAAGCGAGAAAAAGCGGAACCCGATAAGTTAGGGCTCGATTCACTCGAATGGCTAACACGAAATGTCAATTTAAAAGCTGGAATTTGTGACTTTTGAAAGGGATATTAGTTGTTTAACTTAAGCGAGAAAAATCGAACCCAGTAAGTTAGGGCTCGATTCTCCGAGTGTTATCTGAATATTGATTGTTTGAAAACTTGACAAATCGGGTAAAGGTGAACGCAATACGGTTTGGTAAAAAGATAAATTACAGAACTAGGTTGCGTAATAAAATAAGAGTGAGGTGTGTAATAGTACTGAATTAATTTACTTAATAATAAAACGATGATAATAATAATGCAATGATAATCGTAAAAAAATGGCGACGATACATTTAAAGTAATGAGAGTAATAATAAAGAAATAATAAAATGACAATACTAATAATAAAATGCTAATAATAAAATAGTGATATGAAATGTAAAAAAAATGAGAATGATATAATAATAATGATATTGGTATAAAACAACAATAATAATAATAGTAACAATAACGGTAATTAAAAAAATATATATATATATATATAAAAATAATATAATAATAGTCATAATAATAAATATAGGAATAATAATATATATAATACATAATAGTAATATGATAATAATAATACTAATATGGTAATATAGTGATGATAATAAAGCGATTAATAAAAAAAATAATAAAAGCGATTAATAATATAATAATAGTCATAATAATAATAGTAATACTAATATAATATAATAGTAATATGATAGTAATAAAATAATAATAACAAAAGCGATTAATAAAAAAGGTGAAAATAGCAAAAAAGGACTAAAATTGAATTGAAAATGAAATTTGGGGCCAATTAAAAAATAAAAATGGGAGGAAGGACCTTTACGTGACGCTAAAAGCCGGGGGACCAAATGTGTAATAAACCCTTCAGCCCAAAGCGCAGCAACTAAAGGGGACCAAATTGAAAGTAAAATTAAATGTGCGGGCTAAATTTTAAAACAACGAAAGTTTAATTGACAATAATAAAAAAGCGGAAGGGCTAAAAGTGCAATTAGCCCTTGGTTTAAACTTCTGTGGATCCTAGGTGGGCGGGTCGGATTCGGGTCGGATATGGCAAAACGACGTCGTTTTGGGCGTTTAAGGCCAGCCCCAAAACGACGTCGTTTAGGGGGGCCTATATAAGCTGAAAAACCTTAAAAAAAAATCATTCTTACAGATTTTAAAAAAAAAATCCTCTTTCTTTCTCTCAATCCTCCCTTCTGCAGACATGGGGATCCGTGAGGGGGCCAGCTCACCGTCCGGCGTCGGCGCTCAAGACCACATGCACGGTGGTCGGAAAAGGTAATTTTTTTTTTTTTTTTTTTTTGTATATTTTTTAGGTTTTATCTTGTTACCAGTGTTTTAAGTCAGCATGCTAAAAAAATAAAACAAAATTTTGGAAATAAAATTTCACCTCTTCGGTTTTTTCTGTTTCTCGTTCGCTGATCTGCTTTATTTCTTTGTTTTCCTTTTTTACTTTGTACTTGAATCTTTGCTCTTTTTTCTTCTTATTTTGGTGTTCGAAACTTGGTGTTTTTTTGTGTATCGATTTCTAGAAAGAAAGGAAAGAAATCACGAAAATCTCTCTGTTTTCTTTTATCTGCTTTCGGAAAAAAACTTTGCTCGAATCTCTATGTCTTTTCTGTGTTTCGAGGAGAAAAAAAAACCTTGTTTGCTTCAATCTTCACTGTTTCTTTTTGATTTTCAAAAAAAAAAACCTCCTTATTACATTGTTTCATCCGGTTTTATAACCGAAATGGAAGGAAAAAAAACAAAAGGAAACAGTATTCTTGCTTCATTGCTATTATTGCTCCCCCTTTGCGTGTTTGCGGTGGTAGGAGCGTGGTGGATGGGACGGTGGCCGGTGGTGGTTCAGAGGCGAGGTGAAGTCGAGGGTCGAAGTTGAAAAGTCGGGGTAGGTGGGGTTGGTGCTAGGGTTGCTTGCGCTAGGGTTCTCTGAAACCCTAGCTTCTTTGAAAAAGAGAGTGGGCTGTTGGGCCCGTTGGTTTGGGTTTAACTTGGGCTCGGTTTTTTATTTTGGGTTTGGGTATGGGTCATTTATTTGGGTTTTGATTTTGTAATTTGTGTTTGTAATTTTCCTTGTAATTGGGCCGGGCAAATGGGCTCATACAGGTATAAGGGTAGTCAGTATAAGCTTTTATCAACAATCAGAATCTGTCGTTGTATACTCACTTGTCTATAGCAATGACCTGTTCGTCAATAAAAGCATGATGAAATTCCACCTTTTCTCCAAATTTTTATCAACAATTTTATAGTTGTTGGTATATTACTACATGTTATAGTGATGGCCATTTATTGATAGATTTCGTCAGTAACTTATCTTAAACATTTTTCTTTACTTGCTGTTAGTATAGAGTTATAATCCGTCAGTAAAAGTTTGATCACCATTTAAGCATTTTTGTTATTAAATTAATTTTATTAATACTTTTATAATAATTTTAATTCACTAAAAGTAGTAAACTTAAAAATAATTATAATAAGAAAACAGTAAGTCATAAGTCACAAATATTTAAAACTTAGTACATTTGCTACTAACATAATGAATGTTATACATATTCCATTTCCAATGGCTCTATCATGAAAGTATACCAAAAAAAATAAAAAAAAAAATCATTCCCTACATCAAACACAATAAAATGTCAAAACATTACTCATGACAAAATAAGAATTAACCGTAGAAGATAAAAACACTCACAAGTTTCAACCTTTTATGAGCTATATGATCCAAAATTGAAATATATGCAAAACATCTAGAACTATTGGAATAAGCAAAAATTACTTATTTAACTAACATAAGTACATAACCAAATAATAATAATCCCATATAACCTAAATCAACACCCTCATACTGACAGTTTAAACATCCCGTCAATAAAGGTCGTTTATACCAACAGATTTTACCCGTCAGTAAATGGGAATTTTGTTCTAGTGTATTTTAAATCACTTTTAATCAATATTTTACAATAATAAAAAACATGCAATTATCACTTAGAATATATGATTTGTCCATAATCCAACACTGAAACTTACAGATATGATTAGTTGATTACAATCATGTATTTTCAGTCCCATTTATTTTTATTCTCTCGTCTTTATCTATGTATGTAATATTTATTATTTCATTATAAGAATATGTTTAGTCTCCACAAAATTGTTTGTCCATGTACGTTTGACAAAAGTCTATAGTATATCCCACCAATACCGTACCATAATGTATATATACACACATATCTCTAAATTGAATTTCCTCCTTGTTAAGGTCCCATTGTTTCTTCCCTATAGCTTTATATAAATAATCCGACAACTCCGAATTCTGCATAAATTATAAATTATCCAAAATATTTGCATGTGTAGAAAGCTATATTATATTCAACCAATTGTACAGCATATAGTTTGGTGGATCATGTGCTTTTAACAAAAATATATACTAAAAGCTTTAGGTAATGACCAAGATCCCATAATTAATTTCAAAAATAAATTGAATGATTGAGTTTATATTAATAAACTTTGAAGATTCCTAGATCTCTTTAATCAGTTTAGCAGAGAGCTGAGCCAAGGAGGAAAAAAAATTCATTAAATCCATATTTAGCTTAGGTGGAAGATTTTCTTGCATTACTTTTAATAATAATAATAATAATAAATGCAAGAAGTCTCTTGAGGATACAACTAAGAAATTGCTTGGGAGGTTCCCTTGGAAACTGTAAGGAGAGATCCTTACCCACATGAGGAAGATGCTGCTGAAATTCAACACTCGGCTCTTTCTGGATATGCTTGTTATATGAACGCTACAATCGATTTTCAGTTTAAATATAAAAAAAATTAACAAAAAAATGTAAAAAAAAATAAATTCCATAACTGTTGGAAATATTGATTTATTATTATTATTTTGATTTCTGAAATCAATCCATCCAATTTTGACAATGACTTTTTTGAGGGGTTATGAGGATATAGGGTAGGGGCCCCAATGGTGACTTGGAAATGAGGCAATATCAATGAATATAGTGCTTTCCTTGTCTGCTTGCATCATTGAATATACCATTCATAAAACCAACATACCCAGTGCTCTTATGATCTATCATGGATATGGTTTTCTGATGTTGTTTGATTTAGAAATCCAGAATGATTAACTATATCTCTTGGTTTTAGATTGTAAGATGGATCATTCATTCATTTTATATATATATATATATATATATATATTGCATTTGTTGGCATTGAAATTATTAGATTTCATAAGAGAAGCTAGAATAGTCATATAGAAAATGAATTCAAAAGTTAGAATTTTTATTTTTAAAAAACAAAGGAAAGATTTTTGAAATGATTGATACACAATATTATTCGGAGATTTATTATATTGAAAGAGTTAGAACCGTATATAATTTGATAGCTTGGATACAAAAATTTTTAAATGTAGATGTCAGTCCAACTAGCTTTTATGCCTTGTTTCATTTTTCATACTGGACCTTTAATTATTTTCTCAGGCAAAAAAAAAAGGTCAATTTTTTTTTAAATAATTGGTCTTTTAATAAGATTTTCAACTTCTCATACTGAATAAATTTTTGATCAAGGGCATCTAGGGTGAACCATAATATTTTGATAAACCTTATGTAAAATTTGAAAATTTATGTAAATTTATTATGTAAGAAAATAGAAATATATAAAATTATTATTTAATTGTCATAAAGATAAATACTATTTATTTTAATATTTAAATTTTTATTTATTTTTAATCATTTCATTAAATTTTAAAATTAGCATAAAACATTTATTATTTAAATTTTAATTTTTTTATAAAAATCTGTTTAAATCTCCACAACTATGTATAAAATTATTTTAAAGAATAGTATTTTAACTTCTTCATTTTCAATATATTTTATTCTATGTTTTTACTTTGAGATTTTTTTTCTATTTGACATCAAATCTTTTAAAATTTTAGTATTAAATTAAAATAAAATGTATTTTAATTAATACATGCAATCAGTCCAAACATAGTATGGGAAAGGAATGAGTAGTAATAAGTTAAATATTTCTTAAATAAGGAAACATTGTGAAGGGAGAAAATAAGGTTAAAGCTTTGCCCTCTATTTAAGAAATCAATTGGGCTAGATTTTAGATTTAGCTGAAACTCAATGTAAAGATCCCATATTTAAAAAATAAAATAAAATTGAGTTCTTTTTTAATTTAGAAAACAGGCTGTTATTAATATTTATATTTGCATTATTTGCCTTTAAATCTACTTTATTTTCAAAACGTCTTTAACGAAACTCAAGATAATCAAATGGGTAGCAATTTTGACAAAATATGAGCCCCAATTAATTTGTCACCTTCTCACGTGGGGTGGATTTTATAAAACTCTGCTTTATAGCGTTGGGAATAGAAGGAGTATGGACTAGATCTTATATATATATATATATATATATATTAAATATTTAATAAACATAACATGATATATTTAGATATTATTGATCTGATACGTTTAATATATGTATCATATTCATATTTAAAATTTTAATTTTCACTCATTTATTACATACACTTAGTTAATTAATTTAAATAATAGCTTCTAAATTGATAAAAAATATATATATATTTTATTATTAAATTTTAAATATTAAAAATAGCACTACATCCATTTGGATAATATTTTATTATCATATTACCACATACAATATTGTGGCATTAAGAACTCATAAAAAAGAAATGAAACCCAACACATAATAAACTAAAAATGAATCCTGTGTATATGAACTTTCCTTGTTGAATTAAGAAAATTTTAAAATAAATGAAATGATGCAGTTGCAGTTGCAGTACTACGAAGGTATGAGGTCATGACTCCTACGGATGGGAATATGAGTTGTTTGATGCATAACTCTGCTGCCCATGCTTGCTTGCATTCTTTCTTAGTTTATTCGTTCTTGAATGAATGACAATGCGGAATTTGGTTCCTGCTTCACCTGCCTAACCCTAACACCTTTTTCAAGGTACAAAAGAAAAGCCTATATTAGCTACCTACCTACCTACCTTGATTGCATGCATGCATGTGGCAATTAACAAACTTATATATATATAATATATATATATATATATTAAGTTTAACTTCAACTTTTGCAGCTCTTTACCATGTTATAGTTTTTTGTATAAATGAGTTAGGTAACAAAAAAGGGGGTTTGAATTTAATCCCGAAGCCAAGAAAGTGACTGTATCAGTTTTCTTTTCTTATACATACATTTTCTAGCAAGATCATTGCCATTTCCCTCACTGTTAAAAAAGTGGAAGAGGTGGGAAATGTTTAAAAGACTTATTGTAACCTAAGCCATATTCTTTAGTAGGATATATATATTGGCCTGACGACAACCTGCATATTTATAATCAAAACTGAGACATGCAGATCGAATCTACCGAGGAACTGAAAACAAACGGGCTTTTATATACTTCACATTTGCGTGTCACGTGGCAGCAGGCAGCAGCTTTAAGATTTATTTTGGGCCTCTATCATTCAGGGCTGATCAAAGGCGGAGGCTTTTGATGAGCACTGAAGCTCTATTGGGTTTTTTGTGGCACTGAATGGATTGAGCCCATTTTGTCTGCGTGTGTGTGTAGAACAGGCTATAAAGTGGCATATGGCAGACTATTTGAGGTACCCGTAGAAAAATGCGATGCTTCATATTCAATTTATGCAGAGTAAGGTTAGATAAAATTCGGGAAAAATCGAAAAAATTTAGGTAATTAATTGAATTTTGTTAATCGGTTGGTTAATCGATCGATTAATCGAATTAATTAGGTCGATGGTTGGTTAATAATTTTTGAGTTTTCGATTAACGATTAATTCAATTCAAACCAGTCGATTAACTGAATTTTTTAATTTAACAAAAAATTAATAAATAAAATTATAATATATATAAATAACCCACTATTCACCCAAACCCAATCTAACATAAACCTAATCTAATATATATAAACCCCAAATATCCCACTCAATCATAAAAATTATAAATAATTTAATAAATAAAAATAAAAATTTAAAAGTACAAGTAAAAGTTTAAAACTAAAACAGCAACTCACGACAGAAATAAAATAAAATCCCTAACTAAGAAGACCCTAACCTTCAAATGCATCACCATGACCAGTTAACTGCAGTAGACCTTGACCATATACACCCAAGTTTGCATTAGAACTAATGACAGAGTTCTCCTGCAAAGAAAAGGAATCAACATGATTACCAAAATTTTTAATCATAGCTGAAGATTGGGGCAAATATCCCAAAAATACCAAAAAAATACAAAAATTACCGGAAAGGACAGGTTTCAAAAATATTGACCGGAAAGGGCAATTTTCCCAAAAATCGCGTCCACGTCAGCGCATTTTTTGGGGAAAAGGCCTAAAGCGCGTCACGGAGGGCGCTTTAGGCCACGTCGACCAAAGCGCTCCCTCGTGGGACGCGCTTTGGTGACGTGGCCTAAAGCGCCCCGTGACGCGCTTTTAGCTGCAAGAAATCAAAAATTTGACCGTTGGACCCTAACGGTCAAAAAAGCAACGGTAAAAAAAAAACTATAAATACCCCCAACCCTTCATTTTTTCACACTTCAATCCTTTCTCATTTCTCTCTCAATTTTCTCTCAATTTGCTCTCAATTTTCTCTCAAGTTTCTCTCAAAGCCCTTGAAATTTACGCTTAAATTTGAAATAGTCTTCTACCATTTCTGAAAAAGCCCTTTATAATTTTTTAATATATTTATTTTTTGGAAAATTTAAAAAATCTTTATCGAGTACAATGGTAGGGATTTACATCGCCTAGACAAAGAATCACATTGGCGCCCAAAGAATTGAAAATGGTAAGTTTGAATTTTAATTTTCAATATTATTAAATTTTTTAATTATGCAATTTTAATTAATTTTGAATTTTATTATTTTTTAACAATCAGTAGATCGGGTGTTGCAATGTTATATTCGCAACATGCCCGGTCCCCATCACCATTGATCGAGAATTACTTGCGGAAGCGGGTTTTTGCACGTGGCCACGATAGGTAGGGGTTCAAGTTGGACCGGTTTTGATAAGCGTTGATAGAGAGGTGGAGACCGAGACGCACACTTTCCATCGCCATGCGGAGAGTGTAGCATCACCTTAGAAGATGTGCGATTCTGATTGGGATTACCGGTGGGCCGGTCGGTAGTCACCGGACCGTAACATCTCACGATTGGATGGTCAGTATGCTACGAGCTCCGGTGCCATTAGGATAAATTGTAAGGAGGTCGGATCGATATGGTTTGGTTACGAGACACATTCCATGCCGAATGAAGATTCGATGAAGATGAAAGAATACGGTATGCACGGCATACATACTTGAGATAATTGGAGGCTATCGATGCCGGACGTCTCTAGAAACCTCGTCCACCGAGATGGCTCTGAAACTTGTTGATTTGAGAGCAACGGTGAATTCGATTGGGGTCTGCCGTGCTATCGAGGTTGTATTGGGAGATGTGTGAGGCGGCGGTCTGCGGATAAAGCAAAAATCGGAGGTTGCCTATCACTACTGCAATCATGGGCATGGTTTGATTTCCATTTTACGTCCTCGATTCGACCGACCATATTCATTCCCATTGATAACGAGGTAAATTTAATATTATATTTTACAATTATGTCGTAGATTTATAGTATAATTGCATGCTAAGAGTTTATTTAATTAGGTGGAACCATCCAGAAGTCATGTTGGAATACGACTCACTTGAGGATATCTGACTCTATTGGAACAACGGTGGAATCACAAGTAAGTGTCAATTTTGTTATTATAATTTAGTATTTATGTATATAACTAATATTTTGGTAATGTTAATATAGTTTCAATGGACACCGTACGAGGATCCCGAAATTCGGGCAGTAATTCCGGGAGAGTTCCTCCAAAATCCGAACAGTTGGCACGTTAAGGTCCCGCTAATCACCTACGCGACCGTGGAGATGCACCAGTCAGATCGGGTTCTGCGGCAATTTGGATGCCGACAACCGATTCCCGTGGCTCCTGAGGTGCTCGATGATGAGCACAGTGTGGACTTACGGCGGCAGCACACGGATTGGCCAATATTTTGGTCAGAACATATCGAAGTGGGAGAGCCCAGATGACTTTTTACCTAACCGGAACCGATCGTAGTTCTGAGTTAGCGTGCGTCTTGGAGTACATGCCATGGTTTAGAATCCATGGCAAGTCAGTATCTGTTGTCGGTGAAGAGAGGCGACAACAAATTCGCGGCGAAGGAACGTCGGGCCCTTTACATCCAAGGAGAAGGGTGATGAGGCGGGCCCAACAACGCCTACTACGATCACCGGGCCCATCAACAATACTATCGATCACCGGGCCCATCAACGGCGCCTATACAATCACGGGCCCATCAATTCGGTGACAACACCGATAACACAGCGTCCATAGTTTATGCCGGTGCGTACCACCGCCTTACATGTATCCTCCTAACCCATATATGTTTCCTTTTCTAGTCCCCTGTGTTGGAATCCATGGCGGGTTCGAGTCCGTTCCGACAACTCCTTTTAGCCACCGATCGTGAGGCCGACATCGGGTGTGGGATTAGAGGAGGTGCCGTCGGGAGCGATTCTTTCTACTGACTCCTTCACCGTGACGGATGCAGTCACCCGTCGTGGTTTATGCAAACACCTCCGGTCATTATTTTATCAAGGTGGGTCATCATCGCAACACCTGAACTGCACCCACTTAGGAGGACGGATTCCCACCGAGGTTCCACAACCCCATGGGAAGCTAGAAAAAGGAGGAATCCAGTACAGAATCGGCGATCGCCCAGTGTGGCACTTGGTTCCCACCCAAGCATCCGCACTAAACCCTAAACCCCATAATTTGAGTAATTGTAAATTAATTTATAATTTGAGTTTAATTTTTTGGTAATTAAGGTTTAATTTTTGTAATTAAGTTGTAATATATTTAATAAAAATTGAGTTTGTTTTTTATTTAATTTTTTAATTTATTTAATTTTAATAACTTTGACAAAATATGTTTGGTTTATTTTTTTTTGTAATTAAGTTGTATTATTTTTAATACAATTTGAGTTTTTTTGTAATATAATTTTTTAATTTATTTAATTTTAATAACTTTGACAAAATAGGTTTGGTTTATTTTTTTTGTAATTAAGTTGTAATATATTTAATACAATTTGAGTTTGTTTTTTTGTAATTTAATTTTTTAATTTATTTAATTTTAATAACTTTGACAAAATAGGTTTGATTTATTTTTTTTGTAATTAAGTTGTAATATATTTAATACAATTTGAGTTTGTTTTTTTTGTAATTTAATTTTTTAATTTATTTAATTTTAATAACTTTGACAAAATAGGTTTGATTTATTTTTTTTGTAATTAAGTTGTAATATATTTAATACAATTTGAGTTTGTTTTTTTTTTGTAATATAATTTTTTAATTTATTTAATTTTAATAACTTTGACAAAATAGGTTTGGTTTATTTTTTTTTTTTGTAATTAAGTTGTAATATATTTAATACAATTTGAGTTTGTTTTTTTTGTAATTTATTTTTTAATTTATTTAATTTTAATAACTTTGATAAAATAGGTTTGATTTATTTTTTTTGTAATTAAGTTGTAATATATTTAATACAATTTGAGTTTGTTTTTTTTGTAATTTAATTTTTTAATTTATTTAATTTTAATAACTTTGACAAAATATGTTTGTTTTTTTTTTTTGTAATTAAGTTGTATTATTTTTAATACAATTTGAGTTTGTTTTTTTAATTTAATTTTTTAATTTATTTATTTTTTGTAATTTAATTTTTTGTATTGATCTCGTACCTCGCCAATATCGTTGTTTTATTATTTGTGTTTGTAATTTAATATTAATTATCTTATATTTAATAAATTTGAGTTATTGTACAAAAGTTCACCGTTTTCCTCCAAAAAGCAGACATTACATAGCCAAAGAAGAGACAAACAAGCTAAGAACACGGTCAACTAGTCCGATTTGGACACGAAGCGAGATGTATGGCGGGTTCCTACACCACCCGCCGCCGACTTTGGTTGGTCGGTTCTCGGATATCCATATTGTTGCGTATTCTAGTCGAGGAAGGTCGACCTTTTGGTTTGCGTCTCAATTCTCTATCCAAGCAGCGACTTATACGGTGCAAGCGATCTGATGGCCACTTACGTTCATCCGGGATCGGTGGGAATACGTGTCTCCACACGTTGTACATGTTTTCTAATTTGTAGACTTCGTCGACATAGCTCATGGGGTCAAGACGAAGATTATGACAAGCGCAAGTACATGAGCACATGGGTAACGAAGTGCATCAAATATCCACGATCGCATGTCCTATTTGTCAAGTGTACACGATAATGCCCGCCAACAATACCTTGGCTCGATCATCAAACTCCGTGACACGAAACCATAGGTTGTCGCGATCGTGACAAATCGTGTGCATAGTGTTCGCCGTGCCTTCCACGGTTAATTTCTTGCAAGACCCGGGCTCCATACATGGCCTCCTTGCATCCGCCTCGATAACTCAACGCTTCTCTCGGAAATAGTGCCGCTTAAACGAAAATATGTCTCCGCAAAACCCGCCAGAATCGGCGGATGATGGGTTCCTTTAGCACGTAATTTATGCATTCGGCTAGGTTTGTGGTCATATGACCATATCGTAGGTCAGTCATCATATGCTTGTGTCCACTGTTCAAAAGGAATATTGCATGTACTCTGCGCCTTGGCGTTATCTTCGCATAAACGGCCAACATCTCGTGAAAACGGTCTTTATTGATCTCGTACCACCCAATATCGTTGATATCGAATATTACATACCACTATTCAAATTATGAATAAATTGAAAATTTCAAAAGAAATTATATTAATAGAAATTTCATACCCATATCGGTCACTTGCCGTTTCGTCTTTTAGATCGGTGTTGCCCATAGTAGTTGGATGCCACATGCCTCGTGCAATATCGATGGTGTGTGCGATGCCACATGCTTCCTGTCGTTCTATTGCCGCAAGTATTCCGGGGCCCGATCCGATATAACGATATGTCGGGTTGAGGCGGACATGCCTCCTTAACCTAGATAGGAAGAAGTCTCGGTCATCACCGACTCCGGTGTTATGCGAACACAATCGGAAGGATTCTCCCACGTAGTCTTGTGCCACACTAGCAATAGTCGATCGTATATCTACCATACATGAAGGTCCCGTCAATTTGTACCAATGGCTTGTAGTATGTAAAAGCATCTCGGCATTGCTTAAATGTCTAGAAACAGTGCTTGAACACTGCGCATCCACGGAGCGGACGATCGTTGTATCGCGGTTCCGTTTCAATGTCTGTTGTCTTTGCGGGACATATCTCTCCAAAGACCTTACACCAACGCCACACTTCATTATATGAAGCGTCCCACCGACCGTGCAACTTTTCCAACGCTTCGCTTGGCTATCCAAGCCTTTTCAGAAGAGGCGTGTACCCCATTTGGCTACGAATATTGCCAATTAAGGCCGCAACCTTGTAGTTTTAGGATCACCTTCACCGTCGGGATTATTAAATCACCAACATGTCTCGAATCCATCCTCGGATGATCTTGTGTTACACCACAACAAGCACGTTAAATAATGCAACATTACATAATATTAGTGTTATTCAAATCATTGAACACATAGTGGTAATGTCTGCGGTAAGACATGTATGCGGACCTTTGTACTTTTTACCTCCCACATCCCCGTCCTTTTCCTCAACGACGCCATGATTTTCCATGCACATGTGCCGTCTTGCACAAAGACACTTCGCCTCGTACCTATCGAGCTTTGATTTAACCATAGTGTAGTTAACCCGTTCACGATGTTGTATTGTTTCAATGCACCAAGAAAAGTGTTCTTGTTGGAAAAGCGGTTACCAACTTCTAATTGGTCCGAATCCAACGAAGAATTTGTGCGGTCACGCGTCCGTGTGGTAGTTCAGAAACTCCAATGCATCATCTTGAGATAGATCGACATTATGCATGTGCGCCGGAGGCGAGTATGCCTGAATAGCGGATCTTATTCTTCTTCGTCGAACCGCCTCAACATCTTCAGTACAATTGGAACGGGCTCGGTTCGGAAAATAGTCCAACTTCGCACGTCGGACCTCGGCTCCGAGGTGGATCCACATCGGATTCATCGTCCGATCCTCCATAACTCGCAACAAACGAGGGCCCTCACTGGTGGATGCCGTCGGTAATACATCATCCTCCTTAAACATCTTTCGTAAAGATTCCAATCGTATGTGGATTGCCATCCACTAGAAGTTGATGACGCCCCCAATACGTATTTTTGTCATCCGCGTCGATTGACGAATATGCATGTCCCATCCACCAACCGAGTGTCGTGCGGGGTTATGTTTTCCATACTACCACCGCACACGGGCACTTCGTGTTTTGCCTCCCACTACAGAGTGTCGACTGGGTCGTGTATTCCCTCGAACGATACTAGATGTTGAGGTCATGACGAGATCACTTGGAGATGAAAATTCTACATATAACTCGAGATAGGCGATCCATCGGCAAAATGAGTCTCCACCATTGCCTCAAGGCTCGAGGACCTTTGATGTCGAATCGTCATATCTCACCGGATCAACCAAGCGCAAAATCTATACTTAATAGATCGAACTTTCATTGGCGTTGTTAGAATATTTTACGCCTAATTCTTTTGCGAGTTCTACCAAATCGACGTTTCGATTAAAACTCAATCGCTATTGTGTTCTCGATAAGAAAACAACACCATTTTCGGTGTCACGACTTCACCGTCGTAGTAAATAACACCATTAATACGTTCACTCATTTTCAATTTTTTTTTCTTTTGCTTTCGCCAATCGAGAATGCAATTTGGTGATTATAGCCTAATTTTACCGAACCTTTGTACTCAAAAGTGCGCCCACGTGGGGCGCTTTTCGAGTCTCGGGTAAATAGTGCACCTCTTTGGAGCGTTTTTAGCTTGTTTGTTAAGCGTCTCTCAAAATAATTTTGCAGCAGAGACACTTGTAGCAAAAGCGTCCACGTGAGAGTATTTTCGCCACGGTTTGTTCAAACGTCTCCTCAAAATTATTTTGCCGGAGACTCTCGTCCAAAAATTCTTTCATTTTCACATTGCAAGTGGACGGAAAGATTCCCAAAAAGCCTAAAAGCGCGTCCATGGGGAGCTTTGAATAAACTCAAGAAAGCGGCGCCCTCGTGGAAGCGCTTTTCTTTGAGTTAACTAAAGCTTCCCCCCATGGACGCTTTTAGCCTCTTTCCCAAAAAGCGGCGTGGACGCAATTTTTGGGAAAATTGCCCTTCCGGTCAATATTTTGAAACTCGTCCTTTCCGGTAATTTTGATTTTTTTTTGGTATTTTTGGGATATTTGCCCAGAAGATTGAGCAATAAAATAAGGAAAAAGGCTAAGAAATTCATGACGAAATCCAAGCGTCATGCCCTCAGAATAACCAGATTCCTTACTTCAAGGATAGATGCTGTGACAACAGTGTTTCCACCGCCATCTATTTATAATTTAGTTAATTTAGTTAATTTTTATATTTATTTTGACTAAAAATAAAAAATATATAATTTTCGGTTAATTCAGTTTTGATTTGGTTAATTTTTTTAAAAAAATTTCGGTTCGATTAACGGTTAAAATTTTAAAGGGTCGATTAATTTAATTAATGATATTTCAAGTCGATTAACCTATTGAACACCCTTACTACATAGATTGATTTGTCAAATCATTTTTTATTAGATATTAGTTTAGTTTAATGTATTGATTTGGGTGTATATATATGTTTAAAAATAATATAAAAATATTTAAAAGTATTAAATAAATAATATTAAATAAATCTTAAATATAAAATACTCATTAATAAATTTTACAAACAAAATACCTCTTTTAATAAAATCAAAATTATTAAGAAAAAAGAAACCGAGAGGTAGGTAGAGTCGTAGAGATTTTTTCGATAAAAAAATTGAAGGGGTAAGTAGGGATTTTTTTTAACCGGATGAGTGGATTTTTTTATTATATTTTAATTTTTATATTTTAAATTTAAAAAATAAGTTTTAAAAAGAAATATTTAAAATTTAAAAGTCTTTTTTGATTGGTCTGTACATTTTAAATATGTATTTAACATAATAGTAAATAGTTAAAAATCTTATATTTTTTTTAATATTATTCATATATCATTTGATGTTTTATGTTTCAATCGTTGTAATTAAAATTGACCAAAAAAAGTTAATGCGATCGAGTAGGGACCAAAATTTTCACCAATATGAAAAAGAATATCACTTGTTCTACATTAATACTGGAATGATGCACACAAATTTATATGTTAAGTATGACTCCTATTTCAGTCAAATTTGAAAAGTAATCTTATAGTAAAACTCTATTTATTTGTTTCAATCAAACACTGATTAGTTTATATTATTTTATTATTATTTGACCTATGAATTTAGCCTATAAATATGCTCTTTTACAACATTAGAAAATACACCCATTAGATATTAGAACTCATAACACATTTATAGAATTTTTGTGTTTACGTTTTGAGGGTTCTTTGTTTTCGGGGTTTAGTTTTTATCTCCATCTTTTGTACTCTTCGTTCTTTTGCCGTTATAGTAAAATTATCTTTGCCCGTGGCTTTTTATTCTCTTTGGAGGAGTTTTTCCACGTTAAATTTGTGTGTTCAATTTCTCAATTTATTCCGCTATTTTTCTTGTTGCTTAATCGGGTCGATCCTAACAAGTGGTATCAAGAGCTAGTTCAATTTTCATAGATCATCCCATTCAGATATGGCAGCAACAAGGTTTGAAATTGAGAAATTCGATGGTGAGACAAATTTCAATCTATGGCAAGTTCGGATGATGACAATTCTAGTTCAATCCGGTTTGAAAAAGGTTGTTACCGGGAAAAAGCCTGAGAATCTAAATAAAACAGAATGGGAAGAGCTTGATGAAAAGGCTTTGTCTGCAATCGAGTTGTGCCTCGCGAATACGGTATTGCAGGAGGTATTGATGGAGAAAACCTCATCCGCCTTATGGAAAAGGTTAGAAACACTTTATGCGACTAAGTCTCTGGCTAACCGTTTAGTGTTGAAACAACGTCTATTTACGTTTCGCATGACGAAGGTGAGCTTCTTAGAGATCACATCAGTCAATTCATTGCTCTTTTAAATGATTTAAAGAATGTTGATGTTTATATTGACGATGAAGATGAGGCTATGCTATTATTGTGCTCTTTACCCCCTTCATACAAGTCTTTCAGGGAGACCCTAATTTATGGTTGTTGAAACCATTTTTGGAGTTTTGAAAAAAAACAGGAATCAATTTTTCTTTAAAAAATAGGGAGTCGCCACTGATCCTTTTTGTTTAGGTGTGATCAGGTCACCTATAAAAATATTTTGGTCTGCGAAATTTGAGAAGACGGGTTCGAAAATCGGTTACGTGCAAGGAAGGGTTAACACCTTTGCAATGCCCAAAATTGGTACCAAATCGATTAACGTTGTCCTAATGTCGAAAACTTGAAAAATATTTAGGGTAAAAATTTAAAAGCAAATTCGTTAAATTGGGATTGAATCTCAAGATTAAATCGTTTCAAATGAATAAAAGTATCATACCCAGCACGTTAGGATATAATACCTACATACTCTGACGTTGAAATCATCTTTGATCTTCAAAACATATGAAAAGGGTATTTGGTTATTTAGCCAAACGAAAAATCAACACCCAGCACGTTAGGTTGTAATTTTCCGTACTTCTAAACACACAAATATTGCCTTGTTTTTTTTAATATGCAATCTTGAAATTGGTTCAATGTACGTTTTTAACGACAGAAAACATTCAGAAAGAATTCGAGTATATCTAAAACTTGAAAATATTTAGGGGTAAAGAATGTTGGAAGAAAGTTAATAAAATCGGAGTTGAATCTCAAGATTAACTCGTTTCAAAGGGATAAAAGCATCATACCCAGCACGTTAGGATATAACACAATTTAAACATTGATACCGAGATCATCTTTGATCTTCAAAACAGGTAAAAAGGGTATTTGAGTATTTAGTCGAACGAAAAATCGACACCCAGCACATTAGGATGTGATTTTCCGTACTTCTAAACATGCAAATATTGCCTCGTTTTTCGAATATGCCATCTTAAAATTGACTCGATGCACGCTTTTGACGAAAGAAAACATTTAGAAAGGATTTGAAGGCATCCGAGTTTAAAATGAATAATAATAACGATAATAAAAATATGAAATTATTAAGATAATAAAACATCTAGATAATAATAAAAATATTACCAATAATATTCAGAATAATAATCAAAGTAACAATAATAATAACAAAATTAAATTAACAATGACTAAACAATAAAAAGGATTAAATTAAAAGATATTCAAATAATCAGGAGTTAAGGCAGCAAATATTCAAACAACTAGAAAGCAGTGTGATAGCTGGACCAAATTAAAAGCATACATAAATTTCGGAGGTTAATTAAACAATAAAGGCCAAGTATAATGAAACTAATTAAGAATAATATAAAGCTTGAAGGGACCAAACGCAAAATTCTCCATTAATTGCAGAAATGCGCGGATCTACACTAAAATCAGGTCGGTCGGGGCGCTCATACGACGTCATTTCAAGGTTATCAAGCTGAACCTGAAACGCCGTCGTTTCGTCAATGGTTATTCACCCTTTAAAAGCCATCTTAAATCATCTGTTAACCCCCCCTTTTTTTCTTGCGAAACCCTAGTCGCAACTAAAGTTTTTATTCTCCCTCAACCGCAACAAAAAAAACCTTCCGTTCACCACTAAGTCGCCATCGTGACCGGCGAACAGCGGAAGACGAAAGAGGGAAAAATAAAGGGACACTTGTTTACCACCAAATCACCATCGTGTTCGGCGAAAGGCGGTACTCGAGTGGTCTGATTTATCTCCCGACACCGATCTTAAGGTCTCGCTTGCCCACCAGCATCAGCTCCGATTACAACGGAGAAGACAAAAGTAGAACGCTCGGCCCAGGTAAATCCCCCCTTTCCTCCTCCTTTTGTTTATCGTATATCAAAAACGGAAGAGAAAAATAGACACAGAAATGGTTTCGAAAAGAAGAAACAAAAAAAACCAGTCAAAAGACAACCTTTTTGAATATTTTTGCTGTTGATTTGTATTGCTTCCTTACGTATGCATAAAAAATACAGATTTTGGTTCGGCCTCTTTTTATAGCCGACCTAAAAATTACAAATTTTTTCTTTCTTTTATTCTCCTTCCATTCTGTATTTTGCTGTTGTTTTTGTCGTTCTTCTTTTTTTTGCTATTCGTTTGCAGGTACAGACGTGGTCGAGGGATCGTCACGACTTTCGCTGTTGAAGGCGATCTGAATGGCGTCTTGGTCTGAGCTCAGCGTGGATGGAGCGCCAGAAAGTCGAAAGCGAAACACAACAGTCGGTAGCGTGAAGACACGCGGTAGTCCTAGAGTCGCGCGTGGGAACACGCGGTAACCCAAGCGTCGCGCGTGAGAAGTGGCTGCGGAGAAGGTGCCTGAAGGTTCTGGAATCCTATTCTGCTTGGGCCATTTGGGCCGATTCTGAGATTTGGTTTTGGGCCCGTGTTTGTTGGGTTATAAAATTGGGTTTTGTAGCTGGGTAGAGGCTAGGATAGGTTTAGTATTTGGGTTTTAATTTATTGGGTCAGAATTTGGACTGTATTAAAATGACTTTTATTAATATTTTGGTTTATTATTTTGTTTGGTTTTAATTTGGTATGGGCCAGGGCATAAATTGGGCCCTACAATGACAGAGACAAACTCTCGTTCGAAGATGTGAAGGGTCATTTGTTGAGTAGAGACAAACTCGACAATGAGCTTCATTTGGATAACAAGGCAGATAGACAAGCTTCCGTTTTGATAGCATCAAAGAAACGAGACAAAAGGTGTCGCTATTGTAAAAAGTTAGGTCACGTCAAAACAGATTGTTATAAACTGCGAAAAAAAAGCTGTTGAGAGTAACGAGGAAGATGTAGCTGGTGCTAATTTGGCTGATGAAAGCGGTGATGATTTCTTGTTAGTGTCAACGAGCGATAACTCCAAGCTCACGTTCGAGTGAATCCTAGATTCGGGATGTTCTTTCCACATGTGTCCCAATAGAGAATGGTTTTCCACATACAGTTCGGTTGAAGGTGGAGTTGTGTACATGGGAAATGATTCATGTAGTAAGGTAATTGGTATTGGTACTGTTAAAATTAGGATACACGATGAGACGATTAGGACACTCTCAGATGTCAGGTATGTACCTGATTTACGAAAGAATCTCATCTTTTTGAGTATTTTAGACTTGAAAGTATGCCGAATCAACATCGATTTAAGCGGCATTAAAGTATCTCGTGGAGCTTTCGTTTTGTTAAAAGGTAAAAGAAGCGATGACCTTTATATTCGGAAGGTTCTACGTTGATCGGTGAAATCGGACGTCCTCATCCAATTCTGAGTCGAAGTCAACTCATTTAGAGCGGAGGCAACTTGGTCATAGGAGGGAAAAAGGTATGACCATTTCGTTGAAAAGAGGTTCTCTTTTGGATGCAGGTTTTGAAAAGTTAGGGCACTGTGTTCATGAAAATCAAACCCAGGTTAGTTTTGGTTTGGCAGTGTACAAGTCGAAGGCTAGAAGTCTTCCAGTTTCTAAGCACAGATTCGACTCAGTTAATTTCCTGCATGGTTCAAGATAGGCTCGTGGCGGGCTTTGGCAAAGATGGCATTGTGGAAATATGAGTCAAGGTGGATATTTGTTAAGTATGACTCCTATTTCAGTCAAATTTGAAAAGTAATCTTATAGTTAAATTCTGTTTATTTGTTTCAATCAAACACTGATTAGTTTAGATTATTTTATTATTATTTGACCTATGAATTTAGCCTATAAATAGGCTCTTTTACAACCTTAGAAAATACACCCATTAGATATTAGAACTCATAACACATTTATAGAATTTTTGTGTTTATGTTTTGAGGGTTCTTTGTTTTCGGGGTTTAGTTTTTATCTCCATCTTTTGTACTTTTCGTTCTTTTGCCGTTATAGTAAAATTATCTTTGCCCGTGGTTTTTTATTCTATTTGGAAGGGTTTTTCCACGTTAAATTTGTGTGTTCAATTTCTCAATTTATTCCGCTATTTTTCTTATTTCTTAATCGGGTCGATCCTAACATTATACAACCAAAATCGGTGCAGAACTGAATACCATGCTTTTAATTTTTATACAAGCTTGTTGAGCATTGAAGCTTTTTTGGACTATATGTGGCCATGAATGGATTGAGCCAGTTGAGAAGGGGCACACAGTCTCGTTAATTTCTCTAGGTCATGAAATGGGAAGCATTTTTATATTTAAAGTTATATAATTTTATTATTATAATTAAAATTAGCAAAATAATTTATTTCACCCTCTAATTTTATAAAAAGAATCATTTTAACCCTCCATTTAAAATTTTCATCTTTTTTAGTCTTTAAACTTACTTTTTTTTAATCACCTTAAAATAAATAGAATAGTTAATGTTTTTTTAACTTTATTGACATTTCATACCGTGAATAGCATGTAAATATTTAATTAATTTTTAAAATTTAAAATTTTAAAATTTATAAAAATATTTTAAAAATTAAAGTCATTAAAATTATTAAAAACTATAAACATTATAAAATATTTTTAAAAAATTAAATCTTAAAAATAATTTAATACGTATGTGTCATCTAGGTCGATTAAAATATAAAAATTTAAGGATTAAAATATGCAAAAATTAAATAAAGAATTAAAATATTTTTTATAAAATCGGAGAGCAAAAAAAAATCATGATACCTTAAAAATTTTACACTATACTAATAAATCACACAACTCAATTGGTTATATTTAAATCCAATTTAACTCCGAATGATAAAATTGAATGTGTTAATCTTGTCATTATTTTTATAAAGGATAGAAGTAAGATTTGTCAATGGGGTCTTAACTCGATTGGTATAGACATTGTTATAAGTGTAGAAGATTATAAATTTAAATGTAAAAAAGCTCATTACACTCTTATTTAATGGTTGGAGGGATAAATTAAATTCAATATTGGTATTAACTAACACAATTTTTTTTACCAATACGTTGAAGGTAAAAGATGGTATTTACTCTCTTATTCTCACCAGACACAGATTATTTTGTTTTTCTGAGAACCCATTAAAAAGGGTCAGAGGTCCAATTTTTTCTAAGAGAAAAATAAATAAATGAAATTTGAGGTCCAAACCAATTCGGTATCTAATACCAAAGCTATGGGTTTTGTCTTTGGTCCAAACCAAAGCAAGTCCACCTTAACCAATCAAAAACTAAAGGCTGAGTATGCAAGAGCCAAGATGAGCCCAAATTCTTCATCGTACTTATTTCATTTCAATTTTTTTTATTTTAATTTTATATATCCTTGAAGAAAGCCGAAGATAAGGATTTAAAGCCCCACCTTTCGTTCTTCTTCATATGATGAATAGCCTCTATCACCAAACAGCACCTTGGGTTTTTCTCTGATAGTAAGCTTTATCTCTTAAATAGGTATAGTTTTTACTTGGTCATAAGCTAACGGGTCATTGTTTTTGAAGTTAACTTTTTGTTTTTCTGCCACTTACTGATATTGGGTTGTCGTTAATTTTTCCTAGTTTTGGTTCTCTTTAGCCAGAGTTACGTGACGTATGGATTTTTATGGTGTTTTGGTAATGAATCTGCTTTGCTTGTTTAGTTAATTGGGAGGGAAATGTTGGCTTTTATTTTGTGAGTGAAAAATTCTATTACTTATAACGGTGACAATAATGTGTATTATACAATCCATTTATTTAAAACATAATAAAGAACAAAAACAGTGAAGAAATGAAATTTTAATACGGAACTCATCTATTATATTAAGCTAGAATTCTGGTTTGTTTTCATCCAAGTGTTTTATTGGTTCATAATGAACTTTATAAGAATTGCTCATTGATAGGTGCTGCTACTTTATAGAATCTTATTCAGATGCACAATGTTATAGTTTGGATATTGTTTCTTTCCCCTTTAGAAGGAAAAGAAGGAAAATTTGTTAAATCTATTTCTGTTTGTAGTTGATGTTTTTATCTGAAGGTAGAGATTTTTCCCAGTTGCTAGAACTTTTATATGAAAGAGTTATCTGTGTGTTGCGGCTCTGAATTTTTAATATAGGCCAAATAGGCACAAAACATGCCTATTTGAGAATTTGAAATATGAACTCCCCAAGTCCTAATGCTTTGTGAAATATCTAGGACAAACAAGGTAGATTATCATCTAAATCAGTCTTTAATTTCAGGAATGAATATATGGAAAATAGCTAATAAACAGGTACAACCAATTATGCCTGTTGTATAACGCCCGTAGTTGAACATGAAAATTAGATTTGCATGAAAAACTTAAATCACCGGAATAATGGCTGGGATTGAAATATCTGTTTGGTGAACTAAATTACAATTTCTTTCTGTATTTATAGACGATGGTAGTGAAATTGGTTTGAGTATGACTGTTTCTAGGACATCTCATGCCTTCTTGCGAACTTGGGAAATTTATGTTTTTGAGCATATCATTCATGTTCTTGCAGGTGAAGATACAGATGAAAAATCTATTTTAGTGTAGACTGTAATTTTCGCTTTTCAATCAAGTCAACATGACTCCTGTGATCCCATGTTCTGTTATCAACATTACATTCATCCCTGGAGCTGCCTGTACAGTAAGGAAGAACACTAGTTTGACAAGATGCAGTTCATCAAGGAAACACACGAGATATGCTTTACCCTCTCAGAGATTCATCCTACCTCTATCAACCTCTGTTACTTCATTTAGAAAATACGGAACAGGGTATGCCTTACATGGAAAACTGGGAATTTGTTTATCAACCACAGGGACTGATGTAGCAGCGGAGGAATCCGATTCGTCTGTGACAAAAGTTTCCAGTGGAGGATCCGAAATACCTTCAGATGCAGTTGAAACAAGTGAAGATTCGACTGGCCAACCAGATTCTACTCCTCCAACTCAATCAAAACGAGCAAGACCTGTTAGGAAAAGTGAGATGCCACCTGTAAAGAATGAGGAGCTTATTCCTGGTGTAATGTTTACTGGGAAAGTAAGATCAATCCAACCATTTGGTGCTTTTGTTGATTTCGGAGCTTTCACAGATGGACTAGTGCATGTTTCCAGGTTGAGCAACAGCTTTGTTAAGGATGTTGCAAGTGTTGTTTCTGTTGGACAAGAGGTGCAGGTGAGGTTAGTTGAAGTAAACACTGAGAATGGGAGGATATCTCTTTCCATGCGTGAAAATGATGATGCTAGTAAGCGCCAGCCACGGAAAGATGGTCCTGCCAGTACTGATAAGGCAAGGCTTTCCAGGAAGAATGCTTCAAAGTCCAGCTCAAAAAAAGATTTCAAAAGCTCAAAATTCGTCAAGGGACAAGAACTAGATGGTGCGGTAAAGAATTTAACTAGGTCTGGTGCTTTCATATCTCTCCCCGAGGGGGAAGAAGGATTCTTGCCCCAATCAGAAGAAGCTGATGACGGACTTATGAGCATGATGGGGAACTCATCACTGCAAATCGGCCAAGAAGTCAAAGTTCGTGTGCTGCGCATCACAAGGGGACAGGTAACCTTGACAATGAAGAAAGAAGAGGATGACGACAAATTGGACTCACAGCTTAGCCAAGGTGTGGCGTACGCTGCAACAAATCCCTTTATGCTGGCTTTCCGTAAGAATAAGGAGATTGCTACATTTTTGGATCAGAGAGAAAAGGCAGAGAAAGTAGAGGTTCAACCGGCAGCTAATGTGGAGACAACCACTGTCTCTACTGCAGTGGATGAAACAGTGGTAAAGGAAACAGATACAATAGCTGAGATGGCGAACAAGGATGAGGAAACTGCAGAGAAGGAAATAGATGACAGTTTTGAAGCGTTGTCTCCTGAAAGTAGTGGACAAGTTCCTTTGGCGGATGTTGTGGAAAGTGATGAAATAGCTGGATCATCTGGAGAAGTAGTTGACCAAGTGACTTCCGAAAATTCAGTTGATGAAGAGTCTACACAAAAAGATGTAGTACAAGAGGAAGTTCCCCTAGCTGGGGATGAAACGTCGGTTGCTGCATCAGTTCAGGAGGAAGAAATCGGAAGTATTCCCGAAGAGCAGGTAGAAACACCTCTAGCTGAGGATAAAACTCCCTTTGCTTCATCTGTTCAAGAAGAAGAAATTGGAGCTGTTCCGGATGAAAATGGCAATGTTGCTAGTTCAGTTGTACAACCAGATGTTACTGATCCCAAAGATGCCGAAGGTAGATAACCATTACACTGCTAGCAATCCTATTCTGTGAGAAATTCATACCCTATTTTCGTTATTCTGCACAAAATGATAATTGCAAACAAAGTATCTGTGGTTTTGCGTACATACACAGAACAAACAGACATGTAATTACTGTCTGATTTCTTCAATATTAATGAGGGCAAAAAATCTATTTTTAGACTGTTTCTTTTCTAAGAGGGATACAACTCAGAAGTTCTATTAAATGAATAGTTGCTGAGTGAAAAATAACCTTTTATAATGTACTCTTTTTTTTTTTTTTTTCTTGAACCGCTTTGGAGTTGACACATATCAACTTCATTAGTTCATTTCCTTCTTTCTTTTGTCAATGTTTGAGGAGTAAGTTTTTAATGCAATAGATGACTTGTGTCATGTCATAAAGTTGTCATTTCTAACTAAGCAATGGTTCTATGTGGAAAAAAAAGAGTTAAAGAGTGATTGAGGATATGTTTTCTTAGTTCATTTTGTTTTACATATATATATTACTATTTCTTATTGCTGATTTTGTGCAGATACAGTGGAAAACGAGGCAAGTCCTGATCCACCTCAAGAATCAGCCGATGATCAGATTAAGTCTTCAGGAAGTGAAGCAGTTGAAGAAGTAGAAAATCAACCTGAGGATACCAAGGATGAAGTGCAAATAGAGACACCAGTTTCTAAGGATGAAATTCCTTCTACTTCTAAAGTTGAAGAAGCAGACTCTGCACCTCAAAAGAACGATGAGGTTACTAATTCAAATGGCTCTATATCCAAGGAAAATGTGACTACAGGTTTATACTTTCATTTTGACAATTTTCTACATATTAAATGCATCTTATAAACTTTTGAGTTAAGTTCTAATCCGAAATGGAAACTTTAAAGCTGTAAAATTGTGTTGTTTGTCTGTACTTTTCAATATGAATATATACTTAAATGATATGAGATAACCACTTGATATATAAGAACCCCAAAGGCAAACACTTTTAATAAAATATTATGCCAAGTCAAATACAACATTCAATTTTGATTGATGGGGAAGTCTGTGTTGAGGCATTTATGATATTCATATTTTTGAGACATTATGTATTCCTTTGTTATTGATTCATATGCATTAACAGCAGCAACTATATCACCGGCTCTAGTAAAGCAGCTCCGTGAAGAAACCGGAGCAGGAATGATGGATTGCAAGAAAGCACTCGCAGAGACTGGAGGGGATATTGTTAAAGCTCAGGAGTTTCTCCGCAAGAAAGGCTTGGCAAATGCGGAAAAAAAATCCAGTCGAGTCACTGCTGAAGGAAGAATAGGTTCTTACATTCACGATGGCAGGATTGGTATCCTAGTAGAGGTTAACTGCGAGACAGATTTCGTCTCACGGGGTGACATTTTTAAAGAGCTTGTTGATGATCTAGCCATGCAGGTTGCTGCTTGCCCTCAAGTACAATATCTTGTTCCAGAAGACGTTCCTGAGGAGATTGTAAACAAAGAAAGAGAAATAGAGATGCAAAAGGAAGATCTCTTATCTAAACCAGAACAGATTAGATCAAAGATTGTTGAAGGACGGATACAGAAGAGAATTGACGAGTTGGCTTTACTTGAGCAACCCTACATTAAGAATGACAAGATGGTGGTGAAAGATTGGGTAAAGCAGACTATTGCAACCATTGGAGAGAACATAAAAGTGAAAAGATTTGTGAGGTTCAATCTTGGAGAGGGGCTGGAGAAGAAAAGTCAGGATTTTGCTGCTGAAGTGGCTGCCCAAACCGCTGCAAAACCCATTTCTACCGCTGGAAAAGAGCAATCGACTTCAGTGGAAGTCAAGGAAACTGATGAGAAGTAAGTTGCTGTTTCCATGGCTCTCATTTGTTACCAATCCATTATCATTTCTTTAGGTTGTTTATATACACCCATTTCTCTTTGCAGACCAAAAGCAGCTGTCTCCGCCACACTTGTTAAACAACTACGTGAAGAAACAGGAGCCGGGATGATGGACTGCAAGAAAGCTCTGTCTGAAACCGGAGGTAATCTTGAGAAGGCTCAGGAATACCTTAGAAAGAAGGGCCTATCAACTGCTGACAAGAAATCCAGCCGGCTCGCTGCTGAAGGCAGAATTGGTTCCTACATTCATGACTCGAGGATTGGTGTACTAATTGAAGTCAACTGTGAGACCGACTTTGTTGGTAGAAGTGAAAAGTTCAAGGAGTTGGTTGATGACCTAGCAATGCAAGTTGTGGCCAGTCCACAAGTGCAGTTTGTATCCATTGAAGACATTCCGGAGAGTATCGTGAGTAAAGAAAAAGAGCTGGAGATGCAAAGAGATGATCTCGCATCTAAACCAGAGAACATTAGAGAGAAAATAGTGGAAGGCAGAGTTTCAAAGAGGCTTGGAGAGCTTGCCCTTTTGGAACAGCCCTTCATTAAGGATGACAGTCTGTTGGTTAAAGACTTGGTAAAGCAAACTGTTGCAGCACTTGGAGAGAACATAAAAGTCCGAAGGTTTGTTCGATTTACGCTTGGAGAGACAACTGAAGATACCAAAACAGGAACTGAAGCATGAGAAAAGGAGCTTCCATTGGCATCCAGTGGGAGTAATGGGGGTAGGAATTAATTTTGGACGAGAGAATAACTTGATTCTTTTTTGTAGTGGCCTTCATTGTATGCTTTAATTGGCCCTTAAGGCTTACTGTTTGATTTTGTAAGTTGAGAACTGTTTCTTCAGTTTATTTGTGCAAAATGGAAAAACTGAGATAAACGAGGAATTATTAAATTAGCTAAAAAGCTGGTCTGTAATTCTATTTTACACGAATTTTTCTTTGTTTCTAAGAATACTTGTGTCAAAATTATTTACTCTCAACTCAACATGATATATAATATAATAAATGAGTTTGTGTCAAACATGCTTTTAGGTCTTAAAACACATATTGGACGCATGCCCAAATTAACATGCATTATAGGATGTCCAAACTTGCATTGGAGACATACCCATATCATCCCAGGCAAAAAAAATGCAAACAAAATTGTCAAAGACATGCGAGAACAAAGTATCTAAAACTTCCCAGGTTATCAAAGCATCTGATACATAGAGATTTGATCATGTGTTTCATACTAACAAAAAATAAACAAGAGTCGTTGGGCGTTATCATCAACTATAATGCTAAGTTGCATCTGTGAATCTGTTTCACCCTAATCAACCACACCAGTGACCCCAACCTAGACAGCAGTCGAAAGAGGATTGTTCTTTACGAATGATTTAACTGCGTGATATGTGCTTCATGCATGGTCTCAAAGTGCACTTCGGCAGCTAATTGTCCTTTACCTGACTCCTTTTGGGTACAAATCGCCATAGATCTACAGCAATATCTACCTCCTTTTTCTTGTGAAACTTGTATAGTTGAGGAACATCAAAACGGAGCTGGAGATAGATTGGGGGAGTGAGATTGGGATAAGAGAAGACAAATAACAGCAATAAGGCAAATATTTACTGAAAAATAGAGTAACAGCAATTTGGCAGCATTAAAGAAAAAGAAACACACACACACATGCCCAACCCCAGACCATTCTCACAGCTTATCGGCAAGCCATCCAAATAATCTCCTTTGAGAATGTGTATGCACGGTGACAGCATTTTATGGTTCATAAGAGAAATGTAATCAGATTGAGAAGCTAGTTTTACCCACCTCACACAAGACCTCAGCGCTGCTTGCATTTAAGTCCCTCAAGGAGGTCCTTTTGATATACTACAGTGAAGAAAAGACAAAATATCACAATTCTTAGTCATGTTAAAATCCTTCTGCAAACAGAACAGGCAACTGATATGCCTTGGCATAGAAGAAATAGACAACATGAGACAAATCCATGAGATATTACATTTGAACCAAATGAATAATGTCGCTAATTAGCAAGCAAATATACGGAAGTAGAAAAGACAGTTTTGATAACCATAATCAATTGAAGATAATTATGAGCAAAATACTAATTTCTCTACGATAAGGTGATTACTGTGAACTCCATAGGGTAGAGGAAACTATTGAGTACATACAAAAATATAGACTAACTAATACATGAAATAGCAGAGAAGGAACCTTTGTCAAAGTTAATGAATAGTTAATTTGCTATTTTAGCTTTAAATCCGACACTTGCAGAAAATAAATCAAGGGCACAGCAAGCATTACTAATATATTCCTATTCAACTAGTAGAAAATTCAAAGCAAATTACTTACATCTCTTGTTGAGGTCTTATGCAAGGAATAAACAGCTTGAGAAGCTACCTGACACAGACACGATGTGGACAATATGCCTATTAGATCCAAAAAAAAAAGGTGGACTGAAAAATCTTGGTTTTGTCACTAGCTTTACCTTCAATGCCACAAATAGAAAATCCATGTCAATACCCTTCTTTCGAGTTCCAAATGGAGGATTCATCACAACAGTATCAACAATTTGACCTAAACATGGAGTGAAGCCATAAGATGAAGAAAGAAGTCACAACTTAAGATTAAGAAACAGTCTATAGAACATACATGCTATTTTAAACTTATAACTTTCCTACTATCTTTCTCTTGATTGATTCAGTATACATGAGATAATGGCCAGAAAGAAACAGATACATTCAATTTATTGCATCTTCCATGTGAAAATATATTGAAGTCAAAGAAGAAACAAATTGAATTATCGTAATGCCATGTCGCTATAAATCCAGGCATGAAAATGACTAGCTATACACTTCCTATATATTTGATTATCCAAAAAATTCCTCCGTGCCAGAGAAACACTGGTGTCTGCAAACTAACCATAGATTCTATAGCTTAAAGAGGATAGCTTTTCCATATCATTATTAGAATGACTGGTAATATTTTCCAGGAAGAATCAAGTATAGTGATTATGCTTCAGCTCCGGAGACACCGAGGGATACAGAGGAAAAGAGAGGGGAAGGAACTATTACCTCTCCATCCTAGGTTACTGATGTCACATCGAACAAAATCTATGTCCAACTGCAGTTCAATTAAGAAAGCAACATAAGGAAGATATCATAAAACATGTAAATTACTAAACAAATAATGAAACTAACTTGGTGATATCAAAAGTGAATATCATAGATAGACAGGTAAAGGAGAAAAAGATGTCAGAATTTTGTGACTCGGGCCAATACAAGCTCTAGACTTTACTACTACATCAAAATCAATAAAGAGGAGAGCACCTCAAGATCTTCTGCATTCATTGAAGCTATTTCAAGAGATTGAGGATCAATATCAATGCCAATAACCTGCCTATTCCACGCAACAAAACGCCCACATTAAACTAATACAGATAGTTTTCTTCTCTGTTCTGTTTCTCGAATTCAGGTCAAGGAATTAACAAAGACAAGGGAAGAAACAATGAGAGAAAAGGGTTTACTTACTCAGCGCCCAAGAGAGCAGCAGCAGCACCTAGAGTGCCACATCCACAACCAAAATCTGCTACCACTTTGTTGCTAATATCATCAAATGAATTCTCAGCCTAAAGAAAGAAAACCCAAAAACAAGAAACAAGGAAGAAAAAGCTCAATACTACCCAACTAGTCATTAGCACGTGAATAGGGGGAAATAAAAGAAGATTACTTCGTACAGTGTAAAGCAAGCGAGAAGCGATATGAGGTCCAGTTGGGTACTGTTCCAGCTCCACCTGCATTGAATAAAACAGAACCCACCATAAGCAGATTCGATAACTACTTCCATATTAACAAATTTCGGGTTTCTTTTTGGGGGGAATGAAACAAACGGAATAGAAGACCTTTGGGGTACTGAATTGTTGAAGATCGCCTAAGAGGGTTTCTAGTTGTTTCAGCTTCATTCTTTGCTTTTATAGGAATCCCTTTTAACAAATAAAAGTAGAGACAAGAAGAATAAAAAATCCTTCCTCTTCCTGCTGATGCTTCTTCTTCTTCTTCTTCTTTCTTTAATAAGCCAAACACCCCTTATGTTAGTTAGGATATACTGGAATTTCAGGTTTTGAAATTACAATACTAGGTTTTCAAGTGGGTGATTTACAATGTATATGCTGATTTTTATTATTTTTTATTTTGATAAAGCCTGCTGAAATCTATAGGTCGCCTTTTCACCGTTGTGTTACTAAATATTGATAATTTGGCTTTTTTCTTTTCTTTTTTTTTTAATTTTTTATCAAAAGGGTAAATGTTAATGGTTTTTTTTCTTAGTTGTGAGTTAGATTTCTCTCTTTATATTTCATTTTTATTTCATGTGGTTTTATGCTTAAGTTTGATTTCTTTGATAAAATAACATGAAATAAAAAATATAAATATTAGTAATTGATGAATCGAACCCAGTACTTAAGGACAAAAACACTAATATCTAACCATCTAACCAAAATAATTAAATTGTTAATTTTAGTAAAAACGTGTCTTGTATGACGTGTTTTCAGCTGACGTGGCTAAAAGCAAGCCCTGTAGAACGCATTTTCGCTACCACACAGTGAAACGTACTCTTTAGGAAGCGTTTTCTTTTTTCTCTCCCAAAACAACGCAAATCGATAAATTTCAAAAATTTCAGTACACTTTCTCAAATTTTTTTTAGCATATATGCAAAATTTAGCCTTTTAAAGGCCTTTCCCTTTTCTTTTTTCTTTATGCAAGGGAAATTGGTATATGGCATCAGTTGGAAAAATAGATGTTCGATAGTGCTTTTTTCTTATCATCAGTTGGAAAAATCTCATTTTGAAAACAGTTTTCTTGTATAGTAAAAAATTAAAATTTTGAAAATCAATCTTGTTTGTGATATTTATAGCAATAAACTTTAACTGAATTCATACATGTGTTTTCGGCTTAGCGGACGTTTGTTGTTCGCAACTTTCAACCAAACAATATTCTCTATTATTCTCGTATAACGAACTACTTCGAGTGCGGGCTCAAACTAATTGAATCAAAACACAGAACTAGAAAAAAATTTCTCTCTCTTTGGAGAAAAACGAAAATTCTCTCTTCTTAATAGAAATAGGTAGAATTATTATTCCGGAAAAATATATGTAATAGTTGAGAATAAATTCTCTCTATTTTTTAGCAGAATAACAATCTCTCAAAGTTGTGTTTATAGCTCTACGGATGCCATCTATTTATAGGAAGAGAAGGTAGAACACTTGTTAAGTTGTAGTGGTTTATTTCAAATAGGAAAACAACATCCTACTTAGAATAGGATTAGTGTAACACCCCTTACCCGTAATCCCCGCCAGAATCGGGCACGAGACGTTACCGAACAATTTATCTGATTGCCACTTAGGCTCAACTTGACTACTCTTCTCGAATCGTTTCAACTAATTCACACTCAACCTATGAGATCTCAATCGTACCTACGAGAACTCTCGGGACCATATCGAAAGTCTTACGGTCCATAAAATTTCTTTTCATATAAATAGGGAGTGCACGCCCGTTCTAGATAATACACACGCCCGTGTGTAGTCACACACGCCCATGTGTTCACACCGTGCCCAAAAACCCCAACATTCTGCCAAAACTCACACGGCTAGGGCACGCCTATGTGAAATGGGGGCACGCCCGTGTACCCTTACAACATGCCTGTGTTTTCCAACCGTGGGAAGTTACTGACTAATTTAGCACGGCCTGGACACGCCTGTGTCCCTACCGTGTGTCTTACACGATTCATGCACACGGTGTGGGATTTGCCCGTGGCCTATTCTAATTAGTAATAATAAGATGTAGGGTTAGCACGGTCTAGACACACGCCCGTGTGTCTACCTGTGTGGCACATGAAGGCTATTTACCAAGCTTCTAACATCCCTATACCTTACTCTACCTGGGTGTATTTGACAAACTAACAAGCCTCTCTTAATCCACATACACTCACATTGATAGCATTGAAATTTCATAAATGATAAAATATGCCATCATTCTTGGCAATTTACAAAATTTATGTCTTAGCAAGAGCCAATACACCTTTGGTCAAAATAACAAAATAATCTAACTAGTCTAGTCCTATACATGCCATATACAAAATCACTAATCTAATTATACCAAAGTAAGCAGATAGTGTGGACGGTCTTCTAGTTATCGGCGCATCCCGACTCGGCTCTTAAGCCCTATAAGACAAGGGAAAAAAGGGGGAGTAAGCTTTAAGCTTAGTAAGTTTACATGTAAACAACATAACATTTTAGTATGTGCTAAACAATTATATAACATTACATACTGAACAAGAAACAATCCACATTCATAATCATGCTTACTCATTTCTTCCATTTCCACATTTCAACCATTTCACAAGCCTAATGTATACATTCATTAACATGTCTCCCCAGACTCAAAGACTACAATGTCACAAAATACAACACGTCACAATCTTTTAATCAACTAATCATATCAAATTACTCGGTGGTTTCGCACTTAGCCCACCATCCGTCTTTATTAGGGTGGTATCGCACATAGCCCACCAAAGAGATTAGTTACGGTGGTATCACACATAGCCCACCAAATGGTAAATAGACGATGGTATCGCACATAGCCCATCGTGATTAAATGTTAAGGTGGTATCGCACTTAGCCCACCGTCAAGTATTGATATAACACACTCACAATTCCTTTCTACTTTCCATACTAGAATTATTCATTAACTACCACTTTCTATCTACTTGAATTATACATGTTATCAATTATGCTATGCACTGATTAACAACCATACTGTACGTGTAAAAGGCATCGTTTACACGTAAACTTACCTTGATGCAAAACGTGTTAGCTAGCGATTCACTCGATCACCTTGCCTTTCCCACGGTCAAGGTTGATTCCGTGCTCTTCTTGATCTATAACAATAAAATTCATTCGTTTAGATCATTCTATGATCATAATACATCAAACTCTACACTTGGGAAAAAATTACCATTTTGCCCCTATACCATGACAAAATTACGATTTTGCCCCTAAGCTCGTAAATCATTTTCACCACATTTTCTAAATAAACAAGCATAGGTGAACATTTATTTCTCTTACATCCACTCACCATTCCAACTATTTCATGCATTTATGACACAAATTGAATCTTTGCATTCAAGCCCTATTTAGGTGTTTTCATGATAACATCATTCATAAAAGTTATTTCTCACCTCCCTAACATTCATTTCTTCCATGAAAACTCAACTAACAACATAATTACTCTCATGGAAAGTCCCTAGACTTTCAACTATATTGCAAATTGGTCCTCTCATTAGCTAGCGTAAGCTTTGGGGACTCCAAAAAACATAAAAATCACTAAGAAAGACCTCTAAAATCACTTCCTTGTAGGGAGATAACTTGGCTGAAATTTTAAAGCATTCAAAACCCCTTTAAGCTTGAAATTTTCGGTGGAGGTGAAGAATGAATAGTGAAAGATGATATCTTTCCTTTTAGCATTTTTTTATTCATCCTTTACCACCTAATGTCACCAAAATTGACTAAAATTAATGCTCTTGTCCCCCTAGCTTCCTATGGCCGGCCAACACCCTCCATATGGCCTAATTTCACTTTAAAACCCTCTAAATTACACTCTATAGCTATTAGGTATCCCTACCTTATAAAATAGAACTTTCGCAGTTTATGCGATTTAGTCCTTTTTTCACAATTAAACATGCTATCACTCAAATTAAAGCACCAAAATTTTCACATAGCCATATATTAATACCATAACACATAAAATAGTACTAAAATAATTTCCTAAACCTCGGATTAGTGGTCCTGAGATCACTGTTCTGACTAGCCCCAAAATCGGGCTGTTACAATTAGAGTGGACGGCACACCCTAGTATTTCTACTAGGGTTGTCACCCCCTTCATGTCCATCAGGGGTTTTTGGGCCTCTATTACATCGGGTCCAATTACGAGTACTTATTGAGTCTTTTTGAACTAATACTCTATAATATGATCCAACTCGATTCAGTTTTTCTATTTACCAAAATAAAATTTAATATTTATATATAAAAGAATTTTCTCCTCTATTTTATCCCCTAGTGAAATTTTGACGATTTTACCCCTAGTAAAATTTTGATGATTTTGCCACTAGTAAAATTTCAAGAAAATATGTCCAATATTTTACAACTTAATATGTTAATTACGACCGAATGATTTATTTTCATTTTCGGGCTTCAAAACAGTCCAAAAACATAAACTTATTCTTCCAATCATTTTTAAGTAATTCATATAGGATTGCAAATGGATCATTTCCATTTTTAGAAACCTACATTCATTTCCAAATGATTTCATTTCTCTATTTCGGAGAAAACAATTATTCCTAAATGTTTCTTATTTCTCATTTCCTATTCATTATGTTCATTTCTATTGAAACATGTAATTCATTTTTGGTTTCGATGAGCTAGCGGAAAGACCGATTGGACATATGTAGTTAAGGCTCAAATGATTTATGATTAAGTTCTGAATTTTCACCTATTAATTATAAACTCATTTAGTCATGAGGACATATGTAGTTAAGGCTCAAATGATTTATAATTAAGTTTTGAATATTGACCTATTAATTATAAACTCATTTAGTTATGAGGTCATTCCACTATAGTATCGTGATTGAGCTCTTCCTAACGACATACCATTACGAAAGCAACTACACAGTGCTCGTCCAATGATCTTATCATAAGTGTGTTACCCTCATAAGATATTCTTGATCTATTTGGGATAATATTCATTCTCCCAATATGATCCTATTTTATCTCATGGTAACCATTACATCTTCCTTCATGAAAAGTCAATCACTATCAAATAGTGATCAAGTTATCTATCACAAAGATGGACGACCCGTGGTCACGTTTACTTTTCATCAAACATGTAATGCCAATGAGAGGATATCATTTAGCCATGTTTTGGGCTATGAATTCCACTATTATGAATGACACTACATACTACAGAAGTCGTACACCTAACGCACCAGCTTTCGGTTCCTTATCTATTTGAACTTAGGTTTTTACTTACATCAGAGTGCACAAGTCACGCATACATATTTCGCCATCCATTAAGGATTTAGGTATGCCACACTTTGAATGTCACAAGTGAATAAATCCATAAATGGATTCAATATCTATTCTGCTTGGGTCCTATTTGATGTACTAACAGTCCAGTCAGTTACATCTTTGTCTCTATCTTCTGGGAGTTATCTATTCCGATGCTCAAGACAAGGCATCTCCTCAATTGGACTTGATAGATGACATATTAGTCTTTTAATCAGTTTGCTCATTTCCAATTAGACTAAGGACATATTTAGGTTCGTCTACTAATAAAAGCTATCTTTTTGTACTACGATCCGACCACGTAATACCGCTTAGTATTAATTAAACATTTTGACAACCAATAAATAACATTTGCTTCCATTTTTATTTACATGCAAAAATCATGTGAGGACAATTATACAAAATATATTAATGTAACCAATGAATTTGTTTTATTAACCAATTTGTTCGAAAAATTACAAGTTTACTTAAACGAAAATACTACACTTAGGGCACCAGATCTAACAGTCTCCCACTTGCCCTAGTAAAGTACATGAGTCTAGTTTCACATTCTTGTGCCCCTCCATATGTTTCCTAAAGAGCTCCCTAGCTAGTAGAGTCTTGGCAAAACAAATCTCTAGGTTTTTCCTCAAATGCAATTTTTTACTACACCCACTAATTTGTCAAACACTTCTGTCTCCCTTATGATACTTTGTATCAATGTGTTTTGTCCTTATGTGGTTTCTTTGAGTTTAGCTATACCAACACTGTTACAATGCCATAGTGCAACACCCCTAACTCGTATCTTTAGCCGAAATAGGGTTATAGAGCATTACCGAAGTTTATGTTTCAAAACTATCAAAAATTTAAAACTTTTAATTCATAACATCAATCATAGCAAAATCAAACAATATCATACATATTGTCTCTTATACGAGCCTTCAAGGCACTAAAAACACATTAGAAACAAGTAGGGACTAAATCAGAAACATATAAAATTTTTAGGGAAAAGGTGAAAATTTTTAAAATACAGGGGTCACACGGCTGAGACACACGCCCGTGTCTTATGCCGTGTAGGTATTCAAAATAGGGACACATGGCTATATCCCAGCCTATGTCCATGCCCGTGTAACCCTCTGACTTGTGTCACACGGCCAAGCCACACGACCATGTGCCAGACCGTGTAACTCTCAAAATGCGACCTTTAAAAACTTATAGGGGACATACGGCCGTGGACAAAAATAGGCATTTCCAAGTTAATTTTCTCACATATAATCAAGCATCCCAAAGTGTATCAAACCATGCAACAACAAGCTATCCAAAGTATATGTTCATACAACCAATATGCCCAAAAGGTACCTGGATCACAACAATTAAACATGTATACAACCATATGCATAGTTTAGCCAAAACTTACCATTTTGTTCACATATCAAATCCACACTCATACTACCAAATTGACCATTTAACATCTAGCACATTAGCCATATATGTCAACTACATTCCATATACCAAAATAACCACATTTAACTATGTCAAAGGACATACCATTACATACATTTTAAATACCATTTCAATGTCCATCATTTAAGAATCATAAAGACTACAAAATCAACCATTATAAGGCCACATACATATATCAAGCTAACAACCATTTCAATCACTCAAAATACCATAATTACAAGCTGAAACATAATGGCTATAATATCAATTGAAACACCTATACATGTGCATATTTAAACAATTATCACTTAACTTGTTTTCATACCAAAACATAACATAATTGATACATAATAACCTTACCATTTTGGCCATTTAAAGATACAAATCTAACCATATCCAGATGGTTCCAACAATCAACATGTATACAAACCATATTTCAATCATGCATATCTATTCAAAACATTTCCAAAGCATGCCATATCTTGACTATGTTGAGGTCAATTCATCATATATCACTTTGGCCATTCAAATATGCTTTAACAAATTATCAAATTAACACATATCAACAAGGCACCAAATGTACCAAGGCTACATCACCCCAAATGACATATACATGTCAAACTCATCAACTAACATTCAACCAATCATCAACCATAAGTCCACCTATACATGCCATTATAACCTTAACCAAGACATTAAAATCTACTGATATAATTGCTAGATAGTGTGGTAAATCTCCGACGAGCTTTCAACTTGATCGAGCTTCTGATAATCTAAAAAGTAAAGGAAAAACAACTACGTAGCAATGAATGCTTAGTAAGCTCATATAAAATTTAGTCATATTAATCCATTTCAAATATGAAATTTATATATATCAAGAATAATCCTACACCAATATTGCAAGATTCATGAAATCATATTCAACAACTCACAAAGTGAATAAATCCATAGCATCACATATACATATCATCCCTAGCGTAGTAAGAATTTATAAAATTTTAAACCCTTTCAAATTTTCTTACTTTCATTTGTATTTCATTACTTTCCATTTTATTTACTTTCTTTAGCTTAAATAACAATATCAATTCAACTCATCATTCTCTTTTTCATTATTTTACACTTCAAGTATGAACTTACTATTTCATTACCATTCCACACCCGTTTCATATGCTTAACACACAAGACATAAGCATGTCATCAACCATAGCCACAAGCTAGTGCATTTAAACATAGTTATTTTGAAATTAACCACATGATAAACCATTTCATAAGAAATTACATAATTTAAACCTTACCACTCTTTTATGAACACATGCATATTTCCTTTTGGGCACTTACCATTTCAATGCATAACTTATAAGTAAGCATAATACAATCCATCCAATAGCTTGACCAAAGCCTAAGCATTTGCACCAAACATGTTAGCAATATAAACATAAGACACATGCAATTTACTCATGGATGATCACAACGTTTAAACATGTAACATATGAATATATCATCCATCTCAACTTACATTTATCCATCTATCACCAATTCAATGCAATTCATATATGAACATGTCTTAGTTCATATCAAACTCTTACCATTCCTTTCAAATCATGCCTGTTGAGCCGTTTAGAATACCGTTGCATACCCGGGATAGCTCACACATAGTGTGCTAACTCATATAACTGTAATCTATCAATTCATGTACATGTATGGTCACATGAGCTGCGAATCAAAATGCTCACACGAGTTGTGAATCAGAAACCTTTTTAAAAATTTGTCGGATTTGGTGGCCCTGAAACCACTATTTTTGACACCATTAAAAAGTAGGCTATTACACAGCTTTTTTATACCACATATTCAACCCTCCATAGTGAAGTTAGCAGTGTAACCCTGCTTGACACTTATTCACACTATGACCCTGTCGTTTAGGACAAAAGCACATTCCAACGTCGACTTCCTTGAATCTCAACATGTTTGGAAGTTAGAATCAGTATACCCAATAGGAGTGAGATCTCTTCTGGAATACAAAAGCATATAATTGATAAACCGTAAAAGTAACATATTTTAACCCCATATTTAGTATGCTTTTAGGATGATTTAACCCTGATTTATGTAAAAAGGTGCTTTTAATCCTTTCTTTTCATATTTATACTCAATAAAGCACTCGAGGATGAAAAGAACAAGAAACAGGCTTAAAACGGGCCAATTTGGGCCAAAAAAGAAATCGACACTACCTAGACTTCAAGCCACATAGTCGTGCTTCGACAATTAACTAAGACACGACCATGCCATAATTTACACGGTCGTGCCCCAATCGACAGAATCGAGACACGACCCAACCACGATTTACATGGGCGTGTGCCATGGCCGTGCCCCTGTTACGGGAGAGAGCAATTTCACTCAAATTTGGATACTTAGAGCCAAAGAAACACTTTCCAAAGCTTATTCAAATACCAAGTAAGAAGCAGACTTAAATTAGGACACTTAGAGGCCAAGTAAAGCATTACAAGAGCCTATATAAACACCCTAAGTGTATCCTGAAAGGGGGGAGGTGAGCTAGGCCAAGGAGCCGAGCCAAAAGGATCACATTTGTGGGAATCATAGAAGATAGCCAGAAGATCCATCTCGAAGAGCCGAAATTTTACTCAAGACGGTATTTTTCTCCTTCAATTCCTCTAGGGGGTTTTAGGAATTTCTTATGTTTTTTTTATCTTTTCTCTTGAGATGTTTTTATTCATTATGAACTAAACCCTTCAGATGCCTAAAGGGGATGAAACCTAGACGAATTTTGTTATTATTTTCTGAATTATATGATAAATACTTAGTTTGTTCTTAATTATGTTGCTTAATCTAAATTTGATGTGCTTAGGTGGAGGAGGAATAGACCCTGCTTAAGAGTAGATCTAGCATAATTAAGCGGAGTTTATCGAACGCCTAGAGATAGGGTTACGAGATTTTATCGGATTAGGGTGAAACCTAATATGGGAATCCATTGATCGATTTACTACTATTCTAGGGGGTTATTATAAGCGAACGAGAGTTCCACTAATTAACCTAGGGTTAGACGTTATTCGCCTCGAAAGAGGGTTTAATATAGGTTAGGGAGTCCTACGGATCAAGCTAAGTAAAGAAATCATATGATTCAGTAATAAGTAACAAGTGAAGTCTAGGTGGATTCTTCTTGAGGGTATCGTCGTAATCAATTGAGTTTGTTCAAGTTATTTCCCAATTCGTTCTTTTTGTCTTTGCGTCTTTAGCTTAGTAGTCGTTAAACTAGATTAAATTAACCAATCACTCCATATTTTAGGCTAAATAATAAAAAGAAAGTGAGTATTAGTACTTTTAGTTCCTTTGGGGATGGCTGTCGATTCCACCAATATAAACCTACACTTAGTTGCAAATTTAAGCAGTATAGGGAGTAGGGTCGATCCCACAGAGATTGGTTTTACTAGAAAATTGTCTATCTCTTGACCAGATTAATGTCTGGGCAATTGTCGTGCCCGCGACGTTTGGGGGGGAGTAAAATATTAAACCTGAAATAAACACAGAAAATAAAAACGTAAAAAGTAATAGACTAAATAGGAAAATAAAATTGAAATAATCTAAAAAGAAATCTATTAAACTTAGCTCAGCCTTAAGCGTAGGTTTTTCCGTCTTTGACCCGATCCTCGAAAATAGATGAACTCGTCTTTTCGATAAGCTAGTTATAGCTACCAAGGACGCCTCGAACACCAACTCTTCCTTGTGTAAATTAGTTATGGAACGTCCTATAACTAAACCTTACCTACCGAACAACCTACGAAACGTTCGTGGTGTAGAACTCCGGTAGCTTTGCGTTCTAGAAGAGCCTAGCTCAAACCAATGCCCTCAAACGTTGGGACATTTAAATCCGGTTACTACTTCCCTTGACGGAACCAAACAGAAATCCCCACTTGGCACGCCAATGTGTTCACGGAAGACCAATTAGACAATCGATCCTTTCGGAGTTCCAACTGTATGTCTAGCTACAATAACTCAAACGACGTCTTTTTTGGCTTAGCATGACTTGACTTTGTGAGTTGACGAAGTCATACTCTCAATTCAGAGAAGTAATAAGTATCGAAAATCAGGAGTTGAATAGCTCAGGTTCGTAACTCACAGGTTTTTGACGGGGTTAATACCGATTTAAAGCTGAAAGGGATTTAGTGTGGCATGGTTTTACTCATGCTTGAAGGTGGTGGAAAGTGTTTTTGGGGAGGATGATGGAAGTTGGATAGGGAAGGGGTTTGGAAGGTAATTAAACCAATTTTGGGGAAAGGAACAAAAGGAATTGAAATGGGCAGATTGTTGGACATTGGCTTGAAGGGGAAAAAAAACAAAAGAAATCCTATTCTAAATTGAAATAGGAAAAGAGAGAAATAGAACTTCAAATAGGAATAGGAAAAGCTAATTGATGATCATCCAATTACAAATAACCCCTATTTATACTAATGGATTTACTAAAAATAGACTTAATTAAATTAATATGAAATCTTAAATAGAAAATAAAAATAAAAAAATAAACTAAAAATAGAATTTTCTATTCTTGGCTTTTTACAAAGTCAAATTGCTTGATGAGTCCTTGGCTTCCTCCATCTTTTTGATTTGGCCCCATTTCCACGATTTTCTTTCAATTTGGCCCTTTATAGCTTGCTTTTGATCAATTGTATGCCTGACAAGATTTAATCATAAAAATACAAATTTAGCAGGATTAATTTAGAAATAAATCGAATTACATACAAGAAATCATGCAAAATAATCATGTTATCAAATCCCCCCTACTTAGCTCATGCTTGCCCTCAAGCATGTTGTTCGTTCAAAAATTAAAATTGATTCCACAATTTATTAAGAACCGAGCCTCTTTTCTGCATCCTTACTCAATGTAAACAACATAGGCAAAAATAATTAAATAAATGCTTAGAATATATAGTTTAATCAACAAGACAAGTTTCATAAAATTCGACATATGCGAACTAGATAATTTCATGAAATAGAGTTTGAATCCAATAAATTCCAAGGCATTATTAATATACTTTTAGAAAAATAAACTAGACATGGTCAAACCTTTTTACGCGAACTAGGATGACAAACCAAGCACCCTATCCCAGTTACTCAGTTCAAACAGTCTTTATTATTGAGCTCTATTAGCAGAATGTTATTAAGTTATCGACTCGTCACTCGAACCTTTTTACGCGGGATGAGATGACAACCCAAGGACCTCATCCCGGTTACTCAATCCGGTCACATTTTCGAGACTTTCACTCATAACTTGAGCCTTTATTTATTTATTTATTTTTCTTTTCTCTTTTTTTTTCTTTTTTTCTCTTTTTTTTCGTGCATAAGAAAATATTTTTCAAACAATCAATTCATGAAAATCTAGTTACATACATCAACCTTAAAATACAAGTGTCGGTTAATCTATATACTTGAGCATTTAAATTCAAAATTTTTTTCCCAATTGTCCATGTTGACTAAGTATGAGATTAAAGGCTCATCATCAAAATAAACTGTTGAATAAATTCAATGCAAGATTGAACATATGCACAGGAGAAACATGCAGCAAGAACTAATCAACCATCCATGCATACTTCATATATATTCATCCCCCCTACTTATTTTAAGCTTGTCCTCAAGCATGCATGTGTCATATTATAGATAAATAAAGAATAAATCAGTAGCTCAAATAAACAGAATGAAAAGTTCAGAGTACTCCCCATGTGTGTCTTCAATGATTTTGTCGATGTTGGGGGTAACGGCTTTGCAGGATATCAAGAATTGTGGAGACTTGATTAAAGTGAACATATACTATGCACCAGGTAGGATTCCAGAAAAGAGGAGGTGAGTCATTAAGACCGCTTAAGTACCAAGCTCTCCCTAGATCCAATTCTAGACATGTATATACCCATTGCCACACCTTAACCTTATAGCAAAGAGGGGGGAAGACGGCGACGGAGATGGTGACGTCGGTGATGGTAGTGCGACAGCAACGACGATGGGTGCTGCGATGGTGATGGAAATGGTGACGACAGCGTGGGTTGGTTGTGGGGGAGAGAGTTTGTTTTGAGGGTGTTTTTGGGTAAGTGTGAATAGGTTCAATGGATGGGTATTGGGTTTGGGTTTTGGTGTTTTATGAAGGTTAAGTAGTTGAGTTTTTTTAGGTAAATATTTGTCACCAAATTAGCATGTCGTGCCCGCGCCACCATTGTTATCCGACTCTCAGAAAAATTCATGCTCTCCATTATTTTCCTAAAAACATCAAATTAACTGAATTAAATGAAAATTTATTTATTTACACCCTAAATCTTACTAAAACTTAAAATTAAATAAATGAAAAGAAATTTGGGTTGCCTCCCAAAAAATGCTTTTATTTAACGTTGTTACCTCGACGACCTTAAATGTCATCCATTTGGCTTATTGAGAATTGATTTCTCCATCTTGTGCACTTGGATGTCCTTGCAGAAATGTTTCGACCATTTTCCACTATCCTTGAAGCCCTTCTTGAGTTCCTCTATCATTAGTGGATTGAGGAGTCTTTGAGCTTCTTCATTCAAGTTTTTATTTTTCTCTGTCGGAATACTTGTACGTTCTAAAAATGATTTCAGCTCTAACTTCGAGGCTTTCATGACAGCTTCACGTACTAGTTTTTAGATTATCGATAATTCCTCTTGCTTAACATCAAGATCAGCATTCCTGCAAGGCATAGTTTGTAACTTATCATTTGGATGTCCCATATCCTCATAAACATTAAACCTAACCACTTCGCCATCAAATTCCATGGTGAGTGTTCCACTCTAAACGTCAATTTTTGTTCGCGCGATACTTAGGAATGACCTTCCAAGAAAAATGTCAGACGGATTAGTTGAGTTATCATCTTCCATATTGATAATGTAGAAATCTGCAGGGAAAACTAATTTGTTAACTTTAACAAGGACGTCTTCAAGCAGCCCTTTGGGATAGATGGTGACACAATCGCCAAGCTGGATTATTACTCCTGTCTCTTTTAAAGGACCCGCGTTAATCAACTTATAAGTAGAATAAGGCATAACATTAATTGAAGCCCCTAAATCACACATGGATTTCTTAATGCCTACATTACCTATCTCACAAGAAATAGCCAACATACCTTGGTCCTTGTATTTTGGAGGAACTTTCTTTTGCAGTACTGCGGAGACATTTTCTCCTACATTTACTCTTTCGTTACCTATCAACCTTCTCTTGCTAGAACACAATTCTTTGAGGAATTTTGCATAACGAGGGATTTGTTTGATAGCGTCGAGTAAAGGGATATTTACCTCTACCTTTCTTAATGTCTCGAGGATTTCTTTTTCCTCCTTCTTTTTCTTATCCTTTGCAAGCTTCCCTGGAAAATGAGGTGGCATCACAACTGGTTTCTGAATTTCTGATTTCGGCCTAGCTGTTGGATCTGTCATTTTCTTTTCCCATTCCTTGTCTTGGCCACAACTTTTGGCTGGCACTGTTTCCATAACCTTATCGCTACGAAGAGTTATTGCACTTACATTCTATAGAGGATTCGACTCTGTCTGGAAAGGTAATTTACCTTGAGACTCCAAACGATTAACTGCCATTGAGAGTTTACTAACTTGATTAGTTAGTTCTTGTATTGATGCATCTATCCTCTATTGATATTTTGTAGCATCGGTGGCAAGTCTTTCCACAATAGCTTCTAGAGATGTGCTCGGCTTGGGTTGTTGTTATGGTGGTTGCAGAGGTCTCAGTTGGTACGATGGATTATATCGGGGATTACCTCCATAATTCAGGTTGGGATGATCCTTCCACCCGGGATTGTAGGTGTTGAAAAAAGGATCATAGCGTCTTTGTGGAGGTCCTGAAAAATCTTCGACAGCATGAACATGTGCCGTTGAATTGTCGTTAAGGATTGGGCACGACTCCGTCGGATGTTCAAACATAGTACAAATTCCACACAGATGGGTTGGGTTTTTCTTTTCTGTAAGCAAAGATTGAATAACATTGGTAAGCTTATCCAATTTACCTTCTAAGGATGAAACGTTTACCCCATTAACCCGTCTTGTGGGTTCTGAATTAGGTCGATACTGTTGAGAATTTGCCGCCATGGTGGATATAAGTTCTCTCACCCTTTGAGGAGTCATATTGACAAGCGCCCCTCCACTAACAGCATCGATCATCTTCATTTCCATAAGGAGCAATCCCTCATAAAAATACTGAAGGAGTGATTGTTCGGTCAACCCGTGTTGAGGATAACTTGCACATAGTTTTTTATACCACTCCCAATAGTCATAGAGCAATTCATTCTCCATTTGGCGAATTCCCACTATGTCCCTCCGAAGTTCAGTTACTCGTGATGCTGGGAAGAAAAGACATGAGATAAGTCATCCCACGTTGTGATAGAACTGGGGGTAAGTAAAATAACCATTCTTTTGCTGTATCAACTAAAGAAAAAGGAAAAGCCCGAAGTTTGATTTCATCTTCGGGTACTCCCTACTGTTTCATGCTTGAGTGGACCATGTGGAACTCTCTCAAGTGGGTATGTGGATTTTCATTCTTCAAGCCTCAAAAAGTGGGCAAAAGGTGAATCAAGACTGACTTTAACTCAAACGGGGTTCCTCCGGTTGGATAGTTGATTCATAACGGTGTTTGCTCGTTGGGAGCAGCAGCTAGTTGACGAATGGTTCGAATCGCCATCCTTTCTAGTTCACCAAGGTTGCCTTTCGATTCTTTTGGTTCAAGAAGTGGTTCGGTCTCAGGTCCAACCACTTCAACTTGTTTCCCACGTCGAATTGCCTCTGCACAAATTGCATCGCTCAACTTTTCAACGTCAGATTCTAAGATCCCTTGCCCTTGTTCAACTTCTGCTTTACTTGCGCGTTTGAGAGCTTCTGTCTCTTTTCGTCGCGTTCGCACTGATTTCTCGATCTCTGGGTTGTATTCAAGATCTCCTAATGAAGATCTGGTCATGAAGACGAATTAAACAATTACAAGTGTTGCCAGCCCTCGGTAACGGCGCCAAAATGATGGCTGTCGATTTCAACAATATAAACCTACACCTAGTTACAAATTTAAGCAGTATAGGGAGTAGGGTCGATCCCACAGAGACTGGTTTTACTAGAAAATTATCTATCTCTTGACTAGATTAATGTCTGGGCAATTGTCGTGCCCGCGACGTTTGGGGGAGAGTAAAATATTAAACCTGAAATAAACACAGAAAATAAAAACGTAAAAATTAACAGACTAAGTAGGAAAATAAAATTGAAATAATCTAAAAAGAAATTGATTAAACTTAGCTTAGCCTTAAGCGTGGGTTTTTCTGTCTTTGACCCGATCCTCAAAATTAGATGAACTCGTCTTTTTCAATAAGCTAGTTATAGCTACCAAGGACACCTCGGACACCAACTCTTCCTTGTGTAAATTAGTTGTGGAACGTCCTATAACTAACCCTTACCGATCAAACAACCTACGAAACATTCGTGATTTAGAACTCCGACAGCTTTGCGTTCTAGAAGAGCCTAGCTCGAACCAATGCCCTCAAACGTTGGGACATTTAAATCCGGTTACTACTTCCCTTGACGGAACCAAACAGAAATCCCCACTTGGCACGCCAATGTGTTCACGGAAGACCAATTAGACAATTGATCCTTTCGGAGTTCCAACTGTATGTCTAGCCGCACTAACTCAAACGACGTCTTTTTTGACTTAACATGGCTTAACTTTGTGAGTTGACAAAGTCATACTCTTAATCCAGAGAAGTAATAAGGATCAGAAATCTGGAGTTGAATAGCTCAGGTTCGTAACTCACGAGTTTTTGACGGGGTTAATACCGACTTAAAGCTGAAAGGGGTTTAGTGTGGCATGATTTTACTCATGCTTGAAGGTGGTGGAAAGTGTTTTTGTGGAGGATGATGAAAATTGGAAAGGGAAGGGGTTTGGAAGGTAATTAAACCAATTTTGGGGAAAGGAACAAAGGAATTGAAATGGGCAAATTGTTGGACGTTGGCTTGAAGGGAAAAAAAAAAAACAAAAGAAATCCTATTCTAAATTGAAATAGGAAAAGAGAGAAATAGAACTTCAAATAGGAATAGGAAAAGCTAATTGATTGATGATCATCCAATTACAAATAACCCCTATTTATACTAATGGATTTACTAAAAATGGACTTAATTAAATTAATATAAAATCTTAAATAAAAAATAAAAATAAAAAATAAAAAAATAAACTAAAAGTAGAATTTTCTATTCTTGGCTTTTTACAAAGTCAAATTGCTTGATGAGTCCTCGGCTTCCTCCATCTTTTTGATTTGGCCCCATTTCCATGATTTTCTTTCAATTTGACCCTTTATAGCTTGCTTTTGATCAATGTATGCCTGACAAGATTTAATCAGAAAAATACAAATTTAGCAGGGATTAATTCAGAAATAAATCAAATTACATACAAGAAATCATGCAAAATAATCATGTTATCAGGGTTCGATAATCCGGTCTTGCCTAAGCTATACTACTGTTCGATAGGTACACTTGCCTTTAAGTCGTTGTCAGAGTTAGTTTCCAGGTTTGATCATTCTATTTATAAATTTTAAAGCTCTGATTTCAGCGATCAAGTTTTTGGCGCCGTTGCTGGGGAACTAAACTATTAATAAAGCTCTATTTTTATTACTTTAGCCATTATTTTTTTATATTTATTTCGCAATTTATTTTATATTATTATTTTTACTAATTTTATTTTTTTTCCTTTTCCTAGTAGGTACCTCTAGTTTATGACTAGACGGAACCCGACAGGACCTCTAGTATACGATAGTGAAATTGAAGCTACCGCTCGAAGAAATCGCAGAGAAATTAGGCGAGTTCTAAATTACACAGAAGAAGAGCTAGAAGATAGATCCAATCCTACTGAAGGGATGGACAAGAATAATCCACCATGAGATGTGGCGGATGCTCCGCGCACTATGTATGATTATGCTAAACCCAAATTGACAGGAGCAAAATCTAGTATTGTTAGGCCTGCTATAGCTGCTAATAATTTTGAATTAAAGCCTAATACAAGACAAATGATTCAATAATTTGTTCAATTTGATGGTTTGCAGGACGAAGACTCGAACACTCATATAGCAAATTTTTTAGAGTTCTGTGATACTTTCAAAATAAATGGCATTTTTGATGATGCCATTTTTCTTCGGTTATTTCCCTTTTCATTAAGGAATAAAGCCAAGGAGTGGTTGAACTGGTTACCACGAGGGTCAATCACTACATGGGAACAAATGACCAAAATTTTTTATTAAAATATTTTCCACCGGCCAAAATGGCTGAATTACGGAATGATATTTCTTCTTTTGTGCAGATGAATTTAGAGACATTATACGATGCATGGGAGAGATACAAAGATCTCTTGAGGAGATGTCCACACCATGGATTACCATTATGGCTTCAAGTCCAAACCTTCTACAATGGTGTAAATCCCTCAACGAGACAACTAATTGATTCAGCCGCCGGTGGAACCTTGAATAATAGAACTCCTGAAGCAGCCTACGAATTCATTGAAGAGATGTCATTGAATAATTATCAGTGGCAGGTTACAAGGACAAAACCGACAAAATCAGCCAGAGTCTACAGCATTGATGCAGTAACCATGCTATCAAATCAGGTAGAGATGATGAATAAAAAGCTTGACAGTTTATGTTCTTTGCAGGTACACCCAGTCATGCAGCGCGACACAAGTGGAACTGTGGCGAATCCTGAGTACCCACCCTACCAACCAGGAGCAGAGAACGAATAGATGAACTATATAGGTAATAATTTTAGATCCAATAATAATCCTTATAGTAATACTTATAATCCAGGTTGGAGGAACCCCCAAATTTTTCATGGGGAGGTCAAGGAAATCAAGGAAATCAAAGACAGCAACCTCCTCAAAACTTCCAAAATCAGCCTTATCCATAAGAGAAGAAACCAACCCTCGAGGAGATGCTAGCAAAATTTTCGGCAGGCACAGAGAAACGTATCCAAGAAACTGTAAGAACAATCAAAAGCAATGAGAGCCGAATCGGGGAAATTTCTAAGTCAGTCAAGGAAGTCACCAATGCAGTTGAACAACTTGCAAAGCTTATGTCAGATCGACTGCAAGGACGTCTACCAAGTAACACTGAGATTAACCTTAAGGAGCAAATTCAAGCCATCATAGCTCAGGACAATAAGAAGTCAGATGAACCCAAGCCGACACTAGAAAACAAGGTAGACAAAGGTAAATTAGAGGTAACACAAGAAAAGCCAAAACCGGTAATCAAGGAGTTCCAACCTCGCATACCTTATCCCGAAGCGATAGAAAGAGATGATTCAGAGGAACAGTTCGGTAAGTTTCTTAAACTCTTAAAGAAAATACATATTAACTTACCTCTTCTTGAAGCTCTTTTTCAGATGCCAGACGCGAGGAAATTCTTAAGACAGTTCATGACTAACAAACTCAAATTAGATGAAGAGAACCATGTGGAATTAAATGCAACATGCTCAGCAATGTTACAAAATAAACTACCGTAGAAACAAAAAGATCCAAGGAGTTTTACAATTCCATGTTTGATTGGTAGTTTAACTATTGATAATGCGTTAGCTGATTTAGGGGCAAGTATAAATGCCATGCCTTATGCATTGTTTAAACGACTAGGTCTAGGAAAGCCCAAACAAACTAGGATGAGTATTCAATTAGCTAATAAAACTGTTAGAATTCCTAGGGGCATTATTGAAGACGTTCTAGTAAAAATCGATAAATTTGTTTTCCCAGTAGATTTTGTTGTTTTAGACATGGATGAGGATAATTCAATCTCTTTAATTTTAGGAAGACCTTTTCTAGCAACTGCCAAGACTAAAATTGATGTTGCCACAGGCGAACTCATACTTTGTGTAGGTGACGAATCAATCAGTCTTCAAGCTCTTGACTCGGCCAGGATAACAATCGATGAAGGTAAGAAAGATAACCAAATTGATAACCAAATTATACAACTTTCATAACAGGAAACACCACAAGAATACAAACCTGAGCCGAATCATGGACCCCAAACCAACAAAGAAGAGGTACATAAGGAACAAAGCCTTAGGGAAGACAAACTAAAAGAATGGAAGACACATTTTAAAGAAGAGCCGGATCCACATGAAGTAAAACCAGAGGAACCACCAGAAGAGCTCGTAGGAACATCAAACCACTACGAAATAGGAGACAAGCTTCTGTTAGACAAAGTAGATCTGCACATCACCACAACAGACCTGAAGACAAAGGGAGAAATACTTCTTAAGGTACACGATATCTTCCCCCATGGAACAGTCGAGGTAAGCAATCCAACATTCGGTACTTTTAAGGTAAATGTTTCTGAACTTGAACCTCATCAAGAAAATAAAATTTTAAGCAAGAGGGAAGATATTCAAACCTTTAAACCTCCCTAATTTTTCTAATTCGAGGAAAGTCCAGCTTAAGACTATAATCGAGTTGTTCTCGGGAGGCAACCCGGGTACTAACATTATTTACTTTCAAATTTATTTTCAGTTTCTTTCCCTTCCTTCTTTATTTCCTTTTAAACTAACCGGAGGTACAAAACTTCAAGGATACACGGCCTCATACACGGCTGTGTCTGTGACTGTGTGGACCACTAGAACCACCGTACTGACACAATAGAGGCCGTGCGAATCAGCCCCAACCACCCTACGACATCACGAATTCAACCACTCCCCCACGGGCACCAGTAAATTGGAACGGATGTGCTCCACAATCGTGTGAAGCCACTGACTTATCAGACACAAGACAAACATGCCCATACTGTCCAACCGTGCCAACACACTGCCTTTTTAGGCACGGGCATGGTGTCAAAGAAACGGGCGTGGGTGTGCAAACACACCTAGACACACGGCCGTGCGATGTGGCCGTGTCATTCAACACACCCTCGGTCCACGAGCGTGGGAACGTGCTAGATTTGAGACCCTATTTAAACCCCATAGCCCTCCTCCTCCTCCCTTTATTTTTCTTCTTTCTTTTTTCTTTCTTTCCTTAGAAAAAGTGTCAAGACTCTTGAGCTACACTAGAATCATGCACAAGAAGCGTAAGAAGGCAAGTATTGTCTCCTTAAAGGAGACCCCAACACATAAGTTCATGCCGGCCGCTTCATTCAAAAACCAAGCCAAGGGTCTTTTAGACCATTTAAATTCTTCTTTATGTTTATTTTCCCCTTTATCCTACTTATCTATAATTCTCTTCTGCTTAATATATTTTAAATTCTTTTAGTTTCTTGGTTTTAGGTTCTAAAGGCTGCTTGGGAATCATGCACCACAGCCTTAGAGGTCACACCCGCCTCGCGAACCATCCAACAATAATGACTCCTTAGTCCATTAGTCTTTTCTTTCAATTTCCATTAGTCTTTTCTTTCAATTTCAGTTTTCTTTTTAGTCTTCTTTTCTTTATTTCTTTTGTCTTTAATTATAATATTAGTATATTAGTAATGTTTCTTTAGATTTCTTGGCTATATCTTTGCAGGCTACCCAATTTTTTATCTAGCACAAAGATCATCGGTAGACACCCCACCAAGCCCAAAGAAAATGCCACCACCACCTCCTCCACCTACTTTCTACCACCAAAGACGCTAACTCCCGGAATCATCCAAAATTCAGGAAGTGTTACTTCTCCCCTTTTCTTTTTATTAAATAGTTGTTTATCTATCTTCGAACATTGAGGACAATGTATAACTTAAGTGTGGGAGGGGGTGTAAAAGTACCTAAGTTTTTGCATTATTCTCAAATCCTGAATTTTAGTCTTGTCCATAAGAAATCTTCTCATATTATTAATGAGGGTGAAATTTCTAATGATTTATGATTGTTATTGACATGTTTTTGAGTAAGTCATTGATAATTGTGCATTGATGATTTATACTGAAGAATACTAGAGAATCAAGCATGATAAGTCTATTTTTCAAAAAATTGTCTAAGGTATTGAACTGAATTTGAATATTACCTTGAAGTTTGAAATCTATAGGATTGATGTCAAATACCCATAATTTTTGTGAGATTTGAGCCTTATAGAGCATATAGTCTTTTTCATGATCACTTTATTAATTATGAGTGTGTCAACACTGATTTGTTATTCTAGAACTTGCCTTGATTATACATATTGAGACCACATCAATGATTTGATATACTGAGATGATAAAGGCACCTAGGTTTTAACTTATTCACTCCACTAAAAAGCTTACCTACATAATTAACCTTTAGTGAACCCTTTGATCCTAATCCCTTTTTATTGAATTACTCGCTTAATATTATCCCAAAACCCTTTATATTTATTATCACCATTCTTTTGACTACCCTTCTATCAAGAATTAATTTGATCAGTTGCCGAATTAGTTTATTTCAATTATTAAGTTCTCTCTATTATGTTTCTAGTTTATTCTTAAAAAAAACCCCAAAGTATATTCAAGTATTAGTATATGATTAAAGGAGCTTATGTATTTAAATTCCAAATTGTTGAAAAAGCTCGTATTAAAAAAGTATTATTATTAGTTTCATTTGATGTAATCATTTATTTTCAGGTTTGTTATTGTTAGTTAGGTAATTAGTCAAGTCAATCTCGATTCTAAAACCTTCTAATTCAGCCTTTATGCACAACTTTAACCCAAGCCCCGTTACAACCCTGTCAAAGACCTTTTGATTTGTGTATCATCTCATATTACAGTGGTGGAGATTTGATTTTCAAGCAAGCCTATGGGATTAACTTTTTAGGTTCGACTTATAAGTGCTTTTTCTTGAAACTTAAACACTTCGAGTGCTTTGAGTGAATCCTTAGTGAGGATGTCAATCCTTGTCAGTTTCAAATTAAAGGTAATCATTTAGATAAGGGGAGACACCTATGTTTTCATACTACAAAATTCATGACTTATATTCTTTTAATCTTTAAAGACTCTTTGAGTTAAATTATCCATGTATAAATTGTCTGTGAATTATGATGAAGCATTGTTGATAGGAATTGTGAATTACGGAAAGTTCGTTTTAATTGTAAGTTGAAAATTTTGCTTGAGGAAAGCAAAGGCTTAAGTGTGGGGGTATTTGATAAATCGTAAAAGTAACATATTTCAACCCCATATTTAGTATGCTTTTAGGATTATTTAGCCCTGACTTATGTAAAAAGGTACTTTAATCCTTTCTTTTCATATTTATACTCAGGAAAGCACCCGAGGATGAAAAGAATAAGAAATAGGCTTAAAACGGGCCAATTTGGGCCAAAGAAGAAATCGACACGGCCTGGACTTCAAGCCACACGGTCGTGCTTCAAAAATTAACTAAGACACAGCTATGCCATGATTTACATGGCCATGCCCCAATCGACAGAATCGAGACACTGCCCAACCACGATTTACACGGGTGTGTGCCATGGTCGTGCCCTTGTTATGGGAGAGAGCAATTTCACTTGGGTTTGGATACTTAGAGCTAAAGAAGCACTTTTCAAAGCTTATTCAAACAAGTAAGAAGCAGACTTAAATTAGGACACTTAGAGGCCAAGTAAAGCATTCCAAAAGCCTATATAAACACCCTAAGTGTATCCTAAAAGGGGGCAGTGAGCTAGGCCAATGAGCCGAGCCAGAAGGATTACTTTTGTGGGAATCACTCGAAGATAGCCAGAAGATCCATCTTGAAGAGTCAAAATTCTACTCAAGACAGCGGATTTCTCCTTCAATTCCTCTAGGGGGTTTTAGGGATTTTTTATGTTTTGTTTTATCTTTTCTCTTGGTAAGTTTTTATTCATTATGAACTAAACCCTTCAGATACCTAAAGGGGATGAAACCTAGATGAATTTTGTTATTATTTTCTGAATTATATGATAAATACTTAGTCTGTTCTTAATTATGTTGCTTAATCTAAATCTGATGTGCTTAGGTGGAGGAGGAATAGAGCCTGCTTAAGAGTAGATCTAGCATAAATAAAGGAGTTGATCGAACGCCTAGAGATAGGGTTACGAGATTTTGCCGAATTAGGGTGAAACCTAATATGGGAATCCATTGATCGATTTACTGCTATTCTAGGGGGTTATTATAAGTGAACGAGAGTTCCACTAATTAACCTAGGGTTAGACGTTATTCGCCTCGAGAGAGGGTTTAATATAGGTTAGGGAGTCCTACGGATCAAGCTAAGTAAAGAAATCATATGATTCAGTAATAAGTAACAAGTGAAGTCTAGGTGGATTCTTCCTGAAGGTATCATCATAATCAATTGAGTTTCTTCAAGTTATTTCCCAATTCGTTCTTTTTGTCTTTGCGTCTTTAGCTTAGTAGTCGTTAAACTAGATTAAATCAACCAATCACTACATATTTTAGGCTAAATAATAAAAAGAAAGTGAGTATTAGTACTTTTAGTTCCTTTGGGTTCGATAATCCGGTCTTGCCTAAGCTATACTACTGTTCGATAGGTACACTTGCCTTTAAGTCATTGTCAAAGTTAGTTTCTAGGTTTGAATATTCTATTTATAAATTTTAAAGCTTTGATTTCAGCGATCAATAATCCCTCGTTCTCCGTAAATAATTGAGTATATGCTTAACTACTTGTCAGTGTATTAGTCCTGGATTCGCCTGATATCGACTTACCAACCATACTTCAAAACAAATATTTGGGCATGTGCATATAGCATAGTATACATGAAACTTCCTACTGCCAAAGCATAAGGAACCTTCCTCATGTTCTCTTTTTTTTTTTCTCTATCTTAGGACAATGCTTTAAAGAGAGATGAAATCATGATATGGAAGGTTGATTTCTCTTCTTTGAGTCAGACATTGAATAATGCTCCAATATCTTGTCTATGTAAAAAGCCTGAGATAATGCTATCATTTTTTTCTTTCGATTTCTTACGATTTGATTGCCTAGAAAAAAATTAGCTTCTCTCATATCCTATAATATCGTAGATTTAGGGGTTATGCATTCGTGCATAATTCATGAGTTAGTATAGTCTAGTGAAGGCTTGGAATTATTAGCTAAGCTAGAATAATTTTTTTTAGTATTAAAAATTCAGTGAAGTGGATTAGGTGAACTTGACACTTAAGTTAATTTAAGTGTTAAATTCTAGCACATGAGGAGTTAGTGGCAAGGTGGTTATGATGTATGAAGAGTTGCTTGAGGGAAGTGGTTCGAGTAGCATGATTAGCATTTTGAAGACTTTATTTTTATGTATCCTAGCATTAATGGACGGTCAAGCTCTAATTATGATAGGTTGGACTTTCAATTTTTATGGCAAGTTGAATAATAATTTAGGTAAGCTTGATGTTTGGGAAAGAATCATGTTGATTAAGGATAATGTGAGAACATAAGGCTTGATGTAAGGTGTGTTGTTATGGTAAGTTTTGTGTGGATAGGTTTGACTTTGAAGTCCATGAATGTGGACGGTTTCATGGACTAAGGGGGTTGGCTTAAGTTTTGTGAGTGAATAGGAGGAAATAGGGAGAAAATTAGGTGTGTGTTTAATTCAAAATTTCTTTGAATTGTTGGCAAAAGGATGGTTGCCGAATTTTGTTTTGTGTAAGGGGAAATAAGGCGCTAAAACTTCTTTGTAGTTAGGTGACATTTTCGGCTAGTTTTGTAAGTGTTAGTCTTTGTTTTTGCATCAAGCCGAAATCTCCCTTTGCTTTGTCAATTTCTTCCTAATGTTTTTGGTTGAAGCAAACCCGATAACCCAAGTAGAATTGACGATTTACTCATTTGGTCTTTAAGCCAAATTGCAATTGTTTCTTTTCTCTTTTTCTTCTTGGAAACTGAAACCATACTCTTCCATATCTTTCTTTTTCTTTGCCATTTCTTTGCTCAAAGCCAAAAGTATCTATCTCCTCTCTTTCATCTCTTTCTTTTCTTCTTTCAAACTCTTGAGCCGAAATTCTCTTCACTTTTCTCTGTCGAATTTTTCTCTTCCATTTTACTTTTCTTTTTCTTCCTCTTTCCACACCATAGCCGAATTCTCTAAGCATTCAACTCCCTCCATTTTGGCGTGATCTCTCTTTTCTCTTTGGGGTCTTGGAGTCGATTCTTTGAAGGTGCTTTAGGAGTGGTGAACAACGTGTGGTAGTAAGTATATTCTTCCTTAGTAGTCGGTTTATTATTTCTTCAAGGTGTGCCAAATCAATGGATTAAGTCTTGGTTTTAGGCATGGCGAATGTTCATAGTGCCATAAAAGGTGTTCTTTTGTGTGTAGCTAAAGGAAGGGCTCAGAGTGTGATTCGGGATTTGGTAGGAGACCAAATCGGCTTTAAGGGAGAAGGAAGAACCACGTTTCGAGATCGTGTTAGATTCGAGTAGTTCGGGATTTCACTAATAGGCAAGTGTGTAGTTAGCCTACCGTTTTTCGGGTATTTGTGTTATATCTGTATGTGTTAAATATGTGCTAACTAGAGCAATGGAAATTGTGATGTGGATACCCTCAAGGGGTATGTCGATAATCCGGTAAGTATCGAATCTGATGAAATGTGACTATTGTTATGAATATGTGATAATATGCAAAATAACATGTACATGCATGGCACTATTTTATGTTGCATGTGCATGGGTGGGATATGAAAGAAGGACAGGGTGTACTTCGAGTACGTGGTTTGATGAATGGCTCTGTGCCTCATCGTGATTGATATAGGCTATGTGCCATATCGTGGTTATTGATGGCTTTGTGCTCATCGTGGTTTTGATGATAGCTTCGGCTACATCGTGGATTGGCGCTGACTGAGGTCGCGTTGTGGATTATTGTGCTTAATTGCACGTGGACGGCATTGATTGCCTTTTGGAGTAAAAAGGAGAGGGTGATTTGATAATCCCCTGGTGTGTGGTGGATGGATACGGGGGTGTGTAGAGGATGAACCCTAGTTGGGTTGGGTGCATTTTGCATAATATTAATGGATATGTGGTTTAATTAGAAATGGGCCAAGCCCAGTATATGAATGTGGATCAGTGTGGAAATGGGTTAAGCCCGATATGTGGATTTATGCGGTTAATTACCCTGTTACCTGATAAGTGATATGAATATGGGCCAAGCCTAGAATGTGTTATTAAGTGAATATGATATCTTGTTATCGATATATGGGTTAATATGTGGTTAACATGTGGGTGGAATTAGGTGGATTAATTACACAATCGAGTCATGTGACTCACCCAATTTTTCTCAAACCTTACGGTGATGCTCGGACCGGGTTGGAGTGGATACGAGGTGGCCCATGCAGAAGATATTTTATTTGTTTTACACATTTTATTTATGAAAGGTTAATTATTGTAAAGGGCCACTTTAAGTATTTAAGGATTTTATTATGTTTTAAGTTGGATTGTTGATTATATTATTATTTGAAAATGTTTTATTTTTAAACGACTTAATTTTATTTGGAACTTTAATTACACAATGTTTTAGTAAAGACAACAAATTTTTATGTTTTTAACTCTAAGTCAAAAGTTTTTCAAACGTTTTTCCGCAGTGGCATTTCAAATTCGGTCATAGCAAATGGGCCGGGTTTGGGGTGTTACATATCCTTTATGTTAAACTATTGGGTTAACCATAGTTTAATCAATGAAAATGTCCCTACATCATTCCCAATTAGTAGAATGTCATCGACATATATAACGAGAAAGACCACCTTTCTATCCTTTAAACGTTTATAAACACAAGGTCCAACTACATTTTGCTTAAATCTAAAAGTCTTGATCGCTTGATCTAATCTTTGATTCCATGAGCGGGATGCTTGCTTAACTCTATATATGGATATAAGCAGTTTGCAAACTTTACACTCGTTTCCTTTTTCCATATATCCGGTAGGCTGCATCATCTATATGATTTCTTTAAGATAGCCATTCAAAGACATTGTCTTGACATCTATTTGCTAGATTTTGTAATTGAGAGCTGACACAATGGATAGTAATATATGGATTGACTTGAGCATGGCAACCAGAGAAAAGGTTTCTTTCTAATCGATGCTTTCTTTTTGAATATAACTTTTTTTTACAAGTCTGACCTTATAAGTTTAAATTTTCCATCTGCATTTCTTTTCCTCTTGTATATCCACTTACACCTTATGGGTTTTATCCCTTCCGGTAAATCTACAAGTTCCATATTGATTTGGAATACATTGAGTCCATCTCAGCTTTCATAGCTATTTCCAAAACTTGGAATCAACACTTTGCATCTGTGACACCTCGAGTCTAGTGGATCCGAGTATAAGACGGAGAGTTGTGAAGTTATCTGTTAGGCGTAGTGAAATATACCATGTTACTGTCTTCTAGTGAATTGGAGTGTGGCACATAGTAATAGCTGAAGAGGTGAATAAATGTTTTATGTTATTATTATTTTGTTAGTTAAGAAAAGGTATATCTAGTAAAGTATAAGCCGGTTGAGTTACTGCCATATACATGTTGCGCCCAATTTGTCTGAGTACTATGTTAGTTGGGTTTTGTAATGAGATATGGTTAAGAGTCAATTAGATTGACTAGTCAAATATCAATTATACAAAATGCTCATTTATATTTCTCTCAGAACTTGTAGGCTTCTGGATTGAAATGACACTTGTCAAGTTCCAACAATGAGAAGTTGGTTATATATATGTGGATAAGAAGGGTTTGTGAGGAAATTTTCATCTTCTGTCAGTATTACTCTCTGTTTCCTTTTTTCTTAAACCTAAATGTTATCTTTTTCTCATTAAGCTGGAAGCTAAGGTTCTTTATTTAATCAGTAGTTGTTTCATCTCCTAGTTAGTATTATAGCTCTGCATGTTAAGTTTTTGAAGAAGTAAAGATGTTAAGAATTGTAGGAATAATAAGTATGAATACAAGGTTTTGCATAGAGGTTATCTATGATTGAATTGTTAGCAAATTGTATGAAAATGGATTTTAAATGGTAAAATTGTGTTCTTTAAGCAGTGGTTGCTACTGGGTTGAGATGAAATTTTGAGTCTAGAGCTTCGAGCTACAATTTAGGTAAGTATTAGGTGAGTCTCTATTTTGACTCTTGCATGTTAATTGTTCCGATAAAGATATATATAATGATAGTACCTCGAATAACAGGTAAGTTGGTGAAGCATAGTAAAAATGCTATGTGTGTGTAATGATATTATGTATGAACTTCTGTATGAATAGAAAGTGATTGGTAAGTATGCAGGTAAGGTTTGATTTAAGGAAAAATATGAATCAATTAAGTGTGTGAACAACCTGGCAAGTAAATTTTGAGTAATGTCCATTTGTGAAGCCTCTAGTAGAGCAGTTATAATGCTAACTAGGTTGGCAGATCTTGATACGAAAATAAGTGTAAGACCATGTGGTTTAGACCCATGGAAATATATGATATAAAAACACTCATGGTGTAGCCTCTAGTAAGATGAAGACTGGACTGACAGATCACGACATGATAGTGTGTAAGCCCATGTGGTTGAGACCCATGGCATAATATGATATGATGATATGAATATTCATGGTGAGGCCTTCGATAATATGTAATCGAATTGGCAAATCACGACATGAATTTATGTATAAGTCCATAAGGGAGAAACCCATGGCACCTTCTATGGAAGTCTGTCGGAACAGTAAACATGTGGTTCTGAATGCTTATCTATATGGCGTGATCTGCTAAGCCTTGGTGTCATATTCTGTATGGCCTATGTGGTAAGTTCTATATCATTCCATTGGCGTATTCGATAATACTTGTATGGTAGAATGTGTTTATTCCCTTTGTGGTAAAATTTGGGTAAGTTCTATGATCTCTTTGATAGTTAGTTCTATGATGAGTATCTGATGAGTTGAATATAGATTGGGTTATTCGATTTGGTAATAAGGTTTGAAAAGTTGTATGAGGTATATTATGAATGAGAAATTTGTGTCTGTATTTCAAAAGGGAATTCACCATACAAGTCTATCATATTAGAAAATGGGTGTATTTATATTACAAAAGGTATGAATGTTCGTTAATATGAATTTGGATTACGCTATTGAAGATTGAGATTTGAATTATTTGATATCTGTCACCTATGATTAGTATCATGTCTTATTTGGGGCTAGTTGGAATTTAAGTTTTTGGTAAATCTGATATGTTCAGAAATATAGATGTTTGGATTTCTTCTATATTACCTGGAAAGTTCCTTATCAGTATGGGCATGTATTGGGTAGAATCAGAGTATGAACTATTGAAGATCTGGTTTAGCAAAGACAGTATGGGAATCGCCAAATGTAAGAACCATAAGTAGTATTCACCAAGAATAGTACTGGTGATCAACTGTTCTAGAATAAACATTGAAGGTTGTTTGAGGAGAAAAGAAGGGAAGAGGTAGTATGTATGGTAAGTGTGGGAATCAGTTGAATAGTAAGTGAAAAATATTAAGTAAAGAACAGTAAATGGCTTATAATTATGTATAGTTATTCAACGATGAGAAGGGTATCTGCCAAAGGTAGAAATGGGTAATTCAAATTTCAAGATGATGAATTCAGCAATAATGGTTCAAAGGCATTTTATATTTAAACTCACTAAGTTAGTGTAACTTACAAATGTTATGTTATGGTGAGGGTTTACTATGCGAAAAGGGTTATTATGCATATAGTGAAAAACTTTGGAGTAGACCCTCACCTTAAAGAGTTGGTCTTTAACAAACTTTTGTGTTGTAATAAGTTATGATAAGTCTGATGTATTAAACTATCTTTAATTAGCTTTCTTTATTTTCTTGATAAAGAGGTTTTAGATAAAATAATAAGAAAAACATTTTAAGTTAAGATTTAAATAAAGTTGTTGTGAAATTTTGTTAAATATTGTGATGTAACACCTAAGATCTGGACTCGGTGATTTAGTTTGAGTTGAGGGCAAGAAAACATCATTTCATCATATGTGAGTGAGTCATTATCTTCTCGTTCGGAATACTCAGTGTTAAAAACACTTCTGTCAGATTGGAAGAACTCAAGCCTATGAGAGATCCTCTTATTGCGTTGAGGCTCCTTATGCTGCTGACCATTTGTAGGTCTACTATTAGGAGTTGCTTCTGGAATCGTTTTTGTAGGGTTTTGTATATTTCCTGAAAGCTTATCAAGTACCTGTTTACTCCGAGGTTTGAAGTCATTCATGTAACTTTCTTTAAGGAAAGTAGCATGAGTTGAGACTATAACAGTTTGCTTTTTTGAGTTATAAAACAAACCAGCTTTTGTTCCCTTTGGATATCCTACAAACATGCACAATTCTATCCGTGAGTCCAACTTCCTTATATATTTATCCAATACGTGGGTTGGGCATCCCCAAATCCTAAAATGATTAAGATTCAGCTTCCTTCCATGCCACAATTCGTATAGGGTTTTCGATGCCACATTAGTTGACACATCATTCAGAATATAGCAAGTTGTTTATACAATGTATCCCCGAAAAGAGATTGGTAGCTTCAAATAACTTAACATCGAATGTACCATGTCTGACAACATTCGATTTCTTCTCTCTGCCACACCATTCTGTTGTGGAGTGCCTAGCACGGTTAATTGGGATAAAATTCCATTCTCTATGAGGTACCCTGAGAACTAACCAGATAAATATTTCCCACCTCGATCAGACCAAATTATCTTTATGGGTAAATCTAGTTACTTCCGCACAAAACTCCTTGAATTTATCGAAGGTTTCACTCTTATTGTGCATCAAGTATACATACCCATATCTAGAATGGTCATCAATAGAAGTTACATAATACTGGTAACCACCTCTTACACTAACGCTCATGGAGCAACATACGTCAGTGTACAAAAGTTCTAGGGGTTTTTCGACCCTCGTTCGTTTTGCATTAAAAAATCACTTAGTCATCTTACCTTCCAAGCAAGATTCACATTGTGGAAGATCAACTTCTTTAAGCAAACTTAAGATGTCGTCTTTCACAAGTGTAGTGATTCTTTCTCAATTAATATGACCAAGTCTCAAATGCAAAAAGTAGGCCTCATTAGATTGAGAAGTTTTAAGTCTTTTATTCGTTATTTCAGTCTCAAATAGTGTGTACATATTTGGTTTGATAAAATAGAGATTATTTCCCATCCATCCATTATAGATAAAGTTGTGATTTGTAAATTTTGCAATTACAGTATTAAAAGTCACGGTCAAGCTGTCTTTATATAAATATGCAACAAAAATTAAGTTTCTTTTGAAACTTGGTACATAGAAACCATCTTTTAAAATAATCTTCCTAAAATTATTCAAATAAAGATGTACATCTCCCATTGCTTCAGCTTCCACATTTTTCCCATTCCCAATCCGCAATGATAAGCTCTTATCTCTAAGATCTTTTGTCTCCTCGAACCCCTACAGAGAAACTTAAACATGATTAGTAGCTCCCGAATCAATGACCCAGTGGTTTATTAAGTGTTCCAGTAAACAAACTTCTATCATCAAGAGTTTTATACCTTTGCCTTTCGTAGCTACGTATTCTTTATACTCTTTATAGTTTGTCTTAAAATGTCCTTTCTTGTTGCAGAAGAAACATTTAGAATTAGATAAGTCTTTTGGCTTTCTGGTTCTCTTCCTTTCCACTTGTGGTGGCCCAAATACCTTAGCCTTGCCTTTCTTAGTGTGATTTCCCTTCCTTTTTGAGGAAAAAGCGACGACTATATTTGTTTCTTCTCTTTAGACCAACTGACCGCCATTCAACATTAACTCATAGGATTGTAACTCTTTCATAAGTTGTGTTAGCATCAGGTTTTTGTTGCCAAGGTTATATACGTCCCGAAAACCAACAAAATCATTGAACAAGCTTTTGAACAACATCTCTATTTGGGTGTTTTGGTCCAAATTGGCCTCATTGTTCATGGCCTCGACAAAGTAGCCCATAAGAGTAATCATATGGTCTTTGACTAGAGTGTCGGTCTTTTGTTGGGCATTCATTAAGCTAGTTATAACATAATTTTGAGCCAAAGTTGCTTGGCCTTCGAACATGTCTTCTAACTTATTTAGAATCACTTTAGCAGTCTTACAACTCTCCAGTTGCTTAAACAGAGTGCTGGTCATGCTTGCCAACATATAGTAATGAGCTATCTCATCAGACTCTTCCTAGAATTTTCTAGTCTCAGCTTGAGCGATCAAAGGGCACTTAGTATCAAGAACTATTTTAAGTTTCTCACAGCTCAGGAAAATTATCAAGTTCCTTTTCCATTCCATATAGTTGTTTCTGTTTAGTTTGTTTTTAGTTAGTATGTTCAATAAGGGAGTTGATGCCATTTTTGAATTGAAAATAAAAACATTCTGTAACACCCCTCACCCTTATTCAATGCTGAAATAGGGTTATAGAGTATTATCGAACTTACAATACACTAACACAACTTTTCACATACATTATAACATTTCATACATTCATCAACTAATCTCAATCAATTTGTCCCTAATACAAGCCTATGATGCCTTAAACATGCTTTGGGAGTTGTTTGGGACTAAACCAATAACTTATGAAACTTTCACAAAACTTAGAAAATTTTTCTCAAAACAGGGGACACACACCTGTGTGGCTAGGAGTGTGTCTCACACGGCCACCAAACACGCCCGTGTCATAGGCTGTGTGGACATTTGAAATGGAAGCATATGGCCGTGTCCCAGCCCGTGTAACTCTCAGACTTGGGTCACATGGCCAACACACATGCTCGTGTGCCCTAAAAATGGCCATACACGCCCATGTTCTAGGCCGTGTACTAAGCCGTGTCAAACCTATAGAGTATACTGACTTATGCCACACAGCCAAGTCACACGCCCGTGTGTGAGGTTATGTGGAGCATACTAACTTGTTTTCAAATTCAACACCAGGGGACACACGGCCGTGTAACATGACCGTGTGTCACACACGATTGAGACACACGCCCGTGTCTCTGCTCGTGTGGAAAAAAATAGGCTATTTACCAAGCCTATTTGCCACCCATTTTGCACATACCTAAACAAGCTTAAATGGTACCATTTCAAGATACAAGTATGCAACCAAATACCATCAACCAAAGTTCAAATCATACCATTTCTTTACCATCAATACACATCAAATACACCACAATTTTCCATCTAATTTCATACCTAATTCACATATACTATTCAATTAACTAAACCATTCCAAACATGCATTATCCATTCAACTTCAATCACTCAATATAGGTCAATTACAAACTCAAAATAATACCATTTGTACCTTTGTAAACATCATCAAATTCACCATCACAAGACAAATCAAAAGGCCTAATTACAATTTCATGAAACATACCAAAATGACTCAAGCCTATACATGCCATATACCATATGTACATAACTTTAAAAGTACCAAAATAGATGTTCAATAGTGCGATGAAGTCCTTGACGATCCCCGGATCCGAGCTAGCTTCAAAATACTATAAAACATAGAAGAAAATAAACAAAGTAAGCTATAAAGCTTAGTAAGTTTGTATATAAATAAGAAATAATCTCATTATTCATTAGCATTTCAAATAGATAACATATACTGCATTAAAGCATCAATCAATAAGTTTACATAAAATTTAACCACATAGTAACTCATAAGTTCTCAACCTCCTTTAACTCGTTACTGGAATAGTTTACCGTATGTACCTGTACCAATAATTATCTATTTCTCAACAATTTTCTTATCAAACCACTCTGGCTTATAAATGCTTACGAAACAAATACATCGATTTTCCGATGTCATAGTCCAACTATGGTCTTACACATACATTGCCAAGGCCCTGCCGTGGTCTTACATTCACATGCCATAACCCGATTATGGTCTTATTATCTGATTGCCATAGCCCAGCTATGGTCTTATTTAGCAACCCGCTTTACTTAACTCGTACATTTAATTCAAAATAATGCAAATTTAACCAATAAGATAAATATAATCACAATACCTTCCATCAATTAAATAAATACACATTTAAGTTCAATTATACGAACTTACCTCGTGTACGGAAATGATGAAACAGACTGGCTATTCAATTACTTTGCTTTTTCCCCGATCTAAGTCCGAATTCCTCTTTTCTTGATCTATAAGTAATCAAAATTAGCTTATTTATTCTTCTATTTATTCAATTTCAATCCAAAACACACATTAGGGCTATTTTACACATTTTCCCCTAAACTTTCACATTTTTACAATTTAGTCTTTATTTCACAAAATCACAAATTAATGAAATTCACAATAGACCCATGCTAGCCGAATTACCATAATGCCCCTAGCAGTCCATATTTTTCATTTATTTCACATTTCAACCACATATTTTCAACTTTTCTCAATTTAATCCCTATTTTATATTTTCACTAAAAACCACTTAACAAAACTTGTTTAACTAACATCTAATATTCATAATCTATCATTAAACATCAAAATACTCATATATTCATCAATGTAAACTTTCAAAATCTTAAACAGTTTTGCAAAATAGCCCCTAGGCTAGCTAGTACTAGTTACAACGATCACAAAAACATAGAAATCATTAAAATTGGAAAAGGGCGTGTCCCTGCCGTAGCAAAGAAGAATTCTATTCGAAATAAGCTACTTGTGGGCCAATAGAGGTGTTCCAAAGCCTATATAAACACCCTAAAGGGCAACCTAAAGGGGACATTGAATATATGCCGAATAGGAGGTGGAAAATACTCGAAGACAACCGTCAAGAATAGCTTAGGAGAAGGATCTCCATCAAGACTGAAGATCTCCCATCAAGTTCTTTAGAAGTTTTCGGGTTTTCATTATGTTTATGGTTTTTCCTATTTTATGATGTTTCCTTCTATTAGTATGAACTAAATCCCTTAAATATCTAAAGGGATGAAACCTAGACGAATCTTATTATTATTTGATTTATAAGATAAATACTTGTTCTTATTCTTAATTGTGAGTTTTTATTCTTGTTTTGATAATTCAGGTTATTGATTCAAGTCGAATGTGCTTATTTAGTGGAGAAAAAGTCCCTGTTTAAGAGAAGATCAACACAATTAAGTGGAGTTGATTGCAACCCTAGAAATAGGGAGACGAAAATCTGCCGGATTAGAGTCAAATCTAATAAGGGAATCCATAGATCGAGTTAATGCGATAATAGGGGTTTTAATTAGAAAGAGATTTCAATTAATCAACCTAGATTTAGTTTTTTTTAGTCTCGAAAGAGATATTAACATAAATCAGGGATTTCTACGGATTAAGGCAAGTGAATAAATCATATGAATCAAAAGTAATAAGTGAAGTCTAGGTGGATTCTTCCTTAAGTATTGCCTATCTTATATAAGTTGTCCAAAAGTATTTTCCAAATTATCTCTCTGTCACGTTCATAGTCATTTAGTTAGTTAAATTAGTTAGTTAATTTTAGATAAAAAATAAATCCCCTTTAATTATTAGGCTAGATAATAAAAAGATAGTTATTACTAGTAATTTTAGTCCTTGAGGATACGATATTCCGGACTCACCATAGCTATACTACTGTTCAACAGGTGCGCTTTCCTTTGTCAAAATAATAGTTAGTTTCGAGCTCCATCAATTAGCTTTTCTTCATGCTTCATTCGGCCAAGGATGATGATAAAAGTATAATTTTGTGTTTTGTTTTATTTAATTCATCATTAATTATAAAATTCCAAAACAAACCTTATTATAAAACTATTATAATCATTTAATGGTTGTCCAAAATGGTCCACTCACCTTAATAATGGTCTATTTATAACATAAAGAGCTCCACTTTAATAAACCATAGCTATTAGACACCTTTAGCTATTAGAACTCAAGTTTTACACTTTACGCGATTTAGTCCTTTTTATCAAATTGAGCATTCAAATGCTAAAATTTCTAAACGATAATTTCACTCCATCATAGCTTCCTTGGGTTCCCACGTAGCCTTTTCGACACTGTGACATTTCCACAAGACTTTTACTAACGCTATGCGTTTATTTCTCAATTCTTTCACCTCTCGAGCTAGAATTATGACCGGTTCTTCGTTGTACATCATGTCGGGTTGAATTTCAATCTCTGTTGGAGAAATCAAATGGGATGGGTTAGATCTATATCGACGCAGCATCATACATGAAACACGTTGTGGATATTTTCTAACTTTGATGGTAGAGATAGTCGATATGCCGCTGGCCCTATTCTTTCAATGATTTCATATGGCCCAATGAATAGTAGACTCAATTTGCCCTTACGACCAAATCTAAGTATTTTGTTCCACAGAGATACTTTCAGAAACACTTTTTCACCGACCTGAAATTCAATGTCTTTTCGTTTCAAATCCGCGTATGATTTCTGACGATATGAAGCTACTTTCAAACAGTCGCGAATTACTTTCACTTTCTCTTCGGTTTCTCTAACCAAATCAACCCCGTGGATCTGTTATTCGCTAAGTTCGGACCAAGACAATGGAGTTTGACATTTGTGACCATACAAAGCTTCGTACGGTGCCATCTTTATGCTCGAATGAAAACTATTACACCACGTTTGGTTCGCTATAATGGAATAGAGCTGTAATTGAATAGAGGTGTAATGGAATATAGGTGTAATGGAATAAAGCTGTAATAGGTAAGTCAACTATTTGGTTGAATGGAATGGAATAGAGCTGTAATAGAATTCTTGTGTTTGGTTGAATGGAATGATGTTGTAATAGCATAAGGAAAAGAACTAAAATGACTAGAATACCCTTAGCAGAATTTTTGTTAGGTAGATGATTATTGTTATTGTTATTAAATTTTAATAAGGTTTTTATTGAAAATAATTTAATAAAAATAATAAATAATTTAATCATATTTTAACATAATTATTATTAAATATAATTTAATAAAAAATATAATTTAATAACATGCTTAATATAATTATTATATGAATTAAAAATTAAAATATATAATACTATAAAAATATATATAATCTATTTTATTATTTTTAAAGCGCAATACATATATGTGTTAAAATATTATTATTGAAACAAATAATTTAATTACTCTACAAAAATATTAGAAGTAATTAATTAACTTGAGAGTTATATTTCACTAATAGTCATATATTAACAAAAGTTACATGATTTCATTAGTTTAATCTAATTCACTTTATTAAACTTATACACTTTATTTAATTTAATCCTTTTCTCCTAATTATCCTTAATTTAAGCTAATTCACTTTATTAAACTTTAATTAACCAATCACTTAACTTCCTAAATATTTTTAATAGATATTTACATATCCATTTTTCAGCAACGGAGACCCGAAAATACATTTTTTCGATGACCGTAAAATTTGGGTCATTACAATTATAACACATGATGAATCAAAGGAAAATAAATTATCATTCAACAAGTCTAGTACGATACAAAAAAATAATTCAAAAACCACCAAAGTTTCATAAGCTAGATACATGAAATAACAAAAACAATGTAACATTTACTATTTTTACCCTAAACCTAACTACGCCAATTACTCTAGAGGCGCCAGCTGATTTTGCACCCTCTGCAACCTGCAACATTGTGATCAAAAGACTAGATAAATAAACAATTTAACATCCGGTACCAAAAATAAAACAACAAATGGCAATAACAAACATATTGAACATAACCAAAAATAAAACAACAAATGGCAATAACACCATGGGATAATTCCTTCAACTCGCAGATTTTTATCTTTGAATAGATTTGATGAATATGGGTTTCCTTCAACTGCAGGAGATATTACGTAATTTTGATAGCTTGGCTGCTCATTCAAGTTAGATAATTCCTTGTCAACGATCAATGTAGACAAAGGCTACATAATACTTTTACCAAAATATTACTCAATGTAGACAAAGTCAAATGAGACCATGGATAGTTTTAACATGGTTTAGGTAACAATTTACATGTACATTTTTTTCTTTTACCTGCAGGAGTATTTTACTGTGGTACACCAGGATTAACAGGGGAGCTAAGAAGGTTAGCTCAAGAGTTTTCAAGGAAGACCAGCACCAAATTTGATTTCCACAAGGGAAACTTTAAAAAAATTGGTCCTATTGGGTTCATTTAATTCTTTTTTTTTTCTATATATTTTGGGAAATGCAACAAAGCAGTACTAGTACATATAATTATGTTTCTCATAAGGTAATATAGGCTGTAATGTTTGGTAACTAAGTTATCAATTATATTGTAATTTAATAAAACACTTCTCCCACAGATTGTCAAGGATTCACAAAAGTAAATGAATAAAGTTACGGTAACTTTTATATGCATTTCATAGTTTCAACTCGTGCACAAGATTGGTGCTCTATATTTGTAATTCTTTTCTGCTCATGCACAAGATTGGTAAAAGTATCATGGAAGTCCCTGTCTATTATATTCTATTTAAAAATTAGACTAATCAAGCAAATGCAACAAAGCAAAACACGAGTAAATAAACACCATACCATATATTCTCGAGAGAGAAGGTGAAAAGTGAAAACAGATCGGGAAAGAGCTTATGAAGGTTAAAATGAGATACACACACACTTAGATGAAAAGAAAAGAAAAATTTCAAAAGAAGCAACACGAAGCAAACTTTCAGACTACTAGAGACCAACAGCTAAAACAAACAAGCATGATTACCTTAACTATATCAAATACCAACACCAAAATCATACCTTTCCCAATAACTACTAACTAGCTGCTTTTCTAAATAATATCACAGCCGAGAAACAATAAAATTATTAATAGTTCCATAATCAACATTCAACCCTTTTCACTATGCACTGCAAACTGCCTAAATTAAGCTAAAAGTCACTGACTTTATAGCTTAAACTAAAAAATCAGCCGTAACAAAGCCTATCAAACCCATTACATTCCACAAACTGTTATAACCTGTTACATAAACCAAATACACAAATAGCAGACAATGATCTAACCCTAACACCATATGGCATTTAATTTCTCAAAAGTGCTACACTAAACCAAACCTATAGAGATAGTTAACAGTTCCAACCATAACATAAGAAATATTAGTGTAAAAATAAAAGCAACTAAATACCCTTGTTTTAATATTCTGTTCTCTGCATTTTGGCTGCAGCCATTCTTACAAGAAATTAACTGAACCAGTGGAAATTAAGAAAAAAAATCAGATGCAATCAATAGTATAAATGAACATCCAAGATTCCAACACCAGGAAGCATGTATACTATGAAACATCAATTCTATAGATGTAATCAATGGTATAAATGAAACATACAATAAAAAAATATTATACATATCAAACCTTAGAAAGACCAATAGAGTTTATAATCAATAATTTACATCAAATAAATTACTGTTTTAAGCACACAAAGCCCATTAAAGCATTAACAGCTTCAACTAAAATTACATAATTCGACGCCATACCATACACTAAACTAAAACGAAGATCATGTGAATCCAAAATGATAGTAAGTTAAGTTAGCAAACACCAAATGGAGTTTCTAAGCAAGCCAAAGGGCATTAAATCCAAAACCAAGAAAAATAAATAAAATACCCAACAAAAGAAGCAAACCCCAAAATGCAAAATAGAAACACTTCCTGGAAATTAATTAGATAGGGAATGTATAGAAGGCGAAAGAGAGTTTTATCTAAAATCCCCTTTTCATTTTCCTCTTAAAACTGTGATGAGATCTAGGGCATTTGAAATTTGGGTGCAATTAAAACTTACCAGTTCTTTTATCCTGCGACACGACCCGAAAAATGCTTCACTTCTTTTTTCAATGGATTAAGCTATCAAGAATTTCCAAATTTGTCAATATATTGAAGAGAAAAAGAGTTGAAGAAGAAGAGAAAATGTAGATTGGGTTCGGAGGAAATGGGATTAAAAAGGGTTTAAATTCATAAGTTGAGAATTTGTTAATACAGTGGAAGGAAGAAGCATGAAAAAGAAAGGAAAAAGGAAACGTAAGAGAAAATGAAGCTGAGGGCAGAAAATGGAAAATAGGAAAAAGAAAATAGGAAATGGCGAATGGAATACCTAATCAGTGCTGAAGGCAGGGAATGGCTATTACAGCCAATGGGTGTAATAGGATTGATGGAATAAGGTCAGAATGTCATTCTGACCAACCAAACAAAGGTATGGTGGTGGGCCCAACGAATTGGGGGGGAATGCATTCCTATTCCCCCCAACCAAACATATCATTATTATATACAAATTCAACCAGTGGCAAATATTTCTCCCAGTTGCTTTCAAATTTTAAAACAGAACATTGGAGCATATCTTCGAGAACCTGAATTACTCTTTCAGATTGACCGTCGGTTTGCGGATGAAATCGTCATTCCTTCACAAATTGGTGAAGCCTAGAAATGTGATAAAGAATTACAAGTTAAACGAGTTCAGTGTGAGTCGACTTTTGATTCAGAGTTCCAAATCAGACCTGATGATTGTTTGATGTTCCAAATCCCTATCACTCTTCATCAAAGAAATCTTGAGATTCACATAGTTGATCAAATGCATCAATGGGGTACCCTAATAGAGATTGTGAGAAGCAATTTATGGGTTCAAAAACTCCAACTATGTCAATGCCAAGTGTGGAAAATGTTAGATCGAATAAACCTGAATGTGGACGTTGTAACACCCCAAACCCGGCCCAAAACACTACAGCCGAATTCGAAATGCTATAGAAAACCTTAGGTTGAAAAACGGCTAAGTGATGATAAAACTTGCATGTAGCGGTGTTAAAGTCGACATGAAAACCAGTGCTTAACTAAATCCCTAATGATTTGGTTTTAAAATAGGATTCAATTTCTTAGAAAGACCTTTCACTTGGAAAACACTTTGCAGTTCAAGGTTAATTGGAAACGGATCCTTTTGAAACCTTTAAGAAAATCCGAGTAAGTACAAGAAGCTCAATTAGAAAACCTTAAATAAGTTTTTAAGTAATAAAAACGTCACTATTTGAAATTTGTTTGCAACTACTAATCCATGTCTAGTCTAGCATAAACCATAATGAAAACCCAAAATAGTTAAATGGCCTTATTACATCAAAACATCCCAAATAAACTGAAATTAAAAGTAATATCTCTAAATATGGAGACTGCGTCTGCATAGCCATCTCGAATCCCATCCAACCCGGTCCAACATCACGAATCACCGCATGGTTTGGTAAAATTGGGTGAATCAATGACTCGATGTATAATTAATCCACGATTTCCCGTATGGGCTTGGCCCAAAACCACACCAATCCACATAACAGAGAATAATGCAAAATGCACCCAACCCAGCCTAGGGTCCATCCTCTACACACCCCCGTATCCAACCACCACACACTAGGGGATTACTAAATCGACCCTCCAACCTCTACACACCAATTCGGCAAGTCATGCCAACCACCAAGTGGTTGAGCCACTGGTCCACGTGATCAAGTCACAATATAATCCACAGTGTGACCGTAGTCAACGTCAATCCACGATGAGGCACATAGCCATCACCAACCACGATATGGCACAAAGCCGATACCACCCATGATGAGGCACTGAGCCGATCATCGATCCATGTGAGGCTCTAGCCATCACTATACCACGTACATAAATGTACACCCTGTCCTTCTTTCAAATATCCAAATCCTGCCCCATGATTATGCAACATACGATAGTGATATGATGAAATCTAACCAAGCATACAGCACATATATACAGCAATAACCACAGTTTAATCATCATTTAACACTGACTTGTTTATCGACATACCCATTAAGGGTATCCATCTAATTATTTCCACTGCACCAATCATCACACTTATAACACATACAATATTTTATACATACTCGGGAAATTACGAAATAATTACACACTTGATAACCTGAAGTATTACGTTCTCAATACCGACGCTGTCACTAACCAAAACCCGAATACTCTCACTTGCTTTTGAGAGTGTCGAAATCCCTGTATTGTCCATATTAGAATCGGATCTAACCATTAATGAAAGGAATGGCTTTCGGCCTAAGGTTGTATCTTGCTTACTTCTAAAGATCAATTTCTCGAAATCACCCTACATAGATTCGACCATATCAGAGAAATAGAGTTAGATCTTAACTTCCGCAATCTAGAGAGATAGGATAAAAATGATTAAAATCTCTTACCCACTATTGAGAATCGATTGGAGTAGATTCCATCCTATGGTACTTTCGGCTTTAAAGAGAAGAAAAGAAGAGTTGGGGTTGAAGAAGTTTCGGCAATGGGGAGAATGGGAGAGATGCTTCGGCTAGTCAAAAGAAAAAGAAAGAAGTTGGAACAGAGAGATGGATTCGGCCAAGAAAGCAAATAGAGAAGAAGAAGAAAGAACACTAGTGACCTTAATGGTCTTTGAAGTTTCGGTCACTAGATCAAAATAATATGAAAGCCGAAACTAGGTGACTTTTGCACAAAAGAATGAACAGCACTAGAGAAAAAGGAGAGAACTAAATTCGACACACACCCTCTACCACACTTCAAAACCGATTATGCACCCCCTTAGAGTCCCATATTCGGCCACTTGTTGCTCTCTCTCCCTTATCCCTTGTTTCCCTCCTACTTAGCCGAATCTTCAAGCTGTCAGACCTAATCTACACCTCATCCAACCAGAGTCCAAATGCTGCCCAACACCTTCCGCCTCTCTTGACGCAAAACCAAAATAAAACATCACTCCCTTGTTGTCTGCGTGACTCGAACCTCCTCTCCTGACACCCCTTGTTGACGCAACCTCCTCTGCACCTTAGGTAGCGTCCCATGCCACTCCACCACCTCACTTCTTGTGTCATAAATCCCACTAATGTCCTTAAGGCTTAGCTCCCCTAGCTCCCCCTAACTCAGGTTAGAACAAAAATTTTCCTATGACCTCTTCCAAAGCCCAAGGTTTCCCGAAACCCCCAAACACTTCCAATCAACATGCAGAGCATATTAACACACAGATAGAATTTAAAATATACACAATCCCCGAACCTCAGATATTATAGTTCTACCCCCTTAAAAATAATTTCGGCCTCAAAATTACCTGATCAAAATAAGTGAATGTATTACTGCCGCATTGCTTCCTCTGGCTCCCACGAAGCTTCCTCCGATCCATGGTTACGCCATAACACCTTAACTAAAGGAACTGATTTCCTACGCAAGACTTTCACATCCCATTCCAAAATCTGAATTGGTTCTTCCTCGTAAGACAAGTCTGGTCTTAACTCCACTTCTTCAATTGGAACCACGTGAGATGGATCCGATCGGTAACGATGTAGCATCGAGACTTGGAATACATTGTGCAACTGCTTTAACTCTGAAGGCAACTCCAATTGATATGCCACTGGTCCAACCCTTCAAAACCCGATAAGGCCCTATAAACCTGGAACTCAGCTTTCCCTTACGACTAAATCTCATTACCTTCTTCCACGGTAAAACCTTTAAAAATACATAGTCACCTACTGCAAACTCTATCTCTTTTCTCTTAAGATCTGCGTATGACTTTTGCCTATTAGATGCCTCCTTCAACCGTGCTCGAATTACTTTAACCTTTTCTTTAGATTCTACTACGATCTTCGGACCCAACACCTAACGTTCCCCCAATTCTGTCCAACATGAAGGTGTGCGACACTTCTGTCCATATAGCACTTCATACGGTGCCATCTGAATACTCGCTTGATAGCTGTTATTATATGCAAATTCTGCTAAAGGCAAAAAATCCTCCCAGCTTCCTCTGAAATCTATTACACATCCCCTCAACATATCCTCTAATACTTGGATTACTCGCTCAGACTGGTAGTCTGACTGTGGATGAAATGCCGTACTGAAGTCTAACCTAGTACCTAATGCCTGATGTAGTGCCTTCCAAAATCGAAACATAAACCTCGGGTCCCTATCCGAGATGATCGACACCGACACTCCATGCAGTCTCACAATTTCTGCCACATACAGCTACGCCAACTTCTGCAAAGAATAGTCAACCAGCACTGGGATGAAATGTGCAGACTTTGTCAACTGATCTACTACCACCCATACCGAGTCTTTCTTAGTAGGCGTAAGGGGAAGCCCACTAACGAAGTCCATGGTGATTCTCTCCCACTTCCATGTGGAATCTTTATCGGTGAAGTAACCCGAAGGTACATGGTGTTCAAATTTTAACTTGTCGACACGTTAAGCACTTCCCTACAAACTCGTAATTTTCCCTTAAGACCAAAGCCACCAAAACCGATCCCGTAGATCTCAGATAACTTGCTTCCTCTAGGATGCATAGCATAAGGGCTACCATGCGATTCCTGAAGAATCCTCTGCCTAAGCTTTTCATCCTTCGGCATACAGACCTTACCCTTGAAACACAACACTCTGACACTGTTCACACCATAACTTTCCAATTCCCCATCCTGCGCTTGTCGTAGCTTAGCACTTAGATCATCGTCTACCAACGGTCTTTCTTTCACCTGACTCAACCATGTCAGCTTTACTTGTAACTCAACTAGCAAACTTCCGTCGTCATACAGGCTAAGATGTGCAAACATCGCCTCGATCCGACACTATTTTTCGACTTAGGCATCCGCCACCACATTCGCCTTGCGGGTGATACTCTATAGAACAATCATAATCTTTCAACAACTCCACCCACCTTCATTGCCTCTGATTCAGCTCATACGGGTCAACATATACTTAAGACTCTTGTGGTGCAGATAGATCACCGACTTCTCTCCATATAAGTAGTGCCTCCACACCTTTAGCGCAAAAACCACAGCAGCCAACTCTAGGTCATGCGTCGGGTAATTAACCTCATGAGGCCTCAACTGCCGAGACGCATAGGCAACAACCTTTCCTTCTTGCATCAGAACGCATCCCAATCCCGTGTGAGAAGCATCACAATACACCACAAAGTCCTTTCCTGCCTCATGCTAAATCAAAACTGGAGCTTCAGTCAAAACCTTCTTCAATCTCTCAAAACTTCCCTGCTGCTTGTCCGTCCACACGAAAGGTACCTCATTTCTCAATAATTTTGTCACAGTCTTTGCTATAGGCGAGAACCCTTCTACAAATCTCTGTAGTAGCTCGCTAACCCCAAGAAATCAGAACCTCCGCCACCGACCTAGGTGGTTTCCAATCTAACACCGCCTCAATCTTTCGGGATCTACCCTTATCCTTCCGCAGACACCACATGACCTAGAAAAGCAACCTCCTCGGCCGAATTCACACTTGTGAATTTGGCATGACTTCTTTTCCTTAACACTTGCAACACCACCGGAGATGCTCATCATGTTCCTCCTCGGACTTGGAATACACCAGGATGTCGTCTATGAACACAACGATGAATCGATCCAGGTAGGGTTGGAAAACTCGATTCATCATATCCATGAACACAGCTGGGGCGTTCGTCAACCCGAACGGTATCACAAGGAATTCATAATGCCTGTATCGAGTCCAAAAAACTGTTTTATGGATATCCGCTTCCTTCACCTTAAGTTGGTGGTATCCCGACCTTAGATCTATTTTTGAAAATACCGCAGCCCCCTTAAGCTAATCAAACAAGTCGTCTATCCTACGCAGCGGGTACTTGTTTTTGATCGTCAGCTTATTTAGCTGTCGATAGTCTATGCACATCCGCATAGACCCATCCTTCTTCTTTACAAATAAGACCAATGCTCCCCATAGAGACACACTAGGTCAGATAAACCCACGATCAAGTAACTCCTGGATCTGAGCCTTGAGCTCAACCAACTCCTTTAGTGCCATTCTGTACGGAGCGATAGATACTGGCGCTATACCTGGCAACAAATCAATCCCAAATTCCACCTCGCGATCTGGAGGCAACCCCGGCAGTTCCTTCGGAAAAATATCCCCAAACTCTTTCACTATCCTGACCTCACCTACCGCTGCTCCCTAAGCCTCCAAGGTACTAACAAGTGTCAGAAAAGCCACACATCCTTTTCTCACCATCTTCTCTGCCTTAATAGCAGACACTACATTCGACAAGTAATGTCTCCGTTCCCCTATCACTACAATCTCTTTGTCATCGAAAGTTTTCAACGATATGCGCTTAGCAAAGACGAGTCAGATTTGCATGATACCTCACCACGATCCATGCCTAATATTAGGTCAAACTCCCGAATGGTTGTTCCATTAAGTCGGTAGGAAACTTCACTCCTCGAACCTCTAAAGGCACTTCCTTAAGGAGTTTGTCTACTATTACTGATTGCCCTAAAGGACTAAGTACAGTCATCTTCCTAGGTACAATCTCAAAGTTTACATTCAGAGTTCCAGATACTTTACTAGCAATATAAGAATGAGTTGACCCGATATCTATTAAAGCAATAAAGGGTAATCCAGTAATAAGGAACGTACCCGTGATTACATCTGGCGCATCCCCCTCCTCGTGATGCCTGGCTGCATAAACCAACCCTGGCTGTCTCGCACCTGAACCACCAGCACCTCTGCCTAGTGCTCCACGACCTCGGCCAGAACCATTCCCTCTATGGTTCAAACCACGACCCTCGTCGCTTCTGACCACCTCCGCCATTTGCACATATCCACGCCTCATTGTCCGAGCCCTTTCCATCTCCTGAGGACAATTCCTAACCAAATGAGCCTTGGACCCACACCGAAAACATTCTTTACCCTATCCCCAGCACTCTCCTACATGAGCTCTCCCGTATTTAGCGCATGGACGACTCTGATTCTCGATAACTGGTACTGATGTACGAGCAGAATTCTCAACCCTTGGTCTTTTTTGAAACCCCCAGATGATGCTGACGGCCCAAAACTCCTCTTATTTTGGTTTCTATCTCTATCCCTATCCTGTCTCTTAGTCCTCTTGACCTCCTTAGCTATCCGAGCTTTCTCTACTAGAACAGCAAAGTCCCTCTCTCTCTACGGAGCAATCAGCACTCGCAGCTCATCTCTCAGTCCATCTTCGAATCAGACACACCTCTCATAATCAGTAGCCACGATGCCTTGAGCATACCGGCTCAATCGCAGAAATTCTACCTCTTACTCAACTACCGACTTGCCACCTTGCACTAAATTAAGGAATGCCTTCCTCTGTGCATCCACATAACTAGCTCCTACGTACTTTCCCTCAAACTTGATCTTAAAATAACCCCAGTCCACTTGGTCCGCAGGGGTACCTTCCCTGACTGTGAGCCACCATTGGTAAGCCTCATCCCGGAGCAACGAAACAACACCCTTTAGCTTTTCCTCAACAGTGAAATCCAAATCGTCCATGATCCTTTCGACTGCCTCTAACCAGTACTCCGCCACATTCGGAGCTACTCTTGACACTCCTCTAAAAACCTCAGCTCTATTCACTCTAAGTCTCTCAGATACTGACTTTCGAGCCCCATTTCCCATACTTGCACCAGCCACTCGCTCTAAAACTCGCAGCATAGCCTGCGATACTGCGTCATCTCCTCCTGTCTGCTCTTGAAATTACGCCTCTACAGCCGGTGGCGGTGCTTCATTTTCCGAACCCTGACCAGATCCAACTGGTTCTGACACAGTCATTCTGCCTCTACCATGCCCTCGCACATTACGACCACGTCCCCTAGAACTCATGTCTACGTTCGTGATTTAATTTGCTTTAAAAAGTTTTATGCATTAGTTTTTGTTCCACTGATTACCCACGAACAAGTTTTATGTAAAGAAGTTTAGTGGTAGTTCTTTCGATCATTTCAGGGTTTTTGTTTCAAGTTTTCTACCCTAATTTAGAGAATCTCATCCATTTAGTAATACCTACTACACTCATTCACCACTCAAACATTTTCATCCGTTCCAATCCAGGGGTATTTTGGTAATTTTCCAAAGCAGGGTATCCTGATATTTCACAAAATAGGGGTTTTTGGTATTTATGCAAAATAGAATATTTTGATAAAAGTTGAGGGTAATATGACGGTTTTGTAAACTGAGGGTATTTTAAAATTTTACAAACCAGGAATATTTCAAAATTTTTTTTAACACCTAAAATTGCTTTTACAAATCAAAGGATAGTTCGGTGATTTTGAAAACTAAGGTTTTATAAAAGCAATTGTAGTTAATCCTTCCGTGTTTTAGTTATCGAGTTTAGCTTTGTGAATAAGTCCTCTTGGTTAGGGTGAACCGTTACTACGCACCAAGTAGGATTCGAGCGACGAGGAGGTGAGTCACTAGGACTACTTAAATACCAAGCTCCCCTCTGAATCCAATCTTAGGTATGCGCACAACGATTGCCACACCCTTAACTTGGTGACTTACTCACAGGTTTGTTTGATTAGGCTTTAAATTTTATGTACCTCTGTGTTGGGATAAGCTAATCCTAGGGTTCATTAACTCCTAATCTACTAATCTACGATCCTGTAATACCCACACACAATCATACAATAATTAGGGGTACTTACCTGGTGGACTTCGGGCAAGACGATTCGAGTGCCATGCTTCACAAAACCCTTTTTCCTGAATTTTTTTTTCTTTGACCCACTAAAACACAAAATGAAAACGTTTATGGGCTTTAAAAATCCATAGATCGAGTGTAGAAATTGGGCTCTGATACCAATTTGTAACACTCCAAACCCGACCCAAAACATTACGGTCAAATTCGGAATGCTACAGAAAACCTTAGGTTGAAAAACGGCTAAGTGATGATAAAACTTGCATGTAGCGGTGTTAAAGTCGACATGAAAACCAGTGCTTAACTAAATCCCTAATGATTTGGCTTTAAAACAGATTCAATTTCTTAGAAAGACCTTTCACTTGGAAAACACTTTGCGTTCAAGGTTAGCTGAAACAGGTCCTTTGAAACCTTTAAGAAAATCCGAGTAAGTACAAGAAGCTCGGTTAGAAAACCTTAAATAAGTTTTTAAGTAATAAAATGTCACTATTTAAAATTTGTTTGCAACTACTAATCCATGTCTAGTCTAGCATAAACCATAATGAAAACCCAAAATAGTTAAATGGCCTTATTACATCAAAACATCCCAAATAAAATGAAATTAAAAGTAATATCTCTAAATATGGAGCGCAGATCCGATAGCCATCTCGAATCCCATCCAACCCGGTCCAACATCATGAATCACCTGCATGGTTTGGTAAAAATTGGGTGAGTCAATAGACTCAGTGTATAATTACTCCACAGATTTTCCCGTATGGGCTTGGCCCAAAACCACACCAATCCACATAACAGAGAATAATGCAAACTGCACCCAACCCAGCCTAGGGTCCATCCTCTACACACCCCCATATCCAACCACCACACACCAGGGGATTACTAAATCGACCCTCCAACCTCTACACACCAATTCGGCAAGTCATGCCAACCACCAAGTGGTTGAGCCACTGGTCCACGTGATCAAGTCACAATATAATCCACAGCGTGACTGTAGTCAACGTCAATCCACGATGAGGCACATAACCATCACCAACCACGATATGGCACAAAGCCGATACCAACCATGATGAGGCACTGAGCCGATCATCGATTCATGTGAGGCTCGTAGCCATCACTATACCATGTACATAAATGTACACCCTATCCTTCTTTCAAATATCCAAATACCGCCCCATGATTATGCAACATACGATAGTGATATGATGAAATAATGCATGAACATGCTAACCAAGCATCTGACACATATATCTGACAATAACCACGGTTTAATCGTCATTTAACACCGACACATTTATCGACATACCCATTAAGGGTATCCATCTCATTATTGCCACTGCACCAATCATCACACTTATAACACATATAATATTTTATACATACTCGGGAAATTACGAAATAATTACACACCTGATAACCTGAAGTATTATGTTCTCAATACCGACGCTGTCACTAACTAAAACCTGAATGCTCTCACTTGCTTTTGAGAGTGTCGAAATCCCTGTATTGTCCATGTTAGAATTGGCTCTAACCATTAATGAAAGGAATGGCCTTCGGCCTAAGGTTGTATCTTGCTTACCTCTAAAGATCAATTTCTCGAAATCACCCTACATAGATTCGACCATATCAGAAGAATGGAGTTAGATCTTAACTTCTGGCAATCAAGAGAGATAGGATAAAAATGATTAAAATCTCTTACCCACTATTGAGAATCGATTGGAGCAGATTCCAGCCTATGGTACTTTCGGCTTTAAAGAGAAGAAAAGAAGAGTTAGGGTTGAAGAAGTTTCGACAATGGGAAGAATGTGAGAGATGCTTTAGCTAATCAAAAGAAAAAGAAAGAAGTTGGAACAGAGAGATGGATTCGGCCAAGAAAGCAAATAGAGAAGAAGAAAAAAGAACGCTAGTAACCTTAATAGTCTTTGAAGTTTCGGTCACTAGATCAAAAGAATATGAAAGCCAAAACTAGGTGACTTTTGCACAAAAGAATGAACGGCATTAGAGAAAAAGGAGAGAACTAAATTTGGTACACACCCTCTACCACACTTCAAAATCGATTATGCACCCCCCTTAGAGTCCCATATTCGGCCACTTGTTGCTCTCTCTCCCTTATCCCTTATTTCCCTCCTACTTAGCCGAATCTTCAAGCTGTCAGACCCAATCTACACCTCATCCAACCAGAGTCCAAATGCCGCCCAACACCTTCCCCCTCTCTTGACGCAAAACCAAAATAAAACATCACTCCCTTGTTGTCTGCGTGACTCGAACCTCCTCCCTTGACACCCCTTGTTGACGCAACCTCCCCTGCACCTTAGGTAGCGTCCCATGCCACTCTACCACCTCACTTCTTGTGTCATAAATCCCACACTAATGTCCTTAAGGCTTAGCTCCCCTAGCTCCCCCTAACTCAGGTTAGAACAAAAATTTTCCTATGACCTCTACCAAAGCCCAAGGTTTCCTGAAACCCCCAAACACTTCCAATCAACATGCAGAGCATATTAACACACAGATACAATTTAAAATATGCACAACCCCCGAACCTCAAATATTACAAACATTGTGGAAAATGACATTTTTGAGAGTGTAGACTGAATGATAAAGCTTGTTTTAGATGTGGCTCGCTTGAACATTTCATTCAAGATTGTCTTGAGTTAGATGAGAAAGATAAATCTCAGAATGTAAGATCAAGCAACCCGACTGTGAGAGGAAGACCATCCCGTAAGGCTAGAAATGTGAGTGGTGGTAGAGGTGTGACACGAGATACTGCTATGAGATCCGAGGCTAGAGCACCTGCCAGAACTTATGCTATTCGCCTCTCGAAGAAGTGTCATCTCCAGATGTTATTACCGATACATTCTCTCTTTATGACACTGATGTAGTTGCATTGATAGATCCCGGATTAACTCATTCATATATATATATGTGAACTTAGTGTCTAGTAAGAATTTACATGTTGATTCTACTGAGTTTGTTATAAAAGTGTCGAACTCCTTAGGCAAATATGTCTTGGTTGACAAAGTTTGCAAGAATTGTCTGTTAATGACTCGGGGTTATTATTTTATGGCTGATTTGATGTTGTTGCCGTTTGATGAGTTTGATCTTATTCTAGGTGTGGACAGGTTGACGTTGCATGACGCAGTAGTAAATTACAGACGAAAGACAATTGAGTTCAAATGTAAAAATAATGAAACTCTTCAAATTGAATCAAATGATTTGAAGGGTTTACCAGCTATAATTTTGTCGATATTAGCTTAGAAATATGTGAAAAAGGGATGCAATACATATCTTGCATATGTACAAAAGTGTCAGAAACAAAGATTGAACCAGTACTAATTATTTGCGAGTATCCAGGTGTGTTTCCAGAAGAGTTACTAGGTTTGCCACCAATCAGAGAGGTTGAATTTGCTATTGATTTAGTACTGGGAACTTCACCGATATCGATAGCTACGTACAAAATGGCTCCGACAGAGTTAAAATAGTTGAAAGCTCAGTTGCCAGAATTAACTGATAGAGGATTTGCAAGACCAAGTTTCTCGCCCTAGGGTGTACCAGTGTTGTTTGTAAAGAAAAAAGATGGTTCTATAAGAATGTGCATAGACTACCGACAGCTAAATAAAGTGACAATTAAGAATAAATATCCTCTATCGAGAATTGATGATTTGTTTGATCAGTTAAAATGAGGTACAGTGTTTTCTGAGATTAATTTGAGATTTGGCTATTATCAGTTACGAGTTAAAGATATTGATGTGCCAAAGACAACATTCAAAACTAGGTACGGATATTATGAATCCCTTGTTATGCCTTTTGGATTGGCTAATGCTCCTGCCATTTTTATGGATTTGATGAATCAGATTTTAGACCGTATTTAGACAGATTTGTTGTTGTCTTTATTGACGACATTTTGATCTACTCTCGAGATGAGTCTGAGCATGCCGAGCATTTGAGGACAGTGTTACAGACCTTGAGAGACAAGAAATTGTTTGCAAAGTTTAGCAAATATGAGTTTTGGCTCTGAGAGGTTGGATTTCTGAGGCATATTGTTTCAGCTGAAGGTATTTGAGTTGACCCGAGCAAGATTTCTATAGTTGTTGACTAGAAACCACCTAGAAATGTATTCGAAGTCGGAAGCTTTCTGGGACTGGCTAGTTACTATCGACATTTCGTTAAAGGGTTCTCGATGATTGTTACACCGTTGACTCTATTACCGCAGAAAGATGTAAAGTTTGAATGGTCTAAGAAGTGTCAGTAGAGTTTTGAACAGTTGAAAGCATTATTGACAAATGCACCAATTTTAGTACATCCTGAGTCGGGTAAAGGATTCGTAATTTTTAGTGATACGTCGTTAAACGATCTAGGTTGTGTATTGATGTAGGAAGCCAAAGTTATAGCTTATGCTTCTAGACAATTGAAGCTACATGAAAAGAATTATTTGACGCATGATTTAGAGTTGGCTGCGATTGTGTTCGCATTAAAGATTTGGCGACATCACTTGTTTGGTGAGAAATGCCATATTTATACAGATCACAAGAGCTTAAAATATTTAATGACTTAGAAAGACTTGAATTTGCGACAACGAAGATGGCTTGAATTACTAAAGGATTATGAGGTAATAATTGATTATCATCCGAGAAAAGCGAATGTAGTTGCTGATGCTTTGAGCAAAAAGTCATTAATTGCTTTGCGTAGCGATGAATACATAGTTAGCTTTGTTTGATGACGGTTTGATTGTAGCTGAGTTGAAAGTGAGACCATTATTCCTTCAGCAAATTGGTAAAGCCCAGAAATGTGATAAAGAATTGCAAGTTAAACGAGTTCAGTGTGAGTTGACTTTTGATTCAGAGTTCCAAATCGGGCCTGATGATTGTTTGATGTTCTGAGGAAGGATTTGTGTACCAAAAAATCCCGAGCTTATTCAAAAGATTTTAAACGAAGCATATAATGGTTGTTTGTCTGTACATCTGGGAAGCACTAAAATGTACAACGATTTGAAACAGTTATATTGGTGGTCAAGTATGAAATGAGACATTTCAGAGTTTGTATCGAGATGTTTAGTTTGTCAACAAGTGAAAGCTGAACATCAAGTGCCTTCAGGGTTGCTTCAGCCTGTGATGATACTGGAGTGGAAATGGAATAGAGTGACGATGGATTTTGTATCAAGATTGCCCACGTCTCCGAAGAAGAAAGATGCAATTTGGGTTTTCGTTGATCGACTGACGAAATCTGCACATTTCATCCCGGTACGTACTGATTTTTCACTTGATAAATTGACTGAGTTGTATATTTTGAAATCGTTAGATTGCACGGTGTGCCAATTTCAATTATTTTGGATAGAGATCCGATGTTTACACTGCGATTTTGGAAGAAATTGCAAATATAGTCCTCGATTCATCGGCTCGTATGAAATCATTTAAAGAATAGAGCCAGTGGCATATTGGCTATATCTACAATCAGAGTTAGAAAAGATCCACAACGTATTTCATGTATCAATGCTGTGTCGGTATAGATCTAACCCATCACATGTGTTTTCTCTGACAGAGATTGAAATTCAACTCGACATGACGACAAAGAAGAACCGTTCAGAATTCTAGCTCGAGAGGTGAAAGAATTGAGAAATAAACGCATAGCTTTAGTGAAAGTTTTGTGGCAACGTCACGATGTTGAAGAGGTTATGTGGGAACCCGAGGAAGCTATGTGTAACAGCCCAATTTAGGGGCTAGTCGAACCAGTGGTTTCAGAATCACTAATTCGAGGTCAGAGAAAATTATTTTTATGTTATTTTTATGAGTTAGAGTATGATTATATAGGTGCATGAAAATCTTGATGCTTTAATTTTAGCGATTTCATGCTTAATCGCGAAAAAGGACTGAATCGGATAAAGCGTGAAAGTTCTATTTTACAAGCTAAAGGTGCCTAATAGCCATAGAATGTTAATTGGAGGTCCCAAATGTGCAATTATGCCTTGTTTTAAGAGGTGGCCGGCCATAGGGGGACAAAGAAGTCAACATTGGTCAAAGTGGGTGTAGTAGGTAGATTAAATTGATGAAATAAAATAAAATAAAAAAGAAAAGTTATCATCTTTTCTTCTCCTTCCTTCCACTGAAAATTAGCAGAAAAAATAGGGGTTAAGAGCCTAAAATTTTTAGCAAGCTTCTCTCTTTACAAGTAAGTTATTTGACGATCATTTGTTGATAAAAATTGTACTTTTGGAACCCCTAAAGCTTAAGCTAGCTAATAAGGGGGACTATTTTGCAAAATGGTAGAAATTTTAGAGTTTTACCATGTGAGCTTTTAAGTTGTTTGCTGCATTTTTATGGAAGAAAATGAGTCTTAGTTGTTAGATAACAACTTTTGTGAAAGGTTGTAGAGCTAAATGTGTGAACTGTTGAGTTTTGATGGTTGTCATAAGAGAAATAAATGTTCACTTAGGCTCGTTAAAGAAAGAAATTTGATTAAAATTGATTTTTGAGCCTAGGGGTAAAATGATCATTTTGCAAAAGTCTAAGGGCATGATTATTGAAATGCAATTGTTAATGTGATTATTAAATGAGCTAATTTACTGTTATAGATCAAGAAGAACAAAAATTAACCTCGATCAAGGAAAGAGCAAAGTATAGGACTAGATCGACCATCTAGCCTATTTTGAAATCAAGGTAAGTTTGTGTGCAATAAATTCAACATCATGTTATTAATTTTCTAAATGATTGACATTAGCAATGTTGTGCAATATTTTCTATAAATTTGAGTTATGATGTTGAATGAGAAAAATAATGAAAATAGTGAAGTTGAAGTCCCAAGTGGACTATAGTGAAGGTGAGTATACTAATAACGAATCACGAGAATGGTAAGGTCCCGTATAAGACCATGCTTGGGATATGGCCTCGGCATTGAATGGAGATCCCGTATAAGACCATATCTGGGATATGGCATCGACATCGAATATGAGAATCGTATAAGACCATATCCGGGATATGGCATCGACAATCGATATGAGATCCCGTATAAGACCATATCGGGGATATGGCATCGGCATCTAGAAGTGACCCCACGTAAGACCATATTTGGGATGTGTCATTGGTGTCGTAATTATGTGAATAAGGATGATTATATACCTTGAATATCTCAAGTAATTTCCATGTGGTAAATAGTTAAGCTTATGCTGGAGATAAGATTAATGCTAATACTAAGTGATGAGGTGACATAGGTATATGTGAGTAATTCATGAGAATGGTTCACAATATGTGGCATGTTATGTAATTGGTAAGAGTAAATATGAGTAAGTTATGGAAATGAGCTTAAGACTTGTGTTTTATTCAATGAAATGGATGAATGACATTATGAGTTTTATGTCGCTATTTATTTCATGCAAACTTACTAAGCTTTATGCTTACCCCTCTCATTTCCCTTTTCCTTGTAGTATTGCCAAGTTAGCTTGAGATTTCATGGAACTTCAGAGTACGAAAATCACACTATCAACTACTCTTCGGTATAGCCAAGTTAGATTCATTTTGAGTATGGCATGCATAGGGCTTAGCCTCTTTTGTTATGTCGCATTTGTTAGCCAAAGTGTTGGCTATTAATGTGACTAAGTTCATTTTGTAAGAGGTCTTTGGAATTGGGCTAATACTTAACAAGTTTATATATATTCAATGATGATGAATTTCATGAAGTGTATGCTTGTGTGGATGTATTGATTTTGAGTCCTTAGAAGTACTTTATAGTCCTGATATGTGTTGGATTGGTTTGGTGCAAGTATGGTTGCTGTACAGGGTGGAGTATGGTTTGGTAAATAGCCTTTTAAATGTCCACACGGGTAGACACACGGGCATGTGTCAAGGCCGTGTGTGACACATGGTCAGCCCCATGGGCATGTTGATTGGCTGTGTGTCCCCATGCATGCTAGGCTTACAAGTCAGTATGCTCAGTAGTAAACACACAGGCAGGGACACGGTCGTGTGTCTCAGCCGTGTAAGAGGCACGACCATGGGCATGGGCGTGTGCCCAGGCCGTGCAAAGTCTGCACCTGAATTTGGAATTTAATTTGCCACACGGTCGAAAAAACGGGCGTGTGACTAGCCATGTGATGCAAGTCAGTGTCGACCACGGGCCAGACACACAAGCGTGTGACAGGCCGTGTGATGCAAGTCAGTGTCGACCACGAGTGTGGAACACAGGCGTGTGATATGTCACACTGGTGTGAAGCACAGGCATGTGATATGTCACATTGGTGTGTCCCTTCGTCCACACGGGCATGTGGTCATGTTTTAAGTAGAAATTTTCTAAGTGTGCAAAAGTTTACGGTTAAATTCCAAAACCCTCCGTATGCATGTTTGAGGCCTTGTAGGCCCAAAAAAAGGATGTTATGCATATGTATGAAAAGTCTTAAGTTGGAAATGAAATTTTAAAGCCCAAAGTTGTATGTTCAAGCAAGTTAAGTCCGATAATGCCTCATACCCGATTTTGGAGTTGGATACGGGTAAGGGGTGTTACACTATGAGAAAACTGTACCCTAACCTATTCACTGGTAAGATTTTCGGGGACGAAATTAGTAAGGGGGAGAGTTGTAACAGCCCGTTTTTGGTCAAATCAGAACAGTGGTTTTAGGACCACAAATTTGAGGTCAAAATAATTATTCTATTATTATTTTATTGTTTTCAGCATGACTATATGATGGAGTGAAATTTTCGTTAAGAAATTTTAGCATTTGAATGCTCAATTTGATAAAAAGGACTAAATCGCGTAAAGCAAAAAACTTGAGTTCTTATAGCTAAAGGTGTCTAATAGCTATGGTTTATTCAAGTGGAAGTCCTTATGTTGTAAATGGACCATTATTGAGGTGAGTGGACCATTATGGACAACCATTAAGTGATTATAATAGTTTTATTATAAGGTTAGTTTTGGAATTTTATAATTAATGATTAATTAAATAAAACAAAACAAAAAATTATTCTTTTGTCATCATCCTTGGCCGAATGAAGCATGAAGAAAAGATAGTTTAGGGTTTGAAAATTTTGGTTACTTCAAGGATCAATTGTAAGTCCATTTTTATCTCGTTTTTAATGATTTCTATGTTTTTGTGATCGTTGCAACTAGTACTAGCTAGCACAGGGACTATTTTGCAAAACTGTTTAAGATTTTGAAAGTTTCCATTGATGAATATATGAGTATTTTCATGTTTTATGATAGATTATGAATATTTAATGTTAGTTAAACAAGTTTTGTTAAGTGATTTTTAGTGAAAATGCAAAATAGGGATTAAATTGAGAAATATTAAAAATGTGTGGTTGAAATGTGAAATAAATGAAAAATATGGACTACTAGGGGCATTATGGTAATTCGACTAGCATGGGTATATTGTGAATTTCATTAATTTGTGATTTTGTGAAATAAGGACTAAATTGTAAAATGTGAAAATTTAGGGGAAAATGTGTAAATTATCCCTAATGTGTGTTTTGGGTTGAATTGAATAAATAGAAGAATAAATAAGCTGATTTTGAGTACTTATAGATCAAGAAAAGAGGAATTCGGACTTAGATCCGGGGAAAAGCAAAGTAATTGAATAGTCGATCTGTTTTGTCATTTCCGTACACGAGGAAAGTTCGTATAATTGAACTTAAACGTGTATTTATTTAATTGATGGATGGTATTGTGATTATATTTATCTTATTGGTTAAATTTGAATGATTTTGAATTAAATGTACGAGTTAGGTAAAGCGAGTTACTAAATAAGACCATAGTTGGGCTATGGCAATCAGATAATAAGACCATAATCGGGTTATGGCATGTGAATGTAAGACCACGGCAGGGCCTTGGCAATGTATGTGTAAGACCATAATTGGACTATGGCATCGAAAAATTGATGTATTTGTTTCGTAAGCATTTATAAGCCGGAGTGGTTCGATAAGAAAATTGTTGAGAAATAGATAAGTATCGGTACAGGTACGTACGAAAAACTATTCGAGTAACGAGTTAAAGGAGGTTGAGAACTTATGAGTTACTATGTGGTTAAATTTTTTGTTAACTTAGTGATTGATGCTTTAATGCAGTATATGTTATCTATTGAAATGCTAATGAATGATGAGATTATTTCTTATTTATACACGAACTTACTAAGCTTTATAGCTTATTTTGTTTATTTTCTTCTATGTTCTATAGTATTTCGAAGCTAGCTCGAATACGAGGATTGTCAAAGACTTCATCACAGTATCGAACATCTATTTTGGTACTTCTGAAGTTATGTACATATGGTATATGGCATGTATAGGCTTGAGTCATTTTGGTATGTTTGATGAAAATGTAATTGGGCCATTTGAGTTGGCTTGTGATGGTGAATTTGATGATGTTTACAAAGGTGCAAATGGTATTATTTTGAGTTTGGTAATTGACCTATATTGAGTGATTGAAGTTGAATGGATAATGCATGTTTGGAATGGTTTAGTTAATTGAATAGTATATGTGAATTAGGTATGAAATTAGATGGAAAATTATGGTGTATTAGTGATGTGTATTGATGGTAAAGAAATGGTATGATTTGAACTTTGGTTGATGGTATTTGGTTGCATATTTTTATCTTGAAATGATACCATTTGATCTTGTTTAGGTATGTGCAAAATGGGTGGCAAAATGGCTTGGTAAATAGCCTATTTTTGTCCACACGGGCAGAGACACGGACGTGTGTCTCAGCCGTGTGTGACATACGGTCATGTTACCATGTGTCTCCTGGTGTTGAATTTGAAAACAAGTCAGTATGATTCACACGGCCTCACACACGAGCGTGTGACTTGGCCGTGTGGCATAATTCAGTATACCCTATAAGTTTGACACGGCCTAGCACACGGGTGTGTATGGCTATTTTTAGGGCACACGGGCGTGTGTGTTGGCCGTGTGACCCAAGTCAGAGAGTTACATGGGTCAGACACGGGCTGGGACACGGCCATGTGCTTCCATTTCAAATGTCCACACGGGCTGTGACACGGGTGTGTTTGGTGGCATTGTGAGACACACGGCCTGGCCACACGAGCGTGTGTCCCTTGTTTTGAGAAAATTTTTCTAAGTTTTGTGGAAGTTTCATAAGTTATCAGTTTAGTCCCGAACCACTCCCAAAGCATGTTTAAGGCCTCGTAGGCTTGTATTAGGGACAAATTGATTGAGATTAGTTGATGAATGTATGAAATGTTATAATGCATGTGAAAATTTGTGTAATTGTATTGTAAGTTTGGTAATACTCCGTAACCCTATTCCAGCATTGAATATAAGTGGGGTGTTACAGTTATAGAAGAATCTTGGAGATTGGCTTGCCTTATCCTATAAGACTTATCCTTATTCTTTAAGTTATTTTTGGTAATTAATCTGTTGATTTATCTTAGCTGATAAGGTTTTATTCTAAGATAGATATTGGTGGATATTACCAAGGATTATTATGAATTAAATTCATAATTTTATCTCCGAAAAAACTGATAAAGGAAGTTGTCATATTTTGAGCCTATAAATAGGTTGTTGTGCAGCAAATATAAGGGGGCTTTTGAAATGCTTTTGGCTGGTAATTTGTGTTTATTTTACTTAGTATTTTTGCACTATTGTGTTAGGATTTTTATTGGAAAGTTTTACTGTTTGTATTGTAAGGTTTTTCGGTGAGTAATTTGTAACAAGTCGGGGAGATTTTTACTGGTTGTATTGTAAGATTTTTAGGGGTGAGTGATTTGTAACAAGTCGGGGTTATCTTTTGGGGCTACAATTATTTCTTCGTGTGAGGGTAGATTAGGCTTTAACCACTAGGTTACTAAATCGTTTGTTGAATAAAATTATTAAATGAATGAGGCTCTGAAGAATAGGATTAGTCAATCCGAACTGCGTTAACAAATCTCCTATGTTTATTTCTCTATTCTCTTATTTGCTTACTACTTATGTTCTATTTGAACTCATGTTCAAACATCTATATGAATATACTGTCTAAACATATTATCTAAACATACTGTCTGAACATCAAATTGAATAAAGAGCAAACTGAGGTTCTTACCATATATATTAAACTATATTTAATTATTCAAATATTTTAACAATTCAAATCATCATTAAAACATTATAAAATTTGGTAGTATACTTGAAAAAGTTGAATGGCTATTATTGAATGTATTTTATTACAAACAAAAGAAAAACAATAAAATCAAATAAAAATCAATAACAACTATGATCAAAAGTTGAAAGAAAATTTACAAAAACATAAAATTAAAAGATATAATTATTAAATGCTAATGCATATATTTTATAGTGGAAAGTTGTAGCTTTGATTAATGTATAATTAATATAAAAATAAAATGTTATTTCAATATTAATTTATAAATATAATAAAATATAATTCCATCAAATTTATATTGAAGGAGGGAGAAAAACAAAAATACCTAGGAAAAGATTCGACAAAGATTTTGGAAGTACGGACTAAAAACAAAAACTAGTCATTTTGATTCGTTAACTTTCCAGAAATAATGTTTGACATTTCTACAAATTTATGTATGTTGTCATATTAGCATGGGATTTAGTTTGCGACATTGAAATGCACGATTCAAGGGAATATTTGTTATGGAGTACTCTCTTTAATTATTCCAAGACAATAATTTCTTTTGTTTTCTTATTTACATATATGATGAATGGAAACTAAGAAATTTAATTCATTATTTTTTTAAAAGGATATTTTATTGATATATAAAATTTTACAATCAAAAGAAATAAGTACAAAAGATTCCAATCCATTGAAGAGAAATACTAAAAGAAATTACATATTAAGAATGCATTATAAACATCTGTTTGAAAGTCAGATCATACCGAGAAAAATGACTAACTCGAGTCCATCATTTAGAAGGAAAATGCTGAAAAAATATGAACATCACAGACATAAGCCCTACCATTAGCGTCAAGGACTAGACTTTTACGAATTGGTATGCTAGATCTACAAAAATGGCTATCTCTTTCTTGACGAACTTGCAAATCCACATAAAATGATACAGGCAACGAGTTAGACGTAAATAAAAATGAGTCACAATAGACTGAGCTAATCAAACATCAGTGGGCCTAAGAAAACGATTCACCATGGACTCAAGAAAACTCGAGTTGCTACCAACTTGAGGGGGTTATTATTCTGAAAAAAATCCTTTAGATTGAAAAAATACCAAAGTTCATAAAGAGGAGTGAGTGGCAAAGGGCTACCAGCCATCAATTGGGCAGGCAATCCTTGGTAGGAATGTGTGGAGTATGCCTTGCATTTTTGTCAAATTTAGGCACAAACAAAGAGAGATGTCATGATGAAGAAAACAGGGGAGAAGCAAAAATGACGTCGCTACAACATGAAAGGGGATGTCGCAACATAGCGTCGTGTTAGACAATTTTCTTGATTTTCTTCTCCTAGTTAAACTTCGAGTATTTGTTTTAGTCGAACGCTAATTAGTTTAGATTATTTTAATATTATTTGACCTACAAATTTAGCCTACAAATAGGCACTTTTCTACCCTAGAAATTTTGAACCCATTACACATTTAGGTATTAGCTTTTACAAACTTTTAGAGAATTTTGTGTTTATATTTTGAGGGTTCTTATTTCGGGTTTTGGGGTTTAGTTTTATCTCCATCTTTGTACTATTTATTGTTGTCGTTATAATGAAATTAAATTTGTCTGTGGTTTTTTATCCTCTTTAGAGGGGTTTTTCCATATAAAATATTAGTGTTCGATCTTTTTAGTTTCTTTGCTATTTTACTTATTCGTTTCTTAATCGAGTTTATCCCCAACAAACTGGTATCAAAATTTGGTCGATTTCCTCCGTCAACCTGTTCAGAGATGGTATCAGCAAGGTTCAACATTGAGAAGTTCGATGGCATCACAAATTTCAATATGTGGCAAGTTCAGATGACAGTAATACTGGTCCAGAATGGTCTGAAAAAGGTCATTACAAGGAAGAAGCCCGCGAATGTGGATCAGTTAGAATGAGAAGAACTTGATGAGAATACCTTGTTTGCAATTCAGTTGTACCTCTCGAATAATGTATTGTAGGAGGTGTTGATGGAGAAATCGACATACACCTAGTGGAAAAGGTTAGAAACCCTTTACGCGACAAAGTCTTTGGCTAACTAATTGGTGTTGAAACAACGACTATACACATTTCGCATGAATGAAAGTGAGCACCTTAGAGGTCACATCAGTCACTTTATTACTCTTTTGAATAATTTAAAGAATGTTGAGATTCAGATTGACGATGAAGTTTAGGCTATGCTATTATTGTGTCTTTACCCCATTCATACAAGTCTTTCAAGGAGACCTTGATTTATGGCATAAATAATCTCTCGTTCGAGTATGTCAAAGGTTATATGTTGAGCAAAGACAAACTTGAAAATTAGTTTGGTTCGGATATCAAGTCAAATAGGCAAGCATTGGTTTTGGTAGCATCAAGGAAGCGAGACAAGAGATGTTGTTATTGTAAGAATTTAGGCCACGTCAAGACAGATTGTTACAAATTACGAAATAAAAGGGCTGTTGAGAGCAAAAATGAAGATTCAGCTGGTGCTAATTTGGTCGATGGCAAGGGTGATGATTTCTTATTGGTTTCAACAAGCGAAAGCTCCAAGCCTACATCTGAGTGGATCCTAGATTCGGGGTGTTCTTTCCACATGTATCCCAACAGGGACTAGTTCTCTACTTACAATTCAGTTGAAAGTGGAGTTGTGTGTATGGGGAATGGTTCACCCAGTAAGGTAATTGGTATTGGTACTATTTAGATCAAGATGCATGACGAGACAATCAGGACACTATTAGACGTTAGGTATGTACTTGATTTAAAGAGAAATCTCATCTCCTTGGGAAATTTGGATTTGAAAGGTTGTTGAATTAACATCGAGTCAAGCGACATTAAAGTATCTCGTGGGGCTTTCATTTTGATGAAAGGTAAAAGGATTGGCAATCTTTATGTTCTGGAAAGATCAATGGTGATCGATGTAATAGGATGTCCCTTATCTGTTAAGGAGTCGAAGCGACTCGTTTGAAGTAGAGGCAAATTGGTCATAGGAGGGAAAAAGATATGATTGTTTCGTATAAAAGAGGTTCTCTTTTGGGTGTAGGTTTTGAAAAGATAGGGCACTGCGTTCATGGAAATTAGACCCGATTCAGTTTTGATTTGGTAGTACACAAGTTGAAGACTAGAAGTCTTCCAACTTCAAAGTTTAAAAACAACTTCGACCCAATTAATATCCTGCATAGTTCGAGATAGGCCTATAGAGGGCTTTGGCAAATAAGGCATTATGAAAATACGAGTCAAGGTGGAGATTTGTGGAGTATGCCTAACATTTTGGTCAAATTTAGGCACAAACAGAAAGCGACATTGCGATAGTGCAAAGACAAAAACAGAGGAGAAACAAAAATGACGTCGCCAAGACACGACAAGGGACATCATGACGTGGCGACGTGTCTCGCTATTTTCTTACTTTTATTATCCTAGTTAAACCCTGAGTATTTATAGGCTAATGTAACACCCATAATCCGTAGCTGTCATCGGATTAGTGTTACGACATATTACAGTACAATCTAGAATAATTAATAATAGATACCATCAAGTTGCATATTTAATTAACACAATTTCATAATAATTCATATCGGAGTATTATATTCATTTATGGGCCTTAATCGAGCCTGCGAGGGCTTAAAGAAATTTCTTCAAAGTGTTGGGCAAAATAAACATTTAAAAAGCCTTGAATTAATTTAATTTTTAATGAGTTTTTGAACTATGAAGAATTTTTACTGATACTTAGGTGGACAAGTATCGGTAGAACTAAAAAATGGAAAGACCTTAAAAAGGCTACAGAATTCTATTGGTAGAACTAGGAGTTCTACTGATACAACTCTGGGTTCTACCGATACAACTCAGACTTATATCGATATAACGCACTCTAGTGAGCAAGGAAGTTTTGGCCTGGGACTTCTATCGATACCCTGAGGACTTCTACCGAAACAAGGCAAGACAATAGCCAAACTTTAGTATTGTAACACCTTAAAACACATTAAGGGCAACCAAAACATGCCAATTATGCTCACCTAAATTTAACTAAGTTTTCTTTCAAATTCACATCACATAGTACTTATAATTTTCATCTCTTAAATCAAACATACAAGCCACCATAAACACATTGAATTTGATTACCTTGAGCTAAAACACCATGCCTAGATCCAAATCAATTACTACCATTCATGATCAAACATTGAGCGCAACTTAAGAGTTAACATGACATACTATAGGAACTTCTAAAGTTTATATCATCAAAAACATATCGACCAACCAACACATAGCTATAAACTTATAACAATTTCATTAACCCTACTACATGCCATATAAGCCTAGATGTTTACAAAATCTATCAAAAGAGTTCTTGAGATGGTGTGAATCTTCAAGTTGATCGTTTACAAAATCTACCAAAAGAGTTCTCGAGATAGTGTGAATCTTCGAGTTGATCCGATCGCCCGATTATCCACAAAATGTTATCTACAAGAAAACATAACAAAACACGAGTAAGCTTTTATAAAGCTTAGTAAGTTCGTCGATTAAACGATAAAGCTTATTGAATTAAACATAATAATTCAAATAACAAGATTAATAAACCGAGTTCCTGTCAACAAGGTTCTTAACAAAATTCCTGTCAACCACATATCACAACAGGTGAGTTTATACATAAACAAGTATGAGATCATTCATTATCAAGCAATAATACTATCTGAAGATTCATGAATAACCTTTTAACAATTCTATAACAAGACATTTAACGTAAGAACATTACCGATGAACGATATACGGATAAGAGTACATGGTTAAACATTCGAGAACACGCCATATGCTCATATGAGCTAATCCAATTGATAACATGCCACGGCACTAAGTTCCTAACTCGTAGGTTAGCATCCGCCCCTAGTAACACGCCAAAAAACACTGTAATATAACACGATAGTCTGCAACAAATGCAGAACTTCGGTATATTTAGTGAACAGGAAATATATATGAATCCTCATCACATCTCATATCAAGCCCATACTGTGTGCAAAATAACCTATTGGCATGCCAATCGTACTCTATCCTACATTCATCGGCTCAAGAGATATTAACAGTAACCAATTTTTTATTAATCATTATTTTAGTTCTTGATTATCAGATTTCAACACATTAATCATCAATCAATAGATAAATTTCATTTAATATATAAATTTAAAACGTATAAAATTAATCGAATGAACTTACCGACTAAACTGCTGCAGCAATAAGGTACAGGGGCTATTTGGTAATTTTCTCTTTTCCTCTGTTTTCCATTCGTTCTTGATCTAAAATAATATTTTCATTCAATTAACTAATTCCAATAGTAAAATTAACTCATTTTATGCAATTAAGTCCTTTTTGAATTTTTTATAAAATTAGCCTCAATATTTCATTTTTATGCAATTTAGTCCCTAGGTCCAAATCATGCAATTTAACCATTTTCTATTAAATCTAAGCTTAGCCAATCTATTATCCCTTCGTTACAGCCCATACTTGTTATTTTTTGCATCAAGTCCTTGTACTTTTACTATTTTCACATTTTAGCCCTTGAACATTAAAATCAACAAAACCTACTTTATAAAATAATCCTATCTAGCAACCAAGCTCAATAATTTTTCATAAAACTTTAAAAACATACAAAACTTATCAATGGAATAACTCATAACATTTGACATTTTTGCAAATTAGTCACCGGTTTAGCTAAATCAAGCTAATACAAGCTCAAAAATAAAAAAATTACTAAAAATGGGCAACAATTACCTACTAATATTAAATTGAGTTCTCTTTAAAAAAGTATTAAGAGACATGAACTCGACTGCTGATATTTTAGCTGGGTTGATGAAAGGTTCTCTTATTAGCTTGAGAATATTTCATGATGCCCCTTCATAGGTTGATGATCAATTGCGGACAGACAGACAAGTTATGCTATCCAACATAGATATCACTATTAGCTTGTAATTTAAGCTTTAATTTCTTGTTACCAAAAAAAAAAAATTGAGTTGTGAGTGGATGTGGGACTTGAATCCTTTAAAATAATTATTTAAAATTAAAATAACAATCATTTAGATAAAATAAAAATAATAAAATAGTTTATCTCTAATTGAATAGTTTTAACAGTTATTTAGAAAGAGAATATTTGATGCATTGTTAATGCATAAGTCTCATTAATCGTAGATAGATAATAATATGATATTTCATCATTAAATAAAATAATAATAATAATGAAGACTTGTAAATAAATATTAATACCTTTATGTAAAAGTAGTTAAATAACAATTAATCATAAATAAATACTAAAACCTTGAAACTTATACATGGAACACTAGACTTTAAACTTGAGATCTTAAATTCTAAACCCTTAAATTTAAGTTTCTAAATTCAAAAGTTATTAATATTTATTTATAATAGTTACTATTAAACTCGATGACCTCCATATTTTTTGTTTAATTTAGTGATGATGTATCATATTACTATCCACCGATAATGCATGAGACTTATGTATTGATGGTGCATCAAATATTATTCTTTATTTAAATACTTTATTTATATTTCATTATCTTACATAAGTGATATTTGTTAAAATTGAATTATTATAATAATTTAAATAAAATAAGAGACGAATCAAGATAAACACAAAAGCAATTTAACAAAACAATTAAAACACTTAATGAAATGAATAATAATATAAACCTTTTAAAAATTTGACGAATGAGAACCGAAAAAGAAATCAATTTATGATTAATTAAAACATTTTCTATAAATTCAAATTTCTATTTAATTCTATAAATTAAGGAATTATTACTTAAAAAATTTAATTTATAATTAATTTAACTATTGAATAAATAAATCAATTAAAAATTAATTGTCCTAGTAAATTTCTTTTACAAAAAAGTTAAAACTTAAAACAATCAATAAAGTTAAAAGGAAAAAAAATCTAGCGGGGAGGTTAATGTGACGGGAGTAGGGAGCGGGACACTAAAATAAGAAACAAGACTTCTATTCATAAATTGCGGGGTTATGAATTTGTATAGAATAAAAAAAGAAAATCAAATTTATAGATAAATTTTAGTTTAATGTATAATTTAATTGATAAATTTTGATTTGGTGTAATTATGTACATAAAATTTTAATTTTGATTTATATGTATATATAAAATTTTTATTTTAATTCAACTGTATACATTTAAAAAAATAAATACATATATTTAAAGATTTGGTGATGGAACTGCAACAGACTCATATTCAACTGAGCTCAGATATGTGTTTTTCCCTCAATACTGATGGTGTTGTTCACTTTGGTTCTAGTCTTTCTGCTGCAAGTGGAGTAATACGTGATGAGAAAGGAAATTGAATCTTACACCTTGTTTGGTTCAATGTAATGGCTATGCCATTACATTCCTATGCCGTGGGCCCACCCTAAACCCATATTTGGTTGCCTGTAATGGCTATTACAGGGCTATTACATGCTGCTTTTATTACAGTAAGGACGGTAATAGCAATTCAGTGGCTGAGGGTCAGAATAGCTATTCAAAGCAACGGGTAATAACATTTTGCTCTATTTTGAGAGCAAAATATCCTCCTGTCTCTCATCTTCATCTTCATCCTCTTTACTTTCACATTTCAGACAATTTCTTCTTAAACGTTTTTCTCAAAGTAAACCCTATAGAAATTGGATCCTTACGACTACAAATCAAGCTTCATTCACCATCTTCATCTTCCTCCTGTTGAACCTCCTTATATATGGTAAGTGATGGCCTCTGATTCTTTTTTTTTTCTCTGAATTTGTTAGTTAAAGTTCTTTTTCGGTCTCACTCTGATCCTTCTCGGTTTCTTCATTAGATCCTCATAATTTTTGTGTTTTTTTTTTCCGGATTTCTAGAGTCGATTTGTTAACCGAATTGTTTTGGGTATTTCCGGTTTTGAAGAGAATAGGGAAATTTGTGGTTCAAAGGGCTTATCTTTCTTAATTTTTGTTTGAGATTTAAGGGTGTGCTATGGTGTTGTCCTTTAGCACTCTGCCAGATCTCGACTTGAAGCTCGGCAATCGCCACCGTCGTCTCAAGCTTGGTTCTCTTGGTAAAATCTTCAAATACACTCGTAGATATATATATACATAGTGAGTGAGTAATGTGTGTTTCTATATATATACCTCAAATCGATATTGGTTCCTCAAAAAACTTCAAATATGTATGTATAATCATTTTGCTCTTGTATTTATGCATTTAGCAATCCTAATAACATGTTCTTTCTTTGCTCCTTGAAGCGACATTTTGTTGAGAAAGCGCTCATCTAAACGTTGCAGTTTCTTTTGGGTTTTTGAGTCTTGGGGTTGTGGACTTGATGCCTGCTGGTGAGAACCTTAGTCTAATGGAATAGGAATCACAACTAGTGGAGGAGGCATAACTATGAGATTGAAGGAATAGGTAGCTAAAGAAATAACTATGAGAACCTTAGGCATAACTTTCTCCATATCCTCAAGCACCCACCTATTTTACAAGTTATTTTAGGTTTTTAAGGCATGTGTCACTGTGAAAGTTAATATGTATTTTTTTTTTGCAAAGTGATTGAAATACAAAAAGGATTGTTGAGAACAATCCAAACAAGTTGAATCACAGTTTTTAAAAAAAACGAATACAACAAAACAGCCTAGCAAATATTACTTAGCAGACAAAAACAACTTCAACAATGAGACTTCCCATTATACTCTGCTGCAGAAAGTAGTAGACCAACTCAAGATCATCCACTCGCTTTGACAAATCACCAAGCACCTTTAAAGAAGTTTTTCCTTGACATGCCTTTACTAAAGTTTCTCGCCATTCCATTCTTCTTATGATCGTTGGATTGCAAATAGGATTTCAAACAATATATCTACATTCATCTTCAATTTAAGCAAACAATTTCCTTAACGACCATAGAGCGAAGACTTGTATATTTCAACCGATTCGAGATCGTATTCAAAAACGGTTTTGATTGGTTGGTTTACTAGCTATATGGTGTTTTAATTAGATATAGAGAGGAAAAGCTTCTTCATCTCCTTATCCATAAACGCATCCTTCACTGTCGGTACATCCACCTATTCTACAATATAATGTGGAACTAAGTATCCGTTTCATCTATATTTAATGTTTCATCTTTAATCTTTCTGACTCTTTATAATTTCTTTAGCTACCTATTTGTTATATATATGGATAATTATTTGTTATATATATGAAATGGGATGATGAATGGAGCAGAATAGTTGATCGAGTTGGCCAAGCCATTGGTCTGGTTGGTTTGGTTAAAGGGGGTGCCACTTTGAGATTGTGAAGCCATCTCTTTCTATAAAAATGTACAAGAACACTGATGTCCTCCTCCAAGCCTTGAATATGTCATACATATATATATATATATATTTATGTATATTCATGCCCTTTTGATGCATTTCGCATGTTGTAGTCGCATCCTTGATGTGGGCCAACATATTGTGTAGTAACCATAGACACCAATGCCATTTTTTTTTCTTCAAAATATTGGTGCCAACCCATATTCAGACATAAGATGTGACCTTCAAAGAACTTTATAAATACAAGGAAAAAACTTGAAAAAAGAATTGAATATGATAACCCTATCTAACGCCCACAGTTGAGTCTGAGTAATATTGCTCAGTAGTTCCGTTTTGCTTGTTTAGTCTACACCAAGTGGCACCCTCTTTTATACCTTTGTCAGCCATTGGGCTAAGGTCAATTGGTAAACCTAAAATCTGAACTTTTGATGTCAATACCAGCTGATGATCTTCACTAACTCTTTCATGTTCATTGACCAACACAATCTATCGACACATCTGAGCAACATTTGTTTGTCTGTTTCATTCTTGCATCATTACTACTTATTTTTGTGTTTAAACTTTTCTAGGTTTTCAAATTTCAACATCCTAATAACATGGTATTACCCAAATTTATTCTGGTTTATCAGGTTTAGGTAAGATCAGAACAGAGACTCCATTGCACTCACCAAAGCAAGAGGGGGGGTAATGGATAATCTGCAAGATCTCACATATTCCTTATTCACTTGCTAGATCGTGTCCTAACAATAGTTAGTTTTAGTTTCCTAAAGTACTTTCGTGTCATATTGTTTCCATGAACTGCATACTTCATGAATCTATTTTCCATTTAAAATGGTACTTCTATTTGCAAGCAGCAATTAATTGATTCTCTAAATTCAAATTCTCTAAATTCCTAAAGATAAATGATGGTTTGATTTCTCTTCACCGATTTAGAAGTTGTGATTTCGTAAATTGGATTTAATTCATAGGGAATTAATGGTACATCTTTGGAAATGCCATTATAGTCTGAGCTTTAACTATACAAAGAGGAGGAACAAGTAGGCTTTTAATTTCTTCTTCGAATGCTTGCTTTATGCTTCGTGCTTGAACCGAGATTTTGAGACCATTATCTATTTGGCATTTGTAGAGATAGTCTTTGTTGAATATTGCGTTGAAATTTTCAATTATGGAGTTTGGAGATTTCAATGCATTACCACAAAAAGTTGAGGGTTTCAAGTTAAGAGTTCGAGAAAAAGCTACCGATTTGGTTTTCAATTCATGTCATGGAATTCAATTTTAAGCAATCAAATGATAGTTGAGATTTTAGAATAAAGTTTCTTATCGCATGGCCAAAACTTCTCTTGTTGGATTCATTTTATTTTTTAAAATGTTTACCAAATATATGTAGAAATATATTTTATTAAGCCAAGTTATTAATAGTTTATCGCCATATATTTTTACACCCAATTTTTCAAGCTCGGAAACATTTATCGCCATATATTAATAAATTATATATCCATATTATTACAACATACGAGTCTACTTATTCTATGAATACATGGAAAATCCAAACTAGACCTAATCAAAACAGTCTAGTCCCATAAGCACGGACCTTTTGTTATTTTTACACTTATTAGGCCTTGTAAAATTAGGGTGGCTCATAGATGTTGAATTTGTGGTTTGAGCCCGTGTGTCTGGTCCGAAATATATTAGTATTTTAGATTATTTATTCCCTTGTTTGTTTATTTATTTTTAATTTCAAAAGCAAATATCTTGAAAATGTTAGGTCTTGCTTTGTTGCATTTCCCAAAATATACATACACATATATATATATATATATGCTGATTAAATTTGTTAATAAATTTATTTTAAAATTTTAAAATTTCTAATTAAATCATATATATATATTTTTATTCCTATCATTCCCAACTTTCCATCATTCACTTGATTTTCTTGAAAACCATAGGCAAGAAGTTACTAACGATACCTTCTAAGCTTTCCAAAGGTTTTACTTGATTTTCTTCTACCTGTCAAAAGAAAAAAAACAACATGCATACATAATCTCTATGGTATATATGAAAAATAAAGCCCCTAAAAATATTACTTACGGCACTCGATCCCATATTGTTATTGCTTTGAATTGCAATAGCATCTTCAATCTGAAAAATTTGATTCGATGAATACACTCGTTCCAAGATCTCGGAGTACTCACAAATCGAACAAACACGCAAATGCCAAAAATAGGAATTACTATCTCATTTAAATTTCAAGCTTGGTAGATACAGACTCGCTACAACACTATCACAAAGACAAAAACAGTGATCCAATGCCAATATATACATATATATAACCTTTCCACAGTTCCTTTAGAAAACCAAGTTGCATCAATTGTGTGGTGCAGTTGAAGGATAATTGAGTAACCCACCTTGGCCATCTGCTCTTAGCGGTCTTTAAATGGGCAAGGAATGGATTAAGCAAACACAAGCCATTTTTGAGTCTTCCCATTTGCAGATATAACCAAATCACACGGTAAAAGTGAAGCAAAGCATAATAAATTATATCAACAAAGGTTACAAACAAACGATACCCAATTCAACAAAATCATATATAAAACAAGCTCTAATGCTAGCATTTCAAACCTCTGTTGGCTAATGATATAGTTTTAATGCACTACTTCCTTGGATGGGATTCATCCACTTTGTTTAATGCATTTTCTTATTGTTGACTGAGGTCAAAGAAAGCTATCGCCAGCAAATTGTTTTGGATGATATGAATTTAGAATTGAAGAATATTTAACAGAATTTTTGTGAGGGAAGAACATAGCCATTGAGAGTTATAAAGTTTTGTTTGTATGAGTTAGTTTGATAAATTAAATTATCTTGTGGATATCCAAGTTGGAAGATGATTATAGTTTGCCTTGTTTACAGCTTTTTCCGCATTGGTTCAATTATCCTTGCCCTACATGATGTAAGTGATGTGTTTTTGGAAGCGGCTAAAGTTTTCAAGTATTCTAAGAGATTTAGAGTATAATTCAACTTTTAAGATTGTAGAGAGCCATTAACTGTAGATTTAGTATTATGATAAAAAGATCTTAGAAGAAAATAATGAGAAATGAAAAGATATATCATGGGGCTTACGAAAAAAAGATTCTATGGTAAATAAACAATTTAATTAAATGCAAATTCACATTATTTGACCTAAAAAAGGTCGTAATTATATTTTTAAAATTGATCTTTGGAAGATTATAGTATATTTTTAAAATTGATCTTTGGAAGATTATGATAAAAAGATATATCCTTGTGTTCGATGTGTACTTGTGTTCCTTGTTTTCAATACTATGTTAATTGGGATGTTAAAGTGTTGTAAGTTGTGTTTAAATGGTGTAAATTGAAGATGATTTATTGCTGTGATTGAGGTGTATAAATGTTGTTAATTGAGATGTTAAAGTGATGCAAAATAAAGTGTTTAAATGCTGTAAATTGAAGTGTAAAAGTGCTGCAAATTGAAGTATTTAAATACTGTGAATTGAAGTGTAAGACTGCTGCAAATTGAATTATTTTAAGTACTGCAAATTGAACTGTTTAGTTGCTGGAAATAGATGTTTATGGCTATATTTGAGTTGTATAAAAGTTGTTAATTGGGGTGTTAAAGTGTTGTAAGTTGACGTGTTTAAATGGTGTAAATTGAAGATGATTTATTCTTTGTGATTGAGGTGTATAAATGTTGTTAATTGAGATGTTAAAGTGATGAAAAATGAAGTGTTTAAATGCTGTAAATTGAATTATTTTAGTGCTACAAGTTGAAGTATTTACAAACTTATTTAAATGCTATAAATCTAGCTACCTATTATGTCTTAATGTTGTCAAATGTTAATTTATTTTTTTTCTTAAGATAATTATGTCAGGTTTTTCAGAATCAAATATTTCTTCCCAAAGTTCTCGAGGAACCAAAAGGAAATGGGTTCCAGAAGAAGATGCTGCGTTGGTTTCTTGTATGCTCGACTTGCACAATGTTGGAACCTTTAATGCTGATACGAGATTTAAAGCTGGTTATTTAAATGAGTTGGAAAGAATGTTAGAAAAAGTTTTACCCAATTCAATGTTGAAGGCTAAACCTAATATTGAATCGAGGATTAGACTACTGAAAAGGGATTGGTCAATCGTTTATGACATGCTTAATGGAAAAAACAATAGCGGTTTTGGTTGGGATGAGCATAGGCGTTCGTTGTTCTTTGAAGATGCGTGTGGAACTCATATATAAATGTAAGAATTATTTCAAGTCTTTATTATCTTATTTTCACCAAACTTATAACTAATATGAATTCCTCTTTTTATAGAGTCATAAAGAAGTGGTCAATTTAAACATCGTAGTTTCCTTATTACGACCAACTTATCGCCATTTACGCGAAAGATCGAGCCTTTGGGAAAGATGCTCAAACAATACCGATATCATTGAAGAAATAGATGTTGAGGATGTAGCTACTACAAATATTCATGAAGAAAGAAGCGAATTCTATGATTGTGAAGCTAATATCTCTTTGGATGACATGGATGTTTCACTCTCTGAATCGCAACCAACTAGAAACCAAGGGGTTCTACATCTTCAAAGAAGAAAAAGGAATTACGATTCGAGTGATCATGTTTCTTCTTCATTTCATGATCTTGCCACTTTATTGGCGGAAAACATGCGAAGTGTTGGCGAACTAATCAGTAGGAGTATTCCCTCCGATGCGGTAATTCAACAAAAGTCAGAAGAATTTCAGACCATCCAAGAAAAAGCTATAAATTTATATCCAACATTATGTGAAATAGAAGGTTTAACTGTGGATGAACGTTTTCGAGCATTGACAAAAATTCCAGATCATTCAACGCAAATGCTTATTTTCTTTAGTTTACCTCCTTCTGTATGATTGGAATGGGTCAGAAGATTTCTTGCTGAGCATTAAAAATCATAGTTGTATTGATGATATTTTGGTAACTTTTTGTGTTTGTAATATTTGGGACGATATGTTTTAGCTTGGTATTATATTAATCTATTTCTGTTAATTATTTCTAAAAATCAACATGTCAATCATATGTTTCAATCCTTAGATAAGGTGCACAAAGCAAGATATAAAAACTATAGGGATTGCAATAGAAATGTATACTATACTATAATATAAAGCATGCAAGACATGTACTTTAATCACATAAATTAATTATTATAAAGCATGCAAGACATGTACTTTAATCACATAAATTAATTAACTAATACATAGCAAGGATTAGGAGTTCATCTATTTTGATTAAAATTAGCCTTTAAAGATGCATGGCATAAGTTAAAATTAACTTACTTATATATGTTTCATGTAACCTTTTGTTAATATATGAATATTATGTTTATGCAAAATATAAATTCTCAAGTTATTTATTACTTCTAATATTTTTTATTGTAGAATAATTAAATTATTTGTTTCAATAATGATATTTTAGCACATTAAATATGCATTACAATTTAAAAATAATAAAATAGATTATATATATTTTATAGTATTATATATTTTGATTTTTAATTCATATAATAAATATATTAAGAATGTTATTAAATTATTTTTATTAAATTATATTTAATAATAATTATGTTAAAATATGATTAAATTATTTATTATTTTTATTAAATTATTTTCAATAATAATCTTATTAAAATTTAATAACAATAACAATAATCATCTACCTAAAAAAAATTCTGCTAAGGGTATTCTGGTCATTTTAGTTCTTTTCCTTATGCTATTACAACATCATTCCATTCAACCAAACACAAGAATTCTATTTCAGCTCTATTCCATTCTATTCAACCAAACAGTTGAATTACTTATTACAGCTCTATTCCATTACACCTCTATTCCATTACACATCTATTCAATTATAGCTCTATTCCATTACAGCGAACCAAACGTAGCGTAAGATGATGAAATTTTTAGAAAAAAAAGGCATAATGAAGTTTTTGGTCCTCTAATTTAAAAAAAAAAAAAGTTATTTTGACATTTCATTTAATTTTTATTTTTTTAGTTTTTTTTGTCAAATCACCTATAAATGAGTAGAAATGTTAACTTCCTTATAGATTGTCATGTAAATGACATGTGAACATTTAATTAATTTTTAAAATTTAAAAATATTTTTATATTTTTAATATTTTTAATAATATTATAATTTTAAAATTTTGAGAAATCGTCAATAAAATTAAAAAATGTTAACTTTTCATTTATTTTGGAGTCATTTAACTAGAAAAACAAAATTTAAAAGCTAAAATGATAAAAATTAAATAAAGAATTAAAATAATTTTTATATAAAATTGAAGAGTTAAATAAATTATTATACAAAATAAATAAAACAAAGTAAATAATAGAAATAATGTATAATAATAAGCTAAAAAAAAAAACGTGCGGTAAATAATGAGTGAATATAAAACTGGCCCGTGAGAGAGGACAGGAGATGGATGACTGAAATAGACAACACTTTTTGGGTTTTTTTTTTTTTTACTAAAATAATATGGAAAAATTAATTACTTAAATAATATATATTGAAAATTATTAATAAAATAACATATTTTCAATAAACACCCTAAATCGCCACATGAAGTGATTATTTTTTATCAATTTGATCCTTATTCTTAAAAGCATATATACAATTACATTTTTTAAAAGATATTTTGTTTCTTCATATTTTCATTAAAATATGAAAAAACATATTTTTCGTACTTTTATGTTTTCATTGAAAATATGAAAATATAAGTTGTTAAAAAATTGTAATTGTGTATGTAATTTTAAGAGTAAGGACTAAATTGATAAAAATTATAAATATTGAAGGTTAAAATAATATTTTATTTTTTATATCACCCAAATCAACAATTCTAATGGAAGGATTGATGGAGGACCAACATTTTTAAATAAAAAGTATATGAACTTAATGTCTCAAAATTAAAGCAATAGGGATTAAATTTTAAATTTCAAGAAAGTATAAGGACCGTTGGTAGATTTAAACATTTTTTTCCTTCCCTCTCTCCATAAACCAGAAATCTGAAAAAAAAAAAAAAAGAAGAAACTGCCTTGCCTTAAAAGAAAAAAACACTGATTTTAACCCATTCAGTGATTTGAACGGAAAAAGAATATTTTTACAAAAAAATCACCCTTCGCTATTGACACGTTTACTCTAGATCTATTATATTGGTGTTATAAACAAAATACACATGCAAAACTAACTAATATTTGGAAAGGACAATTTTTAGTTTCTTCTTTTAGAAGCTACATGTACTGAATTGCAATAATGTAAAACAACAGACAGTAACACCAAATTTAATATTTATATATATACTAATTGGTGCTTGTTATATATACACCCATAAATAAATATTTTTATTAGGATAAATAATAAAGTACATGAAGTTCGATACAATGTGCAATGTCATATGTGAGCTTTGATTTTATGTAATTTTATACATGAAATTTTAATTTAATTTAATTTTCAAAACCACTAACAACATTATTAAATTAGCATATTTTTTGTTGATATATTACATATACAAACAATTATTTTTTTTAGTGAATTAAGCTAAAGATTACATAGGCATATTCATAAGTAAATTGCTTCTAGCATTTTCCTCTTTTAGGGCCACTCGAATCTCTATAGGGAGAACTTCGAACATGTACAAATCTTCATAATTTGAAAGGGTTATTTTTGCTAATGCATCAACAATCTTGTTAGTCTTCTTGGGGAAATATCTCAACTATCACTTTTTTTTAATTGATAGAATCTTACGGATCCGTTTAACCGGAGTAGAATTTGACTCTTCAAGTTTGCTATTATTAACAGCCTCGAGGTTGTCCGATTGGATGATGACTTCATTGTTTCCTTGCTTTTGGAGTAGGTTTAAACTACCTAAGTCCCAAAGTTCAGCAACAAAGACTGAACACTTCCCCAAGTAACGATTATACCTTAACGCGGAATAGAGCTGTAATTGAATAGAGGTGTAATGGAATAGAGCTGTAATAAGTAATTCAACTGTTTGGTTGAATGGAATGGAATAGAGCTGTAATAGAATTCTTGTGTTTGGTTGAATGGAATGATGTTGTAATAGCATAAGGAAAAGAACTAAAATGACCGTAATACCCTTAGCGTAATTTTTTTAGGTAGATGATTTTTGTTATTGTTATTAAATTTTAATAAGATTATTATTGAAAATAATTTAATAAAAATAATAAATAATTTAATCATATTTTAACATAATTATTATTAAATATAATTTAATAAAAATAATTTAATAACATTCTTAATATATTTATTATATGAATTAAAAATCAAAATATATAATACTAGAAAATATATATAATCTATTTTATTATTTTTAAATTGTAATGCATATTTAATGTGCTAAAATATCATTATTGAAACAAATAATTTAATTATTCTACAATAAAAATATTAGAAGCAATAAATAACTTGAGAATTTATATTTTGCATAAACATAATATTCATATATTAACAAAAGGTTACATGAAACATATAGTAAGTTAATTTTAACTTATGCCATGCATCTTTAAAGGCTAATTTTAATCAAAATAGATGAACTCCGATCCTTGCTATGTATTAGTTAATTAATTTATGTGATTAAAGTACATGTCTTGCATGCTTTATATTATAGTATAGTATACATTTCTATTGCAATCCCTATAGTTTTTATATCTTGCTTTGTGCACCTTATCTAAGGATTGAAACATATGATTGACATGTTGATTTTAGAAATAATTAATGTAAATAGATTAATATAATACCAAGCTAAAACATATCGTCCCAAATATTACAAACACAAAAGTTACCAAAATATCATCAATACAACTATGATTTTTAATGCTCAAGAAAAATCTTGACCCATTCCAATCGTATGTAAGGAGGTAAACTAAAGAAAATGAGCATTTGCGTTGGATGATCTGGAATTTTGCTCAATGCTCGAAAACGCTCATCCACAGTTAAACCTTCTATTTCACATAATGTTGGATATAAATTTATAGCTTTTTCTTGGATGGTCTGAAATTCTTCTGACTTTTGTTGAATTACCGCATCGGAGGCAATACTCCTACTGATTTGTTCGCCAACAGCCCGCATGTTTTCCGCCAATAAAGTGGCAGCATCATGAAATGAAGAAGAAACATGATCACTCGAATCAGAATTCCTTTTTTTCTTCTTTGAAGATGTAGAACCCCCTTGGTTTCTAGTTGGTTGCGATTCTGTAGCTGAAACATCCATGTCATCCAAAGAGATATTAGCTTCACAATCATAGAATTTGTTTCTTTCTTCATGAATATTTGTAGCAGCTACATCCTCAACATCTATTTCTTCAATGATATCAGCGGCTGTTTGAGCATCTTTCCCAGTGGCTCGATCTTTCGCGTAAATGGCAGTAAGTTAGTCGTAATAAGGGAAACTACGATGTTTAAATTGACCAGCTTCTTTATGACTCTATAAAAAAGAGGAATTCATATTAGTTATAAGTTTGGTGAAAATAAGATAATAAAGACTTGAAATAATTCTTACATTTATATATGAGTTCCACATCGCATCTTCAAAGAACAACGAAGTGCCTATGCTCATCCCAACCAAAACCGCTATTGTTTTTCCATTAAGCATGTCATAAACGATTGACCAATCCTTTTCAAGAGTCTAATCCTCGATTCAATATTAGGTTTAGCCTTCAACATTGAATTGGGTAAAACTTTTCTAACATTCTTTCCAACTCATTTAAATAACCACTTTAAATCCAGATCGCATTAAAGGTTCCAACATTGTGCAAGTCAAGCATACAAGAAACCAACGAGATCTTCTTTCGGAACCCATTTCCTTTTGGTTCCTCGAGAACTTTGGGAAGAAATATTTGATTCGAAAAACTGACATAATTATCTTAAGAAAAAATAAATTAACATTTGACAACATTAAGACATAATAGGTAGCTAGATTTATAGCATTTAAATAAGTTTGTAAATACTTCAACTTGTAGCACTAAAATAATTCAATTTACAAGATTTAAACACTTCATTTTGCATCACTTTAACATCTCAATTAACAACATTTATGCACCTCAATCACAAAGAATAAATCATCTTCAATTTACACCATTTAAACACGTCAACTTACAACACTTTAACACCCCAATTAACAACTTTTATACAACTCAAATACAGCCATAAACATCTATTTCTAGCAACTAAACAGTTCAATTTGCGAAGACTTAAAACAATTCAATTTGCGTAGATTTTACACTTCAATTCACGAGATTTAAATACTTCAATTTGCAGCACTTTTACACTTCAATTTACAGCATTTAAACACTTCATTTTGCATCACTTTAACATCTCAATTAACAACATTTATACACCTCAATCACTGCAATAAATCATCTTCAATTTACACCATTTAAACACAACTTACAACACTTTAACATCCCAATTAACATAGTATTGAAAAAAGGAACACAAGTACACATCGAACACAAGGATATATCTTTTATCATAATCTTCCAAAGATCAATTTTAAAATATACTATAATCTTCCAAAGATCAATTTTAAAATATAATTACGACCTTTTTTAGGTCAAATAATGTGAATTTGCATTTAATTAAATTGTTTATTTACCATAGAATCTTTTTTCGTAAGCCCCATGATATATCTTTTCATTTCTCATTATTTTCTTCTAAGATCTTTTTATCATAATACTAAATCTACAGTTAATGGCTCTCTACAATCTTAAAAGTTGAATTATACTCTAAATCTCTTAGAATACTTGAAAACTTTAGCCGCTTCCAAAAACACATCACTTACATCATGTAGGGCAAGGATAATTGAACCAATGCGGAAAAAGCTGTAAACAAGGCAAACTATAATCATCTTCCAACTTGGATATCCACAAGATAATTTAATTTATCAAACTAACTCACACAAACAAAACTTTATAACTCTCAATGGCTATGTTCTTCCCTCACAAAAATTCTGTTAAATACTCTTCAATTCTAAATTCATATCATCCAAAACAATTTGCTGGCGATAGCTTTCTTTGACCTCAGTCAACAAAAAGAAAATGCATTAAACAAAGTGGATGAATCCCATCCAAGGAAGTAGTGCATTAAAACTATATCATTAGCCAACAGAGGTTTGAAATGCTAGCATTAGAGCTTGTTTTATATATGATTTTGTTGAATTGGGTATCGTTTGTTTGTAACCTTTGTTGATATAATTTATTATGCTTTGCTTCACTTTTACCAGGTGTGATTTGGTTATATCTGCAAATGCGAAGACTCAAAAAATGGCTTCAGGTTTGCTTAATCCATTCCTTGCCCATTTAAAGACCGCTCAAGATCAGATGGCCAAGGTGGGTTACTCAATTATCCTTCAACCAGACCACACAATTGATGCAACTTGGTTTTCTAAAGGAACTGTGGAAAGGTTATATATATGTATATATTGGCATTGGATCACTGTTTTTGTGCTGTGATAGTGTTGTAGCCGAGTCTGTTTCTACCAAGCTTGAAATTTAAATGAGATAGTAATTCCTATTTTTGGCATTTGCAGGTTTGCTCGATTTGTGAGTACTCCTGAGATCTTGGAACGAGTGTATTCTGTCGAATCTGAAATTTTGCAGATTGAAGATGCTATTGCAATTCAAAGCAATAACAATGTGGGATCGAGTGCCGTAAGTAATATTTTTAGGGGCTTTATTTTTCATATATACCATAGAGATTATGTATGCATGTTGTTTTTTTTCTTTTGACAGGTAGAAGAAAATCAAGTAAAACCTTTGGAAAGCTTAGAAGGTACTGTTAGTAACTTCTTGCCTATGGTTTTCAAGAAAATCAAGTGAATGATGGAAAGTTGGGAATGATAGGAATATATATATATATATATATATGATTTAATTAGAAATTTTAAAATTTTAAAATAAATTTATTAACAAATTTAATCATATATATATATATATATATATATATATTTTGGGAAATGCAACAAAGCAAAAACCTAACATTTTCAAGATATTTGCTTTTGAAATTAAAAACAAATAAACAAACAAGGGAATAAATAATCTAAAATACTAATATATTTCTGGACCAGGACACACGGGGCTCAGCCACAAATTCAACATCTATGAGCCAGCCCTAATTTTACAAGGCCTAATAAGTGTCAAAAACAACAAAAGGTCCAGGCTTATGGGACTAGACTGTTCTTGATTAGGTCTAGTTTGGATTTTCCATGTATTCATAGAATAAGTAGACCTGTATGTTGTAATAATATGGATATATAATTTATTAATATATGGCAGTAAATGTTTCCCGAGCTTGAAAAATTGGGTGTAAAAATATATGGCAGTAAACTATTAATAACTTGGCTTAATAAAATATATTTCTACATATATTTCGGTAAACATTTTAAAAAAATAAAATGAATCCAACAGTAGAAGTTTTGGCCATGCGATAAGAAACTTTATTCTAAAATCTCAACTATCATTTGATTGCTTAAAATTGAATTCCATGACATGAATTGAAAACCAAATCTGGTAGCTTTTTTATGAACTCTTAACTTGAAACCCCTCAACTTTTTTGTGGTAATGCATTGAAATCTCCAAACTCCATAATTGAAAATTTCACTGCAATATTCAACAGCACTATCTCTACAAATCCCAAATAGATAATGGTCTCAAAATCTCAGTTCAAGCACGAAGCATAAAGAAAGCATTCAGAAGAAGAAATTAAAAGCCTACTTGTTCCTCCTCTTTTGTATAGTTAAAGCTCCGACTATAATGGCATTTCCAAAGATGTACCATTAATTCCCTATGAATTAAATCCAATTTACAGAAATCACAACTTCTAAATCAGTGAAGAGAAATCAAACCATCATTTATCTTTAGGAATTTAGAGAATTTGAATTTAGAGAATCAATTAATTGCTGCTTGCAAATAGAAGTTCCATTTTAAATGGAAAATAGATTCATGAAGTATGCAGTTCATGGAAACAATATGACACAGAAAGTACTTTAGGAAACTAAAACTAACTATTGTTAGGACACGTATCTAGCAAGTGAATAAGGAATATGTGAGATCTTGCAGATTATCCATTACCTGCCCTCTTGCTTTGGTGAGTGCAATGGAGTCTCTATTCTGATCTTACCTAAACCTGATAAACCAGAATAAATTTGGGTAATACCATGTTATTAGGATGTTGAAATTTGAAAACCTAGAAAAGTTTAAACACAAAAATAAGTAGCAATGATGCAAGAATGAAACAGACAAACAAATGTTGCTCAGATGTGTCGATAGATTGTGTTGGTCAATGAACATGAAAGAGTTAGTGAAGATCATCAGCTGGTATTGACATCAAAAGTTCAGATTTTAGGTTTACTAATTGACCTTAGCCCAATGGTGACAAAGGTATAAAAGAGGGTGCCACTTGGTGTAGACTAAACAAGCGAAGCGGAACTCTCGAGCAATATTACTCGAGACTCAACTGTGGGCGTTAGATAGGGTTATCATATTCAATTCTTTTTTCAAGTTTTTTCCTTGTATTTATAAAGTTCTTTGAAGGTCACATCTTATGTCTGAATATGGGTTGGCACCAATATTTCGAAGAAAAAAAAATGGCATTGGTGTCTATGGTTACTACACAATATGTTGGCCCACATCAAGGATGCAGACTACAGCTGCAGAAATGCATCAAAAGGGCATGAATATACATAAATATATATATGTATGACATATTCAGTGCTTGGAGGAGGACATCAGTGTTCTTGTACATTTTTATAGAAAGAGATGGCTTCACAATCTCAAAGTGGCACCCCCTTTAACCAAACCAACCAGACCAATGGCTTGGCCAACTCGATCAACTATTCTGCTCCATTCATCATCCCATTTCATATATATAACAAATAATTATCCATATATATAACAAATAGGTAGCTAAAGAAATTATAAAGAGTCAGAAAGATTAAAGATGAAACATTAAATATAGATGAAACGGATACTTAGTTCCACATTATATTGTAGAATAGGTGGACGATCGACAGTGAAGGATGCGTTTATGGATAAGGAGATGAAGAAGCTTTTCCTCTCTATATCTAATTAAAACACCATATAGCTAGTAAACCAACCAATCAAAACCGTTTTGAATACGATCTTGAATTGGTTGAAATATACAAGTCTTCGTCTATGGTCGTTAAGGAAATTGTTTGCGTAAATTGAAGATGAATGTAGATATATTTGTGAAATCCTATTTGCGATCCACCGATCATAAGAAGAATGGAATGGCGAGAAACTTTAGTAAAGGCATGTCAAGGAAAAACTTCTTTAAAGATGCTTGGTGATTTTCTTTGAAGCGAGTGGATGATCTTTGGGTTGGTCTCACGCTTTCTGCAGCAGAGTATAATGGGAAGTCTCTTGTTGAAGTTGTTTTTGTCTCGCTAAGTAGTATTTGCTAAATTTGTTTTGTTGTATTCGTTTTTTAAAAGCGTGATTCAACTTGTTTGGATTGTTCTCAACAATCCTTTTTGTATTTCAATCACTTTGCAAAAAAAAAAATACATATTAACTTTCACAGTGACACATGCCTTAAAAACCTGAAATAACTTGTAAAATAGGTGGGTGCTTGAGGATATGGAGAAAGTTATGCCTAAGGTTCTCATAGTTATTTCTTTAGCTACCTATTCCTTCAATCTGATAGTTATGCCTCCTCCACTAGCTGTGATTCCTATTCCATTAGACTAAGGTTCTCACCAGCAGGCATCAAGTCCACAACCCCAAGACTCAAAAACCCAAAAGAAACTGCAACGTTTAGATGAGCAGTTTTCTCAACAAAAATGTCGCTTCAAGGAGCAGCAAAGAACATGTTATTAGGATTGCTAAATGCAGACAATACAGTAGCACAATGATTATACATACATATTTGAAGTTTTTTTGAGGGAACCAATATCAGATTTGAGGTATATATATAGAAACACACATTACTCACTCACTATGTATATATATATCTACGAGTGTATTTGAAGATTTTTACCAAGAGAACCAAGCTTGGAGACGACGGTGGCGATTGCCGAGCTTCAAGTCAGCAGATACGGCAGTAGCTGCAAAGGGACAACACCATAGCACAGCCCCTTAAATCCTGAAACAAAAATTAAGAAAGATAAGCCCTTTGAACCACAAATTTCCCCTATTCTCTTCAAAACCAGGAAATACCCAAAACAATTCAGTTAACAAATCAGACTCTAGAAATCCAGAAAAAAAAAACACAAAAATTATGAGGATCTAATGAAGAAACCGAGAAGGATCAGAGTGAGACCGAAAAAGAACTTTAACTAACAAATTCAGAGAAAAAAAAGAATCAGAGGCCATCACTTACCATATATAAGGAGGTTCAACAGGAGGAAGATGAAGATGGTGAATGAAGCTTGATTTGTAGTCGTAAGGATCCAATTTCTATAGGGTTTACTTTGAGAAAAACGTTTAAGAAGAAATTGTCTGAAATGTGAAAGTGAAGAGGATGAAGATGAAGATGAGAGACAGGAGGATATTTTGGTCTCAAAATAGAGCAAAATGTTATTACCCGTTGCTTTGAATAGCTATTCTGACCCTCAGCCACTGAATTGCTATTACCGTCCTTACTGTAATAAAAGCAGCATGTAATAGCCCTGTAATAGCCATTACAGGCAACCAAACATGGGTTTAGGGTGGGCCCACGGCATAGGAATGTAATGGCATAGCCATTACATTGAACCAAACAAGGTGTTAATGTCATTGTTTACCATTATATTTATAGTTCCATTTCTAAAAAAATTAAAATGAAATATGATGTTTATATTTATGTACTTTGTGTTAGTGTCACATGTCAAGGTGCAAAGTCTGTGATCATTACACAAAATGTGTCTCATGGAGGTCTATCAATTAAATGATGTTCATTTGACACACAAGAATTGACCCGATTAAAAAACTTATGAAAAAGTCCGTCTATTTGAAGCCTGAGTGGCCTAACGAAGCAAATATAGAAAATTAGCCTACCTTGGTAAAAAGGAAAACTAATTTTAGAATATTGAGGAGAATAAAATATGATAAGATTTGATTTAATTATGTAATCTTGTAAATCCTTTAATTGTAGATATAAGTTTTATCTCGTCCGTCGATGTAAATTTAGCTAGACCGTTGGATTTAGAGAGCTAAACTATAAATAAAGAGTCTCCCTCTCAGTTATAAATAATCCATTGTATCTTGTATTCTTTGAGAGAATATATTGAGAGCATTTACTCAATTACCTTTCGTGCATTGCTTTTATGTGGCTATTCTATTTTTTTGAGCTTTCTTTTGGCTTGAGTTACCTCCTCTATGCAAATTGGCGCTTTGGGGGAATTTTGTGAAAATACTTACTTTGTGAGAGTTAGGCTGAATCAAAAGAATTGCTTAAGACTGCACGGATTGTAAAACTGAAAGTCTAACCCCGTGACACTAATAAATACTATACATGATAACCTCATTATTTAGGAAGCCACTAAACTAAAACTTCATACTTGCTCGTACTCATATCAAAGCAATTGTAATAGCCTTAAACACTTACTTTAATTTGCGTTATGATATATGAAAATTAAAATAAGATTTTAACTAATAATATTAAGCTTCATTTATTTGTTGAAAACATTTTCTATTTTATATATTTTTAAAAAAATTAAAAACATATTTAATATTTAAAATAAAATTCATTTTCACTAATAAAATGTAGATTTGGTGACTATCTTTTTATTATTTTTATTCTTGTAAAAGTACCACAATTACACGTACAAATAATGCACATTTAAATATTTATAATGTAAATAAACTATTTAAAAATTATCCGAATAAATCTCTAGAGTAAGCTACACATAGTTTATAATAATGAGCACTTAATATGAAATAGCAAAAATTCCAAAAATTCAAATCCTACTACTAAGTTAATTGCTATTTTATTTATTTTTATTTTAATATAATTATTTAATATACCATTAATGATGTTTTTATTATCTCTTATAATATATTTGTCAAATTTTCAACCTACTTTTGAAGTCTACAATTTTTTAGTGATTGTATAAAAAATACTTTTCCATATTTCCATATGTATTGTTATTGGCTAATTTAGCCAAATATGTTGATTTTTTTTAATTGGTCAAATAGGCCCCTTTTTTCAAAATTTAGGGAAATAGGCCGATTTTAGAGAGAGAGCGTGAAAGCGTGTCCAAATGGATACACTTTCGGTACAGTTGGCAGGAAAACATGCCAGTTGGACGCGCTTTCACACTCTTTCTTTTTCGTTTCTGATATTGTATGTGGTTTTTAGGGTTAGCATTAGGATTCTTTTTAGTTTAGGAATTTAGGTTTAGTGTTTAGGGTTTTAGGAATGAAACTGTGAAAGTTTATAGGTAGATTTGAGGGACTGGGGATACGATAATGTGTCTCAGAACACATACATTCCATATGTCATGTCGGGATAGAACCATTACCTTAGAAACCCATTTTATAGAAGTCATGTTTTGGGGTGGCAGTGCTTGATACGGCCATAGGTCGAAGTTTAAGTGGAGGACCCAGTTGGAGGCCATGATGCGGTCACGACAAGTATAACTAGGGCCAATTTGTAACAGCCTGATTTAGGGCCTAGTCGGGATAGTGGTGCGAGGCCACGAACCCAAGGTGAAATTATGAGATTTTCCAGGTTTATGCCATGTTTGCATGCTAGTATGAAAGTTTTGTAAAGCAATTTTATTAAGTTGATGTCAATTGGTCCAAAAAGGACTAATTGCAAAAGTTGCAATATATGAGTTTCTAGAAGCTTTTTGCATGAAATAGCTTTAGAATAATAATTATGAGCCCTTAAATAGAAAGTTACCCGAAAATAAAATTTTGGGCAAAATTGGCCTTAAGATGGTAAAATAGAAACTTTTAAGAGGAAGGGCATTTTGGTCATTTGGCCTAATTAGTGTTTTAAGTGGGAAAAAGATGAGAAAAATCCACTCATCTTCTTCCTTGGGCTGCCGAAAATTTGGAGACACCATAGCTAGGGATTCTTCATTTTTTTCAAGTTCATAGTAAGTTCATCTTAGCCCCGTTTTTAATGTTCTTCGTATTTTTGAAGTTCCCGTATTATGAATTAGTTGATTTTAGCTATAAAATGAGCTAAGATGCTTGTTCAAAAATCTACCCTTGAATGACATGCTTGTTAAATGATGTTTTATGGAAGTTTAAGATAGTTTGATGTTAGATAAATATCTTTTCCTTAATGAATTTCATGAAAAAGGGTAGTAGGGACCATTTGGTAATAGTTATAAAATTTGGTCATACCTACTAGAAAGAGAGAGAATTGATGATTGTTATAGTAGAGAAAATGATTCAGCTAAGCATGAAGTTTAAGAAAGTTGCATGAAAATCATATTACAAGCCTAGGGGCAAAAGTGCAAATATTAGAAAGTATAGGGGCAAAATAGTAATTTTTCCAAAGTATGAGTCATGAATCAATTTAGTCAATATGGTTTTTAAATGATCCATTTATGATTATAGATCAAGAAAAATGGAGCCCGGATCGAAACTGAGGCAAGAACAAAGTCGTGGACTAAATTGCACATCTACATACATTTTGTATATTGAGGTAAGTTTGTATGATTTCTAAGTTTTATGATTTTTTATCATTAATTTGCTTAGTGTAATGTACATTAATTGTATGAAATGATCATGTTATGTTCAAGTAAGAAATCACGATAATATGTACAAGCAAGTCTCGTTTGAAGATGAATTTCCCTAGGATACTCGATCTACCACACAAGATATCATGTAAGTCAAGGCAAGGTTGGCATTGATCAAGTTATCATGTAAGTCCAAGGCAAGCTTGGCATTGATCAAGATATCATGTAAGTCCAAGGCAAGCTTGGCATTGATCAAGTTAGCAAGCAAGTTATCATGTAAGTCCAAGGCAAGCTTAGCATTGATCAAGATATCAGGTAAGTCCAAGGCAAGCTTGGCATTGAGTATGTTAACAATAGCAAGACTTCATATAAGTCCATGTCAAGACATGGCTTTGAAACCAAGATGAGATAACCCATGTAAGACCATGTCTAGGATATGACTTTTGTAACACCCCTTACCCGAGACCGTTGCCGGAGTCGAGCACGAGGCATTACTAAACTTAACTTATTGATTCAGGGCATAAAAATAGAAATTGTCCATCTGTATCATGTTTAGTAAATTGACTATAACTCGAGTTACGAACCTTGAAATTTAGATCTGTAAATTTTCCATGAAACTAGACTCATATATCTTCTTACTATAATTTTTTCAGAATTTCTGGTGTGGCCAATTAGTACAATTTATTAGTTAAAGTCTCCCCTGTTACACAAACCGACAGTTCTGACCCCTCTGTACTAAAAATCAATTATCTCATAATATACAATTCTTTTGCCCACACTGTTTGTTTCATATAAAAAAATAGACTCAATAAGCTTTAATTCTATATCTCATGGCCAACACAATTCCATTTCTACTAGTTTTGGTGATTTTTCAAAATCACGCCATATTTGTCAGCCCAAACTATTCCCGCATATAATTACATAATTTCTTTAAAATAACTATCAACTAGGCATTTCATAGCATCCAAACATGTTCTTAATTAGCCATTTTAATAGCTAATCATTACCAAACATTTACAATCCAATCTTAAGCCATATCATAAGGTTATACACACAAGATAGCTAAGTCCCTATACATGCCATAACTTAAAACGTTCAAGTCACAAAATACCAATATAATCCTTTGATAGTGCGTAACGATCTCCGACGTCTTTGTGATTCCCGAGTTGACTTGTAACACTAAAAAAAAATAAAGAATGGGAGTAAGCATAAAGCTTAGTAAGTTTACATGTAAATAAACAACAACATTCTTAATCAATTATCTTATTCTTTTCTTATCAATATCACTTAAGCTTTTAACTCATTATACTTAAACTTGTATCCTTACTTGTACCTTTAAACATGAATTTGCCTTACATTACTTTTTTAGCTTGAACTTGTCTTACCTTTACTTTGGTATACTCTTTGAATTTTCCCGTTGAACCACTTGGAATACTAAGGATACGCGGGTACCTTTCCTTATGAAACTTAACCATTTCCATGTCTTGACATGGTCTTACGTCGTATCCTTGCCTTATGAACTCACCAATGCCATGCCTTGGCATGGTCTTACATGGGACCTTTGCCTTATAGTAACATATCAATGCATGTCTTGACATGATCTTACATGATTTCCTTAAACCCTAATGTCATGACATTTGTATCCTACACATTCCTAAGGTTCAACCTAACTTTCGAGATAACTTTCGAGATAACGTTTAGTCAATTCATACTTGAGTCTTTAAATAATAAATTTATAGAATAAATATGTAAATACTAGAATTTAATAGTATTAAATATAAAATAATAGAATATTGCATTTATTTATCAGAACTTACCTCAAACAAAATACGATCAACTATATCGATTTAGTCCTCTATCTTTTGCTTTCCTCGATCTAACTCGGATTTCATTCTTCTTGATCTATAATAGCAAATTTAGCTTATTTAATACTCACATTCATCAAAACAGTCATTAACTCTTAACTTTGGCAAAATTACAATTTTGCCCCTAAACTTTATATATTTACACATTTGCCCCAAAGCTCGTAAATTAAACTTTATCCCTTATTCTTATGTTTTATGACATGCTGATCATTTTTCCTTCTATGGCAACATCAAATTCTCACTCTAACTTGTACTTATGAACATTAGGTATTTTTACCGATTAAGCCGCTTTTACTCGTTTTCACTTAAAATCACTTAGCAAAAGTTGTTTAACATAATTTCAGACTTCATATTCTATCATAAAACATCAAAATAAATATTTTTCACCTATGGGTATTTTTCCAAATATGAACCCTAGCATGAATTATTGATAGAATAAGCTAAATCGAGCTACGGGCTTCAAGATGTAAAGAACATTAAAAGCGGGCTTGGAATCACTTACTATGGAGCTTGGAAGCTTGAAACAAACCCTAGCTATGGTGAACCCTTGTAATTTCGTCCTAATGAAGAAGATGAGCATATTTTGCCATCTTTTTCCCTTTAATTCCTTTTATTACCAAATGACTAAATTACCCTTCATTAAAAACTTTGGTTCTTTCCACCTATATATGTCCATTTTGTCCATGAAAATATAATGGTATAATTACCATTTAAGGACTCCTACTTCAAACCCCCATTTCAATCAAGTACTCTATAAATTAGAACCCCTATTTAGCAACTTTTGCAAACAAGTCCTAATAGGCAATTTAAGCATGAAATTAATAAAATTTCTTATCAATACTCTAACACATGTATTTAATCACTCGATAAATCATAATAATTAATCATAATAAACTTTTATCGCTTGGATTCCTGGTTTCGCAACCATTGTTCCGTTAGGCCCTATTTTGGGATGTTACATTTCTCCCCCCTTTAGGGATTTTCGTCCCTGAAAATCTTACCTGTAAAGAGGTTTGGGTACTGTTTTTGCATAATCTCTTCGTGCTCCCATGTAGCCTCTTCTATCCCATGCCTATTCCATAATACTTTCACAAGTGCAATACTTTTGTTCCTTAATTGCTTAACCTCTCGAGCTAGAATTTTTAGGTTCCTCACCGTAAGTCATATCTCGTCAATCTCAACCTCTGTCTGCGAAATTACATGCGATTGATCTGAACGATAACGACGTAGCATAGACACATGAAAGAAATTATGAATCTTCTCTAACTCAGTTGGCAATGCTAACCGATATGCCAATGGCCCAACTCTCTCGATCACCTCAAACGGTCCAATAAAACGTGGACTTAGTTTACCTTTCTTGCCAAATCTGAGAACTTTCTTCCATGGCGATACTTTCAAGAATACCCTGTCACCAACTTGAAATTCAATTTCTTTTCTTTTCAAATCAGATAGGATTTCATCTATCTGAAGTCGCTTTCAAGCAATCTCGATGACTTTTACTTTCTCTTCTGTTTCTTTGACTAGATCAACCCCATAAATCTGATTTTCCTTAAGCTCTATCCAATACAAAGGTGTGCGACATTTACATCCATACAAAGCTTCATAAGGTGCCATCTTCAGACTCGATTGATAACTATTATTGTAGGCAAACTCTATTAACGGCAAATATTTCTCCCAACTACCTTGAAATTCCAATCCGCAACATCTAAGCATATCTTCAAGTACTGAATAACTCTTTCGATTGACCATTAGTCCGAGGATGGAAAGTCGACTAAAACTCAACTTTGTACCTAAAGCTTCTGCAATTTCTCCAAAACCGTGGAGTAAATCTCGATCTCTATCCGAGATAATCGATAACGTACTCCATGTAGTCTCACAATCTCAAATATACAACTCGCCAACTTGTCAAGTGAATAATCCATACTGAATCGAATAAAATGAGTGACTTCGTTAACTTATCAATCACAACCCATCTGCATCTTTCTTTCTCTGTCGAAGGCAATCTTGTCACAAAATCCATAGTAACTCGGTCCCATTTCCACTCGGGAACTAATACAGTGCAATAAACTCAAGGTACCGATGTTCGGCCTTTACCGCCGACAGATCAAACATCTAGAAACAAACTCGATATATCTCTTTTCATTCTTGTCCACCAATACATTTTCTTCAAATCATTATACATCTTTGTACTACCTGGGTGAATAGACCAAGAACTGCTATGTGCTTCCTGTAAAACCTTTCGAATAAGATCATCATTCTTTGGTACACATGCCCTGTCTCTAAACATCAAACAACCATCAGATCTGATCTGAAAATCAGACTCTACACCTGACTCACACTAAACCCTTTTGGCTTGCAACTCACTGTCATCCTTCTGAGCTTCACAAATTTCTTCAAGAAACATCGGTTTAGCTCTCAACTCAGCTAAAATAGAACCATCATCTGGCAAGGCCAAACTAGTGTGCAAAGCTCTCAATGCAAATAACGATTTTCTACTCAAAGCATCAAGAACAATGTTTGCCTTACCCGTGATAATCGATCACTAGTTCATAATCTTTAATCAACTCTAGCCATCTTCTTTGCCTCAAGTTTAGATCTTTCCGAGTCATCAAGTATTTCAAACTTTTATGATCGGTGAATATTGGCATTTCTCACCATACAAATGATGTCTCCAGATTTTCAATGCAAATACAATAGCAGCTAACTCTAAATCATGTGTCGAATAATTTTTCTTATGTGGTTTTAACTGTCTAGAGGCATAAGCAATTACCCTTCCTTCCTGCATAAGTACACCGCCTAGTCCATTCAAGGATGCATCATTGTAAATCACAAACTCTTTACCTGGTTCTGGTTGTACTAAGACAGGAGCTTTAGTCAACAATACCTTTAACTTGTCGAAACTCACGACACTTCTCAGTCCATTCAAACTTGACATCTTTCTGTAGCAATCTTGTCAATGGAGTAGCTATCATGGAAAATCCCTCTACAAATCGTCTATAATAGCCGGCAAGACCAAGAAAACTTCTGACCTCTGATACATTCTTGGGAGGCTTCCAATCGACAATGGCTGAAATCTTATTCGGATCAACTTTAATACCTTCACCTGAAACAATGTGTCCAAGAAAACAAACTTCCCGTAACCAGAACTCACTTTTGCTAAACTTGGCATAAAGCTGATTATCTCTCAAAATCAGAAATCGTTCTCAAATGCTCAGATGCTCGGCCTCATCACGAGAATAAATTAAGATGTCATCAATAAACACAACTACAAACTTGTCCAAGTAAGGTCTAAAAATTTGGTTCATTAAATCCATGAAGATGGCAGGAGCATTGGTTAAACCAAATGGCATCACAAGAAACTCATAATGACCATACCTAGTTCGAAAAGTAGTTTTCGGAACATCTGACTCTTTAACTCGCAACTGATAGTATCCAGATCTCAAATCTATCTTAGAAAACACAGTGGCTCCTTTCAGTTGATCGAACAAGTCATCTATTCTAGGCAATGGATATTTGTTCTTTATGGTTACCTTGTTAAGCTGCCGATAGTCTATGCACAACCTCATGGAACCGTCCTTCTTTTTCACAAATAACACTGGCGCACCCCATGGTGAATAACTAGGTCTTACAAAGCCTTTATCAGTTAATTCCTGCAGCTGAGCCTTCAATTCTTTTAATTCTATTGAAGCCATTCTATAAGGAGCAATAGAAATAGGTGTGGTACCTGGAATCAATTCAATACCAAACTCAACTTCTCTAATAGGAGGCAAACACCGTAGTTCTTTCTAAACACATCGAAACTCATTTACCACATGCATTGATTCAATTTTCAACTCGGGTCTTTAGTATTCAACACAAAAGCAAGATAAGCTTCACATCCTTTCCTTAAACATTTCGAAGCGGGCATAATGTAAATCATGGAAATTGAACTACCGACTCATCCGAATTAACCGTAAGGATCTCACCATTTTCACATTTCAACTCAATAAATTTCTTTCCACAATTCACTATCACATCATGTGCGCTTAACCAATACATACCAAGAATCACATCAAACTCATCAAATGGCAATAGCATGAGATCACCAAAAACAAGAACCTCTAATCATCAAAGGGCATTTTTACATACTTTGTTTACTAACACATGTCGACCAAATGGATTTGATACTTTAATCACAAATTTCGTAAACTCTATGGGCATGTTCATACTAGGCATTAATTTCATGCAAACATAGAAATGGGTTGAACCCGGATCAATCAAAGCAATAACATTAACATCATGAAGAGAAAATGTACCGGTAATTACATCGGGAGGATGCCTCTTCACGAGTACGAATAGCATAAGTCCTTGCGGGTGCTCTAACATCCGATCTCGTTGTCAGATCTCTAAATGCACCTCTACCGCCTTACTCCCGGATTTCTCCGAGGTCCGCTCTAACGGCGGCATTACTTGATCTTGCACTCGGTATTACTTTTTTTTGCCATCTCGTGACACTCCCGAATGAAATGATCCGTGCACCACATCGAAACAACCAACCTCGCCGCCGACATTGACCGGATGACGTCGACCACATTGAGGACACTCAGGTCTATTAGGCTAAATACTACCAACACTCACAATCGAAGTGGTTTGAGCTTTTGAATCCATAAATCTTCCACCTCTGTTTCGGTTAGAATACCCGGCTGAAAGATTAGATCTCATAGAGAACTCTCTAGGCCTCTTAGATGTAGACTGAAATGACTTGCTCATCTGTCTTTTTTTCGAGTCTTGCATCTCAATTTCAGATTTACCCTTTCTTTTTAATAGCTCTTCCGCCTTACGTGCTCGCTCAACTAAAGCAACAAACTCTTTTATCTCTAGAACACCAACTGACAGTCGGATATCATCATTGAGCCCATCTTTAAATCTTTTGCACATGATGGCCTCTGAGACACACACTCTCGAGCATAATTGTCGTGTCGAACAAATTCACATTCATAGTCATCCACATCATCTTACCTGCTTTTAATTCAAGGAACTCTTTTCTTTTCTCGGTCAATAAACCTCGATCGATATACTTCTTACGAACTCCTCCCGAAAGAAATCCCATGTAACTTTTTCTTTCGGTACTCATCGATACAAGTGTCTTCCACCACCGGTAAGTTGAATCTCTAAGAAGTGACACTACACATTTAATACACTCTTCCGTGTGCAGGGATAACTCATCAAAAACTCGATAGTATTTTCGAGCCAAAATTCACTTTCTCAGATCATCATCTTTGGTAGCCCAAACTCTTCAACCCTTGTTTTCTCGATCTTGTCAATAGGTGGCTTCTCTCTTCGATCGTATCTATGATCGGGAAGCTACATGGGTGGTCTGTGGATCATGAGGGGTGGAGGTCACCACGGGTTCGTATTGAACAAACTTAGCAAACCATTCATTCATAGCTTGGAAGAAGGCTTTTCGAGCCCTCCTCCCCGACTAACAAGAACGGGCCTTTCATTACTATCTTGTGGCACCGCCCCTCAGTGGGAGTGGGTGCACTACTCTACATCATCTGCACCACTTGTTGGGATCCATAACTATAAAAGAAAAACATTTTTTAAATCGTCAAGAGTCGTCACACTATCAAAATATAAGTATGGCATGTATAGATAGAATCTTACTCATAATAAATATTCCGAGAATTGACTAAACCTTGCTCTTATACCAATAAATGTATCACCCCTTACCCGAGACCGTTGTCGGAGTCGAGCACGAGGCATTACTAAACTTAACTTATTGATTCGGGGCATAAAAATAGAAATTGTCCATCTGTATCATGTTCAGTAAATTGACTATAACTCGAGTTACGAACCTCAAAATTTAGATATGTAAATTTTCCATGAAACTAGACTCATATATCTTCTTACTATAATTTTTTCAGAATTTTTGGTGTGGCCAATTAGTACAATTTATTAGTTAAAGTCTCCCCTGTTACACAAACCGATAGTTCTGACCCCTCTGTACTAAAAATCAATTATCTCATAATATACAATTCTTTTGCCTACACCGTTTGTTTCAGATAAAAAATAGACTCAATAAGATTTAATTATATATCTCATGGCCAACATAATTCCATTTCTACTAGTTTTGGTGATTTTTCAAAATCACGTCACTATTGCTGTCCAAACTATTCCCCTGCATATAATTACATAATTTCTTTAAAATAACTATCAACTAGGCATTTCATAGCATCCAAAACATGTTCTTAATTAGCCATTTTAATAGCTAATCATTACCAAACATTTACAGGCCAATCTTAAGCCATATCATAAGGTTATACACACAAGATAGCTAAGTCCCTATACATGCCATAACTTAAAACGTTCAAGTCACAAAATACCAATATAATCCTTTGATAGTGTGTAACGATCTCCGACGTCTTTGTGATTCCCGAGTTGACTTGTAACACTAAAAAAAAAAAATAAAGAATGGGAGTAAGCATAAAGCTTAGTAAGTTTACATGTAAATAAACAACAACATTCTTAATCAATTATCTTATTCTTTTCTTATCAATATCACTTAAGCTTTTAACTCATTATACTTAAACTTGTATTCTTACTTGTACCTTTAAACATGAATTTGCCTTACATTACTTTTTTAGGTTGAACTTGTCTTACCTTTACTTTGGTATACTCTTTGAATTTTCCCGTTGAACCACTTGGAATACTAAGGATACGCGGGTACCTTTCCTTATGAAACTTAACCATTGCCATGTCTTGACATGGTCTTACGTGGTATCCTTGCCTTATGAACTCACCAATGCCATGCCTTGGCATGGTCTTACATGGGACCTTTGCCTTATAGTAACATATCAATGCATGTCTTGACATGATCTTACATGATTTCCTTGAACCCTAATGTCATGACATTTGTATCCTACACATTCCTAAGGTTCAACCGGAACTTTCTGAGATAACTTTCTGAGATAATGTTTCCGTCAATTCATACTTGAGTCTTTAAATAATAAATTTATAGAATAAATATGTAAATACTAGAATTTAACAGTATTAAATATAAAATAATAGAATATTGCATTTATTTACCGTAAACTTACCTCGAAACAAAATACGATCAACTATATCGATTTAGTCCTCTATCTTTTCTTTCCTCGATCTAACTCTGGATTTCATTCTTCTTGATCTATAATAGCAAATTTAGCTTATTTAATACTCACATTCATCAAAACAGTCATTAACTCTTAACTTTGGCAAAATTACAATTTTGCCCCTAAACTTTTACATATTTACACATTTGCCCCAAAGCTTAGAAATTAAACTTTATCCCTTATTCTTATGTTTTATGACATGCTGATCATTTTTCCCTTCTATGGAAACATCAAATTCTCACTCTAACTTGTACTTATGAACATTAGGTATTTTTACCGATTAAGCCGTTTTACTCGTTTTCACTTAAAATCACTTAGCAAAAGTTGTTTAACATAATTTCAGACTTCATATTCTATCATAAAACATCAAAATAAATATTTTTCACCTATGGGTATTTTTCCAAATATGAACCCTAGCATGAATTATTGATAGAATAAGCTAAATCGAGCTACCGGAGCTTCGAAGATGTAGAGAACATTAAAAACGGGGCTTGGAATCACTTACTATGGAGCTTGGAAGCTTGAAACAAACCCTAGCTATGGTGAACCCTTGTAATTTCGTCCTAATGAAGAAGATGAGCATATTTTGCCATCTTTTTCCCTTTAATTCCTTTTATTACCAAATGACTAAATTACCCTTCATTAAAAACTTTGGTTCTTTCCACCTATATATGTCCATTTTGTCCATGAAAATATAATGGTATAATTACCATTTAAGGACTCCTACTTCAAACCCCATTTCAATCAAGTACTCTATAAAATAGAACCCTATTTAGCAACTTTTGCAAACAAGTCCTAATAGGCAATTTAAGCATGAAATTAATAAAATTTCTTATCAATACTCTAACACATGTATTTAATCACTCGATAAATCATAATAATTAATCATAATAAACTTTTATAGCTTGGATTCATGGTTTCGCAACCACTATTCCGTTAGGCCCTATTTTGGGATGTTACAACTTTGGCATCATATTAGGTGGGAAGAGATTTAGTATCCTCGGTTATTCATAGAAATTCATCAGGCAAATGAGTAAGCTAAAAGAAGATAGAAAGAAAGCTAAAAAGTAAAGTTAGTATCAAGATGAAGTTAGATGAAGTTGAGTATTATTCATGTTGTGAATGAGAAAGTAGATATCATGTTTATTGTTATTATAGTATACTGATCAATGTGATCAAGTGATACATGTATCATGGTTACCTTACAAGTATGATAATAGTAAGTGTCATGAGACATGTAAGAATTTATATGAGTAAGTAAGCTCTTTAGCTGAAATTCATGATACCATTGTTTATGTGAAACGATTTAAATTAAGCAATGATGATGCTATGAGTTGTTACATGCAAACTTACTAAGCTATATGCTTATGTTATGATTCTTTCTTTCTATGCAGTCCCGCCAAGCTAACTCGTGGATCATTAAAGTCGGAGCTCGCAACACACTATCAACTATTATTTTGGTATAGCCAAGTTACTTTACTAAGTATGGCATGTATAGGAAACATTCATTTTGTGGACGTGTTTTAAGAAGGGCCTTTGTAAAGGCTATCAAGTTTATTATTCTTTTGTATATGGCTAAGTGATTGGCCGAATTTGATTAAGCATGTATGTTTATTGAGATCAATGAAGCATGTAGTATTATTCATAAAATTGGGTTGTTATTGCATCGTTGAATTGGGTATGAATATGATCTTTATTTTAGGGTGGTTAACGGCTGGGTAAATAGCCTGTAAGTGCCCACATGGTTGGACACACGGGCGTGTGTCAAGACCGTGTTAACCTTGCACCTTAGTATTATTAATCATAATAGGCTACGGGCAAATCCCACGACCTTGTGTGTGTGTGTCGTGTAGGACACACGGTTTGGACATGGGTGTGTTCCCAGACCGTGTTGATTTAGTCAGTATATCAAGGATTAGCACACGGTCTAAGCCCACGGGCATGTCATGGCCGTGTGAAATTAGTTAGTAACCTCACACGGTTGGTAGACATGGGCATGTCTAAGCCGTGTGGAAATAGTCAGTAGCCCTACATGGTTTGAGGGCATGGGCGTGCTTAAGGGTACACGGGCGTGTTCCAAGCCACACGGGTGTGTGAACCCTGCTTCAAAGATGAGTTATTTGATTTTGATCCCGAAAGTTTTGTGACATGAGTTAAAGGCCTCGTAGGCCCTTGTTATATGTGTTGACTAAGAAAGTGAAGTTTTTAAGTTGGAACAAAATTTTATAGCCCGTAAGTACATGTTTCAGTGAGTTCAAGCATAGTAATGTCGCGTATCCAGACCCAATATCGGTCTTGGGTACGGGGTGTTACATTTAGTGGTATCAGAGCTACGATTTAGTCGGTTCTAAGACTAACGTAGCACGAGCATGAGTCTAGTTATGCATGCCATACGTAAGAATGTTTTTATAATGATAGTGTGACGACTCTTGACGACTTAAATTATGTTTATACATATAGTAAATGGATCCCGAAGGAGCTGAGGTGGATGATGTAGAAAGTAACGCACCAGCTCTCGTAGAAGGGACGGTGCCGTATGAGAATGAGAACAGACCCACTACGGTGAGTCAAGAAGGAGGAGGAGAAGAGGCTAGAGAAGGCTTCCTCCATATGATGGATGCCTAGTACACGAAGTTCGTTCGAGCGAGCCCGAATGCACAACCCCTTCCACCCCCGCCTATTCCACAACCTACTCTAGTAGCCCTTCAAGTAGTAGAGGTGGCAAGAGGAGGTAAACCTCCAATTGATAGGATCAGGAAGCATGGGGCAGAAGAATTCCGAGCTAGAAAAGATGATGATCCAGAAAGAGCTGAGTTCTGGTTAGAAAATACCATTAGAGTATTTGACGAACTGTCATGCACACCTGATGAATGCATGAAGTGTGTAGTCTCTCTCTTAAGAGATTTTGCTTACCAATGGTGGAACACCCTTGTGTCGGTGGTACCAAGGGAAAGGATCTCATGGGAATTCTTCCAAGAAGAGTTTAAGAAAAAGTATATTAGCCAGAGGTTTGTAGACCAGAAGAGAAAAGAATTTCTAGAGCTGAAGCAAGGCAAGATGTCAGTAACCGATTATGAGCGAGAGTTTGTACGACTCAGCAAGTACGCTCGCGAATGTGTGTCCACTGAGGCCATTATGAGTAAAAGGTTTGAAGATGGTTTAAATGAGGACATTAAGCTGGTTGTTGCTGTCCTCGAATTAAAAGAACTCATTGTGTTAGTGAAAAGGGCTTGCAAAGACGAAGAAGTAGTAAAATAGAAGAAAAAATTTGAAATGGAGTCTCGCGATTCTAGAAAGAGACAGTGGAACAAGTCGTTCCAATCATCATCCAAGAAGTCAAAAGATTTTCCAGCTCGATCAGCTACTTCCACTGGGTTTTTCAGGAAAGACAAGAGTAAGCAGTATTCAGGAAATAAAGCACAGACCACTTCAGTTGCAAGTGTTGGGAATTTTAGACCTGACAGACCAAAATGTCCACAATGTGGCAGACGCCATTTGGGAGAATGCCAAGCACATGAAAATGCATTTTTTAGATGTGGTTCCCAAGACCATTTCATAAAGGATTGTCCAGAGATGACTAAAGAAGAGAGAACTCAGAACCCGAGGTTCAGGAGTATGGTCAGAGGGAGACCGCAGAGGAACCCGGGAAGTGGGGAAAGAGGAAGAGGTAACCCTAGAGAGCAAGCCACGAGACCCGAGGGCAGAAGCGCCTACAAGGACTTTGCCATTCGCACTCGCGAAGAGGCATCTTCCCCTGATGTTATTACGGGTACCTTTTCTCTTTACAATACTAAAGTTATTGCTTTAATAGACCTCGGATCCACACACTCTTACATTTGCATAAAATTAGTACCCGGTTTGGGTGTGCCTATAGATACCACAGAATTTGTGATTAAGGTGTCTGATCCTTTAGGCAATAGTATGTTAGTTGATAAAGTTTGTAAAGATTGTCCATTAATGATTAGAGGTCATTGCTTTAAAGTAAATCTTATATTGTTACCTTTTGATGAATTCGACCTCATTCTTGGTATGGACTGGTTGACTACTCATAATGTAATTATAAATTGTGGGAAGAAATACATTGAGATGAGGTGTGAGAATGGAGATACTCTTCATGTAGAATCAGATGAGCAAGGTAAATCGTCGGTAATAATTTCTCATATGATGGCTCAGAGATATCTAAGAAAATGGTATGAGGCATTTTTGGCCTTTGTATTGAATGATAAAGAGACAGAGTTAAAGATTGAATCAGTGCCGATAGTCTGTGAGTATGTGGATTTTTTTCTTGAGGAATTACCAAGATTACCACCAGTTAGAGAAGTTGAGTTTGGCATTGAGCTAACTCCAGGTACTGTACCAATATCTATTACTCCTTATAGAATGGCTCCAACAGAGTTGAAAGAGTTGAAGTTACAGTTGCAAGAGTTGACGGACAAAGGCTTTGTAAGATCAAGTTGTTCACTATGGGGCGTTCCGATTTTATTTGTGAAAAAGAAAGATGGCGCCATGAGATTATGCATTGATTATCGCCAGCTTAATAAAGTGACAGTAAAGAACAAGTATCCATTGCCTAGGATCGACGATTTGTTTGATCAATTGAAAGGAGCGACTGTATTCTCCAAAATGGACTTGAGATCAGGGTACTACCATTTGAGAGTGAAGGATTCAGATGTATCCAAGACTACCTTTCGAACAAGATATGGGCATTATGAATTTTTAGTCATGCCCTTTGGGCTGACCAATGCTCCTGCTGTATTCATGGACTTAATGAATCGCATTTTTAGTCCATACCTTGACAAGTTTGTAGTCGTTTTTATTGATGACATACTGATTTATTCCCGAAACGAGAATGAACATGCTGATCATCTACGGATAGTTTTACGCTCGTGTTCCCTGGGTGTGTTGGGTCACACGGCTGAATCGCACGGCCCTGTGATGCTTAATTCCATTTTCCCACGCTTGTGTGTAGGATCACACGCCCGTGGTAATTAGTCAGTATCGACCATGACCTATAGGCACAGGCGTGGGATTTATTCAGTTTTAACCACGGCTTCTGGGCATGGACGTGTCGCATGCCCGTGTCATTTACTCAGTATAAACTACGATTGCATCGCACGGCTGTGGCACTTTATTGCAACCCGTGCTTTCGAGTCAGTTTTGACCACGACCACATCGTACGGCCATGGTGTTTTATCGTAGCCCGTGTGTTGAGGACACTTTTTCTTCCTTGGCTCGTATAATCTCCACCACGCCCATGTACCTACCCGTGGTGGCCCCACGGCCACGGCCACGCCCGTGTGAAAGGCCATGTGGGTATGGAAACCTGCGCATACTTGGTTAGTTTTTAGTTAGATGCTTAAAAATTTAAAAATAAGGATATTAGTGAGGTTAGTGCTCGGGTTGCCTCCCAAGAATTGCTCGTTTAAAGTCTTAAGCTAGACTTACCCTGTTTTCATCTCTATACGAAGGTTCACGGAGCTGAAGCTCCTCTCTCATATCCCTAAAATCTTCACCATTATATATTTTAAGTCGTTGACCGTTTACCTTGAATGGGCCATAAGTCGGATGAGTTACCTCAATTGTGCCATAGGGAAAGATGGTTTTGATTACTAATGGACCTGACTATATTGATTTTAGCTTTCCAAGAAACCATTTGAGCTTCGAATTGTATAGTAGAACAAGATCTCCAACTTTAAATTGCTTTGGTTGCTTCAAACGAGCATCATGGTGTAACAGTTCGATTTTGGCCCTAATTAGAACGGTGGTTTCGGGACCACAAATCCGAGTCAAAATAATATTTAAATATTATTTTCTATGTTCTTTATGTGTGAATTAATGTGTGTTTGATTTTCGTATTAAACTTTGATCGTTTTAATGCTTAATTTTGAAGAAAGGGCTTAATTGCGTAAAATAAAAATTTGATGGTTAAATTGGAAAGAGCTTAATTGTGGTTGTCTTTATAATTAGGAGGTTTTATGTTGTAATTAGCCCATCATGTGAAGTAGTGGACGGCATTATGTTAATTTAAATAGTTTATTATATTGATTATAAAAGATAAATAATTAATAACATATTATAATGATATTATAATAAACAAAACATAAAAGAAAGTGGCCATTTTTTTTCTCATCTTCTTGGTGCCGAAATTAGAAGAAACAGAAACAAGAAAACCTAAGCTAGGTTCGGCCATGTAATTAGCTTGATTCAAGGTGAGTTTTAGCTCGGTTTTTGATAATTTTTATGTTTTTGAGATCGTTGTTATGTGATGCACAAAGCCCATGTTTCAATTTTGATTTTTGATGAATATTTTAAGTTGAGCCATTGATGACATCTTGTTTGTGTAGTTTGATGATGAAATATGATATATATGTGTTAGATTAACAAGTTTAGTCTTTGAATTTTTGTTGAAATTGAGTAATTTGGACTAAATTGAAAAAATAAATTTTTGAGGGACTAAAATGTAAAATAAATTCAATTTTATAGCATATGCAAATTTTGTGTATTTTTTGTTTAATGCAATAGGGATTAAATTGTAAAAAGTGTAAAATGTCAGGGGTAAAAATGTAATTTGCCCATTTATGTGTTTTTGGATTAAATTGAATGAAAGTATGTTGAATGGGCTTAATTTGAAATTTATATAGACCAAGAACAAAAAGGACCGGGAGTGGATCGGGGAAAGGCAAAGTTAATCGAATAGTCGGGAAACAAAGTCCATCGATACTCGAGGTAAGTTTTTAAGCAATTGAGTTAAATTAAATTTTATCTAAAAGGTTGTAAATAAATTTTAATAGAGTTAAATATATGCATTGGGACATTGCCGAATGTTTGATATTTGAATTACAGATGATTATAGCCGAATGTGATACACAGACATGTTAATAAAACAACCATGTGTGATATAGATTTGAGATATGAACATAGCCGATTATGAGATATATTTATATATCAATAAATAGCCGAATGTGATGTTGATTTGGTGTGGAAATAAGATAAGTTGTGTATACATGTATGAATGAGGAATAAGATGGAGTGATGTGCTAATGAAAGATTTTGGTACCGAGCACTGATTGTGCAAAATCGGTCATTTGACACTAAGTGTGCGAATTTGAAAATACCGAGCACTAAGTGTGCGAATTTTAAAATACTGAGCACTAAGTGTGCGAAATCGGTTGTTATGCACTAAGTGTACGAAAGGAATTTCCGAGTACTAAGTGTACGGAATCGGATAATAAGCACTAAGTGTGCGATTGATTATTATTTTTGGATTGAATTTGGTAAGTTGATATTATGAGATGATATTATTAAAAATTAAGTACATGTGACAATTTAGTTTAGATGGAATGTGTTTATCAAATAAATAGCTCAATTTATATAGGTCGATATGGGAAATGTTTACAAAATCCCATTGATTTTATATGAAATATATATATTGAAATTTGACCATATGAAATTTTGTATAAGAAGTTCATTTGATTAGTATTGATCTTGAATATGTGATTTATATGAGATTGAAATATAAGTATAAATTTGGTAAGTATATATATATCTAGTTTCAAGACTAGAATGTTTGGTCTTTGGACTATGAAATGTGGTAGTTTTTGAATGTGATATATATATTCAAATATATATGTTATGTTTATAAACCATGGTAGTGATTATATTTATTGGATTTTATTGATACAATGATATAATGCATTATTGTGGTATAATTGCTTATAACTTACTAAGCTATAATAGCTTACTGTGGATGTGTTTATTTGAATTGTCTTATAGATTCTGAAATCTGGATAAGAGCTCGGGTATTATCGTCAAAATCTATCACACTATCAACTATCTTTGGTACCCTTTTTATAAGTTGAACTTTTGAAACTATGGCATGTATAGGCTATATTACTCTTTTGAATTCATTATGAATAAGATTTATATAAAATGCCATGCGAAAATGTCTATGTTTCTATGCTTGGTTTGATTTGGTTATGCTTGATCACGGTGTTAATATTTGTGTATGTTCGGCCTTGTTATAAGCTTATTTTGGAAGTTCATTTCATAATATTTTTTTATGTGATAATTGAGTACATGAATTTGGTTTTGAGTAAGACATATAGTATATTTTGGTTGATGGATGTACTTTTGCTTTATTATATATATGTACTTACAAGTTAAGTTATGAGATGACTATGTTATGCTTTATGTATGTGACTATTGGATGTGGTTTATTAATGGCTAAATTGTGGTAATTTGGTCTTATGTGTATTCTAATATGATGTTAACTTTTTATGAAAGTAAAATTACTAATGTGATTATGCTTAATGTATGAAAATGTAGCTTGAATGACCATTTGGTTAAAATTTTGTTGTGCAAAGCCAAATATGGTGTTTGTGTAATTTGGTAAGTAACATTTCATGATAAGTAAAAATGGCAATATAGGTTTGTATGTTTTAGGTTGTTTATAAGATAGGTTTGATTTTGATATTGTGACCATGATAATTGTAAGTAATGTGGTTTATGATATGTTTTGGATACTTTCGGCAATTGTTAGTGAATTTGGTATAACCTAGATTCATTTAAGTAAATTTTGGTATATGTATATTGAGATTTGATAATAGAAATTTTGTTTAGTAAAGTGAGTATAGTATGTGCATATTCGGCTAACGAAATAGAATTGACCAAATGAATAGTAAATTTGCTTTAATGAAAGATGCTTATGGATGAAAGATATTTTGGGTCATATGTCTTGATTGAGCAAAGATGTTCATGATTTATTAATAATTCTATTAGGAAGTTTGTATATTAATGTTTATTTTGGGTTGGGTTTAGATCGGTAATGCCTCATAACCCTAATTCAGTGATGGATACGGGTTATGGGTGTTACATTTGATTGGTGTCATAACTACGGTTTAGTCGGTTCTCGGATTAACGTAGCGCGTGTGAGTCTAGCTATACATGTCATAATTTTTACTGTGATAGTGTGATAACTTTTGATTGTAAAATGTGTTTTCTTCTTTCATATAGTGAATGGATCTTGATCCTAAGCGAGTCGTAGCCGATGATGTCAAGAGTGTGGCGCCTGCTCCCGTACAAGGGACCGCACCGGTTGAATCTCGACCAGCTACGAGTAACCATGATGAGGGGGCTAAACAAGCCTTCTTTAGTATAATGAATGATTGGTTCAATCAATACATTAGGACCAATCCGGCTATTCAACCACCCCCAAATCCAAATACTCCACTTGTAGTACCTGTGGTACCTACGATCATTAATCCTGAGAGAATAAATAAGCCTCCGGTCCATAGAATCAGAAAACATGGGGCTCAAGAATTTAGAGCTGAAGCGGATGATGATGCCGAACGAGCTGAACTTTGGCTCGATAATACAATTTGTGTTTTCGATGAACTATCCTGTACACCTGATGAGTGCCTGAGATGTGCTATATCCTTGTTACGAGATTCTGCCTATTACTGGTGGAACACTCTGGTTTTGGTTGTTCCGAAGGAACGAGACACTTGGGATTTCTTTCAGACGGAGTTTCGCAAGAAATACATTAGTCAACGATTCATAGATTTGGAACGCAAGGAATTTCTCGAGCTTAAATAGGTCGTATAACCGTATCCGAGTATGAATGCAAGTTTGTGAGACTTAGCCATTATGCCCGCGAGTGTGTTTCATCAGAGGTTGCCATGTGCAGAAGATTTGAAAAAGGGTTAAACGAAAACATAAAATTACTGGTTGGTATACTTGAAATAAATGAGTTCGTGATACTTGTTGAGTGAGCTTGCAAAGCCTAAGAACTAGGGAAAGAAAAATGAAAAGCCGAGTTCGAAGCTAGAGATTTCCATAAGAGATCAGTGGGTAAATTTTCTCAATCATCATCAAAGAAGTTTAGAAATGACAATAGCCGATCCAAGGCTAATACTGGGATCTCTATACGAGAACGACCACAAGTAAGTTCACAAGCTACCTCGATTGCTAGTGTTGGGAATACTCGACCGGATAAACCTAAGTGTCAACAGTGTGGTAGGCGACATTTTGGAGAATGTTGGGGCAAGTCCAACAACCGAGCTTGCTACAAGTGTGGTTCGCAGGATCACTTCATTCGGGATTGCCTGGAGTTAGCTAAGAAGGATAACGCTCAAAGTGCAAGACCGAGCGGTACTGCGGCTAGAGGTAGACCACCTCGAAATGCAGGAGGTAGGAGCGGCATCCAAAGAGGGATTTTAGATACAACTGTTTGATCCGAGGCTCATGCACCTGCTAGAGCCTATGCCATCCGTGCCCGAGAGGAAGCATCATCTCCAAATGTTATCACTGGTATATTTACTCTTTTAAATACTAGTGTTGTAACACCGCAAACCCGGCCCATACGGTATGACCGGATCTTGCATGTCACATGATGAAAGTGTATAAAGAACTTGTGATTCTTTCTAAAGTTGACTTTATTTGGTTATAGTTAAATTTTAGTTTATAATTATTCAATAAAAATAATACTAATCTCGAGAGGCTGATTGATGAAATGAAAATCGAACTAGTGAATTTTAAAACCGTGATTTTTGAAAATAACATTGATAATTTGAAGGAGAATCCAAGTTAAATTATTTGTACATATTTGTTATGAAATCCATTTGTTAATCTATTTTTGAAAAACCGTAGTTTTTGATTTCAAAAAATCCCCGTTTAAAATAATTCATAGAAGATAATAAGTACATCAAAACATAAAGTAAATTAAAACTTATCCCAGAGGACTTATTACAACTTTAAACCCAAAATAGTAAAAGTAACAAAATAAAGCGGAAAAGAAGTTTACTAATGTTCGAAAACATCATTTATAAAGTATGGCCTCCACCGAGTCATCCATGGCCCCAAGACCTCATTACTGAGCATTACGTGCAAGGATTAAGAAAAAGGAGTGAGTTACAAGAACTCAGTGTATAATCCCCTTACCTTCATCCACTGAGCCTGAACCCGCATACCAACATCTTGGCCTAAGCCCATTTACATAACAATAGTCAAATGAAATGAATGCAACCCAACCCATCCACCCAATCACACCCCCGACCAGCCAATCACACCTGTGGGGATCAAGTCAACCCACCCCGCCGCTCACACCAATATGTAGTCAAGCTATTATCATAGAGTATATTTTGTGGCTGAGCCACTAGTAACATAGTTAAGCATATAAATACATGAATTGTGGCTATGCCACCAGGCTACACTACTCTTCATTCAATTCCCGCCCCATGCAATATGATAAAGTGCAACATATATATATATATATATATATATTAAAGAATTCACATGTAAATTAAGCATCATCCCGGACGAGGGTATTTTAGTAAACTAGCCAAGTAAAGCTTTTCGTAATACGGCCCATTAGGCATGTAATAAATAGACCCATTAGGGCATTTCAGTAAAATAGCCCAGTTGGGCTTTTCATAAATTCAGGCCACAAGGGCATTTTCGTAAATTCAAACCATAGGGGCATTTTCGTATATTAGCTTATTAACATGTTTACAACGGATTTGAGAGCAAATATTGTTTGAGCACATTAATCGATTTCATGCTATATTTCGGTTATTAACTTTTACGCAATGGCATTTTATTATACCGATTTTGTGGTAAATCGCGAAACTACGGGATTGTGGTGTGAGATTACACACTTGCTTATGGTAAGAACTAAACCTTCTTGATCGTCGGCACCCTCACCACCGTAAACAACCATAGTCTGTCTATTCTCACCGGATGTTGGCTCCCTTCCACAACTCGGTGGAAAATCCCGAACTGTCGATACCGCCCTACATTTGAACTTGGGAGTAGAGATTGCAAGTCCACTCCCTTTTCGACCTTCTATCGATTTTCCTTTAATATCGCTACCACATGCCTCCATTGGAAGAGTCTCGGTCAAAATAATATTATGATGAAAGAAAGTAATTATCTAAGGAGAGGGTTTGGCTTACCACTACCTCCGAAGAATCAACGAGTAGAGGAAAACGAGTGATTTAGTCCCTAGAATAATCTATTAGACAAATCTATCTATCCATTTAGCAAAATAACCGAGTAGCGATATCAAATGGACTAAGAAGAGACTCTTTACCTTACTTGATGATAAATCTGACTCCCACCGATTGGGCTTATGGCTACGGATGAGTCGGCAAAGATATGAGATTCGGCCTACCCACTTTAACGCTACAAAAAGATGGAGAACATGATGTGAGGGAGTAGGAGAGAGTGATGTTTCGGTTTAGAGAACCATCCAATGATAAGGGGCACATATTCGGCCATGGAAGAAAGAAAAGAAGATGAAAAGAAAAGAATGAAACCACTTACTCGATTTGGCTAAAGAAGAAAGTGTCCAACACACAAGATGGAGAAGAGAGGAAGTGTTAAAGATTCGACTATTTGAAGAAAAAGGGACAAAGATGATTCAGCCAAGCAAATTCGTCGACTAAAGAAGAAGAATGAAAGGTTGAAGAAACGGTGAAAAGAAAAGAAAAGAAGCCTATGAAAAATATGAGAAAAAAGTAGAGAAAATATCCCATAAGGTCACGGTTTTAGGCAAGAAAAGAAGTACCCAAATGGTCAAAAGAAAAGAACTTTCAAAATGGAGCAAAAAACTACTCAAAGAGCCTAAAAAAATTCGGCATATCAATGCCTTACCAAACCAAATACACTTCTCACCCAAAGGACCACCTTTGACTGACACTTATCCCCCATACTCAAAGAGCCTAAGAATCATGCTCCTCTTCAGTCTTTGAGTACACTAAGATGTCATCTATGAACACCACCACAAACCGGTCTAGATAGGGTTGGAAGACTTTGTTCATCATGTCCATAAATGCAACTAGTGCATTTGTCAACCCGAACGGCATCACCAAGAATTCGTAATGCCTATTACGAGTTCAGAACGCAGTCTTGTGAATATCCACCTCCTTGAGTTTTACCTGGTGATACCCCGATCTCAAATCTATCTTTGAGAAGACCGAAGCTTTTTGCAGCTGATCGAACAGGTCATCGATCCTCAGTAACGGGTACTTGTTCTTGATCGTCAAATTATTCAATTGTCTATAATCGATGCACATACGCATTGACCTATCCTTTTTCTTAACGAACAAAACCGGTGCTCCCCCATGGTGACACACTTGGTCGAACAAATCCACGATCCATCAACTCCTGGATCTGAGCTTTAATTTCCACTAGTTCCTTCAGCGCCATTATATAAGGGGCAATGGACACCGGAGCCATTCCTGGCAAGAGTTCTATGCCAAATTCCACCTCCCGATTCAAAGGCAGTCTTGGAAGCTCCTCAGGAAAGACGTCTAAAAACTCTTTCACCATTCTAACACTCTCTGCCAACAACTCTTTGGCATCCAAAGCACTGATAAAGGCTAAGAAAGCTTCACACCCTTTTCGTACCAACCTTTCCGCCTTTAAAGCAGATACCACATTAGACAGATAATTTCTTCTTTCACCTATCATCATCACTTCCTTATCCTTTGAAGTTTTTAGTACCATCCAATTTGCATCACAGTCCAAGTTCGCACGGTGCTTAACCAGCCAGTCCATTACCAATATAAGGTCGAACTCCCCGAACGGCAGTTCCATCAAATCCGCCAGAAATACTACCCCCTGAACTTCTAAGGGCACATCCCTAAATAACTTATTTACTACCACCGACTGTCCTAAAGGGCTAATCACCATTGTTTCTTTAGAAGTAATCTCAGATCTAATATTCAAAGTTCCAGACACAGCACAAGCAACATAAGAATGGGTGGATCCAATATCTATCAAAGCGGTAAAGGGTACATCAGATATGAAGAATGTACTGGTTATGACGTCCGGTGCGTCGCCATCCTCTCGACGTCTGACCGCATAGACCAAACCTGGCTGTCTCACCTCTGCGATACCCCTATTACCAGAACCTCTACCTGGTGCACCCTGACCTTGTCCTACACCATTACCACCTCGATCAGACCTACGACCTCTCGGCGGCTACTGAGCGTCCCCTGCTGGCTGCACAAATTTGTTACGAACTACCTGAGTTTGAAGAGGCTCTCGAGGGCAATCCCTAAATCGATGGTCATTGGATCCACATCTAAAACAACCGCCAGTTCTCTTCCAACACTCACCCGAGTGAAGTTTTCCACAATCCACACAAGGTTGTAACTAATTATAGTAGCTGGAGCACCCACTCAAACTAGCCCCTCATTCCTAGGCCTTTTCTGAAATCCTCTAGCAGAACTTGAATACCCAAAGTCTATCTTGTTCCTACCCTTATCATTGTCTCAATTTTTTCGTTCCGAGTGTTTAACTTTCTCAGCTATCTTAGCTTTTTCCACAAGTGTAGCAAAATTCCTCTCCTTCTGTGGGGCTATCAGTACCCGTAACTCATCACGTAATCCATCCTCAAAACGCACACAGAGTTCATAATCAGTCGGCACTATACCCCGGGCATATCGACTCAGACGTAGAAACTTCACATCGTATACTGCCACAGATCTACTTCCTTGAACCAGATTCAAGAATTCCTTTCTTCGGGCATCCACATAGCTAGCCCGACATATTTTCTCTAGAATGCTGTCTTAAAGAATTCCCAAGTAATACGATCAGCCTGAGTGCCTTCCCAAACAGTGAGCCACCACTGATACGCCTCGTCTCTCAGCAATGACACAACCCCTTTCAGTTTCTGCTCAGCTGTGCAATCTAGATCTTCCATAATCTGCACCACCGCCTAAGCCATTACTCCACTACACTTGGGGCTATACCCAAAATACCCCTAAACACTTCGGCCCCATTCGATCTAAGTCGGTCGGATATCGACGCACGAGCTGTCGACCTAGTTCTTTCCCTAGTAACCCATTTTAGTACCCTTAACATCGCTTGGGATAGAGCATCGTCTTCTCTCACTCGATCATGTGACCTAGCTTCAATCACCGATGACGCAGGTGCGTCTATTTTTTGCATATGTCTAGATGCCTCAGATATAACTCTAGCTCCTCGACCTCTACCACGGCCACGTCTACCGCGTCCACGTCCTCTAGCGCTCATGTTTGCTAAGTCAATTTAATCTGATTAAAAGTCTTATTAATTAGTATGCTTATTCAGTGTTTATTAAACAATGATAAGGGGCACATGATAAGGGGCACATATTCGGCCATGGAGGAAAAGATGGAGAACACGATGTGAGGGAGTAGGAGAGAGTGATGTTTCGGTTTAGAGAACCATCCAATGATAAGGGGCACATATTCGACCTTGGAGGAAAGAAAATAAGATGAAAATAAAAGAATGAAACCACTTACCCGATTTGGCTAAAAAAGAAAGTGTCCAGCACACAAGATGGAGAAGAGAGGAAGTGTTAAAGATTCAGCTATTTGAAGAAAAAGGGACAAAGATGATTCGGCCAACCAAATTCGTCGACTAAAGAAGAAGAATGAAAGGTTGAAAAAATGATGAAAAGAAAAGAAAAGAAGCCTATGAAAAAGATGAGAAAAAAGAACAGAAAATATCCCTTAAGGTCACGGTTTTAGGCAAGAAAAGAAGTACCCAAATGGTCAAAAGAAAAGAACTTTCAAAATGGAACAAAAAACTACTTAAAGAGCCTAAGAAAATTCGGCATACCAACCCCTTACCAAACCAAATACACTTCTCACCCAAGAGACCACCTTTGACCGACACTTCTCCCCCATGCACATCTCAAAATTTCGGCCAATATCCCCGCTTACCAAATCGTGTACCCTTACCAAAAATATCATGGTTGACCAAAATTTTTTCCCCAAGTACCTCCCAAAATTTAGCCAACATATCCCCCTTATCTCTTTCCTTTATTTCTTTCCTTATTTTTCCCTTGATCTCCTCCTTACTCTTTTTCTTAGTCTTCTTTCTATAATTTGAATGAGTCTTCCTTTCCTTATTTAGAGTCTTGACCAACACTTACCATTGATTAGCACAAAAAAATAATCCAAAATTTACAATAGGTGGGATTCGAACTCCACCCTTTTAGCCCTTCATGTGACGCCACATCACTCTGCTACTATCTCCTCTTGTGCTAGCAAAATACACACTTATTTCCTTAAGCCTTGACGCCACTTACCTTCTCCCCCTTAAGTGCCTGAACTCAAAAATTCTACTAAGGTCCAGTTAAACCCCAGGCCTTCTTTAGGCCTCCATACACATACAATGAACACATTTAACTAGCCTAACGCATGGCAATAATGCAAAACATAAAATCTCGAATTTCAGGATGTTACAAGTGTAATTGCTCTGATTGATCCCGGTTCAACTCACTCCTATGTATGTGAAACGTTAGTATCCAGCAAGACTCTATCTATTGAGTCTACTGAGTTTGTAATTCAGGTTTCGAACCCCCTGGGTCGGTATGTATTAGTGACAAGGTGTGCAAGAATTGCCCTTTGATGATTCGAGATTCATGTTTTTCGGCTGATTTGATGTTACTACCCTTTGATGAGTTTGATATCATTCTTGGTATGGATTGGTTAACTGTAAACGATGCTGCAGTGAATCGTAGATGAAAGACTATTGATTTACTGTGCTAGAATAATGAGATAATTCGAATTAAGTCTACTGATTTAAATGGGTTACCAGCAGTGATATCTTTGATGTTGACTCGAAAGCTTATGAGAAAGGGTTGCAAAGTTTACTTTGCTTATGTGATTGATAATAAAGTGTCTGAAAAGAAGATAGAATCTGTACCTGTTGTTTGCGAGTATTCAGATGTGTTTCTGGAAGAATTGCCGGGTTTGCCAACTATTCGGGAGGTAGAGTTTGGTATTGAGTTGGTGCCAGGTACGACCCCAATTTTGATAGCACCGTATAGAATGGAACCGACTGCATTAAAACAATTGAAAGCTTAGTTACAGGAGTTGACAGATAGAGGTTTCGCTTGATCAAGTTTCTCTCCCTAGGGTGTGCTAGTTCTATTTGTGAAAAAGAAAGATAGAACTATGCGAATGTGAATTGATTACCTTCAGCTAAATAAGGTGACTATAAAGAATAAATACTCGTTGCCACGGATTGATGACTTGTTTGATCAGCTGAAAGGGGCTTCAGTGTTTTAAAGATAGATTTGAGATCGGGTTATTATCAGTTGCGAGTTAGAGATTCTAATGTTCCAAAGACTACTTTTAGATGAGATACGACCATTACGAGTTCTTGGTGATGACGTTCGGACTCACTAATGCCCCTGTTATTTTCATGGATTTGATGAATCGAGTATTCAGATAGTATCTGGATCGATTTGTGGTTATATTTATAGATGAATTCTGATCTATTTGCGTGACGAAACCGAGCATGCCGAACACTTAAGACTTGTGCTACAAATTTTGCGTGACAAGCAGTTATACGCGAAATTCAGCAAATATGAGTTTTGGCTGCGTGAAGTTAGTTTTCTGGGGATGTTGTATCAGCATCAGGTATTCGGGTTAATCTAAGTAAGATCTCAGCTATACTTGATTGAAAACCCCCGTAAAATGTTCTTAAAGTTTAGAGTTTTCTGAGACTTGCTGATTACTATAAACACTTTGTGAAAGGGTTTTCAATGATTACAGCCCCGATGACAAAGCTGTTATAGAAAGATGTTAAGTTTGAGTGGTCAGAGAAGTGTTAGAAAAGCTTCGATCAGTTGAAAGCTCACTTGACCGAAGCTCTAGTACTTGTTCAGCCAGAGTCGGGAAAAGAGTTCGTTATTTTCAGTGATGCATCCTTAAATGGTTTGGGCTGTGTTTTGATGCAAGAGGGTAAAGTTGTAGCTTACGCCTCGAGACAGTTGAAGCCACATTAAAAGAACTATTCGACACACGATATTGAGTTGGCTGCCATAGTTTTTGCTCTAAAAATATGGTGTCACTATTTGTTTGGTGAAAAATGCCATATCTATTCTGATCATAAAAGCTTAAAGTACTTAATGACTTAGAAGGATCTAAATTTGAGACAATCACGATGGTTGGAATTATTAAAAGACTACGAGCTTGTGATCGATTATCACCTGGGGAAAGTTAATGTAGTTGCTGATGCTTTAAGTCAAAAATAATTGTTTGCCTTACGTGCAATGAATGCAGATTTGGCTATGACTGATGATGGTACAATAGTTGCAGAATTGAAAGTGAGACCATTATTCGTCCAACAGATTTGTGAAGCTTAAAAGGTTGATAATGAGTTATTAGCAAGAAGAAATCAATATGATTCGTATACTGACTCAGAATTTCAGATTGATGCTGAAGGATGTTTGCGGTTCAGAAATCGAATATGTGTACCAAAGGATCCTGAGCTGATTCGGAGGATTTGTAATGAAGCTCATAATAGTAGATTGTCTATTCACCTGGGTAGCACTAAAATGTATAATGATTTGAAATAGCATTACTGGTGGCACGGTATGAAACGAGATATTTCAAAATTCATGTTGAAATGTTTGGTGTGTCAGCAAGTAAAAGCCAAGCATCAAGTGCCATCTGGGTTGCTTCAGCCGATTATGATACCTGAGTGGAAATGGGATCAAATCACGATTGATTTCGTATCTAGGCTACCGTTGACACCGAGTAAGAAAGATGCAATCTGGGTTACAGTTGATAGATTGACGAATTCGGTTTACTTTATTCCAGTACATACGAATTACTCACTCGATAAGTTAGCTGAATTGTACATTTCTCAGATTGTACGATTGCACGGAGTACCTATTTCTATTATTTCGGATAGAGATTCGAGGTTTACATTGCGGTTTTGGAAGAAACTGCAAGATACATTAGGTACTAAATTGTATTTTAGCACTACTTTTCACCCTCAAATGGATGGTCAATCTGAGAGAATTATTCAAATAATTGATGATATGTTGAGATGTTGTATTCTCGAGTTTGAGGGTACCTGGGAATGATACTTGCCTTTGATTGAATTTGCGTACAATAATAGCTTTCAATCGAGTATCAAAATGGCACCTTATAAGGCTTTGTACGGTCGTAAATGTCGTACACCTTTATATTGGACCGAGCTAAGTGAAAGCAAGATACACGGGGTTGACTTAATCAAAGAGACCGAACAGAAAGTAAAAGTGATCCGCAAAAGTTTGAAAGCAGCATCAGATTGTCAGAAATCATATGCGAACTTGAAACATAAAGATATAGAGTTTCAAGTAGGTGACCGAGTATTTTTGAAAGTCTCGCCGTGGAAAAAAATACTTAGATTTGGTCGCAAGGGAAAGCTGAGTCCGAGATTTATTGGGCGTCATTTGAGATTTTGAACGATCGGGCCGATATGCGTCTGAGTTGATGTTGCCACCTGAGCTAGAAAAGATCCACAATGTTTTCCATGTATCGATGCTTTGCCAATATAGATCCGATCCTTCTCATGTGATTAGTCCGTCAGAGATTGAAATTCAGTCTGATTTGACTTATGAGGAATAACCAATTCGTATTTTGGCTCGTGAAGTGAAAGAGTTGCGTAATAAAAAAATCTCGTTGGTGAAAGTACTGTGGAAAAAGAACGGGGTTGAGGAAGCAAATTGGGAGCTTGAAGATTCAATGAAAGAACGTTATCCTAACCTACTCACTGGTAAGATTTTCGGGGACGAAAATCTCTGAGGGGGAGAGTTGTAACAGTTCGATTTTGGCCCTAATCGAAACAGTGGTTTTGGGACCATGAATCAGAGTCATAATAATATTTAAATATTATTTTCTATGTTCTTTATGTGTGAATTAATGTGTGTGTGATTTTCGTATTAAAATTTGATCGTTTTAATGCTTAATTTTGAAGAAAGGGCTTAATCGCGTAAAATAAAAATTTGATGGTTAAATAGGAAAGAGCTTAATTATGGTTGTCTTTATAATTAGGAGATTTTATGTTGTAATTAGCCCATTATGTGAAGTAGTGAACGACATTATGTTAATTTAAATAGTTTATTATATTGATTATAAAAGATAAATAATTAATAACATATTATAATGATATTATAATAAATAAAACATAAAAGAAAGTGGCCATTTTTTTCTCATCTTCTTGGTGCCGAAATTAGAAGAAACTAAAACAAGAAAACCTAAGCTAGGTTCGGCCATAGAATTAGCTTGATTCAAGGTGAGTTTTAGCTCGATTTTTAATAATTTTTACGTTTTTGAGATCATTGCTATGTGATGCACAAAGCCCATGTTTCAATTTTGATTTTTGATGAATATTTCGAGTTGAGCCAATGATATCTTGTTTTTTGTGTAGTTTCATAATGAAATATGATATATATGTGTTAGATTAACAAGTTTAGTCTTTGAATTTTTGATGAAATTGAGTAATTTGGACTAAATTACAAAAATAAATTGTTGAGGGACTAAAATGTAAAATAAATGAAAATATGGACTTTTATGGATCTAGTGAACATTCGGCCTAGGCATAGAATATGCAAATTTTGTGTATTTTGTGTTTTGTGCAATATGGATTGTAAAAAGTGTAAAATGTCAGGGGTAAAAATATAATTTTCCCATTTATGTGTTTTTGGATTAAATTGAATGAAAGTATGTTGAATGGGATTAATTTGAAATTTATATAGACCAAGAGCAAAAAGGATCGTGAGTGGATCGGAGAAAGGCAAAGTTAATGAAATAGCCGAGAAATAAAGTCCGTCGATACTCGAGGTAAGTTTTTAAGCAATTGAGTTAAATTAAATTTTATCTAAAAGGTTGTAAATAAATTTTAATAGAGTTAAATATATGCATTGGGACATTGCCGAATGTGTGATATTTGAATTACAGATGATTATAGTCGAATGTGATACATAGACATGGTAATAAAACAACCATGTGTGATATGGATTTGAGATATGAACATAGCCGATTATGGGATATATTTATATATCAATAAATAGCCTAATACGATGTTGATTTGGTGAGGAAATAAGATAAGTTGTGCATACATGTATGAATGAGGAATAAGTTGGAGTGATGTGCTAATGAGAAATTTTGATACCGAGCACTGAGTGTGCGAAATCGGTCATTTGGCACTAAATGTGTGAATTTTAAAATACCAAGCACTAAGTGTGTGAAATCGGTTGTTATGCACTAAGTGTGTGAATTTTAAAATACCGAGCACTAAGTGTGCGAAATCGGTTGTTATGCACTAAGTGTGCGAAAGGAATTTCCGAGTACTAAGTGTACGGAATTGGATAATAAGCACTAAGTGTGCGATTGATTATTATTTTTGGATTGAATTTGGTAAGTTGATATTATGAGATGATATTTGTAACACCCTAAACCCGGCCCATGAGCCCTGACCGGATCTGGTATGTCACGGAGTAAAAACGTTTTGAGATATCTTGACTAACTGGTGAAAATCTGAAAATATTGTTAAGGTTATAAAACGGTGTCTATCAAAAACTCCGGTGGGATTGATTATAGAAACATGGTTGAGTTGAAACCCTTTTTCCTTTGAAAATATTTGGTTATTTAAATTTTTAGAAACATCAGAGTTATTGTTAACTTGGTAAATTTGGCTACCCGGTGGTAACATCTTTGAAAACTCGTAAAAGTTACCTATTTTGAAAACATTACTTTTAACCGATTCATTTAACAGTTTATGAATTCATTAGTAATATAGCGAGAGTAAAGTGAAAACAACTACTTGAACATCCAAAATAATGATGGCGGCCTTATTACAACCCAAACCAAAATTTAGTAAATAATAAACTTTAAGCATGCTAAATAAAATTTCAAATCCAAGGAACAAGCATGGTCGCCTTGAGTCCTCTCGGCTCCATCTCGCGATCTACTCATCCATAAAATGATATGGGAAGGGTGAGTCACCAAGACTCGATGTATAAATCCCCAACCCTAAGTGCAAACTCATACACAAAATATTATTAAGACATGCAAAACATGCAACCCAAAACTAGCCATCCATACTCCTTTAACTACCCGTGTGGTCAAAACCACTTTGGTGGTCAAAACCACCGTGACCGGAGTCACAAATCAAGTGATGGGGCCAACCCATCGTGTGGTCAAAACCATCGATGACCATAGGTCACAATTATCAATATGTGGTCAAAACAATGGTGGTACCAAACCACGGGACTTAGTCACGATTTATATCAACAGTGTGGTCAAAACCATCGTGACCAAGTCACAATTAAACTAATGGGGCCAACCCATCTTGTGGTCAAAACCATGGTGACGATCCATAGAGAATATTCCCCTCCTCTCTTCAATCCCATTACCAACATGCTCACAACATGCTTAACATATTATCATAAATCATACATATAAGTCATGGCATAGCATCTTACCCATCATGTCATTCATATAAATATTTAAAGTCACAAGCGACTTACCCGGAATTCATGCTCATGCCCACAAGGCAAATCACTATCACAATAGTTAACTGTAACATATTAAGCAATGCCAACTAATAAAATGTGTAAGAGTTTTACACACCTAATTATTCGCGAGACTGGCAAATCCCGAACTATACCAGCGAAATCCCGTGAGGTTGTTTCCCCCTACAATCGGCCAACACCCATACTTTTAGATCTAATAGCCATTCGGCTGTTCTAATAATCCTGAAGGATTAATCGCACCTGAAATATGGCCTTAGGCCGAACTTACTATTACTTACCAAAGCGAGTTTAAATCCCGGAAGCCTTTGTCAATTCGCCCCTAAAATCATAACACACAATCGGTTACTACTTAAATACCATACATGGCCTATAGCCGAATATGAACAACCACTTACCTTGAAGAATCGAAACCCGAAAGACTCTTTCAAAGCACCCTAGCGTCGGCTACACACAAAAGGTACAATATTAAGACCCTATACATATTCGGCTAACCTTACCAAGGCCTATTCCCAAGCTTCCGGCACACCAAAGAGGAAGAGAAGAGAACCCGATTGTTAAAAGGAAAACTTACCTCTATTGTTTCCTTGAAGAGACTAAAAGTGAAAAGATTTCGGCTATGGCTCCCAAGTGTTGATGAAGATATTCGGCCAACACAAGATGAAAGATGAAGTTCGAGTAGAAAAGGGGATAGGTTCGGCCAAGTAGAACCAAAAGAAGAGAGGGGTTTGAAGAATTTTGGGCAATGAGGACTAGGGAGAATTCTACCAAGAAACAAATTGAGAAGAAAAGAAAAACAAGTTAGATGAATTTTGGCACCCCCTTACTATACTCAAAACCGATTATGAAAGTCCCTAAGGAATCCTACATTCGGCCATCTCTCTCCTTTTTGTGATAATTTTTATCTTTTAATAATCACCCATTTAAAACAATATTTATCTTCTATCCTATCTCTTAATCACCTCTTCAAATAAATAAAAAAAATAAAATAATAATCATTCAACTCTTCCAACCGAATTTAAAAGCAACACCAAGCTTATCCCCATCCATTTGAGAGTCCATGTGCAGTCCACTAGCTCTCTCCCTTCACGCCAGCATGCAAAAATAAAACACCCATCTGCTGCCCACGCTATTCGAACATGAGACCTGCTGGAAACACCCCACACTACCAGCCACTTTGCTACTAGATCCTTAGTGATATAAACTCCCTACAATTCCTTTTTAAGAGCTCCTTCCTTAGCTCCCCCTTATCTTAACGCCAAAAGCAAAAATAACAACATACCTTGTGCTTCCAACGTGACTCGAACTTGAGTCCCCCCTTCCTGCTTGGGGCGGCATTCACCAAGGCCCTAAGTGGCGGCCCCAAGCCACTTTACCACTTCGTCTTTCATGTCCGTAATTCTTGCCATTTATTTTAAGGCCTTTCTAGCCCAACTCCCCTACATAACGCAAAAATAAAACTCCCAAGCTTAAATTCAACTCGAACCCTCCTTTGCCACACTCTTCCTAGCTTCTTAGGTAGTGTCCCAAGCCACCCTATCACTGCTTCCTTGTGTCATGCTTCGTACCAAATAATTTTAAAGCCTCATCACTTAGCTTTTTCTTCTCAAGTGCTAAAAAAACTTTTGGCCCTAAGTCGACCTAGCCCGGTTATGACTAGACCCTAGAATATGTCAAGCAATCATAGCATACATATTTCTTCAAGCACGCACATAGAAAAAATAATTAAATTGCAAACAACCCCTAATTCAGATGTTACGCTTCTACCCCTTAAAAATAATTTCTACCTCGAAATTACGGATCAAGATTTGGGGTATTGTCGCGATCACATCCTCGGGTTCCCACGTGGCCTCCTCCGTACCATGGTTTCACCATAGCACTTTTACCAAAGGTACTGACTTCCTACGCAGAACCTTGACGTCTCGATCCAGAATCTGTACCGGCTCCTCCTCGAAAGACAAGTCTGAGTTCACTTCAATTTCCACAACCGGCACTACGTGTGATGGATCTGATCGATAGCGCCTAAGCATCGAAACATGGAAGACGTCATGAATCTTGCTCAATTCTACTGGCAACTCGAGCTGGTAAGCTACCGGTCCCACACGTTTCAACACTGTGTACGGCCCGATGAACCTAGGGCTTAGCTTGCCCTTTCGGCCAAACCCCAGCACCTTCTTCCAAGGTGATACCTTCAGGAAGACCTTATCACCCACTGCATATTCAACCTCTCTGCGCTTAAGATCTGCGTAGGGTTTCTACCTGTCCGACGCCTCCTTCAGACGAGCTCGAATTACCTTAGCCTTATCTTCTGTCTCTGCCACTAACTCTGGCCCCAACATCCGACGTTCACCCAGCTCTGTCCAACACGTAGGAGTACGAAATTTTGACCATACAGCGCCTCATACGGTGCTATCTGAATACTCGCTTGATAACTGTTGTTATAAGCGAATTTTGCCAAAGGTAGGTACCCCTCCCAACTACCACAGAAATCCAAAACATAGCCCCTTAACATATCTTCCAACACTTGGATTACCCTCTCAGATTGTCCATCAGACTGCGGATGAAAAGCCGTGCTGAAATTCAACTTCGTGCCCAACGCCTGTTGTAAGGCCTTCCAGAATCTCGACATGAACCGGGGATCCCTATATGAGATAATGGACACAGGTACTCCATGTAACCGCACTATCTCTGCTATATACAGCTTGGCTAACCTTTGAAGCGAGTAGTCAACCCTTACCGGTATGAAATGGGTCGACTTAGTTATCCGGTCTACTATCACCCATATCGAGTCTTTCTTACTGGGCGTAAGGGGAAGCCCACTTACGAAATCTATCGTAATCCCCTCCCACTTCCACTGTGGGATCTTTATCGGCTGTAACAACCCTGATGGAAATTGATGCTCAGCCTTAACTTGCTGGCATGTCAGACACTTGCCCACGAACTCAGTTACTTCCCGCTTAAGACTCGGCCACCAAAACTACTCCCTTAGATCCCGATACATCTTGCTGCCTCCCGGATGTATAGCGTACGGGCTGCTATGAGCTTCTTTAAGGATCCGCTACCTCAAATCATCATCCGCGTACGGGCTGCTATGAGCTTCTTTAAGGATCCGCTACCTCAAATCATCATCCTTAGGCATACATACTCTCCCCTGAAAATACAACACTCCATGACTACCCAAGCTGAACCCTTCGGCCTCACCACTCTGTACTTGCAACCTCTGAGTACTCAAAACTTCGTCTGTCAACTGCCTCTCTTTAACCTCATCGATCCAATACGGTTTTACCTGCACTTCTGCCAGAAGACTCCCATCCTCATAGAGACTTAGGTGAGCAAACATTGCTCGCAAATCTACTACCACCTTGTGACTCAATGCATCAGCGACTACGTTAGCCTTACCCGGATGGTATTCGATAGAGCAGTCGTAGTCCTTCAGCAACTCAATCCACCTCCGCTGCCTCAGATTTAAATCTCTTTGGGTCAAGAGGTACTTCAGGCTCTTGTGATCCGTGTACACTACCGACTTCTCCCCATACAGATAGTGCCTCCAAATCTTCAAGGCAAAAACCACAGCAGCCAATTCTAAATCATGCGTAGGATAATTACCTTCGTAAGGCCTCAACTACCGTGACGCATACGCGACCACCTTCCCTTCTTGCATCAACACACACCCTAAACCAGTATGTGATGCATCACAATACACAGTGAATTCCTTTCTTGCCTCAGGCTGAATCAAGACTGGTGCCTCTGTCAAAATCTTCTTCAGCTTGTCGAAACTCTCTTGCTACTTCTCAGACCACACAAACGGAACTCCTTTTCTCAGCAACTTAGTCAACAGTGCTGCGATTAAGGAGAAATTTTCCCCAAATCTCGATAATATCCTGCCAACCCCAGAAAACTCTAAATTTCTATAACCGACTTTGGTGGTTTCCACTCCAATACTGCCTCAATCTTATTGGGATCCACCCTAATTCCCTCAGCTGAAACAAAATGCCCTAGGAAAGTTACCTCCTTAAGCCAGAACTCACATTTGCTGAATTTGGCGTACAACTGTTTCTCCCTTAGAACCTGCAGAACCACATGAAGATGTGCGTCATGCTCCTCTTCTGACTTTGAGTGCACCAAAATGTCGTCTATAAACACTACGACGAACCGATCCGGGTAGGGTTGGAAAACCTAGTTCATCATGTCCATAAACGCGGCTGGTGCATTCGTCAAACCAAAAGGCATTACCAGAAACTCGTAGTGCCCATACCGAGTACGGAATGCCGTCTTATGGATATCAGCCTCCTTCACCTTAAGCTGATGGTACCCTGACCTAAGGTCGATCTTAGAGAAAACTGATACACCCTTGAGTTGATCGAACAAGTCATCAATCCTAGGCAAAGGATACCTGTTCTTTATTGCCAGCTTGTTCAGCTGTCGATAGTCTATACACATTCTCATTGTTCCATCCTTCTTCTTGACAAAAAGCACTGGAGCTCCCCAAGGCGATACACTCGGTCGGATGAACCCTCTATCCAATAATTCCTGGATCTGAGCCTTCAACTCTACTAATTTTTTCGACGCCATCCAATACGGAGCTATAGATACTGGCGCGATTCCGGGTAACAAATCTATACCAAACTCAACCTCACGATCCAGAGGTAGACCTAGGAGTTCCTCTGGAAACACATCAACATATTCTCTTATAGTCCGGACATCCCTCACAGCTGTACCCTTAGCCTAGCTACCTTTTTTGGACAATCCCTAACTCGATGTTCCATGGATCCACATTCAAGCATCCCGATTACCATTCCAACACTCCCGTGTGAGACTTCCCACATCGAGCACACCGTGATGGCCATTGAGGATTAGCGGAAGAGCCTAGCGACTTGATCGACCCACCATACCTCGTCCTCTTCTCGCTGATTACGAAAACTTCAAGATCGGAGCTCCTCTTATTCCAACTCCTATCCCGATTCCGCCTAACAGATGTCTTACCCTTCAAAGAACCTTAGCCTTCTCCACTAGGACAGTGAACTCCCGTTCCTATTGTGGAGCTATCATCATCCTCAGCTCATCTCTCAGCCCATCCTCGAATTTGACACAGCGTTCATGCTTAGTACCCACAATACCACGAGCATACCTGCTCAACCGGAGAAATTCGGCCTCATACTCCGCCACCATCTTATTACCCTAAACCAGGTTCAAGAAAGCCTTCCGCTGCGCATCCACGTAGCTAGTTCCTATGTATTTCTTTTGGTAGGCTGCCTTAAAGAATTCCCATGTGAGGCCTTCTGCCATCGCTCCATCCCTTACGGTGAGCCACCACTGGTATGACTCATCCCGTAGTAGAGAGATTATACCCTTCAGCTTTTCCTCAGCTGAAAAATCCAGGTCATCCATGATCCTCTCAGTTGATTCCAACCAATACTCCGCCGTACTGGGTGCCACACCTGATACACCCCGGAACACCTCAGCTCCACTAGCTTGGAGTCGCTCGGGTACAGATTTCCAAGCTCTCATACCTCCACCTACTCCAGCCACCATCTCAAGAACTCGTAGCACAGCCTGCGATACTGCCTCACCCCCCGTCTGATCCTGCTGCTCAACACCAAAAGTTGGGGGTGGTGGTGGCGGTGGTATATCATTATCAGACCCTTGACCTGACCTAACGGGGTCTGACACGGTCATTCTTCCTCTACCGCATCCACGACGGCCACGTCCTCTAGAACTCATTTCTAACGATTGCACTTTAATCTGATTAAGAACTTTTATGGATTAGTACTTGTTTCACTGGTTATCCGCGAAGAAATTTTATGAAGAGAGCTTAATAGGTATTCTTTCGATCATTCAAAGTTTCAAGTTTTCTATCCTAATTCACAGAAAAGCACATCCATTCCATAGTATCTCCCATACACATTCACTCTTCAGACATTTCTGTCCGTTCCTATCCTAGGGGTATTTTTGTCATTTATCCTATAGGGGTATTTTCATAATTTTTCAAAATAAAGTTCCTTGGTGATTTTGTCAATAAGGGTATTTTGGTAATTCTAAAATTTTGGGGGTATTTCGAGGATTTTGAAATTTAGGGGCATTTCAATAATTTACCCGGGTAAATTTATAAATCTTAATAAATCCAGGGTATTTCAAGATTTATAAATTTTGTGGGTTCTTTTTGAGAATTTGTTTTCCAAATTGATAGTGTTGCAAAAATTTTGAAAATCAGGGTCATTTTGGTAATTTTGTAAGTTAGGGGCAATTTCGTAATTTTCCAAAATCATGACATTTTTGATATTTTGCAAATTAAGGTTTTGGACATTTTATAAAGTAATGAAAATTTTGATTAGAACTGTGGGTATTTTGGGAATTTCATAAACCAAGGGCATTTTGTAATTTTACCACTAGGGGTATTTTGTAATTTTTATAAATCAAACATTTTGAAAAATTTTGTAAAATAGTTCCCACAAGTTAAAAGGGTAATTTTAAGAGTTTTAAAACTAGGGTTTTACAACAATACGGCTAGTTCCCTTCGGGTTTTAGTTATTGGGTTTAGCTTTATGAATAAGTCCTCATGGTTAGGGTGAACCAAGCTACACACGGGTAGGATTCTCAAGAGGAGGTGAGTCACTAGGACTGCTAAGTACTGTGTTCTTCCGGATCCAATCCTAGACATGCGCACAAGGGTTACCACACCCTAACCCGGTGACTTAGTCATAGGTTTATTTAATTAGGCATTTAAAGTCTTATGTGATTGTTGGGGTAAACTAGTCCTAGGGTTCAAATACTTATCATACTATCTATGTTCCATTTCTACCCCTCTACAGATAATAATTCACACAATAGTTAGAAGTGCTTACCTGGGCGGATTGGTGCCGGAGACTCGATGCCATGCTGTTCAAACTAAAAACCATTTTCATAATATTCCACAGAGGCCTAACAAAAACATTTTGGGCCCTGGGCCCCCACAGTCGAGTTTTGAACTGGGCTCTGATACCAAAACTGTAACACCCCAAACCCAACCCATGAGCCCTGACCAGATCTGGTATGTCACGGAGTAAAAACGTTTTGAGATATTTTGACTAACTGGTGAAAATCTGAAAATATTGTTAAGGTTATAAAACGGTGTCTATCAAAAACTCCAATGGGATTGATTATAGAAACATGGTTGAGTTGAAACCCTTTTTCCTTTGAAAATATTTGGTTATTTAAATTTTTAGAAACATCAGAGTTATTGTTAACTTGGTAAATTTGGCTACCCGGTGGTAACATCTTTGAAAACTCGTAAAAGTTACCTATTTTGAAAATGTTACTTTTAACCGATTCATTTAACAATTTATGAATTCATTAGTAATGTAGCAGGAGTAAAGTGAAAACAACTACTTGAACATCCAAAATAATGACTGGCGGCCTTATTACAACCCAAACCAAAATTTAGTAAATAATAAACTTTAACTGTGCTAAATAAAATTTCAAATCCAAGGAACAAGCATGGTCGCCTTGAGTCCTCTCCGGCTCCATCTCCGCGATCTACTCATCTGCAAAATGATATGGGAAGGGATGAGTCACCAAGACTCAGTGTATAAATCCCCAACCCGGAAGTGCAAACTCATACACAAAATATTATTAAGACATGCAAAACATGCAACCCAAAACTAGCCATCCATACTCCTTTAATTACCCCGTGTGGTCAAAACCACTGGTGGTCAAAACCACTGGTGACCGGAGTCACAAATCAAGTGATGGGGCCAACCCATCGTGTGGTCAAAACCATTGATGACCATAGGTCACAATTATCAATATGTGGTCAAAACCACTGGTGGTACCAAACCACTGGGACTTAGTCACGATTTATATCAACGGTGTGGTCAAAACCACTAGTGACCGAAGTCACAATTAAACTGATGGGGCCAACCCATCTTGTGGTCAAAACCACTGGTGACAGTCCATAGAGAATATTCCCCCTCCTCTCTTCAATCCCATTACCAACATGCTCATAACATGCTTAACATATTATCATAAATCATACATATAAGTCATGGCACAGCATCTTACCCATCATGTCATTCATATAACATATTTAAAGTCACAAGCGACTTACCTGGAATCCATGCTCATGCCCACAAGGCAAATCACTATCACAATAGTTAACTGTAACATATTAAGCAATGCCAACTAATAAAATGTGTAAGAGTTTTACACACGATTATTCGCAAGACTGGCAAATCCTGAACTATACCAGCGAAATCCCGTGAGGTTGTTTCCCCCTACAATCGGCCAACACCCATACTTTTAGATCTAATAGCCATTCGGCTGTTCTAATAATCCCGAAGGATTAATCGCACCTGAAATATGGCCTTAGGCCGAACTTACTATTACTTACCAAAGCGAGTTTAAATCCCGGAAGCCTTTGTCAATTCGCCCCTAAAATCATAACACACAATCGGTTACTACTTAAATACCATACATGGCCCATAGCCGAATATGAACAACCACTTACCTTGAAGAATCGAAACCCGAAAGACTCCTTCAAAGCACCCTAGCGTCGGCTACACACAAAAGGTACAATATTAAGACCGTATACATATTCGGCCAACCTTACCAAGGCCTATTCTCAAGCTTCCGGCACACCAAAGAGGAAGAGAAGAGAACCCAATTGTTAAAAGGAAAACTTACCTCTATTGTTTCCTTGAAGAGACTAAAAGTGAAAAGATTCCGGCTATGGCTCCCAAGTGTTGATGAAGATATTCGGCCAACACAAGATGAAAGATGAAGTTTGAGTAGAAAGAGGATAGGTTCGCCAAGTAGAACCAAAAGAAGAGAGGGTTTGAAGAATTTTGGGCAATGAGGACTAGGAGAATTCTACCAAGAAACAAATTGAGAAGAAAAGAAAAACAAGTTAGATGAATTTGGCACCCCTTACTATACTCAAAACCGATTATAAAAGTCCCTAAGGAATCCTACATTCGGCCATCTCTCTCCCTTTTGTGATAATTTTTATCTTTTAATAATCACCTATTTAAAACAATATTTATCTTCTATCCTATCTCTTAATCACCTCTTCAAATAAATAAATAAAATAAAATAATAATCATTCAACTCTTTCAGCTGAATTTAAAAGCAACACCAAGCTTATCCCCATCCATTTGAGAGTCCATGTGCAGTCCACTAGCTCTCTCCTTTCACGCCAGCATGCAAAAATAAAACACCCATCTGCTGCCCGCGCTATTCGAACATGAGACCTGCTGGAAATACCCCACACTACCAGCCACTTTGCTGCTAGCTCCTTAGTGATATAAACTCCCTACAATTCCTTTTTAAGAGCTCATTCCTTAGCTCCCCCTTATCTTAACGCCAAAAGCAAAAATAACAACATACCTTGTGCTTCTAACGTGACTCGAACTTGAGTCCCCCCTTCCTGCTTGGGGCGACATTCACCAAGGCCCTAAGTGGCGGCCCCAAGCCACTTTACCACTTCGTCTTTCATGTCCGTAATCCTTGCCATTTATTTTTAAGGCCTTCCTAGCCCAACTCCCCCTACATAACGCAAAAATAAAACTCCCAAGTGCAAATTCGACAGCTTGAACCCTTCTTTGCCGCACCCTTCCTAGCTCCTTAGGTAGTGTCCCAAGCCATCCTATCACCTGTTTCCTTGTGTCATGCTTCGCACCAAATAATTTTTAAAGCCTCATCACTTATCTTTTTCTTCTCAAGTGCTAAAAAAAACTTTTGGCCCTAAGTCAGACCTAGCCCGGGGTTATGACTAGACCCTAGAATATGTCAAGCAATCATAGCATACATATTTCTTCAAGCACGCACATGGAAAAAAATAATTAAATTACAATATTATTAAAAATTAAGTACGTATGACAATTTAGTTTAGATGGAATGTGTTTATCAAATAAATAGCTCGATTTATATAGGTTGATATGGGAAATGTTTACAAAATCTCACCGATTTTATATGAAATATATATTGTAATTGACCATATGAAATTTTGTATAAGAAGTTCACTTGATTAGTATTGATCTTGAATATGTGATTTCTATGTGATTGAAATATAAGTATTTAGTAAGTATATATATATATATATATATATGCATATGAATCTAGTTTCCAAGACTAGAATGTTTGGTCTTTGGGCTATGAAATGTGGTAGTTTTTCGAATGTGATATATGTATATATATATTCAAAATATATATGTTATGTTTATAAACCTTGGTAGTGATTATATTTATTGGATTTTATTGATACAATGATATAATGCATTATTGTGGTATAATTGCTTATAACTTACTAAGCTATAATAGCTTACTGTGGATGTGTTTATTTGAATTGTCTTATAGATTCTGAAATCTAGTTAAGAGCTCGGGGATCATCGTCAAAGTCTATCACACTATCAACTATCTTTGGTACCCTTTTTATAAGTTGAACTTTTGAAACCATGGCATGTATAGGCTATATTAATCTTTTGAATTCATTATGAATAAGATGTATATAAAATGCCATGCGAAAATGGCTATGTTTCTATGCTTGGGTTTGATTTGGTTATGCTTGATCATGGTGTTAATATTTGTGTATGTTCGGCCTTGTTATAAGCTTATTTTGGAAGTTCTTTTCATAATATTTTTATATGTGATAATTGAGTACATGAATTTGGTTTTGAGTAAGACATATAGTATATTTTGGTTGATGGATGTACTTTTGCTTTATTATATATATGTACTTACAAGTTAAGTTATGAGATGACTATGTTATGCTTTATGTATGTGACTATTGGATGTCGTTTATTAATGGCTAAATTGTGGTAATTTGGTCTTATGTGTATTCGGCTATGATGTTAACTTTTTATGAAAGTACAATTACTAATATGATTATGCTTAATGTATGAAAATGTAGCTTGAATGACCATTTGGTTAAAATTTTGTTGTGCAAAGCCGAATATGAGGTTTGTGTAATTTGGTAAGTAACATTTCATGATAATTAAAAATGGCAATATAGGTTTGTATGTTTTAGGTTGTTTATAAGATAGGTTTGATTTTGATATTGTGACAATGATAATTGTAAGTGATGTGGTTTATAATATGTTTTGGATACTTTCAGCAATTGTTAGTGAATTTGGTATAACCTAGATTCATTTAAGTAAATTTTGGTATATGTATATTGAGTTTTGATAATAGAAATTTTGTTTAGCAAAGTGAGTATAGTATGTGCATATTCGGCTAAGGAAATAGAATTGACCAAATGAATAGTAAATTTGTTTTAATGAAAGATGCTTATGGATGAAAGATATTTTGGGTCATATGTCTTGATTGAGCAAAGATGTACATGATTTATTAATAATTCTATTAGGAAGCTTTGTATATTAATGTTTATTCTGGGTTGGGTTTAGATCGGTAATGCCTCGTAACCCTAATCTGGCGATGGATACGGGTTATAGGTGTTACACATGGCGTCGCTTTGTTGCTTCCTTGTATAAACGTGAGTTCTCGTAGGCATTAGCTCTCCACTCATCTTGCTCGTTCAACTGCATCAATCTTTTCTCACCTACAAGTTTAATATCATAGTTTAAGAATTTTATATCCCAAAATGCTTTGTGCTATAATTCCAACGGTAGATGACAACTCTTCCCGTAGACAAGTTTGTATGGGGATTGTCGAAACCATTTTTTTTGAAAAAATAGGGATCGACTTTAAAAACGAAAATGGAATCGCCACCAATATTTTTTCGAGGTGTGATCGGGTCACCTTGAAATTGATCATTTTAATAGAAAATACTTTGATTTATTAAAACAATGATTTTGGTCTACGAAATTCGAGAAAACGGGTTCGGGAGTCGGTTACGCACGAGGAAGGATTAGCACCCTCGTAACGCCCAAAATTTGTACCTAATTGATTAATTAATGTTTTAATGTCAAAAATTTGAGAATATTTTAAAATATGACCCTTTTGATTTTTCAAAACTTATAACCTTTAAAAAGACATTCAATTATTTGGATAAAAGAAAAGTCAAATCTCAGTAAGTTAGAGCACGACCTTTCGAATTTCCCAAACACCAAATATCCTTTGTTTTGTTTTGTTTTGAAATCCCTATCTCAAAATATCAAAATGTCACATCCAATAAGTTAGGACGCAACATCTTAAATTCAAAAAGGTAGGTTTTTTTATTTGAAAATCATATATTTTAATTTCAAAAAGGGTATTTGATTATTTAGACTTCATGAGAAAAATCAAAGCCCAGTAAGTCAGGGCACGATTCTCTCAAAACTCCAAATGTCAAATATTGCCTTATTTTAAGAAATAAAGTTTTAGATAAAAAGTGACAATTAAATGAGATATATTTTAAAACAATAATTTGAGTAAAATGTATCATTAATACATTACAAAACACAAATACCAAAGCAATATACTACAATTACATGATATAATAACATTTAATACTAATATAGGCAATTAAGAGAAAGAATAACATAAAATAGAAAATGATACAAGTAATAAAATGACCATGCTAAAGCAAACATAAGAATAATAAACAAATAAAAGAACGTGAATAACAAATAAAAGATATAAAGTAAGCAATAGTAATTCAAAAGATCTATGCGAAAGATAAAAAACTAAGAAATGAATACGAAACTTTACATATGAGATCAAATATAAAAGTAAAATAACAATATAAGATAAATGATATATGCAAAACAATAAAGGGATATTATAACAATTTTTTAAAAATAGAATAATAAAAAATAAAAATGATATGGCAAAATCTAAAATAGTTAATATATACATAATAAAATAAATATATATATTTTAAATAAATAATATAAAAACTTGAATAAAAATGTATAAGGGATAACTTATAATAAGTAGATAATATGCCATTTAAAAATAGATAATATACATATTTTAAATAAACAATATATGGAAAATTTTGCCTTAATAATAAAACAATTTAGATGATGTACAACATACAAATTTTCAAATAATACATAATGTGATTAAAGTATAAATATATATATATATATATATATATATATATATATAAAAAATTATATATGATAAAACAATTTAACGTAAATAGGGAAAAGCAAAAAGAAAAACAAGTTTAAAATAATTAAAATAAATGAATGAATAATGATTAAGCAATTAAATGGAAAAAAAAAGTTAAAAAAATGCATAAGTCAACCTAGCTCCCGTAATATGAGGATTGAACGAAATTCCTCCACCAAAATCTAACTCGAATGGAAGCAACTCAAAAAGAAACGAAGATGAGCGAATAACAAAATAAGAACAAGCCACAGAAAATAAGAACGCAAAAGAGAGAAATTTGAGTGAATGCTCTCAAGAATTTTTATTACTCCAAACTCAAGTTTTTACAATGAAGGGAGAGGCCTCTATTTATAGTTGAGCCTCCCTAAATCCAACGGTATAGATTAATTACATCAACGACTAAGATTAAAAGGTATCTACAAATTAAATCTCTAAGATTACAAAATCATATCTTCTAGGATTGCCAATCATATCTTCTAGGATTGCATATCATATCTAAGATTTACATATCATATCTAAGATTTGCATATCATATCTAAGATTGCATATCCTTGAAGATTATGTTTCCATATACGTCAAGCTTGTAGATGGACCTTCAATCTTTTCAAGTAATAGGCCATTCCGATCGGGCCAAATGATATATTATGGACTGGACTTGGACTTTGTTTTATTATTTTGGGTTTATTATTTTTTGTATGGGCCCGGGCTAAATTGGCCTATTATAGCTGCCCCTCTTTGTTCATTTTTGTGTAACAAGAATGGAGCAAAGACTATAAAAGGACCAATTTTGTCCGGTCTTGCCGAGTCTTGACTTCTTGGTCCTAGTCTTCTCCAAATGGCTTCCAACCCAACTGCAACTTCAGGGGTATTGGAATTTCAACTTAACCTTAGTTCTCTGCAACTACTGTAACTTCAGAAGTATAGGACTATCTGTTCTACTGCTCTTTCAGGGAAATAAGTCTGAAGGCTTCAATCTGCTTCACTACAACTTCAGGAAAATAAGATTTGTCATAAGATTTGCTTTCTTCAATCTGCTCCACTACCACTTCAAAGAGGCAAGGCTAGTGTCTTTGATTTTCTTTACTGCAATTTCAAGAGGACAAGATTTACATTCTTTAGTTTGCTCTGCTGCAAACTCAGGGAGGTCAAGCTGATGTCTTCGATCTGCTTCACCGCAACCCCAAGAAGGCCAAATCTGCTATCTTTAGTCTGCTCCACTGCAAACTCAGGGAAACGAGACTGGGGTCTTCGATCTGCTTCACTGCAACCTCAGGAAGGCTAGGTCTGCTATTTTTAGTCTGCTCTACTACAAACTCAAGGAGATAAGACTGGTGTCTTCGATCTTCTTCACTGTAATCTTAGGAAGGCAAGATCTGCTATCTTTTAGTCTGCTCCACTGCAAACTCAGGGAGACAATTTTGATATCTTCGATCTGCTTTACTGCAACTTCAAGAAAACAATATCTGCTATCTTTAGTCTACTCTATTGCAAACTCAGGGATAACAGACTGATGTTTTCGATCTGCTTCACTGCAAACTCAAGAAGACAAGATCTGCTATCTTCAGTCTGCTCCGCTGCAACCTCAGGGATGCTAGACTGATATCTTCGATCTGTTTCGCTGCAAACTCAGGAAGACAAGATCTGCTATCTTGATCTGCTCCATTGCAAACTTAGGGATGCCAGACTAGTATCTTCGATCCGCTTCATTACAATCTCATGAAGAAAAGATCTGCTATCTTCGGTTTGCTCCACTGCAAACTCAGGGATGCAAACTAGTATCTTCGATCCGCTTCACTGCAATCTCAGAAAGACAAGATCTGCTATCTTCAATCTGCTCCACTGCAAACTTAAGGATGCCAGGCTGATGTTTTCGATCCGCTTCACTGTAAACTCAGGAAGACAAGATATGTTATCTTTAGTCTGCTCCACTACAAACTTAGGGATGCCAGGCTGATGTTTTCGATCCGCTTTACTGCAAACTTAAGAAGACAAGATCTATGAATTCACCGATGTTGCGACACCATCTTTTAGAGGACCTATCCTATAAAATCAGTTTTATGTTTTTATGCTTATGCAAAATGGTTAGGATGCTATGATCTGGACGAATCAGCTGCTCCTAACTGAATAACATACGTACGAATGCAAAATGCCATGAGGATGATCCTTTTTAATAATTAGGATGTCACCACTTGTTGCTCATCAGAGCTCTATCATTAACGTAGTACACTGTCTTCCTACTCGGCTAGCATTTGACAGAAAACCCGAAAACATTTTTGCTGAACTAAATTTGCCCCACTAACTTCGAGGTCCTTTCCACTGTACCTCAGGGACATGAGGCTTATACCATTTTCAAACCATGTCACTGCGATTCAGGATTATAGGACTTGAAACTTTTTCGATCCGTTCCCATAGCAATTCAAGGGTATAGGACTTGTATCTTTTTCAATTCATCCCATTGCAAATTTGGGGTATAGGATCTGTAACTTGTTCCATCCACTGATCACTCCCCAGTGACCCAACTAGATGTGTATGCATGATACTCACATGGATGCAGAATGTCATTTTTTCTTTTCGATAATGATTCCTTCTACGCTTGGGTTGTCATTGCTTATTTTCTGTCGGATTTGTATCACCGACGCAATATCTAATCTTTTGATCAACCAATGTCCTTGATAGAAAACCTGAAGAGGTAAACTCACTTTGGGCTCAAATATTTCCAACCCTTAAGCTTAGTGAGTTCTAAACAATAATCCTGTTTCAGATTTATCATATTATTTAAAAGTTTCCAGAGTAATATGCGAAACTACTTTTATGAAAGTATTATTAGTCCATTAATCGTTATTTCAATATAAAATGCTTGAAAAAGATCACAACAATGGACGAGAAAGAAATTAATCAAGAGCATAGCTCAAAACAAATAAGTTAATCAAAGATAACCAAGGTAATAAAAGAAAATTGATTGGGGTGTATCTTGAAAATAATAAAGTAATCAAAGATAGAAAATTCAAAATGGGTAAGATAGAAGCTAGATGCCCCAGATATTGCAGCCTAAGCTTCTCTGTACAAACTTCTTGAGGACCATTTTGAGCTCAATACGTGTTTAGAGGATCCGGAGTACTTTGTTAATGCCCCAAGACGTAGCATACTTTGTTAATGCCCCAAGACGTAGCATACTTCCTCATTGTTAATTCAGGCATAGGAAGAATACCACATGCCCTATCTTTGATCAAAATTTGAGCCGCCCTTTTTGGGTTTTCGGCTCAAAACCCCTTTGGTCTCAAAGTGCCCTTTGCGGGTTTTCGCCTTGGCCTCTCCTTTTTTTTAATTTGATCTCAAGGCGCCCTTTGCAGGTTTTCACCTTGGCCTTTCCCCTTTCAGGTAAAATACTTCTTGACTGAACCTGAATTCACTGAATTGGGAAAATCTTCGCCATCCGTCTTGATCAATATCAATGCTCCTCTAGAACAAGCCCTTTTTTACTACATAAGGTCCTTCCCAGTTTGGCATCTTCTTTCCTCTGAAATACTTTTGTATAAGAAAAATCTTTTTCAACATCAGGTTCCCCTCGTAGAATTTTCTAGGATGAACCTCTATGTCTTAAGCTTCCATCATCTGACCGTGATGGATAACTTTTAACATTTTCTTCGATTAGGTTCAATTGGCAAAAACGCTTCCATTCCATAACCCAAGATGTTGCCCCGACAAAGGTCCTGGCCAATGTTCGATAAGACAGAGGGTAAATGGTAACTTCTTTATGTCAATCTTTACAAGTCTCAGTCATCTTTCTCATGATCCTTGTTTTCTTGTTTTTATTTTTTTTTTGCTGCCTTTATTGCACTGTGATATGGTGTCTGATCTTTGAACAAACTTCCAAACTGTTGACATTGTCCTTTTTAGCACTTTTTGTCGGCACTTGGTCTTTTTTTTTTTGAGAATTTGATGACTATCAACTTTGTAACATTGGCATATAAAGCTACTTCCACCCTCTTAGTGAAGTAAACGACGACCACGACGATGAATCGATGTCGACTAGAAGCTTTTGACGAGATCGGCCCTATAATATCTATTCCCCACATATAAAAAATCTGTGAAGAAATAGATGAGGCACATAAGTCTCGTCTTCCTCAATTTGGCATTTACAACATAACTGAAGCAATCTCCTTTTTATGGTGGACCAATAGTACTCAAACCTTATGATTAGCCTAGCTATTGTAGAACCGTTATCATGTTCTTTAAACACCCTTATGGACCTCTTTTAAGATTTTTTCAAGCATGTCTTGATATGATCGTGCGACAACATCTTTGAATTATTGAAAATAACTCAATGATGTCTTACCTTATTTCTGTGGTGAGGTAGGCGACAATCTTTACCTCTTTTATAGGCTCATAATATCTATTGACCCTTTGTAGAGTAGGGTCTGCTTTTCATCTTGTTCTACCATTCTTAACAAATCAGAAGATAGGTTACAAACTTTGTCATCTTCAAAGTTCTGAGATCCCTCTAGACACATATCTTACTCGAAAGGAGACTATGAGTCAATAGCAGCGTTGCTCACATCGTTGATATTTGGAGACCTATTGTAGGTTCGAAGGAAGATTCCAAAGAATAAATGATTCAAATAATGATTATTTGTATGAAGAATGAAAGAATACTTGAAAGAAAGTCCAAAGAACAAACAAAAGAAAAAACTAAGAACAATTGTTTACACAATATGAAAAATAAAAGAATATTTGCTCAAAAAGATGCATTTTATTGAAATAGAAATTTGGACACAAGCCTATTTCAAAAAAGGGTTCTTATTGCCTCTAGGCTTAAGGCAACAAGTGTGTTTTGAATATTACTCTAGATTAGCTCTAAAAGTATAGAGATCTCTTCCACAGTCCCATTGTTCAAAATACTCCTAAGTATGTAACAGCAGATGCTTGGAAAAAATCCAGTTCTTTCTTCAGATACGCTGTTAATATTCAGATTTCCCAATATTAGGTCTTGCACTAAAGCCCTAAACTCGATGCATTCTTGGATATCATAGATCTCATAATATTTATCCCTTTTATCTAGATGGTTGGGTGACAGATTTTCTGTCCCAAAGGGATCATCAAATTTGACAATACCCATTTTGACAAGTCTTTCTATCATCTTTTTGAAATCGGTGCAGTTCTCGATCGAGTGTCTTGCGATTCTTGTGTGGTATTCACATCGGGCGTTCGTGTTGTACCATTTAGGGTATGGAGGTCGTATAGGTTTTAGGTAGAAAGGGAATACTACATGTGCATCAAATAAAATTCGGTACAACTCCCTATACGTGATTGGGATGGGCGCGAATTGGGATTTTTCTGAGTTCAGTTTTGGATTGGGTTCTTGCCTTGAGGAGATGGTGGCTAGTAGTTGATTGGCCTATGGTATTCGATGTTGAATAACCTTTGCTATACATACTCGTGTTATTCAACTCATTTTCTTTTTTCTTCGGGGCCCTTAAAATAGTAACTTGGGAGCTTCAGTCTCACTTTTTCCTTTTGTAATGGTCTTCACATTGTTTCGGGATCTCCACACTAGCTTTCCTTGTTTCTTCTATCCTATCCAGATCAATTACAATGGGATTGGTTGGATTTCCTCCCAGATTGGGATCTGAGCCTATTGAGTAGTTTATTGGTGCTGACATACCGGCCTGATGCTGTTGGTGTCTGATAGTAATGGGTACCGCTTTCGGATGTGCGTCTGGTTGAGTCTGGACGCCTATTGGAGTAAAATCTGGGGGATAGACGAGGTCTTCATTATCATCCCCACTGTTGACTACTGGGCCTTTCCTCTCTTCAAGCCCTTCGGCTAGTAACTGACTTAACTGGCCAATCACATTCTTTTGGAATTCTAACATTTGATCCCGCATATCTTGTTAAATTTTGGTCAATTGCTCTTGTACCTGTATTTGCCTTTGCTCTAAACCCTCAAATCTTTGCTCCATGTTTTCCAGGTTAACTAAAATAATTTTACCTAATTAAGGTCATTTTGTAAAAGTCTAATGCAAATGATGCAATGCAATGCAGATGTATGGAATAAATGCAAAAGAAAGAGAGGCGTTGATTCTGAATTCAATTCCATTAGAACAACTTTTCTATAAAGCAAATTTCTTTACATAAAACGAATTACATATGCGGCCTTGCCTTCATATTCCAAGCAAAAACATCAATCCCCTTCTTCGCAAAGGTCAAATCTTGCAAACTTCTAATAGATGCCTCCACTAGCTCCTTTTTGCTTGGGCCGCGACTCATTACTCACTTATCCTTGCAATGCTTGGTAGAAAATCGAGATGTGACGGCTCTTGAATAATGTTTTTCAGCTTGAATCCTCGGGCCATAAAACAAAGTCTTGTATTCCCTTGCAAATTATCAGTCTTCTCTCATTGTATTTGCTTGGATCATATTCGAACGATCGTATTATAATCTACTTTATTAAGAAATCTATTTTCCCATGACAAGCTCTTCTATTTAACAATCAAATTTGAAACAACACTTCCTTTCTATGAATAGAATGCAATGCAACCAAAACAAAACAAAACACTTTAGCACAGGAGAAATAAACAACATAGAACACCTATCTGGGTGACTACTGGGGTTTGGCATGGTTCTACCTAGGGTAGGCTCCTAGGTCTCTCTATATGCGGTTTAGTTCTAAAGCAAAGGTACCTAAACCAGCAGATTCCTCAATCTTCACCCATTATAGGCTCATACAGATCGAGTTCAGTTCAGGGGAATACATTTCCCTATGGCTATGCGGAAGTGAAAACCTCACGAAGACATAGGTACAGATGTATCCCGGAAGCAATCCACTAGCCCATGCGGAGGTGAAAACCTCACGAAGACATAGTTTCTCACCCTACTTAAAGGTGCGACTTCAATGATCATGCAATGCAATGTGCACAAGAAAATAACAATCATATGCAATGACACAAACAAATGCAACAAAAGGATCGTAATTTTCAAATCAAATTTTCAAATCGAATTTTCAAATTTTCGAAAAAGGATAGAAAATAATCAATTTTACGGCTTGACTTTTTTATTGGTCCCCAGTGGAGTCGCCAAGCTGTCGAAACCTTTTTTTTTTTTGAAAAAATAGGGATCGACTTTAAAAATGAAAATGGAGTCACCACCAATCTTTTTTTGAGGTGTGATCGGGTTACCTTAAAATTGATCATTTTAATAAAAAACATTTTGATTTATTAAAACAATGATTTTGGTCTACGAAATTCAAGAAAACGTGTTCGGGAGTCGGTTACGCATGAGGAAGGATTAGCACCCTCGTAATGCCCAAAATTGGTACCTAATTGATTAATTAATGTCTTAATGTCGAAAATTTGAAAAGATTTTAAAATATGACCCTTTGTATTTTTCAAAACTTATAACTTTTAAAAAGACATTCAATTATTTGGATAAAAGAAAAGTCGAATCTCAGTAAGTTAGAGCACGACCTTTCGAATTTCCCAAACACCAAATATCCTTTGTTTTATTTTGTTTATTTTTTTTTTTTTTTTTTTTGAAATCCCTATCTCAAAATATCAAAATGTCTCATCCAATAAGTTAGGGCGCAACATCTTAAATTCAAAAAGGTAGGTTTTTTTTATTTGAAAATCATATATTTTAATTTCAAAAAGGGTATTTGATCATTTAGACTTAATGAGAAAAATCAAAACCCAGTAAGTTAGGGCACGATTCCCTCAAAACTCCAAATGTCAAATATTGCCTTATTTTAAGAAATAAAGTTTTGGATAAAAAGTGACAATTAAATGAGATATATTTTAAAACAATGATTTGAGTAAAATGTATCATTAATACATTACAAAACACAAATACCAAAGCAATATACTACAATTACATGATATAATAACATTTAATACTAATATAGGTAATTAAGAGAAAGAATAACATAAAATAGCAAATGATACAAATAATAAAATGACCATGCTAAAACAAACATAAGAATAATAAACAAATAAAAGAACGTGAATAATAAATAAAAGATATAAAGTAAGCAATAATAATTTAAAAGATCTATGCAAAAGATAAAAAAACTAAGAAATGAATACGAAACTTTACATATGAGATCAAATATAAAAGTAAAATAACAATATAAGATAAATGATATATGCAAAATAATAAAGGGATATTATAACATTTTTTTTAAAATATAGAATGAAAAATAAAAAATGATATGGCAAAATCTAAAATAGTTAATAAATACATAATAAAATAAATATATATATTTTAAATAAATAATATAAAAACTTTGAATAAAAATGTATAAGGGATAACTTATAATAAGTAGATAATATACCATTTAAAATAGATAATATACATATTTTAAATAAACAATATATGGAAAATTTTGCCTTAATAATAAAAAATTTAGATGATGTACAACATACAAATTTTCAAATAATATATAATATGATTAATTATATATATATATATATATATATATATATATAATATAACAAAAATCTATATATGATAAAACAATTTAACGTAAATAGGAAAAGCAAAAAAGAAAAAAAAAGTTTAAAATAATTAAAATAAATGAATGAATAATGATTAAGTAATTAAATGGATAAATAAAAAAAGTTAAAAAAACGCAGAAGTCAACCTAACTCCCGCAATATGAGGATTCAACGAAATTCCTCCACCAAAATATAACTCGGACGGAAGCAACTAAAAAAGAAACGAAGATGAGCGAAGAACAAAATAAGAACAAGCCACAGAAAATAAGAACGCAAAAGAGAGAGAAATTTGAGTGAATGCTCTCAAGAATTTTTATTACTCCAAACTCAAGTTTTTACAATGAAGGGAGAGGCCTCTATTTATAGTTGAGCCTCCCCAAATCCAACGGTATAGATCAAATACATCAACCACTAAGATTAAAAGGTATCTACAAATTAAATCTCTAAGATTACAAAATCATATCTTCTAAGATTGCATATCATATCTTCTAGGATTGCATATCATATCTAAGATTTGCATATCATATCTAAGATTGCATATCCTTGAAGATTATGTTTCCATATACGTCAAGCTTGTAGATGGACCTTCAATCTTTTCAAGTAATGATCCATTCAGATCGGGCCAAATGATATATTTTGGACTGGACTTGGACTTTGTTTTATTATTTTGGGTTTATTATTTTTTGTATGGGCCTGGGCTAAATTGGCCTATTACAGGGATGTTCTTATGGGAGTTTTAAAAGCGATTCTATAGGCCCATAATGCATCGTCTACTTTTAATGCCCAATCTTTCCTGTTTAACTCTACGATTTTCTCCAGAATACACTTAAGCTCTCGATTGGCTACTTCAGCTTGTCCACTTGTTTGAGGGTGATAGGAAGTAGCTGTTCTATGGTGTATTCCATATTTCTTAAGATTTTATCAAACTGAGTATTACAAAAATGAGTACCTCTATCACTAATAATTGCTCTAGGTGTTCCAAATCGAGAGAAAAGTTTCTTAAGAAATCTCACTACCACTCTAGCATCATTAGTAGTAAAGTTTGAGCTTCCACCCATTTTGACATATAATCAAATGCTACTAAGATGTATTTATTCCCAAATGAGCTAGGGAATGGACCCATAAAATCAATACCCCATACATCAAATATTTCACATGATAGCATATACATTTGAGGCATTTCATCGCGTTTAGAGATATTACCTGTTCTCTGACATCTATCACACGAAGTAACATACCTGTTAGCGTCCTTGAATAGAGTGGGCCAATAAAAACCTGATTTGAGCATTTTATGTGCTGTCCTAGTCCCACTGTAATGTCCCCCTGTTGGTCCTGAATGGCAATGTTCTAAAATTTTGCTCGCTTCTATCTTTTTAACACATCTTCGAATTACTTGATCTGCACATACACGAAAAAGAAAAGGGTCCTCCCAAAAATAGTTTTTCACATCAGCAAAGAATTGCTTCTTTGATGATGTGTCAACCCTTTTGGTAGGATGTTAGCAGCTAAGTAATTCGCAATATCTACAAACTAGGGTACCTCGGAGTCAGATATAACCAAGAGTTGTTCTTCAGAAAACGAGTCATTTATCTCATTCTCATCGAGTTCTTTGATATGTGAATTTTCAAGCCTAGAAAGATGGTCTGCTGCAAGATTTTCAACTCCTTTCTTATCCTGAATTTTCAAATCAAATTCCTGTAAGAGTAAGATCCATCTTATGAGTCGAGGTTTTGAGTCAAATTTAATTAAAAGATAACGAAGAGCTGAATGGTCAGTGTAAACGACAACTTTAGATAATATCAAATATTGTCTAAATTTATCAAATGCAAAAACCACAGCTAGCAACTCTTTTTCTGTGGTGGTGTAATTTTCTTGTGCGACCGTTAATGTCTTGCTAGCAAATTTCTGCTGAAAATGCTTGTCTCTTCGCTGTCCCAAAACTGCACCTACTGCAAAATCACTCGCATCACACATTAATTCAAAGGGTAAATTCCAATCAGATGAAATTATAATTGGAGCATTTATTAATTTATTTTTGAGGATATTAAATGCATCTAAACATTCCTAATCAAAATTGAAAGGCACATCTTTTTCTACTAATTTCGTTAAAGGCTTAGCTATTTTAGAAAAATCCTTAATAAATCTTCTATAAAATCTAGCATGTCCTAGAAAGCTTCTGATAGCCTTAACTGAACTAGGAGGAGGCAATTTTTCTATGGTTTCAATTTTTGCTTTATCAACCTCAATCCCTTTACTAGAAATTTTGTGACCTAGCACAATCTCTTCTCGAACCATAAAGTGACACTTTCCCAATTAAGCACAAGGTTCGTTTCCTCACATTGCATTAGAACTCGTTTGAAATTTTTAAGGAAAAGATGGAAAGAATTACCAAATACCTAAAAGTCGTCCATAAATATCTTCATAATATCTTCCACAAGTTCATCAAAGATGGCTAGCATACAGTGCTGAAAAGTAGCAAAAGCGTTACATAATCCAAAAGGCATTCTACGATAAGTAAGCGTACCATATGGACATGTAAATGTTGTCTTTTCTTGATCCTCAGGAGCTATCAGAATTTGGAAGTAACCAGAGAGTCCGTCTAGGAAGCAATAGTTCATATGCCCAGATAATCTTTCTAACATCTGATCAATGAAGGGTAAGGGAAAGTGATCTTTTCTTGTGGCATCGTTCAACTTCCTATAGTCAATGTAGACTCTCCAACCTGTGACTGTTCTTGTTAGAATTAATTCATTCTTTCCGTTGGCTACAATAGTCATGCCTCCCTTCTTTGGAACAACCTACATAGGAATTACCCAAGTACTATCAGAAATAGGATAAATAACTCCAGCATCTAGAAGTTTAATTACCTCAGTTTTAACAACTTCTTTCATGTTGGGATTTAATCGTCTTTGAGGTTTCACACATGGTTTATATTCTTCTTCCATTAAAATTGTGTGGGTGCAAAACGATGGACTTATCCCTTTAATGTCAGAAATCTTCCAAGCTATGGATCTTTTATGCTCCTTTAGTACCTACATTAACTCTTCTTTCTCATCGGGTTCCAATTTTGAAGAAATAATTACCGGTAGTGTAGAATTATCTCCGAGGAATGTGTACTCTAAGTGATTTGGTAACTGTTTCAATTCCAATTTGGGAGGCTCTTCAATAGAGGGTTTTTATTTTAGTTCATTGTTTATTTCAATGCCCTCATACTTCTTTTATCTTGGGGAAGAAGTATTAGAATTTAACTCAATTTTCATCTCCTCCATCTCATTGGTATCATCATCTGCCTCTTCTCCTTGGGCAAGACACAGTTCCAACGTGTCTTTATGTATGATTTCCTGAAAAGAATCTTGAATAGAATGATCAATAGAGTCAATGAAATAACATGAATCATCTTGCTCTCTAGAGTATCGCATAGCATCATAAATTTTAAAAATAATTTCCTCGTCACCTACCCTAAGCACAAGTTTACCATCACCTACATCAATAACAACTCTAGCAGTAGCTAAAAATGAGCGTCCTAAAATTAAACGTACCTCAACATCCTCATCCATGTCAAGCACAACAAAATCAACACGGAATATGAATTTATCAACCTTCACCAAAACATCTTCAATAATTCCCCTAGGATATTTAATAGATCTATCAGCTAATTGGATACTCATCCTAGTGGGTTTTGGTTCCCCAAGATCAAGCTGTTTGAACATTTTATAAGGCATTAAATTAATACTGGCACCTAAATCAGCTAATGCTTTTTCAATATTTAAACTACCAATTAAATAAGGAATAGTGAAACTTCCTAGATCTTTTAATTTGGTTGGTAGCTTATTTTGGAGAATAGCTGAACATTCATCGTTAAGCTCCACGATTGATAGCTTTTCAAACTTCCTTTTATTTGTTAAAAGCTCTTTTAAGAATTTTGCGTATGTCGGCATCTGCGAAATAGCTTCAACAAAAGGTAAGTTAATATGTAATTTTTTAAAAAGTTCAAGAAATTTACCGAATTGTGTGTCCATGCAGTCTTTCTTCAACTTTACCGGATATGGAATTGGTGGTTTATATTCTTTATGTACCGGTGTTAACATTCTCATTTGCTTCCTCACCCTTTTCCTTATCAGCTTCTTGTGGCATCTTCTTTTCAGCTTCAACCAACACCTTCCCATTCCTTAGTGTAACTACCTTCACATGCTCTTTGAGGTTAGGTTCGGTGTTACTAGGTAAACTACCTGGTAGCCTTTTGGAAACTAACTTAGCCAGCTGTCCAATTTGATTCTCAATCCTTGAATAAAATTTGCTGAATTTTTAATTTTTTTCGGTATTCTAGAAATGAGTTTCTAACACCGAAATAAACCTTTCTAGCATATCTTCAAGATTCAGCTTTTTTTCCTATGGGTAGGGTTGTTGTTGAAAGCCTGAAGGGAGTTGTTGTCTTTGATTCCTTGACCACCCCATGAGAAGTTTGGGTGGTTCCTCCAACCTAGATTGTAAGTGTTACTATAGGGATTATTCTGAGGTCTAAAATTATTACCTATATAGTTCATCTGTTTGTTTTCTATACCAGGGTTGTAGGGTGAATATTCTATATTGTTCATTTCTCCTCTACTTGTATCGCACTGCATCACTGGATGTTCCTGCGAAGAACCACACAAACCATCAATCTTTTTATTTAAAAGTTGAACCTGATTTGATAACATGGTGACTGGGTCGAGGTTGAACATTTCGGCTACTTTTGTTGGCTTCGTCCACATAACTTGCTACTGATAGTTATTCAGTGACATCTCTTTAATGAATTCGTAAGCAGCCTCAGGTGTTTTGTTGTTTAGGGTACCGCCGGCGGCTGCATCAATCAATTGCCTAGTTGAGGGGTTCACACTATTGTAAAAGGTTTGAACTTGCAGCCATAAAGGTAACCCATGGTGAGGGCACCCCCTGAACAAGTCCTTGTACCTCTCCCATGCATCGTAAAGCGTTTCTAAATCCATCTGCACAAAAGAAGAGATATCATTCCTCAACTTAGTCATTTTAGCGGGCGATAAATATTTAAGTAAAAAATTTTTGGTCATTTGTTCCCATGTGGTGATTGATCCTCGTGGTAACGAGTTTAACCACTATTTAGCCTTGTTCCTCAATGATAAGGGAAACAACCTAAGATGAACGGCATCATCAGAAACGCCATTTATTTTGAAAGTATTGCAAAACTCTAAGAAATTGGCCAAATGAGTATTTGGGTCCTCATCCTGCAAACCATCAAACTGAACAAACTGTTGAATCATTTGAATAGTGTTAGGTTTCAGTTCAAAATTATTTATGGCAACAGCAGGTCTAACAATACTTGATTCAGTTCCTGTTAAAGTAAGCTTAGCATAATCATACATAGTACGAGGAGCAGGATTTTGATTCACTGGATTTACTACGACCACAGGAGGTAGCGGATTATTCTCAGCCATCTCCTCAGTAGTATTGGCATCTTTCTTTTGCTCTTCCTGTATGTATTGTAGACTTTGCCTTATTTCTTTTCGGTTTCTACGAGCGATACTCTCTATCTTACTATCATAAAGCAATGGTCCTGACAGGTTTATTCTAATCATGAACTAGAGACTCCTGCTAGAAGCAAAGAAAGTGTAAAATTAGAAAAAAGTAAAAAAAAAAATTACAATAAAAAAAAATGGCTAAAGTAATAAAAATTTAGCGTTCCTAATATCTTAGTCCCCGGTAACGGCGCCAAAAACTTGATGTGTCTCTAACTAACCACGATCACAATAAAGGCAAGTGCACCTATCATTTAATAGTATAGTTATGGTAAAACCGATAATATCGTATCCACAAGGACCAAGAGTACTAGTAATTACTATCTTTTTATTATCTAGCCTAAGAATTGGAGTGATTTCTTTTTAAACTAAACTAATTAAAAGCACGACAAAGAATGAATTAGGAAAATACTTTTAGACAACTTATATGATAAAGGTAATACATAAGGAAGAATCCACCTAGATTTCACTTATTTCTTTTGATTCATACGATTTATTCACCTGACTTAATTCGTAAAAATCACTAATTTATGTTAATATCTCTTTCGAGACTAAAAACAACTGACTCTAGATTGATTAATTGAAATTTCTTTCTAATTAAAACCCTATTGTCGCATTAACTCGATCTATGGATTCCCCTATTAGATTTGATTCTAATTTGGCAGATTTTCGTTGCCTTATTTCTAGGGTTGCAATCAACTTCGCTTAATTGTGTTGATCTACTCTTAAACAGGGACTTTTGCTCCTCTAAATAAGCACATTCGACTTGAATCAATAACCTGAATTATTAAAACAAGAATAAGAACTCACAATTAAGAATAAGAACAAGTATTTATCTTATAAATCAAATAGTAATAAGATTCATCTTAGGTTTCATCCCCTTAGATATTTTTAGTTCATACTGATAGAGGGAAACATATTAAAATAAGGAAAATAACAAAACATAAGAAAACCCAAAAACTTCAAGAGAAATTAATAGAAGATGTTTAGTCTTGATGGAGATCCATCTTCCGAGCTGCTCCCGACGGCTGTCTTCAAGTATTTTCTGCCTTCTACTCTGCGTCCCCCTTTAGGTTGCCCCCTAGGGTGTTTATATAGGCTTTGGAATACCTCTCTTAGCCCACAAGTGTCCTATTCCGAATGGAATTAAACTTTGGTACTGCAGGGACACCCCCGTGTTCGATTTCTTAGACCGTACTCGCTGCTGCTCGCCACACACGGCATGTGGTCTGCCCGTGTACGTTGATCCAGGCCGTGTTCGATTCTGCTCGTAACACACGACCGTGTTTGATAGTCCAGGTCGTGTTGATTTCTAAGGTAGGCCCATTTTGTCCCGTTTCAGCCCGTTTATCATTCTTTTCAACTCCCTAAGCTTTACTGAGTATAAAACATGAAATTAAAGGATTAGGAGCATCGAATTCATCAAATCTAATGAAAATTCATCCAAAAATAAGCCAAGCATGGGGTCAAAATATGTATAAATTATGGTTTATCAGTCACGTGAACTATCAATGACACATTCATGTCCCATATATCTGAATGGAAAAAATTCGGGTAAGACACATTCTATGATATCTGAATCGGCGTATAACATCCATTCAAACTGTAGTGCATAATTATAAATTTTGTTATCTACAAAATTTTAAATTCCAACTCATTCTGTAATTATTATAGGTTTGAAAAAAATCAATAACAAACATCGGCTTCCGAGCATTGATTTAACAGCAGCCGGATATCTTCGAGATAACTCGACCCATGGTTCCACCTACTCAAATAATATGCTAATTCAAATATATAATAAATAAACAACATTTACTATATTAATTATATATTATTATCGAATGAATTTTACCTTATCACCAATAGGAATGTATAAAGGTCGTTCACTCGGAAATGTAGAAATGGTAGCTGCCACCGTGCCCATGAGTATAGTAGAAGCAGACAACCATCAATTAACATCTTATTTGGTTCTGTCGCCTGACACAACTCCCTATACAACGTGGCCAACATGGTTAATCCCCAACTTAGTCGTTTGTATTATTTAAAGTCAACTAGGTGTAGTAGCCACCTTATGTGTACCAAAATTTGAGATTTATCGGGCATTAGAATACCCCTGATTAACCTTAGGATGAATGTTCAAGAGTATTGTTCTTTGGCGACATTAGCCGTGTTTGAAGGAAGGTCTTTGAAATTATTTTCCAACCATTTCATATCTATCCGGCCACCTTGAAACTTTTTGACACCTGCCCCCAAAATACCTTGCAAAGGTCCTCTTTAGTAGGAACGACCATTGACCCTGTAACAACTGGCCCATCCACTAGTAAATCGAATTGTAAAGCTACGTCATCGAGTGTGATTGTACACTCATCGCATAGAACATGGAATGTATGTGTCTCAGGTCTCCATTTTTCCACCAACACACTGATAAGTGTAGGTCCAATTTGAAACTCATGAGCATACGATATGCATGTAAGAATCTCGCATATTGCAAATAACCACGAATTTTAGTGTATGTACACTTTGGAAAATTATGTATGAGTCCCTCCAAAACACGACCATCCGCCTATTTACATTGAAAAAATAAAATATTTTTAAAATTAAAAACTTTAAAATTAACTTAATTGAAAATAAGGAAATTAAATTTTTTTTCCTTACCATTATTGATTGAGCGGCATAAATGTGATTATCGTTGAAATGAATCAGAGAGCTTTCCATTCGTAAAAATTTAATTGAAATGAATAATATATAAAATAATAAAATAAAACTATAATATTTTTGAACAAGTGTATTAGAAAATTTTGAACAAAACCTGAGAAAATTGATAAAATTGAGAGTTGAGAGAATTGAGAGTTTAAAGAGAATGAAAAGAGTTGAATTTAAGTGAAAAAAATAAAAAATAACCTGATACTTAAAAGGAAAAAAAAAAACCTTTGCTCCTTAAAAAATTTTACCATTGCAATGTTTAAATTTTGGCCGTCGAAAAATGATCATTCTAAACACGGGTCTAATTAAGCGCGCTTTCATACACCATCTCAAAAAGCTGATATTGTTTTAATTTTCGAAAAAGTTGACCAATTAAAAAAATTATATTCTTCTAAATTACCCTTTGTTATGAATAATTAGAAATTAATTAATTACTACTACTTTTTCTGTCCCACTTTGAGATAAAGCAAAAGCAGGGGAAAATAGGAAGAAACAGAAAAGGAAAACATAAAAGAAAGAGAGAGAAAAAGGCAAAGCAATAAAGAATTAAAGGGAATAAGGAAAAAAAAAACACACTAAGGTTTTGATTCAAATTCTCTCAAACGGAATCAATAGGAGTTGATGGTTTCTTCTTTCTTCCCCCTCTACTTAAGCTACTGTCGGAACAGATCTCAAACTTTCTCTACAATCACTTGTTTTTGATTCGATAAAGGAAAGAGAAAAACGAAAACAAGGAGGAAATTACATAAAAAGTTTTTGAAGCCATCACTCCCCCACCAACATTATTATTAGTTCTTTTGATAGTTTGTTGGTGAGGGAGGACGCCATGAACCGAGGAGTGTTGCAGAGCTCACCACTGCAGCAAATGACGGCTGGAAACCTTAACTGGTGGAACATCAACACTACCATGCGCCCACCGCCGACAACTCATCTACAACCACCTTCTCATTTCTTACCTCCTCCTCCCACTACTTTATTCCCTCAATTCACTCCCACTCCCACTTCTTCTTCTTCCTCCTCTTGGAATGATAATAACCAGGAGCTTCCTCAGTCATGGGGCCAACTACTCTTGTAACTCTATCTCTCTCTCTCTTATCCCTTTATCACTTTGATTCAGTCCATAAGTATATATTATACCATACAGATACACACTTGATTAAAATAGTTTGTGTTATATGTTGTTATTTGTAGTTGTGGATTGATGGGTGAAGAAGAAAAGGGTGGCATAGGCCAGTTTCAAGTTCAACCTAATAAGTTGGAAAACTGGGAAGAACAATCATTACACCAAGCTTCAAATGCTATTTCTGCTGTGGATGTGAAGCAAGAACACCCAAATAGTTATGTGTATGGTCATGCAAATGAAGATTTTCATCATCAGGCAAATAAACCAGCTTGGTCTCATCAAATAATGGCTACTTCTTCAGCTTTATCCCCCAAGTCAGGTGTAACTAGTTTCAGTACTAAGATGTTAGAATTTTCTGGCAACAAAGCTGATGCAAGGCAGCCACACCCAGAACGGTCTTCTGAGGTGAGTGGAACACAGAAAGAAAATTTCAAACAGAAAGTTATAATTACACACACATTAATTTAGGGTTTTCTGATCTATTTCAAGTGATATCAAATATATGGTGTTTCTTCTTTCTCGTTCCTTCTTTTTTTTTTTTTTTTTGTTTTGGTAGTGTAACAGCAGTGCAAGTGGTGGGGCATGGAAGAAAGCTAGGGTTCAATCGTCTGCAACCCACTCCACCTTCAAGGTAATGTATAAAAAAAAAGGAAGAAGAAAAGAAAACCCAGTAAAATATTGACCTAAGCTTTCAGCCTCCATTTCTGATCTCTTTCTATATCTGTCATATTCACCACATAAACACAAATTGCACGCACACTCATATAAGATACCCTTAAACCAGAAAACAAACACACTCTCATCTGTGGGCTGGTAAAAGCTTGTCCTTCTCTGATTGTCCATTTCTTCACAGCTGATGATGCTTTTGGCCTTGCCCTCTCTCTCTCTCTCTCTCCCCTATATATATATATATATATATATATATATATATATATATATGAATGTGAAAAGTAATTAACTAATTAATCATCAACTTTTTTCTTCTGATTTTATAAATTAATTTATATTCATAACAGGTGAGGAAGGAAAAACTAGGGGACAGAATTACAGCACTTCACCAGCTTGTGTCTCCATTTGGGAAGGTATAATTAAGCATTAATCAGTGAAGTTTAAGAAGGTTCAAAGATTTACATCTTTATGACTTTATGGAGAAGACCTATAAAAGAAGGTTTTTATTTTTATTTTTTAAAACAAACATTAAAAATGACTTTGGAGGTTTGTGATGGTTTTACATCTTTTTGCAGACTGACACAGCCACTGTCTTGTTAGAAGCTATTGGGTACATCAGATTCCTTCAGAGTCAAATTGAGGTAATTTCTTTTTCTTTTTCTTCCCGCAAACAACCATGAAATCAATCAGTAACCATCAATAACACTAACACCACACTGTTTAAAGTCTCGGCTTCAGACAAAAATTTTAAAATATTTTGTTATCAAAGTCCTAAATTCATTCTCTTACACCCCCACTTCGACTATAGGCTCTCAGCTTACCGTACTTGGGCAATGGTTCAGGAAACAAAAGGCAGCAACAGCCTGTAAGAACAAATATATATTATCTTTTGTTTAGGTTCTCATATTCTTCTATTTATCTATGCATGAGAATATGTATATGTATATGTTTATGAGCAATTAATTGATTAATGATTGGTATGATATTGTTGTTTAGGTTCAAGGGGAAAGAAATTGTATATTTCCTGAAGACCCTGGTCAGGTAATAAGCTTTATTGGATCCATTAGTGGGGCAATACTTGAATTTCGAAAAAAGCTATCCCTTTACTGTATTTTTGTTTAATAAAAAGACAATAAAGAAAGTTTCAAAAGAACAATGTGCTTAGCTTTACTCTTCACTAAAATCATTTTTTGTTTACATTTAATTAAATAATTAAGCTAAAACAAATGGAAAATCAATGAAATGTGCTTTAGTTTGACAAATGAATTAAAATGCTAATACATACTTTCTTGAATTTGTGTAGCTGTTGAATGAAAACTCCATGAAGAGGAAAGGTGGTCACGATCAGCAAGTAATTCTTCTTGACAATTAAAATTAATACTATAATTTCTTAATATTTCCTTCTTTTTTTAATTTCACGTACATGATAAATATTCATTTTTCACATATAATATATTATAGAAGGAATGTGATGAAGAACCAAAGAAGGACCTTAGGAGTAGAGGGTTGTGTTTGGTTCCTGTGTCATGCACACTTCAAGTCGGCAGTGACAACGGTGCTGATTACTGGGCTCCTGCGCTGTGAGGGATTCCGATAGAAGAACCCTCGGAAAGGCTAGCAGACTTTAAACAAAACTAAAGAAATGTAGTGATGAGAGCTTTCCATGGGAAAGAACGATATAACATCATGAGCAGTTACTCTGCAAAGTTGAAAGGCTGATTGCTCATGATGCTATATAAATGTTCTTTCTTTTCAACAAGTTGTAGATGGTTTGTGTGTTAAATTAAGCTCTAACTGGCCTGGTGATTTTGAATAATTTAAGCTTATAATTATCTATATTTTTCTTTCGTTACACTTACTTGCATTATTAGCTGTTTCTACACTTTTCGCTTTGTTTATGTGTATTCTGTTGTATGAATTAACCAGTTTATCATTCATACAACTAAATATACACTTGTATAAATTTCATACTTTAATGTATGAAACAAGGTCTTACATATTTTTCTTCTTTGATTTTATTTTAAAGATTGTTTGAATTTATTGAAAATTTATGTAGATATATGGATAGTAAGTAACAATGATGCACGTATATATATATATATATTTCTTTAGGTTAAAGATTGTAGTAAAAATTTTAACCTGGTTCACATCTCCCACCTATAAGAATTTTATCCACTTCTGTATATTCGTGGACAATAGTTTCTTCATTTAAAATTGTGCAGCTATCAGTTACTTCTATTTTGTTGGTTAACAAAGTGCAGAAAGCATTTAAAGAACTTGCAAAATCATACATTTTATTCAATAATCAAGCGATTTATTTATACAACAAGATTTTGAAATTAAAATGCAGAAAAATATGCTATAAAACAAGATAATCTAAACATTTATTATTATTATTTTTGACTACTTTATTTGCCGAGAAATAGGGACTGATATTTTATTTTCCTAAAAGACTAGGACAAAAATATAACTAATGCAACTTCAAAAAGAAAAGTTAACACTCCTTGATGTTGGAGCTGCAAACTCCAAGCTTTTGCCTTCAGGATTCAATCTAGTTTTAGGCAATGCCCTTGTGAAAATGTTAGCATATTGATTTTTAAACCAACTGCACTTATCCTTCCTTTTGAACATCACAAAGAAAGTAGAATTTTATTTTGAAGTGTTTTGTTCTGCCATGGAAAATTGAGTTATTAATAATTTGAGCAGACTCTTTGACGACCAACCTTGCCTTGTACTAGTTTACTGAACCATCAGGATTGTGTTTGGTTTTATAAACCCATATCACTCCTATAGCTTTCTTGTGATTTGGTCTGACCACCAGTTCCCATGTTTGATTCTTTTCAATCATACTAAACAATTCATTCATTGTAGCTATCCATTTTTTATCAACTGCAGCTTCTTCATACCCTGCAGGCTCCACCACAACAACATTACACCTTTGATAGATGCCAAAAAAGTGATCGAGTTTCTCTAACAAGTTCATCATTTATGTCATCATCTTCCTCATGAAGCTCAATATTTTTGTCAGCATCTCAGCTCCAACTATTTGACTCATGGAGTTAGACATCTCTGTTGATTATGACTTTGTTGTGGTTTGACAAGTAGATTCTGTAGGCCTTTGAAGATGAGTTGTAGCCTACAAAAATTCCAACATCTGCTTTTCTGTCCAATTTATCTCTCTTAACTTGATTAATGTAAGAGAAACACAAGCAACCAAAGGCTTTCAGCTTAAAAAATTCTAGTTTGTAGTCATACCATGCACACTTCAAGTCGGTAGTGACCCTGCGCTGTGAGGGATTCCGATAGAAGTACCCTCGGAAAGGCTAGCAGACTTTAAACAAAATTAAAGAAATGTAGCAGTGATGATTGCTTTCCATGGGAGCAAAAGATATAACATCATGAGCAGGCACTCTGCAAAGTTGAAAGGCTGATTGCTCATGATGCAATATAAATGTTCTTTCTTTCCAACTATTTGTAGATGGTTTGTGTGTTAAATTAAGCTCTAACTAGTTTGGTGATTTTGGATGATTTAAGCTTATGATTATCTATATTTTTCTTTCGTTAATTGCATTATTAGTTGTTTCTACACTTTTTGCTTTGTTTATGTATATCCTGTTGTATGAATTAACCAGTTTATAATTCATACAACTGAATATACAATTGTATAAATTTCATAATTTAATTTATAAAACAAGATTCTTATATATTTTCTTCTTTGATTTTATTTTAAAGATTATTTTCTTTACAAACCCTGAATTTATTGAAAATTTATGTAGATATTTAGATAGTAAGTAACAACGATGGACGTATATATATTTCTTTAGGTTAAAAATTGTAGTAAAAAATGTGACTAGGTTCATATCCCCACCTACAAGAATTTTATCCAATTCTATATATTCATGGATTCAATAATAGGTTTGGTTAGGGGGAATGGAATAGTCATTCCTTCCTTATTCTTGATGATCAGTGAAGCTATAATTTGGTTCATCATTTTCTTCATTCGGCGAATAGCTATTCCTTTAATTCGTCTAATTTACGGAATCATCATTTAATAGCCTATTCAACAATAGAGGTTATAGCAAAAATGTGAAAATTTTACCCTATATTTGTCCACCCATCGAGTCCATCAATTTATGCCTCCCTCGATTCTGTTGTTGAGAACCGTCAATTCATCTTCGACTCGTTCACCCGATTCATTTCACGGAATAAGCCTCCCCAAAGCTGCCTCATTTCCTTTGTGAGAACCTCTGTAAGTTCCCCTTTTTTCTTCCCCTTCTTGTTTTGTAATTTCAACTATGTTTGTATTATTGGTTCCGTTTTTCCTCTTTCATTTCAGAATTTTTTTCAATTATCATTGTTATAAGAATGACCCAGAAGAATATTGAGAAATCTAGTTCACATTAAGTAATTATTTTTCCACAATTTTCTTGAATTTTGAAGAAAAATAGAATTTTTTTAGTTGCAAAGGCAACAGTATGGGGATAAGGTTAGAAATTGTAGATTTGGTATTGAAACCTTTTTCTATAACCAACTGGTTAAATCCAAGTTCAGAAATTGTAGATTTTGGTATTGAAAGTATTTTTTTCCATAAATCTAATTGTCTTACTTGACATGTATACGCAGAGCTGCAACATGTTGTAAAATTGCAATTGCTTTCAACATTGAGGCGATGCCAGGTTCTTTGGGATGAGATGAATCATTTTGATACCAATTTCCAATACTATATCATGTTTGAAGTCTTGGAGGTGTCATGGTCCTATTTTTCCAATGAAATGGATGTAGCCAAAGATCTTGATGATATAATTGTAGCACATGAGAAGTACCTCCACTCAATTGTAAAGCTATCAATACGTATGGGTTTAAGAAGTTGCTGCTCATATTTGAGACATCTCTTCGTTTTTAGGTAAGACAACTTGTACTCTTCTGTTAGTTTTGTTCTATATTTTTACAGGCATCTGACGTTGTATATTATATTTCAGATAGCTTGTTTGGAATGTTGCAGTTGATTTGAAGTTATTCTTATGATTTTGTTTATGTGTTTATGTAGTAGTGTACAAGTTTTGGATATGATAGTCCAAGGTTATTGGTGTTTTCTTACAGCTCTTACAATTTATATGTCCTGAGGTTGTATATTTGTACCATATTTCTCTATTTGTTAATTGATGATCAATTCATGCTATATGTTTGATTTTTATCTCTCTTATATTAACTTAACTAGTTCTTGTGCTATACCTTTAGGGACTTTATTGTGGCACTAAGATATGGCTTTTATCTGGTTCTTTATGCAAAGCCTTTTTTTTTTTTTTTTTTTTGTTTCAAGTTTGGCTCACAATGCAAACTGTGGTGGCTCAATGCATGTGAACAAGGAAGTTTTACTTTCATAATTTTCTACTATAAGGGACCATTTAATTACTTGTAATATCTATCCATTTTCATTTTCCTTTTCAATTTCTGCATAGAATAGGGATAACTAAGTACTATAATTTTGAAATTCAAAGTATGAGTAGCAATCTGGAAAGAACCTTTTACAATTTTATTTTTAGGTAGTAGGAAATTGATAATATTTAAATGTAACCAAGATTTTATTGTCTTGACAGGGATGACATATGTTTCTGCTCATTATTTTGCTGTGTTCCGCTGTGGAACACAAAGAGATGATATATTCAGTAGTTTTGGATTATTTACACAATGTTTGTGTCATGTGAACCTGTTCCTCAGCCATGATCTTAATTTTGTATGTCCCTCCTTAAAACTGCTTTAGTTGCAAAGGGCTTTTCAAAAGAGCAAAATCCACATTACCAATGATGCTAATAGCATCAAGTGGTTGGGTTTTTATCTTGTCAATGTGAAAATTCTTATTCTCATGGCTTATCATTATAGTTTCACCCATTGATAAGCAATAGCTTTCAGATTCGAGATGCCAAGGAAGTCAATGGTGTATAAGATAAACTGAAATGCTCGCTCCTATTTATGCCCCACTAATCTAATTGGTCCATGTGTCAGATTGAATTTTCTAATATCCCTAAACCGGTCTAGTAGTTTCGGGTATATTTTTCGGGTTCCAAGTGTGAAACTAGGAAGTTATGGTGTTTCTAGTAATTTTAATTTAATTTAGGAGGTTAATTTCATCTAAAATTGATTAAACAATAATCCAAAAAAATAAAAATATTTTTAAAAAATTAATTTTAGAGTAATTAAATAATTATTAGTTAGAATAATTAATTTGGGCCAAAAATAATTTTAAAATAATTTTATTGGCAGTTAATTTGAGTTAAATTTAAATATTAATTAAATAGGATTTAATTATAAAACAAGAGAAAATTTGGAGTCTTTATTTGGCAAATAAATCTTATAATTCGGGATTTTGGAGGGAAATGATCAATTGCTAAAGTAAGGGAAATGTGAGAGTGGGAGTGGCCATTAGACAAATTTCCTAATTTTTAAATTTTGGTGGGTTGTTTCAGTTTTAAACACAATATATCTAACCTACTTTTCACACCATTTACATCAGATTAGAGAGCTATAAAATTCGTTTTCTTTGCATGGTTTTAAAGATCTATCATCAAATAATTGATCCAACCAATTTTTAGATCTCAAAAGTAGCCAAAAATATTCTGAAATTTCTCAAGCTTCTTAACGAGTGTTTAAATGAAACTTCTATAGAGTGGTTTACTAGTGACTATGGTACGCCACTTGTTTGATTTATTCGGTGTTTGATGTGCATAAAATTAATTGCTTAATTCTATTTAATTGGGGCTTAATTGATGTCAATAAATTCAATTGAAGTTGTGTGTATATATATATATTAGTTAATCGTAGTTAAATTGGGTTAAACTGGCCATTTAAATATGCAAAATCGGGTTTTAAATCGAGTTTTTCGCAAAAATAGGTGTAGTGTTTTCACACAGGCGTGTGAGGAATTGCACACCAGTGTGTGGGTAAGTTACACGGGCATGTGGAAACTGGAGCTATTACACACTGGCGTGTGGGATTTCCACACGAGTGTGTGTGATTTCCACACGAGCGTTTGTGATCTGCCTAAAATTTTTGAGACATGAACATAGTCATTTAATGACATGCGATCTAGGTTACAATTGAAATTTTAATGACATAGGGTTTGAATTTTTGTCTTTTTAAATTGAAATTTTAATTTTTTTAAGTTACAATTTAGTCCTGAAAATTTATTAGTTTAATTAGAGCTCTAGATGATGAAGAAACTTGGTAAAATTTTAGGATTAGTCTCGTAATGGGTAAAATTCGATAGAAACACACTTAATTTGTAACTCGGAATAGGAGTTTGTATTTGTTACAATTTAGTCCATAATAGTAAAACTTGAATTAGACATAGCAAACGAACTCAATTTAAGCTGAAATTTTTAGGCTTGCATAATTTTGACTAAAATAAGGTCGGCAAATGTTTAGATCTAAAATCGGGTTATTTTTATCATAGGTGATAAAATGACAAAAATGCCTTTATGTTAAATTACCTAGGAAAAGTTTAAAATTGGCTAATAATTTGCTTCCGCGTTAATAAATAACTAATATTAAGGTTAGGGTATGTATTGGGTGGTCGTTAGCCAGAGAGCCACTTAGGTGGCTAATGTAATGCTTCGAATTCAGGCCGGTCTATCCCAATCGGGTTTTTAGCTTAACAAATTGGTAAATAATAACAAATTGGCTTAGCAATAAAATCATATAATGTCCATTGGTAAATAATGTAAGAGAAACACAAGCAACCAAAGGTTTTTAGCTTAACAAATTCTAGTTTGTAGCCATACCATGCTTCAAATGGAATTCTTTTATAAAAAGCTTTGGTTGGAAGTCTATTAAGCAGATAAACTGATGTGTTTGCTACCTTAACCCAAAATTCATTCGACAACCCTTTTTCATGAAGTAAGCTCCTTAACATCTTCATAATTGTTCTATTTCTTCTCTCTACCACGCCATTTTGTTGTGGAGTGTAGGTTGCAGTCAACTGATGCATCTTGATAAAATTTGTTAATTTTTTTGGTAGTATATTCAGCTTCGCTATCAGATCTAATCACCAGCATCTTGCAACCACTTTGAGTTTTCACGAAAGTTTTAAACTTCCAAAAATTGTTAGCAAGTTCATATTTCAACTTCATGAAATAAATCTTACAAATTCTTATGTGATCATCAATGAAAGCAATGTAGTACTTACTGTCGTTCAATGATGGAGTTCTCATGGGCCCTCCTACATCAATGTGTATTAAATGTAATTTTTGAATAGCCCTCCAAGTCATATTTTGTGGAAAAGGAAGCCTTGTTTGTTTCCCGTACCAACAAATTTCACGTGCAGGTAGCTCCTTCTCCAATTGAGGTAGGCCTCTTGCAAGATTATTTTTCTTCATAAAAAGTATAGCGGCATGGTGAAAATGCCCCAACCTTTTGTGCCAAAGCAAATTATTGTTTTCTTCTTTGTGTACAGCAACCTGCTCTTCTTGCATCAAGTCTAAGGCAAAGCTTTTGTCTTTCACATGGACTTTGAACATATCTCTGCTTTTCTTATCTTTGATTATACAGTTTTTGTTTTCAAACAAACAACACCTTATATCTTTTTTCAAACAGCTGAGTAACACTCAAAAGGTTCTGATTAATTTCAAGTACATATAGGACATCATAAATAAATTTCAAACATGTGTGACTTTCAATCCCCACTGTTCTTTTATCTTCCACAGCGATATATGCCCTATTTCCAATTCTAACTCTACAGATTTGAAAAGTTCATGATCACAAGCCATATGTTTTGTACAACTACTATATATAAGCCAACTCTCGGTTGAGCTGCTAGTGGTGAAGCAGGATGCCACAAACATTTGCTCGTCATCTTATGGATTTTGAGCAACAATAGCTTCTCCTTATTTTTGTGGAGACCTTCATTTTTTTCCACATGTACTAACTATCCACACTTACTGCGTTTCACATCCGAACTCCACCAGCACCTTTTTTGTGAGTGATATGTCTTTTTACAGTAAGGACAACATGGAAACACTTGGGTGTTGTTGCCTTTTTTGTTTTCATTTGTGGAACTTTTGGTTTGCTTGTTTTTATTCTACATATTTTTCTTGTTTTTTCCACCATTGCAGCTTAGTGATTTGGCTTGAAGAGCACCTTTTATTGTTCCTCGTCTTATGTGTCTCCTTTGTTCATACGTCTGCAAAGCATTCAACAATTCTGCCAAGGTGATGGTTGATGGTTGATGGGTTTTTCATGTTTTCCAAAGATGAAATTGTAGTCTCAAATCTTTCAGGAGTGTAACGAGGAGTTTTTGCACAGTCATAGAATCATAGAAATCAGTGCCAATGAGTCTTACATTGTTGACAATGCCAAGCAGTCTATCGGAGTATTCCTTAATTGTCTCTGATTCTTTCATCTTTTCCAACTCAAATTCTCTACAAAAATTCAATGTTTTCATACCCTTGACCATTTCGTCTCCTTTATACTCTTGCTTTAAGAAATCTCAGATCTCTTTGGCAGTTCTCATAGTCATTATTCTATAAAAAGTAGATGTTGAGACTGCTGTAAACAGACTAGCTTCGGGTTTTGATTTTTGTTGCTTCCGTTCTTTGTGATTTTTTATTTGAGCCACCGTTAGATTGTTTGGTAAGGGAGGAATTCCATATTCTTTTTCTACAGCTTCCCACACATCAATAGCATCAAGATAGGCTTCCATTCTAACAACCCATCCTTGATAATTTGTTTCTTCAAAAATTGGAGGAGCAATTGCGGTGAACAAATCTTCTGTATTCATGTTTTAATTGTTATGGTTTTGTGTTCATATAGATGGTTGAAGAGGGTTTATGGGGTTTTTTTGGTTGTTTGATTTCACAGGTCCTTTAAGATATATCTCTTGATACCAATCTGTTGGTTAACAAAGTATTAAAAGCATTTAAAGAACTTGCAGAAATCATACATTTTATTGAATAACCAAGCCATCAACTTATACAGCAAGATTTTGAAATTAAAATGCAGAAAAATATGTTATAAATCAAGATAATCTAAATTGATTTTTAAAATTTTTTACTACTTTATTTGCGAAGAATTAATGACTGATATTTTATTTGCCTAAAGACTAGGGGAAAATATAACTAACGCAGCTTCAAAAATCATAAAAGTTAAAATATTCTACATCAAGCTTGGCTTCTGGATCGACTATTAGAACTTCTTTTCCTTCAGTAGCTTTCTTCAGTTTTTGGCTTTCTTCATTCAAGTCAGTAATTTATCCTTTTAGGTTATCATTTATCTTGCAAAAAAGATCCCATTTTCTAAGGGTTTCAGTTGCTTCATAGTCACTTCCACAAATACAGTCATAGTTAGTCTTTTCACATGTTGCAACAGCCATAACTTTTTCTTTTACAGTGAAAAAAATGTACTTGCATGATAAACTTCAATTTATACATATTTTAACTTCATACTTGGCTTATTTTTGAATGAATTTTCATTAGATTTGATGAATTCGATGTTCCTAATCCATTAATTTCATGTTTTATACTCAGGAGAGCTTAGGGAGTCAAAAAGAACGAGAAACGAGCCAAAAAGGGGCAAAACGGGCCTACATCGGAAATCACACGGCCTGGACTATCGACGACGGGCAGATCACACGGCCGTGTGTGGCGAGCAGGATCGACCACGGCCAAAGGAGTCCACCACGGGCGTGTCACACGAGCGTGTCCTTGCCGTAGAAAAAAAGAATTCTATTCGGAATAAGCTACTTGTGGGCCAATAGAGGTGTTCCAAAGCCTATATAAACACCCTAAAGGGCAACCTAAAAGGGGACGTTGAATAGACACCGAATAGGAGGCAGAAAATACTCGAAAATAGCCGTCAGGAACAACTTAGGAGAAGGATCTCCATCAAGACTGAAGATCTCCCATCAAGTTCTTTAGAAATTTTTGGGTTTTCATTATGTTTTGTGGTTTTCCCTATTTTATGATGTTTCCTTTTATTAGTATGAACTAAACTTCTTAAATATCTAAGGGGATGAAAATTAGATGAATCTTATTATTATTTGATTTATAAGATAAATACTTGTTCTTATTCTTAATTGTGAGTTTTTATTCTTGTTTTGATAATTCAGGTTATTAATTCAAATCGAATGTGCTTATTCAGTGGAGCAAAAGTCCTTGTTTAAGAGAAGATCAACACAATTAAGCGGAGTTGATTGCAACCCTAGAAATAGGGCGACAAAAATCTGTCGGATTAGAGTCAAATCTAACAAGGGAATCCATATATCGAGTTAATGCGACAATAGGGGTTTTAATTAGAAAGAGATTTCAATTAATCAACCTAGAGTCAGTTGTTAGTAGCCTCGAAAGAGGTATTAATATAATTTAGGGATTTCTACGGATTAAGACAAGTGAATAAATCATATGAATCAAAAGTAATAAGTGAAGTCTAGGTGGATTCTTCCTTAGGTATTGCCTATCTCATATAAGTTGTCCAAAAGTATTTTCCCAATTCACTCTCTATCACGTTCATAGTCATTTAGTTAGTTAAATTAGTTAGTTAATTTTAGATTAAAAATAAATCCCCTTAATTATTAGGCTAGATAATAAAAAGATAGTTATTACTAGTAATTTTAGTCCTTGAGGATACAATATTCCGAAATTGCCATAACTATACTATTGTTCGATAGGTGCGCTTGCCTTTGTCGAAATAATAGTTAGTTTCGAGCGCCATCAAGTTTTTGGCGTCGTTGCTGGGGACTAACATATTAGGAACACTAAATTTTTATTACTTTAGCCATTTTATTTATTTGCAATTTTTTTTTATTTTATTCAAATTTTGCTAGTTTTTTCCTTTATTTGCTTCTGGTAGGTAACTCTAGTTTATGACTAGAAGGAATCCGTCAGGACCATTACTTTTTGACAGTGATATAGAATGTAACACCCCAAACCTGGCCTAAACATCACGATCGGATCCGGTATGTCACATAAGAAGGTGTTTATGAAACTTCGCATTCGTCTGAAATTTTAGAATCTATTTTGAAAAACTTCAAGTTCGGTAGTTCATTCAAAAACTCAGTGTTCATTTTATAAAAGTTGCAGTTAGCCTAAATCCTGTTGTTAGGTGACGATTGAAACACTTGTTGTTACCTTAAGTTAATTTGAGATGTTGACAATATTGTTTATAAATCATTGATTAGATTTTGGAAAAACTTTCATGTACTTTTTTCTTTATTAAGAAAACACGATACCACTTAATTCATAAATTAAAGCGTTTAAAGTTCAAACAAAAGATAAACCCAAATTATTAGTGGCCTTATTACAACAAAAATCCCCAAATTAAAGTAAATTCAAAGAAAGGTAAAGTTTAATTTAATGAAAACCGTGCATGGCCACCTCGAAGTCCACTCCGGCCCATATCCACTGAACTAGGAATTACCTGCAAAAATTTAAGCAGAACAGGTGAGTCAAGATGACTCAGTGTGCAATTAACCCACTCGATCCATAACTGGGCCTAAGCCCCTATAATTCATACGGCTGAAGCCCAAATACCATGGCATAACAGATAGTCAATATAATAAACCCAACCCATCCTAATGATCCATCCTCTACACTCCGCTCCATATGTCCAACCTCAGTACACCTGTGGGGATTTCTACAATCAACCCTCCATCCGCTACACTCCTATTTGGCAGCCATGCTGACAGTCATACTGCTCAAAGATGATATGATGTGTCCTAGCCACCAAATCAATGTGACCAAGTCACCGATATACATATATGGCACCGAGCCATCAGAATAGTGTGACAAAGTCACCGATATACACTGCCCCTTTACATCATTATCATTCCTAAACCCCATGCATATGCAATCATAGTGAATTGAATGTAACATATAACAACATTCATAGAATATTTAAAGCACATATATATTCATGCTAACGAAAATATTTATAAGACATAATCAGGGAATAATTAACCTGGTATTCCGATTTTACCCTCCAAGGGTAACTCAATAGCCATTACCGAGTTTTCGGCTTTCAAACAACACACATACTTTTTATAACAAATAAAAGAAGGTGTGGGAATTACACACTTGTAAACGCAAAGGACTAGACTCTTAATATTGTCGATATTTTCACTAGAAGAAACAATCGCAATTTGCCTATCCCAAGCAGACGTCGGTTCCCTACCATAAACCGGCGAAAAATCTCGCACCGCCAATATTGCACATTTCTTAAACTTAGGAGCAGACACCAATGGTCTGCTCCCCTCAGGCTCCTTAGATGCACCTCCCTTGAATCGGCTAGCACTCATATCCACGATAAGAATCTTGATCAGGAAACTAGGTTAAGGCAATGAAAATAAAAAGAGAATAGGTACCTAAATCGAAGAAGTTTCTTACCTTGATCAACAGAAATCGAATGCTAGAAGGCTCAGCCTATAGAACCGAATGAGTCCCAGAATAACTCCAAGTTAGAATCGATTCTCAAGATAGAGCAAAAGAATTGGACTTTCGGCCAAACAAATTGATAAAGATCCCATTCCATACATTCAGCCAACACCCAACTTACCAAGAACCTACCGCAAGTAGACCACCCGAAGAAGAGAAGATGAGAATAAGCCCCCTCTACAATTGGTCAGTGCCCAAAGAAGTGAGTCAGAAACTTCGGTTTAACCAAACCAATGAGAGAAAGGAAAAAGAACGACAAGAAAAGAGAATGAAGGCTCCTTACCGAAACAAGAGTATGACGAATGGAGAGACTATATTCGGCTATTAGTAAGAACAATGGAAAGGATGCCTTGACTTGATACAAAAAGAGATTCAGCTTCCACGAAATAGAAGTAAAGATGAGAGAAGAGAAAGTAAAAGCAAAGAATAAGATTCGGCTATGGCACTTACAGGTTCGGCTATGAAGAAGCAAATATCAAGTGGTGGAAAAGAAATGAAGGAACCAAATTCGGTTGAAGGGAAAAGATGAGAGGAGAAGGAAGGATCGAAATGGACTTGATCAGCTCAAAGAGAAAATGATGCAAAAAAAAAAGAAGAAGTTACTAAGAATTTCGGCAATGCTCACAAGTGAAAGAGAACAATATTGGAAGAAAAGAAAGAAAGCACAAATATTCACTCTGATATTCGGCTATTACCAAGAAACAAGAAGAAGAAGAAAATGGAGTAAGGGTGTTACGGTTTTGGTAGAAAAGAGATGAATCAATGCTTGAAAGAAAAAGTGCAAAAGAAATGAAAAAGCTTCTGAAATGATTTTCGGTTAACTCTACTTTCAAAATGGCATCTTAACAAATGGCACTCCCCTTCACAAGAGACCGAAAATGCACACTAAGTTGCCTAAGAACCAAAAGAGATTCGGCCCCCCACCTAACCAAGCTAAAACCGCACATGCACCTTACACACCTTCCCATAATCGACCACAACTCTCCCTCTCTCCACATCCCATGATTCACTCCCCCCTTTACTCTCCATCTTTCCTTTGAAATCCCCCAACAACCTTGACCCATTCAAACCTCATACAACTTCTCTTGTCCACTCTTTCAAAATATTTGACCCATTCAACTCCTACTCATCAAAGTCCAAGCCGAAATCCACCATCTCTTTATCCTGTTGCCAAACAAAAACTCTAAAATTTGGCATATGCGACTCGAACCTCCACCCTCACTGCCATCCTTGTGGCATCATCCCCCCTAGCTTCCTAGGTGTCACTTACCACTCTTCTGATTCTCTTTTTGTGTCATCACTTACACACAAATATACATAAGAGCTACCTCTACCAGCTTCCCCCCAAAGTGCCCTAAAACAAAAATTTAACCAAGACTCTGGCTCGAACCTGAGCCTTCCTAAGACCCCCAAATACATCCATATAGCAAGCAGAGCAAGCCAAACACACAGTTAAATGAAATGCTGGACCCCAATTCCTAGGATGTTGCATAGAAGGTATCGCTCATAGAAACCGAAGAGAAATAAGGCGAAGCCTACAATACATACAAGAAGAGCAAGAAGATGATACTAATAATACCAAAGAGATGGCTGATAATAATCCGCTACCTCCTGTGGTTACCGCAAATCCAGTGAATCAAAATCCTGCTCCTCGTACTATCTATGATTATGCTAAACCTAATTTAACAGGAACCGAATCAAGTATTGTTAGACCTGCTATTGCTGAAAATAATTTTGAACTGAAACCTAACACTATTCAAATGATTCAACAATTTGTTCAGTTTGATGGTTTGCAGGATGAGGATCCAAACAATCACTTGCCAAATTTTCTAGAGTTTTGCGACACTTTCAAAATTAATGGCATTTCTGATGATGCCATTCGCCTTCAGTTGTTTCCTTTTTGTTGAGGAACACAGCTAAACAGAGGTTGAACTCGTTACCACGAGGATCAATCACTACATGGAACCAAATGGTCGAAAAATTTTTGTTAAAATATTTTTTCCGGCTAAAACGGCTAAGTTGAGGAATGATATTTCTTCTTTTGTGCAGATGGATCTAGAAACTCTCTACGAAGCATGGGAGAGATATAAAGATCTACTAAAGAGATGCCCTCACCATGGGTTACCCTTGTGGCTACAGGTTCAAACCTTTTATAATGGTGTGAACCCTTCAAGTAGGCAGTTGATTGATTCAGCCGTCGATGGAACCCTAAATAGCAAGATCCTTGAAGTGGCTTATGAAATTATAGAAGAGATGGCATTGAATAACTATCAGTGGCAAGTTATGAGGACAAAGCCAACAAAAGCTGCCAGTGTTTTCAACCTCGACGCAGTGACTATGCTATTAAATCAGGTAGAACTGTTAAATAAAAAGATTGATAGTTAGTGTGGTTCTTCGCAGGTACATCTAGTGATGTGGTGTGATACATACGGAGGAGGGATGAACAATACAGAATACCCACCCTACAACCCTAGCATAGAAAACAAGCAGATGAACTATATGGGTAACAATTCTAGACCCCAAAATAACCTTTATAGTAGCACTTACAATCCAGTTGGAGGAATCACCCAAACTTTTTATGGAGTGGTCAAGGAAATCAAAGACAGCAATCCCCCAGGCTTTCAATAGCAACCCTTCCCACAAGAGAAGAAGCCAAACCTTGAGGAGATGCTAACAAAATTTATCACGGTGTGATCGTGTGTCAGAGCCTTAAAAATTTATAAAAAGAATAATCGAACCTGAAAATTAACTAAGACAACGGATGGAGGCAAGCGCACCTATCGAACAATAGTATAGTTTAGTGGCAAGACCGGATTGTCGAATCTAAAGGAACAAAAAGTACTAATACTAACTTTCTTTTTATTATCTAGCCTAAGAATTACAGGATTTGTTTATCTAATCTAAAATTAACTAACTACTAAGCTAAAGATGCTAAGACAAAGAAGGAATTGGGGAAAGACTTGAGGGGAAAACTGATTGATTTGGACAATACCGAGGAAGAATCCACCTAGAATTCACTTGTTATCTAACTCTGAACTAGACGATTTATTCACTTGACTTGATCCGTAGGATTCCTTAATTTCTATTAATACCTCTTTCGAGGCTACTAACATCTAACCCTAGGTTGATTAATTGAAATTTATTTCTAATTAAAACCCCTAGAATTGCATTAACTCAATCTATAGACTCTTATATTAGGTTTGACCCTAATCCCGTAAATTTTCGTCATCCTATTTCTAGGGTTGCGTTCAACTCCGCTTAACTATGGTAGATCTACTCTTAGGCAGGGACTTTTGCTCCACCACATAAGCACATCAATACTTGAATCAATATCCCGGATATACCAAAATAAAAATTAAAAACACATAGTTAAGAACAAATCAAGTATTTATCCTACAGCTCAGATAACAATAACAAGATCCGTCTTAGGATTCATCCCCCTCAGGTATCTGAGGGTTTAGTTCATAATTATAAAAGAAAACATCTCAGAAGAAAATATAAAACAAAGCATAAAGAAAACCTTAAAACCTCCTAAAGGAATTGAAGGAGAAGTCCTTAGTCTTGAATAAGATTCTAGCTTCTTGAGATGAATCAATTGGCTTTCTTCGAGTAAATCCTTGTATTTAGCTTCTCTAGCTCAGCTCTTTGGCCTCACTGAATGCCTGAAAAGCCCTAACAGAAGGCTTCCGATGAACCCCCTTTAAGTTACCTCATAGGGTGTTTATATAGGCTTCGAGATGCCTTACTTGGCCTGAAAGTATCCTAATCCAAATAGAACTCTTCTTTCCTGTGGTAGGGCCACGCCCATGGCACACGCCCGTGTGATTCGAGGCCAGGCCGTGGTCTAACCTGTTGATGAGGCATGGCCGTGCATTTCGGGGTTCAGGCCGTGTTCGGCTCTTCTTAAGAGGCACGGCCGTGTGGTCTTAGGCCTAGGCCGTGTGGATTTTGTGTTTTGGCCCATTTTCTCTATTTTGGCCCGTTATTCATTCTTTCAATCCTTCGGTGCTCTCCTGAGTATAAAACATGAAAACAAAGGATTAGGAGCACCTATTTCCATAATTAAAGGGAAAAATCATCCAAAAGTATGCTAAATGTAGGATTAAAATATGTTCATATTTTGGTTTATCAAATACCCCCACACTTAAGCTTTTGCTTGTCCTCAAGCAAAATTCTCAACTCACAATTAAAATGAACTTCCACAATTCATAATATTCATTGATAATGTTTCATCATAATTCATAGATAATTTATACATGGATAAATTAACTCAAAGAGTCCTCAAGATTCAAACAATCAGAGTCATAGTTTTTAGCATGAAAACATAGGTGTTTTCCCCTTATCTGAATAATTACCTTTAATTCAAAACCGACAAGAGTTGACATCCTCACTAAAGATTCACTCAAATCACTTAAGGTGTTTAAGGCTCAAAATAAAGCACTCATCAGTCAAACATGAAAAGTTAATCCCATAGGCTTGCATGAAAATCAAATCTCCACCACTATAAAATGAGATGATATACAAATCAAAAGGTCTTTAAAAAGGGTTGTAACGGGACTTAGGTTAACGGTGTGGATAAAGGCTAAATTAAAGGGTTAGAATCGAGATTGAATTGACAATTACCTAACTAGAAAAATGACTAATAACATGCATAATTACATCAATTGAAAACTTGTAATACTAATAATACGAGCTTTTTCTTCAAGATGTTGAAATTAAACGTATAGGCTAGCTTAATCACAAAACTAATAGTGAATATACTTCGATTTTTTTAAAATAATAAATCAATATAAGATAAAAATTTAACAACTAAAATAATATAATTAGGCAATTGATCAAATCAAGTCTCGATAGAAGGGTAGTCAAAAGGAATGGTGATAACAAATACAAGATGGGTTTCGGATTAATATTAGTGGGTTGAGCCAATAAAAGGGTTGTTAGGATCAAAGGGGTTCACTAGGGGTTAATTGTGAGGGTAGGCTTTTAGTGGAGTAAGTGGATTAAATCCTAAGTGCCTTAATCATCTCTATATATCAAATCAATAGTGTGGTCTTGACATATATAATCAAGGCAAGTTTTAGAATAACAAATCAATGTTGACACACTCATAATCAATAAAAGTGAGCATGAAAAGAATGTATGCTCTAAAAGGCTCAAAATCTCAAAAAAAAATTATGGGTTTTTGATATCAACTTTGTAAATTTCAAATTTCAGGGTAACAATTAAATTCAGGTAGACAACCTAACAAAATTTTTAATTTTTTGAAAATAGACTCATCATGCTTGATTCTCTAGTATCTTGAAGTTTAAATCATCATTGCACAATTATCAATGAATTAATCTAAAACATATCAATAAAAATCATGAATCAACAGGAATTTCATTCTAATTAGTGATATGGGAAAATTATTTCAGACAAGATATCATTCAGGGCTTTGAGGATAATGCAAAAAGTTGGCATTGTTTTTCTAAATAATTTTCACCCCCACACTTAAGATGTACATTGCCCTCAATGTACAAAGATATATAATAATTATATACTAATAAAATCATAAGATAGGGAGAGAAGTGAAACTTCCTGAATTTTGGATGAATTCATTGAGTTGAAAGTGTGGAAACTTGATTCATAGGTGAAAGATAAGTTGAAGGGGGCGCCTCTACTTCCTGTGCTAGATGAAGAAATTGGGAACCTTGTGAAGAGTTAGCCAGGAAATAATAATAATTTAAATTATACTAAATATATTATTAAAGTAAATAAAGATATCAAGAAAGAAAATAAGAATTAAAATAAGACCAAAAGAAAAGATGAATGGACTAAAAAGTCCTTATTGGTAGATGGTTCGCGAGGTGGGTGTGATTTCTAAGGCCGTGGTGTGTGATTCCCTAGCAGCCTTTAGAACCTAAAACCAAGAAACTAAAATGAAATAAACTAAATTAAGCATAAGAAAGTCAAAGAGAAGGAAAATGAAAGAGAAGAGAAAAGAAAAATAAAACCTAAATGGCCTCAAAGACCCTTGGCTTGTCGAGTGGATGACGTGGCTGGCATGAACTTATGTTGAGTAGTCTCGCAAGGGGAGACTTTAGAGAATGAAGAAGGAGGAAAGTGAAGATGGAGGGGAGTGAAGAGTGAATGGGGAGTGGGTGAGAAGGGGAGAGGGGTGTTCTAAATAGAAATTTTCAGTTTTGGTACATCCCCACGCCCGTGTCTCATGGGCGTGTTGTGTCTCACGGCCATATCTCAAGGCCATGTGGTGGTTCAATCGCTTCTCCCACACCTGGTATTGGATTGCCACGCTCGTGTTGGTTTAATAGTGTCAGCCACGGCTGTGTTGCACGACCGTGGTGTTAGTTGAGTCCGTGATCTGAAGATATTTTTCTTCCTGTCTCATACTATCTCTACCATGCCAGAGCTAGCATCTATAGTATCCACACAGCCACGGCCACAGCCATGTGTAAGGCCGTGTGGTATGGAAATCTGCGCTTCATTAACTTGGTTAGTTTGAAGTTAGGTGCTAAAAGAAAAAGAAATAAAAATAAATAGGGTTAGTGCTCGGGTTGCCTCCTGAGAAGCGCTTGTTTAAAGTCTTAAGCTAGACTTACCTCTCATTCGTACCTTCACGGTGGCTTAAGGAGTGAAAAATCCTTTTCATGCTATCATCATATAATTTGAGTCGAGTGGAGCTTACTTTAAAAGTACCAACAGTAGAATTACTTATCTCGACTATTCCGTAAGGGAAAACATTAAGTACCGTAAAGAGGATCTCTTCATTTGTCTTCAGGTTTGATGTGGCGATTTGTGGGTCTGTTCTATCTAATAGTACCTGATCTCCTATTTTGAAGTGATTTGATGTTCTTTTAGGTTCTTCTGGGGGTTTCTTCGGTTTCACTTCATGTATTCTTAGTTTCTCCTTGAAATGTGTCTTCCACTCATCTAGCTCATCGATCTGAATCGTCGTTCCTCATGAGATATTTCTTTGTTGGCATGAGGTATAGGATCAGGCTCAGTGGTGTGGTTCCATGGTGCTTCCTGAAAAGAAAGTTTAACCGAATGCTTATCAACAGAATTTACATTCTCACCTTTCTCATTCGATGTCCTAGTTGAGTCGAGAGCTTGAAGATTGATTGATTCGTCACCTACACAAAGTATGAGTTCACCTGTACTAACATCAATTTTAGATCTGGCAGTTGCTAGAAAAGGTCTTCCTAAAATTAAGGGGATACTATTTTCTTCATCCATATCTAAAACAACGAAGTCTACGGGGAATATGAATTTGTCAACTTTAACTAGTACATCTTCAATTATACCCTTAGGAATTTGAATAGTCTTATAAGCTAGTTGAATACTCATCCTAGTTTGCTTGGGTTTCCTTAGACCTAGCTGTTTAAACATTTTAGATGGCATAACATTGATGCTTGCCCCTAAATCAGCTAAAGCATTATTAACAGATAAATTACCAATTAAACATGGAATTGTAAAACTTCCTGGATCTTTTAATTTCGTAGTCTGTTCTGTAACATTGCTGAGCATATTGCGTTTAATTCCACATGCGACTCCTCGTCTAACTTTCACTTGTTCATTAAGAGCTCTTTTAAAAATTTCCTTGAATTTGGAATATGTGAAAGAGCTTCAAGAAACGATAAGTTAATATGTAATTTCTTCAAGAGTTTAAGGAACTTACTGAACTGTTCTTCTGTGTCACATTGGGGTAAGGTATACGAGGTTTGTATTCTTTAATTATCGGTTTGGCGCTTTTCTTGGCTTTCCTTAATCATACCTTCACTTACCACAGGTTCTCGCCTTGTCTCAAGTTCAGATTCGACTAACCCTTTACTATCATGAGCTGTTATGGCTTGAATTTTCTCCTTTGGATTAGTCTCAGTGTTACTTGGAAAGCTACCAAGTGGTCGTTCGGAGATCAGCTTTGCGAGTTGCCCTAACTGGTTCTCGATTCCTTTAATCGATGCTTGTTGACTTTAAGTGTTGTCTCGGTGTTTTGAAAATGGGTTTCAGACATCGCTATGAATTTTGTCAGCATCTCTTCAAGGTTTGACTTCTTTTCCTGTGGGTAGGGCTGTTGTTGGAAGTTTGGAGGGGGTGGTTGTTGTCTCTGATTTCCTTGGCCACCCCACGAGAAATTGGGGTGGTTCCTTCAACCTGGATTATAAGTATTACTATAAGGGTTATTTTGAGATCTGAAATTGTTACCCGTATAGTTATCTATTCGCTTTCCATGCCATGATTGTAGGGTGGGTACTCAGGATTCGCCTCACCTCCTAGATTTGAGTCACATTGCATAACTGGATGTACCTGCAAAGATCCACACAAACCATCAATCTTTTTATTCATCATCTCTACCTGATTTGATAGCATGGTGATTGTGTCGAGGTTGAAAACTTCGGCTGTTTTAGTTGGCCTTGTCCTTGTAACTTGCCACTGATAGTTGTTCAGTGACATTTCCTTTATGAATTCATAAGCTACTTCAAGAGTTTTGTTATTCAGGGTTCCGCCGGCTGCTAAGTCAATCAACTGCCTGGTTGAAGGATTCACACCGTTGTAAAAAGTTTAGACCTGTAGCCACAAAGGTAAACCATGGTGTGGGCACCTTCTCAACAGATCTTTGTATCTCTCCCATGCATCGTATAATGTTTCTAAATCCATCTGCACAAAAGAAGAGATATCATTCCTTAATTTGGCCATTTTAGCCGATGAAAAATATTTCAATAAAAATTTTTCGATCATTTGGTCCCATGTAGTGATTGATCCTCGTAGAAGAAAATGTAACCACTGTTTGGCTTTATTTCTTAAAGAAAAGGGAAATAACTGAAGATGAATGGCATCATCAGAAATGCCATTTATTTTGAAGGTATCACAGAATTCTAGAAAATTTGCTAAATGAGTATTTGGGTCTTCGTCCTGCAAACCATCAAATTGAAAAAACTATTAAATCATTTGTATATTGTTAGGTTTCAATTAAAAATTATTAGCGGCTATAGCAGGCCTAACAATACTAAATTCAACTCCTGTTAAATTAGGTTTAGCATAATCATACATAGTTCGAGGAGCATGATGATTGGCCACCTCCTGAGGTAGCAGATTATTCTCAGCCATCCCTTCGGTGGTATTAGTTTCATCCTCTTGCTCTTCTTGTATGTAATTTAAGTCTCGCCTTACTTCTCTACAATTTTTGCGTACGGTTAGTTCAATATCACTGTCGTAAAGTAGTGGCCCTATCGGGTTCTTTCTAGTCATAAACTAGAGGTACCTGCTAGGAAAAGAGAAATAGAAAAAGAAAATTCAGAAAAGTAAAAATAAAGTTTAATTGCAAAAATAAAAAAATAAAAAATGGCTAAAGTAATAAAAATTGAACGTTCTTAATATTTCAGTTCCCCAGCAACGGCGCCAAAAACTTGATCGTGTGTTAGGGTCTTAAAAATTTATAAAAAGAATGATCGAACCTGGAAACTAACTAAGACAACGATAGAGGCAAGCGCACCTATCGAACAATAGTATAGTTTAGTGGCAAGACTGGATTGTCAAACCCAAAGGAACCAAAAGTACTAATACGAACTTTCTTTTTATTATCTAGCCTAAGAATCAAGGGATTTGTTTATCTAATCTAAAATTAACTAACTACTAAGCTAAAGATACTAAGACAAAGAAGGAAATGGGGAAAGATTTGAGGGGATAACCTATTGATTTAGACAATACCTGAGGAAGAATCCACCTAGACTTCACTTGTTATCTAATTTTGAACCAGACAATTTATTCACTTGACTTGATCAGTAGGATTCCCTAATTTATATTAATACTTCTTTCGAGGCTACTAACATCTGACCCTAGGTTGATTAATTGAAATTTCTTTCTAATTAAAACCCCTAAAATTTCATTAACTCGATCTATGGATTCCCATATTAGGTTTGACCCTAATCCGGCAAATTTACGTCATCCTATTTCTAAGGTTGCGTTCAACTCCGCTTAACTATGGTAGATCTACTCTTATGCAGGGACTTTTGCTCCACCACCTAAGCACATCAATACTTGAATCAATATCCCGAAAATACCAAAACAAGAATTAAGAACACATAGTTAAGAACAAATCAAGTATTTATCATACAGCTCAGATGACAATAACAAGATCCGTCTTAGGATTCATCCCCCTCAGGTATCTGAGGGTTTAGTTAACAATTATAAAAGAAAACATCTCAGAAGAAAATATAAAACAAAACATAAAGAAAACCCTAAAACCCCCTGAAGGAATTGAAGGATAAGTTCTCAGTCTTGAATAAGATTCTGGCTTCTTGAGATGAATCAACTGGCTTTCTTCGAGTAAATCCCTGTATTCAGCTTCTCTGGCTCGGCTCTTTGGCCTCACTGAACGCCTGAAAAGCCTTGACAGAAGGCTTCCGTTGAACCCCCTTTAAGTTGCCTCATAGGATGTTTATATAGGCTTCGAGATGGCTTACTTGGCCTGAAAGTATCCTAATCCGAATAGAACTCTTCTTTCCTGCGGCAGGGCCACGCCCATGGAACACGCTTGTGTGATTCGAGGCCAAGCCGTGGTCTAACCTTTTGATGAGGCACGACCGTGCATTTCGGGGTCCAGGCCGTGTTCGGCTCTTCTTAAGAGGCATGGCCATGTAGTCTTAGGCCCAGGCCATGTGGATTTTGTGTTTTGGCCCATTTTCTCTATTTTCAGCCCGTTATTCATTATTTTCATCCTCCGGTGCTCTCCTGAGTATAAAACATGAAAACAAAGGATTAGGAGCACCTATTTCCATAATTAAAGGGAAAAATCATCAAAAAGTATGCTAAATGTGGGATTAAAATATGTTTATATTTCAGTTTATCGCAGTGTCAAAAACTCGTTTCCAAAACACCGAAACAACACTCAAAAATTATCAAACATCGATTCAAGGGATTGAGAACTAATTAGGACAACTCGCTAAGCTCATATATGAACAGCCACAAGGTAGCTTACCAAGCAACATTGAAACTAACCCAAAGGAGAAACTTCATGTTGTTACTACTCACGATAGTGAAGGGTTAGATGAGCCAAAATTAAGGCAAGAGAATGTGTTAGAAGAAGGTAAGGTTGAGGTAAGCCATGATCAACCGAAATTGGTAATTACAGAGTACAAATCTTGTGTGCCATACCACAATGCGATGAAGAAAAACTATACAAATGAACAATTCAGTAAATTTATTAAACTTCTAAAAAAATTACATATTAACTTACTATTTCTTGAAGCTCTTTAGCAGATGCCCAATTCAAGAAAATATTTAAAGGAGTTTTTGACAAAAAAATGGAAGTTAGATGAGGCGTCGCATGTGGAATTGAATACAGTGTGCTCGGAAATCTTAACCCTATTAATTTTTATTTTCGATTTTTAGCACCTAACCAGAAACTAACAAATTCAAGTGCAGGTTTCCCTACCACACGGCCTTGTACACGGGCATGGTCGTGGCCATGGCCGTGTGGACACCACGATTAGGCACATCAACATGGAAGAAACCATGTGAACCAACGACGAAACATCCCCAAACCACGGACGAAGATAAAATGCCCCGGCCGTGGTCGACACTAAGAAAGTAACACGGGTGTGAGACACACCCATGTCCCTAGACTGTGGTTGACACTGAATGATGAAAATGGGCATGGAAACCTCTACACGACCGTGTGACCTAACACGCTCAGGGAACATGTACATGGGCAGCTGATTTCTATTTAAACCCTTTTTCTGCTCACTTACTCCCCCAAATCCCTTTCCTCCCAACCCTAGCCATTATAGTTTTTCTTACTTTTCTTTCATCACCCTTACCACCATCACTCAATGCCTAAAAACAAGACCAATACCACCATTTCCATGTTGAAAAAGAGAAAGGACCCTAGCACAGTCTCCTCGTGCGAAACCGATCTACATAAGTTTATGCTGGCCGCTTCATTCCCTCGACAAGACAAGGACCTTTGAGTCTATCTATTTTTTCTTTTTCGTTTCTCTTCTCATTTATTTTCCTTCTCTTTATCTTTCTTATTCTTAATTTATATTATTATATTTTGATTTCTTTACTTTAGGTTCAAAAGGCTGTTAGGGAATCACCACACCATGACCCTAGTATCCACCTCCACCAGAATACCCTCCTCCAACTCGGCTCGAATTTCCCCCGTTTCTTTTCTTTGACTCCATCCAAAATTCAGAAAGTTTTACTTCTCTACCTCTCTTATGATTTTCTTACTTTATTGTTCTTTTTATCTTTGTACATTGAGGACAATGTAATCTTAAGTGTGGGGAGGTGTCCACAATACTCGTATTAAAAAATCCTTGAATTATGCTTTATCTTAAGTAATTTTCTCATTAGAATGCAATTTTCATTAATTTATGATTTTTATTGATATGTTTTGTAGTAAGTCTTAGATAATTGTGCATTAATGATTTATACTTTAAGATATTAGAGAATCAAGCATGATAAGTCTATTTTCAGAATTAAATTTCTAGGTTGTTTTAATAAATTTAAATATTACTTTGAAGTTTGAAATTCACAAGGTTGACATCAAAAACCATAATTTCTGTGAGATTTTGAGCCTTTAAAGTATACATTTTTCGTCCTCACTTTTTTGATTATGAGTGTGTCAACATTGATTTGTTATTTTAGAACTTGCTTAAATTATGCATGCCGAGACCACACTTTTGATTTGATATACTGAGATGATAAAGGCACATAGGATTTAACCCACTTACTTCCAAAAAAGCGTACCTCCATAATTAACCCCTAGTGAACCATTTTGATCCTAATAAACTGTTTCTTTGACTTAACCATTAATATTAACCCAAAACCAAATTTTTACTTCTCTTACTTTGACTCCCCTTATGTCGAGATTTGATTTGATCAGTTGCCTAACTATTTTCTTTATTTCAGTTGTTAAGTTCTATCTTATTATTGTATGGTCTTATTCTTAAAAAAATAAGAAGAAGAAGTTGGAAATTTATCTATTATTAGTTCGATATTGTTGAGCTTAAAACAATTAATTTCACATTTTGAGAAGAAGCTCATTTTATTTGATGTAATTAGTAATTATTAGTTCATTGTTTCTAGTTAGGTAAATTGTCGATCTCGATTCTAACCCTTTAATTCAGCCTTTATCCACACCTTTAACCTATGCCCCATTACAACCCATTTAAAAGACCTTTTGATTTGTGTATCATCTCATTTTATAGTGGTGGAGATGTGATTTTCATGCAAGCCTATGGTAATAACTTTTCATGTTTGACTGTTGAGTGCTTTATTTTAAACCTTAAACACTTTGAGTGATTTGAGTGAATCTTTAGTGAGAATGTCAATACTTGTCGGTTTTGAATCAATTAAGTAAGGGGAAACACCTATGTTTTCGTGCTATAAAAATTTATGACTTGGATTGTTTGAATCTTTAGGACTCTTTAAGTTAAATTATCCATGTATGAATTACCTATAAATTATGATGAGACATTATTGATGAGAATTATGAATTAAGGAAAGTTAATTATAATTGTAAGTTGAGAATTTTGCTTGAGGACAAGAAAACGCTTAAGTGTAGGGATATTTGATAAACCTCAATTTAGACATATTTTAACCCCATGCTTGACTTATTTTTGGGTGAATTTTTATTAGATTTGATGAATTTGATGCTCCTAATCCCTTAATTTCATGTTTTATACTCAGGAGAGCTTAGGGAGTTGAAAAGAACGAGAAACGGGCCAAAAAGGGACAAAATGGGCCTACATCAGAAATCACACGGCCTGAACTATCGACCACGGGCAGATCACACGGCCATGTGTGGCGAGCAGGATCGACCACAGCCGAAGGAGTCCACCATGGGCATGTCACACGGGCGTGTCCCTGCCGTAGCAAAGAAAAATTCTATACGGAATAAGCTACTTATGGGCCAATAGAGGTGTTCCAAAGCTTATATAAACACCCTAAGGGGCAACCTAAAAAGGGAACTTGAATAGACACCGAATAGGAGGCGGAAAATACTCAAAGACAGTCTTCAGGAATAGCTTAGGAGAAGGATCTCCATCAAGACTGAAGATCTCCCATCAAGTTCTTTAGAAGTTTTTGAGTTTTCATTATGTTTTGTGGTTTTCCCTATTTTATGATGTTTCCTTTTATTAGTATGACCTAAAGCTCTTAAATATCTAAGGGGATGAAACCTAGATGAATCTTATTATCATTTGATTTATAAGATAAATACTTCTTCATATTCTTAATTATGAGTTTTTATTCTTGTTTTGATAATTCAAGTTATTAATTCAAATCGAATATGCTTATTCAGTGGAGCAAAAGTCCCTGTTTAAGAGAAGATCAACACAATTAAGCAGAGTTGATTGTAACCCTAGAAATAGGGCAACGAAAATCTGCCGGATTATAGTCAAATCTAATAAGGGAATCTATAGATCGAGTTAATGCGACAATAGGGGTTTTAATTAGAAAGAGATTTCAATTAATCAACCTAGAGTCAGTTGTTAGTAGCCTCGAAAGAGGTATTAATATAATTTAGAGATTTCTACAGATTAAGATAAGTGAATAAATCATATGAATCAAAAGTAATAAGTAAAGTCTAGGTGGATTCTTCCTTAGGTATTGCCTATCTCATATAAGTTGTCCAAAAGTATTTTACCAATTCACTCTCTATCACAGTCATAGTCATTTAGTTAGTTAAATTAGTTAGTTAATTTTAGATTAAAAATAAATCCCCTTAATTATTAGGCTAGATAATAAAAAGATAGTTATTACTAGTAATTTTAGTCCTTGAGGATACGATATTTCGGACTCGCCATAACTATATTACTGTTCGATAGGTGCACTTGGCCTTGTCGAAATAATAGTTTGTTTCGAGCTCCATCATTGCATCATCACCTTTAGTATCTTTTTCACTTCAAGTCACATTCCTTTTCAAGTTATTCTCACATTTGGCTTGGAAATGATATAACCTTTGAATTCATGACAGTTTATCTGTCTCTTCTTTTCTTTTAGTTATTCTTCAGGGATGAAAAACTTTCATTTATTTTTGTTGAGAGCTTTATCGGTATGTCCATTTTTCCTGGATACATTTTTTGAAACATTAGCTAAAATTCTTGGTTAAAATAGCCAATTATGATTGCAAATCTTTCAAAGAGACAAATGTTTTAACAATACTTATAAGGATAGTCGTCCAACTCAAATAAGTTAGGTCACATTCACATTTTTTGTTGCTATTTCTTTTTAGTAAAATCGTCACTTTACTCTTTAATAAAATTTGATAAATCAATTTTTAATATTTTAAAAAAAATCTTGAACACATTTTTAAAGTTGTTTTGAATCATTGCCTAAGTGGTTGGACATGCCAAAAACATAAAATGAAATTATGATGGCTTAAAATGACTAAAAATACAAGTTGTACAAGTGCAGTAGAGTAAGTATTGTGACTTGAAAGGCAAGTCTCGGGACTTGGCATACAAGTCTGGATAGTTAGCTTCTAGGTCTCAAGAGTTAGCATGGTCACCATATCTTTTTAGATACTGACTTGCCAATCTCAATATTTGAGGGGTCTAGTCTCGATACTTGATGCAGGTGACCTAAAAATTGATGAAAAAACACTTTAAACATCCCCAAACATCATTATAACATATCAATAAGTTTCAACTCATATCAAAACCTTATGAACACTCATTTGAACATAAATTCATCTTTAAAACATGGCCAAATCTAATCATGACCACAACTTATCTTAAAAACATTAAAAGAATTATTCATAATCATGAAAACTTTACAAACTTAGTATAAAATACACTTTGTCCATGTACATTCCATTTAAACACTTCTAATACATGGAGTAAAAAATGAAATCTCTAAACCCTTTAAACCTCACACGAAAATGTGATCTTTCATTAACAAGATCTCTAGCTTCACGGGAATTGTCTTCCACCTACGTATTTAAATCACTAATGCATTAAGCTCGAAAAGCTCAGTAAATATACCAAAATTTCTGAATTTACCATCACTTATACTTGGATTGAGTATTTTATCAATTAAGAAATTCAAATTTAAGAATGCCACCTAATTTTGAAATTTTAGTTTCAATGGCTTATTGATTTTAATCATTAAGACTCAAGGTTTTCAAATATGGTTTCAATAAATTAATCTATTCACAAACTTGAGGTGACTACCATTAGATGATTCTTTTACTCCTTTGGTGACCATTCACTTAAATTATCAAGTCGTTAGTTCATTAATGAATTATGCATATAGACAACTAATGTCCACATAGTTTTATCTTTTCACTAGACTTATATTAGTGCCATCTAACTGCACTTCACTAGTTAATCACTAAACATCTCAATTTTAAGTTCTTATTTAATTAATTTAACTTTTAAAATTCAACTTTATTCACATATAAACTTGTAACATTTTCTACCTGACTCAAAACATCAGATCCAAACACATAAACACTTTGTAATAGCCCAAATATGACCCTGGTCGGAACGGTGGTTTTGAGATGATCGTGTCAAACAGTCGAGTTTTAATATTTATAAAAGAGTGATCGAACCTATAGACTAACTGCGACAACGATAGAGGCAAGTGCACCTATCGAACAGTAGTATATCTCAGACAAGAATATCTTATCGAACCCAAGGGAACCTAAAAGTACTGTTACTCACTTTCTTTCTATTATTTAGCCTAAAATATGGAGTGATTGGATTATTAAACTAATGAAATACTTAGACTAAATGCAAAAACAAAAGAATGAATGGGAGAAAGACTTTAGGAAAACTCAGTTGATAAATATGATATCCTCAGGAAGAATCCATCTATGACTTCACTTATTATTCATTCCCCAAACCATATGATTTCTTTACTTAGCTTGATCCGTGAGACTCCCTAACCTATATTAAACCCTCTCTCGAGGCGAATAACGTCTAACCTTAGGTTAATTAGTGGAACTCTCGTTCTCTTATAATAACCCTCTAAGGAAGTAGTATATCGATCAATGGATTCCCATATTAGGTTTCACCCTAATTCGGTAAAATCTCGTAACCCTATCTCTAGGCGCCCAATCAACTTCGCTTAATTATGCTAGATCTACTCTTAGACGGGGTCTATTCCTCCTCCACCTAAGCACATCAGATTAAATTAAGCAACATAATTAAGAACAAACTAAGTACTTATCATATAATTTAGAAATCAAATAACAAAATCCATCATAGGCTTCATCCCTTCGTGTATCTCGAGGGTTTAGTTCATAACGAAATACGAAAACATCTCAAGAGTAAAGAATAAACAAAACATAAGAAATCCCTAAAACCCCCTGAAGGAATTGAAGGAGAGATCCATTGTCTTGAATAGAACTCCGGCTTCTTGAGATGGATCAATTGGCTATCTTCAAGTGACTCCCTAAAAGATGAAAGCTTTGGCAAAAGCCTCTATAAAAAGCCCCCTATTTTATGTCTACCTTGGGTTGTTTATATAGGCTTTGGAATGCTATACTTGGCTCCTAAGTATCTCCTTCAAGTAGAATTACAATTAGGGTGTTGGAGTAGACTTAGAGTATGTTTCTTTGGCTTCAAGCATCCAAATCCAAGTGAAATTGCTCTTTTCTGTGGTAGGGGAATGGCCATGGCACACGCCCGTGTAACTCGTGGTTGGGCCGTGTCTCGATTCTGTCATTTTGGGCACGACCATGTAAGTCAGGATTCAGGCCGTGCTTCAGGTATGTCGATTTAGGCACGGTCATGTAGATCACCAGGCACGTCTGTGTGATAAATGGATGCTTCACAGCCGTGTGTCACGGAGTTGAGGCCATACTCTAGATGGTTGGCGAGGCACTATAGTGTGGGATTTGGGCCAGGCCTTGTTGATTTCCGCTAAGGCCCAATTACTCTGTTTTAAGCCCGTTTTGTGTTCTTTTTATCCTCGGGTGCTTTCTTGAGTATAAATATGAAAAGAAAGGATTAAAAGAACCTTTTTACATAAATCATGGGCTAAATCATCCAAAAGCCTATTAAATATGGGGTTAAAATATGTTACTTTTACGGTTTATCAAATACCCCCACACTTAAGCTTTTGCTTGTCCTCAAGCAAAATTCTCAACTTACAATTAAAATGAACTTTCCATAATTTATAATTCCTATCGACAATGTCTCATCATAATTCATAGATAATTTATACATGGATAATTCAACTCAAAGAACCCTAAAGATTCAATTACGATAAGTCATACCTTTATAGCACGAAAACATAGGTGTCTTTCCTTATCTAAGTAATTACCTTTAATTCAAAATTGACAACAACTGACATCCTCACTAAAGATTCACTCAAATCACTCGAAGTGTTTAAGGTTCAAGAATAAGCACTTTAAGTCAAACCTGAAAAGTTAATCCCATAGGCTTGGCTAAAAATCAAATCTCCACCACTGTATATGAGATGATACACAAATCAAAAGGTCTTTAATCAGGGTTGTAACGGGGCTAAGGTTAAGGGTGTGGATACAGGCTGAATTTAGAGGGTTGGAATTGAGATTGAATTAACTAATTACCTAATCTAAGAATAATGAACTAAATATGAATATTTACATCGAATGAAAACTAATAATATCTACAATTGATAATTACTCTATAATAAGGAGTATTTTAATAATACTTTTAATACGAGCTTTTTCTTCAACAATTGGAGTTTAAATGCTCTAAGCTCTTTTATATACTACTAATATTGAATATACTTGGATTTTTTTAAGAACAAACTAAAAACAAACCTAATAGAAGGAACTTTGGTGATTGAAATAACCTAATTCGGTAATGGATCAAATCAATTCTCGATAGAGGGGTAGTCAAAGGAATGTTGATAACAAATACAAAGGGAGTTTGGATTAACATTAGTGGGTGAGTCAATAAAAAGGTTGTTAGGATTCAATGGGGTTCACTAGGGGTTATTTATGTAGGTAGGCATTTTAGTGGAGTGAACGGGTTAAAACCTAAGTGCCTTTATCATCCCAGTATATCAAATCATTAATGTGGTCTTGACATGCATAAATAAGGCAAGTTCTAGAATAACAATTCAAAGTCGACACACTCATAATAAAAAAAAAGTGAGCACGAAAAAGAATATATGCTCTATAAGGCTCAAAATCTCACAAAAATTATGGGTGTTTTGACATCAATCCTTATAAATTTTGAACTTCAAGGTGATACTCAAATTCAGTTCAACAACCTATCAATTTTAATTTTTAGAAAGTAGACTTATCATGCTCGATTCTCTAGTTTTTCTTCAAATTTAATCATCAATGCACAATTATGTATGACTTATTCTAAAACATATCAATAAAAATCATAAATCATTAGAAATTTCACCCTAATTAATAATGTGAGAAAAAGACTTAAGATCAAGACTAATTTCAGGGTTTTGAGAATTATGGAAAACGTTAGGCACTATTACCCCCATACTTTAGATGTACATTGCCTTCAATGTACAAAGATAGATAATGATAATTAGATGCCAAATCAAAGAGATAAGTGGGGACAGTAATACTCCCTGAAATCTGGATGATCCCTAGCGTCTTTGGTGGCGGTGATGGTAACTCATTGGATGTTTCTTAATTGTGTGTTTATGGGAGTGAAGTGTGTAATTTGTTCTGCACAGTCGCTAGGTTAATACTTTTATAAAAGAGATGCGGGTATGGAATCATGAATAACCAATATTAACAATTTTTAACAAGTTCGAATAAAATAAGATAAAGTAAGACTGAAAATATCAGAGAATAGGATAAAAATAATTGTCTTAAGAGGATTCAGAGGTCCTCATCATTGGTCGGTGCCGATAGTGGTGCTTGGGATGAGATATGAAGATGTTGGTATATTTGCTGAAGAGTCTCATCCATTCTATCTAGGCACCGAGCGTTCTCGATGAAATATAACTCAAACTGATCGATTCTTGCAGAGATGTCTGCTAATGATGGTGATGCTCTGTAATGATGCTGGCTCAGATTTGGTGCCTCCTCTGATGGTGGTGGGATATTATCAATAATATCCTTAGGCTCCCCATTGTCTGTGGGTGTCGCTAGTTGATATTGAGGGGGTCGGTCCCTCGACGGTGTTTAATCGTTCGCATATGTAGCATCATTTAGATGCCTTGAGGTGCCATGTTCCCTATTAGTGTTAGGGAGGTGATTTGATCGTCGGAGTTTAGGAGGTCAAAATGCCTAGCCAACCTTGTAATGTATGGTCCCATCGACAAAATCCCCTTCTTATGATGCTCTGTCTAATGTTGAATTGCATAGGTGATGAAATATGCTAAGTCGAAAACATGTCCTTCAGACATGCATGATAGGAAGTAAACATCCTGTTTGTTTACGACGCCTGTGCTTTCTTTTCACCCTGTAATGGTGTGCGCGAGGATGGCATGAAGATACCTTAGGGCTGGAGGAAGTGCCGATGCCTTAGAGCGGCTGGGGTTGTAGGTGCTTGTCGTGGGGCTTAGGCTGCGCCAACATTCTTACGGAGTACAGTGTGGTTCACGATCTAATCCAGCAAGCGGGTTTTCTTCTATGAATTCTGGTGTGTATAGGCCAAGTGCCGTTTTGAATTGTGGTATACTTAATCGACGCACTGAGCCCCCTAGCCGAAATTGGATAGCATCGGGTTGTCGAACTGAGTTGTCACCGTTTGTAAAGTGAAAGTGGTGCAGAATTCTAATGTAAGCTCCAAATAAGTGGATTAATTGATGTTGAAGAAGTTCTCCCATGGCTCGGTTGAGAGGAGTTCTTGAATATAAGACATGAGCCCAACTTGGTGAATTGCTTCCTAGTCGATGCGTCTACCAGTGCCTATTGGTCTACCCCGGATTGCTTGGTACTTTTCATCTTGAGTAGCTTGAGGAAAACGAAGGAATGGGTGTCGAACTTCGGTGGAAGCACTAGCGGAAGAGGAACCTAGCGCCTTTCTCTTCTTACTCAGGGCTGAGCGTTTTACTCTAAATGTTGACATATTTCCTGCAAATTGGAATTGAATCTAAAGTAATTTATCTAATCCAACAAATATCTTGAAAATTTGTGAATCATTATTCATAATCAAATTTTTGACAATAGCATAGTAAACAATTCTCAACGAAATAATAACTAATATCTAATATGTAGTAATAATGAAAGAATAAAGAATCATGTTTGTTTAAAAACTAAAGAAATAAATAAAGCAACCAATAATTCTAAAGAAAGTGAAAAAAAATTATGGTTATCATAAAATAATCAATACATATACTAAATGAAACAAATTGAATCAGATTTTTAAGTCTAAAATTAAACAAAAACTTAAATAAGGAGGAAGTAAGCAAAAAATGTGAAGAAGAAGGAACCAGGCACGGTGGTGCTTGACGAGCACGGGTGGAGCGCACGACGGTGGTGCTGGTTTCTTCAGCATGGGCACGACCTGGTAAGGGCGTGTGCTGCAGGCGTGTGGTTGGTTTTGGTTAGTATTTTGAGAAGAATGGTCGGAAGGAGGTGGGTTGGAGGGAGGGGGATGATTTGGTGGCTGAATTGAAGAAGGGGTGGGTTGGAATCTGATTTTAGGGTTTGGGTTTTGGGGAAGAGGATGGTTATTTTTATATATAGGGTCTAAGGCACGGTCTTTCTACAAGCCCGTGTTATTTTAAACTTGCCCGTGCTTTTTTACGATTTTGGGCTTTTGGCTCATTTAGATGGGTTTGCCATGGCTGTGTTGACGTTGCCACGCTCGTATGTTATTCACACGGTTGGGTCAAACGGGCGTGTGTAGCCCGTGCTTTATTAGTTAGTATGTTCGCACGGTCGTGGGGACGACCGTGTTCTAACCGTGCTTAATAAGTTCGTAGCTTCACACGGTCGGGGGACACGACCGTGCGAAGCCCGTGCTGAATAAGTCAGTAGCTACACACGATCGGAGGACACGGTCGTGCGAAGCCCGTGTTGTTAATTTTTTTATTTCTTTGTTATGTTTATGCACGGATCTGGCCACGCCCGTGGTAGTTCCCCTGTTTTGTACACGGTCGTTGGTACGGCTGTGTTCATAAATGTGTTTACAATCCTGTATGTTTTTTTTTATTTTTTACACAGAAATAAAGTTAATTTTAGGGAATTAGCACTCGAGTTGCCTCCCGAGAAGCACTTATTTATAGTCTTAAGCTAGACTTTCCCTGTCTTCGATTCTAAAGGAGGGTTCGTGGAGCAGAAACTCCTCTATCATATCTTTAGAATCTGCACCATTATAAATTTTAAGTCGGTGACCATTTACCTTGAATATGCCTTTTGTGGGATGAGTTACCTCAATGGTACCATATGGAAAGATTGTTTTGATCATGAATGGGCCTGACCATCTTGACTTCAATTTTCCCGGGAATAATTTAAGCCTTGAATTGTATAGTAGGACCAGGTCTCCTACTTCGAATTATTTTAATCGCTTGAGACGAGCATCGTGGCGTCGCTTTGTTTCTTTCTTATACAGTTTTGAATTTTCATAGACTTTTGTTCTCCATTCATCCATCTCGTTCATCTGCATCATTCTTCTCTTTCCGCAATTGTGAGGTCAGTATTCAAAAATTTTATTGCCCAAAAAGCTTTGTGTTCTAGCTCAAATGGTAGATGACAGCTTTTCCCGTATACAAGTTTGTATGGGGATGTTCCTAGAGGTGTTTTGAATGTTGTTCTGTAGGCCCATAAAGCATCATCTACCTTAACTGCCCAATCTTTTCTATTTGATTCAACCATTTTTTCTAGGATGCGCTTAAGCTTTTGGTTTGCGACCTCAACTTGGCTGCTAGTTTGAGGATGATATGGGTGACTGTTCTATGGCATACTCCATATTTCTTTAGAACTTTTTCAAATTTTGTATTACAAAAATGAGTACCCCTATCACTAATGATGGCTCTAGGTGTCCTGAATCGGGAGAATAGTTTCTTGAGAAATTTAACTACTACCCTAGCATCATTGGTAGGTAAGGCTTCCGCTTCTACCCATTTTGACATGTAATCAACTGCTACTAGGATGTATTTATTTCCAAATGAGCTAGGGAAAGGTCCCATAAATCAATACCCCATATATCAAATATTTAACATGACAACATATATGTTTGAGGCATTTCATCACGTTTAGAAATATTACCTGTTTTTTGGCATTTATCACACACGGTAACATACCTGTTGGCATCTTTAAATAGAGTGGGCCAGTAATAACCTGATTTGAGTATTTTGTATGCTATCTTATTACCACTATAATGTCCTCCTGATGGTCTTGAATGGCAATGTTCTAGGATCTTGCTTGCTTCTCTCTTTGTAATGCATTTTTGAATTACCTAATCTGCACATATGCGGAAAAGAAAGGGATCTTCCAAAAAATAATTTTTCACATCAGTGAAGAATCGCTTCTTTTGGTGATGTGTTAATTTTCTTGGCAATACGTTAGCTGCTAAATAATTCGCAATATTTGCAAAACATGGTACTTCAAAATGCGTTAAAGAAAAGAGTTGTTCTTTGGGAAACGAATCATTTATTTCTTGTTCATCAAGTTTTTTGGTGTGTGGATTTTCGAGTCTTGAGAGGTGATTTCTGCTGGTAGATTCTTAGCTCCCTTCTTATCCTATATTTCCAGGTCAAATTCCTGTTAGAGTAAATCCATCGTATGAGTCTAGGTTTTGCTTCAAGATAACGAAGAGCTGAATGGTCAGTGTAAACGACAACTTTCGATAATATTAGATATTTTCTAAATTTGTCAAAAGCAAAAACTACAGCTAGCAGTTCTTTCTCAGTCGTGGTGTAATTTTCTTGCGGGTGTTAATGTTTAGCTAGCATAGTAGATTGGCTAAAAATGCTTGTCTCTTCGTTGTCCCAAAACTGCGCCTACTACAAAGTCACTTGCATCACACATTAGTTCAAAGGGTAAATTTCAATCAGGTGCGATTATAATTGGTGCATTTATTAATTTATCTTTAAGGATATTGAATGCATCTAAACATTCCTGATTGAAATTAAAAGGAACATCTTTTTCTAATAATTTTGTCAAAGGCTTAGCAATTTTAGAAAAGTCTTTAATGAATCTTCTATAAAAACCTGCATGTCCTAAAAAGCTTCTAATAGCCTTCACTGAACTAGGAGGAGGTAATTTCTCTATGGTTTCAACTTTTGCTTTATCTACCTCAATCCCTTTTCTAGAAACCTTATATCCTAAAACAATCCCTTATCTAACCATAAAGTGGCATTTTTCCCAATTCAAAACAAGATTTGTTTCTTCACATCTAATTAGAACTCGTTTTAGATTTTTAAGACAAAAACTGGAAAGAATTATCGAATACCGAGAAATCATCCATGAATACCTCCATGATGTCCTTTACAAGTTCGTCAAAGATTACCAACATACAATGCTGAAAAGTGGCTAGAGCATTACATAATCCAAAAGGCATTCTACGATAAGCAAATGTACCATATGGATATGTAAATGTCGTCTTCTCTTGGTCTTCAGGAGCTATGGGGATTTGTAAGTAGCCAGAGAGTCCGTCCAGGAAGCAGTAGTACATATGCCCAGATAGTCTTTCTAACATTTGATCAATGAAAGGTAGAGGAAAGTGATCTTTTCTGGTGGCATCATTCAGCTTCCTATAGTCGATACAGACTCTCCAACCTGTAACTATTCTTGTGGGAATTAACTCATTGTTTTCGTTGGGCACTACCGTCATTCCTCCTTTCTTTGGAATTACCTGCACAAGACTTACCTAAGTGCTGTCAGAAATAGGATAAATTATTCCTACTTCTAGAAGTTTAATTATCTCGGCTTTGACCACTTCTTTCATGTTGGGGTTTAATTGTCTCTAAGGTTGCACACATGGTCAATATTCTTCTTCCATTAAAATTTTGTGGGTGCAAAATACGGGGCTTATTCCCTTGATGTCGAAAATTTTCCAAGCTATGGCTTTCTTCTGTTCTCTTAGTACCTTTATCAGCTCCTTGGGTTCTAGTTCTAAAGAGATGATTACTGGCAACGTAGAATTGTCCCCGAGGAATGCATATTCTAAATGTTTTGGTAACTGTTTTAATTCCAATTTGGGCGGCTCTTCGATGGAAGGTTTCTATTTTAATACGTCATCTTCTTCAATGTTTTCTTCTTTCATTTGTCTGAATGATGATGTTCAAACTAATCCCATTACCTTCATCCTCTTCCCCCTCTCTTTGAGTCGGACACAGTTCCATCATGTCCTCCTGCAGGATTTCCTGTAATGCATTTTTAATAATATGATCAGTAGTGTCAACAAAATAACATGAATCATCTTGCTCTGTAGAATATCGCATGGCATCATAAATTTGGAAAATGATTTCTTCATCACCTATCCTTAGTGCTAGTGTGCCATCACCTACATCAATAATAGCTCTATCGGTGGCTAAAAAAGGATGCCCTAAGATTAAAGGAACATTAATGTCCTCATCCATGTCTAACACAACGAAATCAACGAGGAAAATAAATTTATCAACTTTTACCAAGACATCTTCAATAAATCCTTTAGGATATTTAATAGATCTATCAGTTAATTTAATGCTCATCCTAGTGGGTTTTGGTTCCCTAAGATCTAGCCATTTAAACAATCGATAAGGCATTAAGTTGATACTAGCACCTAGTCTGCTAATGCTTTTGCGATGTTTAAACTACCAACTAAGCAAGGAAGAGTGAAACTCCCTGGATCTTTTAACTTTCGTGGTAGTCTATTTTGGAGAAGGGCTGAACACTCTTCATTAAGCTCCACCTTTGATACTTCCTCAAGCTTCCTTTTGTTTGTGAGAAGTTCCTTTAAGAATTTTGCATACTTGGGCATCTGGGAAATAGCTTCAAAAAAGGTAAGTTAATATGTATTTGTTTAAAGAGTTCAAGGAACTTACCGTATTGAGCATCCAGTTTTTCTTTCTTCAATTTTTCTGGATATGGAATTTGTGTTCTATTCTATTTAGGCAATGTATTGTCATTCTCAACTTCTACACTTTTTTCCTTGATAACATCATGTGGTGTCTTTCTTTGTGGTTCAACTAGCTCTTTGCCACTCCTTAGTGTGACTGCCCTTGCTTGCTATGTGTCTTTGGAAAAATTTTTGTCCTTATTTCACATACTATTTCAGTAAGTATTCCCACTGACGTAATGAGCTCTCCCATTTGAGTCTTGATTCCCTTGAGAAAGATTTACTGTTCATCAAGTGTTGCTTTTGTCATTTGGAGACGAGAATCTGTAGCTTCCATGAATTTTGTCAACATCTCTTCAAGGTTTGATTTCTTTTCCTGTGGATAGGGCTGATTTTGGTAATTTGGAGTAGGTTGCTGCCTTTATTTCCTTGATTTCCTTGTCCTCCCCACGAAAAATTTGGGTGGTTCCTCCAACCTACATTATAACTGTTAATATAATAGTTATTATTAGATCGAAAATTGTTACCTATATAGTTTGTTTGCTCATTTTCTACTCCTAGTTGGTAGGGTGGGTACTTAGAATTTGCCACATTCCCGTTTGCTTCGCATTGCATGACTGGACGTACCTGTGAAGAACATAAATTATCAAGTTTTTTATTCATTAACTCTACCTGTGTTTACAGCATTGTCACTGCGTCTATGTTAAAGACTCCGGCTGATTTTGTCGGTTTAGCTCTTGTAATTTGCCATTGATAGGTGTTCAACGACATCTCCTCAATAAAATCGTAAGTCACTTCAGGAGTTTTATTATTCAAAGTTCCACCGACTGATGAATCAATCATTTGCCGAGATTCACACCATTGTAAAAAGTTTGGACTTGAAGCCACAAAGGTAATCCGTGGTATGGGCATCTTCTTAGGAGATCCTTGTATCTTTCCCATGCATCATATAATGTTTCTGCATCATTCTGCACAAAAGAAGATATGTCATTCCTAAATTTAGCCGTTTTGGCTGGTGGAAAATATTTTAAAAGAAATTTTTCGGTCATTTGATCCCATGTGGTGATTGACCCTCGTGGTAACGAGTTCAACCACTACTTTGCTTTGTTTCTTAATGAAAAAGGAAATAACCGAAGACGTATGGCATCATCAGAAATGCCATTTATTTTGAAGGTATCACAGAATTCTAAAAAATTAGATATATGTGCGTTTGGATCTTCATCCTGCAAACCATCAAATTGAACAAAATGTTGAATCATTTGTATTGTGTTAGGCTTTAATTCAAAATTATTAGCGGCTATAGCGGGCCTAACAATACTAGATTCTGCTCCTGTCAAATTAGGTTTAACATAATCATACATAGTACGCTGATCATTCTGTTCTTACACATTTGGTGGATTGTTCTCGTCCATCCCTTCAGTAGGATTGGATCTTTACTGTTTTCTCTTTGATAGTTTAAGGCTCGTCTAATTTCTCTGCGATTTCTGCGAGTAGTAGCTTCAATGTCACTTTCGTATTCTAATGGTCCTCTCGGATTTCTTCTAGTCATAAACTAGAGGTACCTGCTATGAAAAGAAAGAAAAAAATTTAGAAAAACAAAAACACAAATATATGTATAAAGAGAAATTTAAAAATAAAAATAATGGCTAAAGTAATAGAAATAGAGCTTTCTTAATATTTTAGATGTTCCCCAGCAACGGCGCCAAAAACTTGATCATGTCAAACAGTCGAGTTTTAATATTTATAAAAGAGTGATCAAACCTGTAGACTGATTACGACAACGATAGAGGCAAGTGCACCTACCGAAAAATAGTATAGCTCAGGCAAGAATATCTTACGAACCCAAGGGAACCTAAAAGTACTACTACTCACTTTCTTTCTATTATTTAGCCTAAAATATGGAGTGATTGGACTATTAAACTAATGAAATACTTAGACTAAATGCAAAAACAAAAGAATGAATGGGAGAAAGACTTTAGGAAAACTCATTTGATAAAGACGATACCTTCAAGAAGAATCCATCTATGACTTCACTTATTATTCATTCCCCAAACCATATAATTTCTTTACTTAGCTTGATCCGTGAGACTCCCTAAACTATATTAAACCCTTTCTCGAGGCAAATAACATCTAACCTTAGGTTAATTAGTGGAACTCTCGTTCTCTTATAATAACCCCCTAAGGAAGCAGTAAATCGATCAATGGATTCCCATATTAGGTTTCACCCTAATCAGGCAAAATCTCGTAACCCTATCTCTAGGCGCCCAATCAACTCCGCTTAATTATGCTAGATCTACTCTTAGGCGGGGTCTATTCCTCCTCCACCTAAGCACATCAGATTAAATTAAGCAACATAATTAAGAACAAATTAAGTACTTATCATATAATTTAGAAATCAAATAACAAAATCTATCATAGGCTTCATCCCCTTCAGGTATCTGAGGGGTTTAGTTCATAACTAAATACGAAAACATCTCAACAGTAAAAAATAAACAAAACCTAAGAAATCCCTAAAACCCCCTGAAGGAAATGAAGGAGAGATCCTCCGTCTTGAATGGAACTCTGGCTTTTTGAGATGGATCAACTGGCTATCTTTAAGTGACTCCCTAAAAGATGAAAGCTTTGGCCAAAGCCTCTGCAAAAAGCCCCCTATTTTATGTCTGCCTTGGGTTGTTTATATTGGCTTTAGAATGCTATACTTGGCTCCTAAGTATCTCCTGCAAGTAGGATTACTATTAGGGTGTTGGAGTAGACTTAGGAGTATGTTTCTTTGGCTTCAAGCATCCAAATCCAATTGAAATTGATCTTTCCCGTGGCAGGGGCACGGCCATGGCACACGCCCGTGTAACTCGTGGTTGGCCGTGTTTCGATTCTGTCATTTTGGGCACGGCCGTGTATGTCAGGATTCAGGTCGTGCTTCAGGTCTATCGATTTGGGCACGGCCATGTAGATCACCAGGCACGTCCGTGTGATAAATAGATGCTGCACGGCCATGTGTCACGGAGTTGAGGCCGTGCTCTAGGTAGTTGGCGAGGCACGGTCGTGGGATTGGGCCAGTCCGTGTTGATTTCTCGCTAAGGCCCAATTACTCCATTTTAAGCCCGTTTTGTGTTCTTTTTATCCTCGGGTGCTTTCCTGAGTATAAATATGAAAAGAAAGGATTAAAAGCACCTTTTTACAGAAATCACGGGCTAAATCATCCAAAAGCCTATTAAATATGGGGTTAAAATATGTTACTTTTACGGTTTATCACGGGACCACGAATTCGAGTGAGAAAATTTTTTATTTTTATTTATTTAATATTTATATTATGTGTTTGATTATGTCTTAAACTATAGTAGGTTAATTCAGTTGTTGGGATATCTAATTTTAGTTAAGGGACTTAATTATGAAGGTGGTAAAAGAAGCTTTTATCTAAAGTGAGGGATTAAATTAATTAGTTTCCTTAAATTTGTGGCCTTGGATAACAAATGCTCATTTTAGTTGATAGTGTAACAACCCAATTTAGACCCTAGTCGAAACAGTGGTTTGAGACCACGAATCCGAGGTCGTAAAAATATTTTAGTGATATTTTCTGTGTGAATGATATGTGACATAGCATGTGTGAAAATTTTGTGTGATGATTTGATCATTTTAGTGTCGAATTAAGAGAAAGGACTTAATTGCATAGAGAGTAAAATGTTGTGTGCTGATTTGTGAGTACTTAGATGTTGCTGGCTTTTTAAGGAGGAGGTCTTAAGTTGTTAATAAACCATTTTCAAGTTAGTGGATGGTTAAAAGACAAATTAGCCTTAGATTATATTTGTTTTATATGTTTAATGGAAGGGAAAAATGGTAAACTATGTGTTGATGTTATTATAACAAAAACAAAAAAGAAATTAAATGGCCATTTTTATCATCTTCTTTGGCCGAATGTAACTAAAGAAAGAAAAGAAAGAATTGAGCTAGGTATTCGGCACTTACAAGGCTAAATTTAAGGTATGTTTTTGGTCGGTTTTCGATAATTTTACGTTTTCATAATCGTTGCTTCGAGCTCTAACTAACCCATGTTGTAATTTTGCGAATTGATGATATTTTTGTGATGAGCCATTGATGAGCACTTGAGCTTTGTGATGTTAGTTGGTGAAATATGAAAGCTTGGTGTTGGGTTAACATAGTTTGTATTTGAATTTTTGGTGAAATTGAGCATTTTGGGCTAAATTGTGATAAGTGTATATTGAGGGACTAAAATGTGAAATAAATGAAATGTGTGGGTTTGTATAGACATTAGTAAAATTTGGCTAAGCTTGTGCTAGGTGGAATTTGGTGAATTTGATGATTTTGTGAGATAGGGACTAAAGTGTCAAAATGTGAAAATGTTAGGGCTAATTTGTAAAATGCCCTAAATGTGTGTATGTGGACTAAATTGAATGAGTTAGTGATTGAATGGATTGAATTTGAATGTGTATAGATCAAGAGAGGAGAGGTTCGGATCGAGATCGAGGCAAAGATAAAGTGCTCGATTAGTCGACCGTTTCGGTATTTTGACATCCAAGGTAAGTTCGGTTATAATATGCGTACTTAGTTGTGTTTAAATGTTGTGAAATGAATGGTTATGATATTATTGATTTATAAATGTTATGTGAAAAATGAATCTATGTGACACTAAGTGTGCGTATTTGGGAGGGTAACCGAGAAGATTAGCACTTTGTGTGCGAAATAATAAAAGTTTCGGCTTTGTGTTTGGCACTGTGTGTGAGATATCGAATCGAGTTTAGTTTTTGTATTAAGGCACTGAGTGTGCGATTATAAGAAAGGAATAGCACTGTGTGTGCAATGATACGAAAGCTTCGGCTTATTGAATTGGCAGTGTGTGTATGACATCGAGGCAAGTCGAATAAAAGGATAGACAGTAAGTGTGCAATTATAATTAACGACTAGCACTGTGTGTGCGAAACAATAGAAGCTACGGCTTTAATGAATAGCACTGTGTGTGTGAAACAATAGAAGTTTTGGCTCATCTAAATGGCACTGTGTGTGCGTTACCAATATAAGTTCTATTTAACCTATCGGCACTAAGTGTGTGATGACAAGTAGGCTTCGGTTGTTAAATTGGCACTAAGTGTGCAAATTCATTTGAGTAATAGCAGAGGTTGAAATAGAGGTAAAATCGAGAAATTGAGTTGTATGAATGGTGAGTAACTTCGTGTTGATCAAGGTATGCTTGAATCTATGTGGTTGATGATAGATTTAATAGTTGAATGAATAGTTAATTAAGCATGTGGTTGAGAGTGATATTGTGCTTGGTTGTGTCATTATCTATGTGATGGTTGATAGTATGATTAGTGATTAACTAAGTGTTGGCAAGGTAAGTATGATACATATGTGATTGGTGAAATTTGAAGTGAAAGAATGGAATGCTATGTGAGTATTGAATAAAGTTGAACTTGTGTACCATTAATAAAATAACTATGTGATGGTTAAATGTGTATATTGACTTGGTTCATTGAGTTAATTGTTTTATAATTCGAACTTACTAAGCTTTGGAAAGCTTACTATGTGATTTGTTTCTCTGTCTTGCAGTGTCAGTAAAGCTAGCTTGGATTTGGGATCGTCAGCTTCTCAATCACACTATCGGCATTATGTTTTGGTACTTTTGAAAAAGGTGTATTTAGTAAGAATATGGCATGTATAGGCTAGTAAATTGAATTATGTTTGAGATTGTAATTAGCCATGAGATGCGGCTAGATGTATGATAGGTTTGGCATGAATGAATGTGATGTGTGTGATGCACCTTTTGGCATGATTTGTGGATTGATAAATTTGCTATCAAGTAGTAACTTTGTGTTGATAAATGCTAATAGGGGTTAGTGAAATTTGGAATCAATTATGCTTGTGATAGAATAAGTCTTGGTATTGAATTTTTTATGAATAGAGTTGAATGCATGAGTTGAATTACAATATTGGTATGTTATGGTGATAATATGAGCATGAGATGTTGTGGTTGTATGGCTTGTAGGTTAGACCATTATGGGTGGCATTTTGACTTTGCAAAAATGGCATATAATGTCACACGGTTGGGGCACACGGGCGTGCCTCGCACGTGGGTAAATTAAGCGTAATATGGCTTAAATCAGACACGCCATGGCACGGGCGTGCCTACAGGTTGTGCGAGAAATGGCAGTATATGACCTTATACACGGCCTTAGCACACGGGCATGCTTGTTAGCCGTGTTGATTTTGGAAGTATGTAACCACGAGGAGGTCACACAGGTGTGTCATGTAGCCGTGGGATAGGCACGGCCTACCCCCACGAGCATGTCTCCCCTGTATTTTAAAAAAGTTTCAAATTTTATAAAATTTTATACGTGTTTCGGTTTAGTCCCGACTCGGTTTATAAGCATGCTTAGAGTCTCGATGACTCATTTAAAGGACACTATGATTGTATATGAATGTGTTTGATGATGATTGACTTTATGTTGTGAATGCGATGTAAAATGATCCTATTGTTCGGTAATGCCTCTAAACCCTATTCTGGCGACGGTCTTAGGTTAGGGGTGTTAGATTTTATTGGTATCAGAGCTACGATTTAGTCAATTCTCAGACTAATGTAGCGTGTGTGAGTCTAGCTATACATGCCATATTGCAAAATTACGATAGTGTGATGAAATCTGATAGTTGAAATGTGTTTTAATATAGCAATGGATCCCGATCGAGCAGTTGCTGACAATGTAGAGAGTAATGCGCCTGTTCCCACTTAAGGGACAATGCCAGTCTCATTAAGGCCAAATGATAGTGGTGAAGAAGGTGAGGCTAAACAAGCCTTCTTCCGTATGATGAGTGAATGGTTTTTGGAATTTGTTAGAACAAGTCCGACTGCCCCACAACCTCCACCCCCACAAGTACCTGTTGTACCACAAGTTGTAGATCTGATCAGATTGAATAAATCTCCTGTGGATAAGATTCGCAAGTATGGGGCCGAAGAGTTTAGGGCCACAGCTGATGATGATGCTCAGTGAGCTGAGTTTTGGGTCGAGAATACCCTTCGAGTATTTGATGAGATGTCGCTGAACCCTGATGAGTGCATTAAGTGTGCAGTTTCCTTGTTGAGAGACACGACTTACAATTGGTGGAAAACATTGATATCTATGGTTTTGAGAGAGAATCACCTGGGATTTCTTTAAAGTCGAGTTTAGAAAGAAGTATATCAGCCAACGCTTCATTGATCAGAAACGTAAGAAGTTTTTAGAGCTGAAATAAGGCCATTTGTCTGTTGTTGAGTATGAACGAGAATTTGTGTGATTGAGTCAATATGCTAGAGAGTGTGTTTCTACTGAAGCTACTATGTGCAAACGTTTTGTAGAGGGATTGAATGAAGACATAAAGTTGTTGGTTGGGATACTAGATATAAATGAATTTGTTGTACTTGTGGAAAGAGCATGCAAAGCTGAGGAACTCAGCAAAGAAAAGAAGAAAGCCGATTCTGAGGCTCGAGATGAAAGAAAGAGATCGATAAATAAATTTTCTCAGCCTTCTTCAAAGAGATATAGAGATGTAAGTAACTGTACAAATGCTTCGTTTGGACACCCAAGTAGAGATCGTTCGAGACAAAGTACTGGTTTACGAATTCAAGCCCCAAATGAATCTAATGTTGATAGTGCCAAAAGTAACAAACCTGAGTGTAGACAGTATGGAAGACGACATGTGGGAGAATGTTGGGGAAAATATAACAATAGAGTTTGCTATAAATGTGGATCACGAGATCATTTTATTAGAAACTGCCCTAAGATGACTGAGGATGAAAATGTTCAGAATGTGAGATCGAGCAATGTGACAGTTAGGGGTAGACCAACTGAAAATGTCAGGAACATTAGTGGAAGTCAAAGAGGGACCATTGATACAGCTGTGAGATCAGAGGCGAGAGCACTTGCCCGAGCTTACGCTATACGAGCTAGAGAGGAAGAATCATCTCCAGCCGTCATGATCGGTATTGTAACTCTATTTGATACTAATGTGATTGCATAAATATATTAGGGATCAACCCATTCTTATGTGTGTATGAATTTAGTATCGAATAAGACTCTACCTGTTGAGTCTACTGAATTTGTGGTTAGAGTATCGAACCCCTTAGGCAAGTGTGTCTTAGTGGATAAAATATGCAAGAACTGTCCGTTGATTTTTAGGATGTTTACTTTCCGGCTAATTTGATATTGCTATCATTCAATGAAAGTTGAGTTATATGATAAAGGATTGCGAAGACTATTTGGCATGTGTGATTGATACAAAGGTATCAGAAAAGAAAGTTAAAGAATCTGATGTGTCAAAAATTATTTTCAGAATGAGGTATAGATATTATGAATTCTTAGTAATGTCTTTCGAACTAACGAATGATCCTCAAGTGCTTTTTGATTTGATGAATCAGATATTCAGACCGTATTTGAATTGCTTTGTTGTAGCATTATGATAAGACACAATATTTCGAGCATTTGAGAATTTTGTTATAGACATTGCGTGAGAAGCATCTGTATGTTAAGTGTAGTAAATGTGAGTTTTGGTTGCGCGAGGTTGGTTTCGGAGCATGTTATATCAGCTGCAGGAATAAGAGTTGATCCGAGTAAAATCTCTGCTATTATAGGAATGGGAGCTCTGAGAAATGTATTTGAAGTTCGTAGTTTTCTGGGACTAGCTGGATATTATAGACGATTTGAACAGTTGAAGGTGTTGTTAACAGAAGCACTAGTGTTGATTCAACCTGAATCAGGTAAAGAGTTTATAGTTTATAGTGATGCATAGTTGAATGGTTTGGGCTGTGTGCTGATGCAAGAAGGAAAAGTCATCGATTATGCTTCGAGACAGTTAAAACCACATGGAAAGAATTATCCAATGCATGATCTAATTGGCTACGATTGTATTTGCATTGAAGATTTGGCGTCACTATTTACTCGATGAAAAATGTCATATTTATACTGATCATAAGAGTTTAAAGTATTTGATGACTCAGAAAGATTTGAACTTGCGATAGAGAAGATGGTTAGAATTATTGAAAGATTACGAATTTATGATAGATTATCACCCGGGTAAAGCTAATATTGTAGCTAATACTTTGAGTCGGAAATCATTATAAACCTTACAAGCTATGAGTAATCAGATGGATCTGTGTGATGATGATGCGGTTGTAGCTGAATTGAAAGTAAAACCGTTGTTTATACAACGGATATGTGAGACTTAGAAGATTGATAATGAGTTGTTAGCAAAAAGAGTTCAATGTAATTCGAATGCGGAATCAGAGTTTGAGTTGATAGTGCTGATTATTTGAGATTTAGAGACCGGAATTATGTTCCAATGAATTTAGAGATGATTCAGTTAATATTGAATAAAGCTTATAATAATCGTTTGACTGTGCATTCAAAGAGTATGAAAGTGTATAATGATATGAAACAGTTTTATTGATAGCATGATATGAAAAGAGACATCTCTGACTATGTGTGGAAATGATTAGTTTGTCAGCAAATTAAAGTTGAACATCAAGTTTATCTGTTATTATAGACTTTGTGTCGGGATTTTCTTTGTTTTTGGGAAAGAAATAATGCAATTTGTGTGATAGTTGATAGATTGGTGAAGATCGCTCATTTCATTCCGATGAGAACAAATTATTCACTTGATTGATTGGGGTATATTACTGAAATGGTGAGAAACGCGAAATTGAAAAGGCTACGTAGGAGCCTGAGAACGTTATGAGAGAGCAACATCCATGACTATTCACTGGTAAGATTTTGATTGTGTCAAACAGTTGAGTTTTAAAATTTATAAAAAGAATGATCGAACCTGTAGACTAGCTATGACAACGATAAAGGCAAGTGCATCTATCGAACAGTAGTATAGTTTAGACAAGAATATCTTATCGAACCCAAGGGAACCTAAAAGTACTACTACTTACTTTCTTTCTATTATTTAGCCTGAAATATGGAGTGATTGGTTTATGAAACTAATGAAAAACTAAATTAGATGCAAAGACAAAAGAATGAATTGGGGGAAGACTTTAGGAAAACTCAGTTGATGAAGACGATACCCTCAGGAAGAATCCACCTATGACTTCACTTATTATTTATTCCCCAAACCATATGATTTCTTTACTTAGCTTGATCCGTGAGACTCCCTAACCTATATTAAACCCTATCTCGAGGCGAATAACGTCTAACCTTAGGTTAATTAGTGGAACTCCCGTTCTCTTATAATAACCCACTAAGAAAGCAGTAAATCGATCAATGGATTCCCATATTAGGTTTCACCCTAATCTGGCAAAATCTCGTAACCCTATCTCTAGGCGCCCGATCAACTCCGCTCAATTATGCTAGATCTACTCTTAGGCTGGGTCTATTTCTCCTCCACCTAAGCACATCAGATTAAATTAAGCAACATAATTAAGAACAAACTAAGTACTTCTCATATAAATTTAGAAATCAAATAACAAAATCCATCATAGGTTTCACCCCCTTCAGATATATGAAGGGTTTAGTTCATAACAAAGTAGGAAAACATCTCAAGAGAAAAGATAAAACAAAACATAAGAAATCCCTAAAACCCCCTGAAGGAATTGAAGGAGAGATCCTCTGTCTTGAATGGAGCTCCAGCTTCTTGAGATGGATCAACTGGCTATCTTCAAGTGATTCCCTAAAAGATGAAAGCTTCGACAAAAGCCTCTGCCAAAAAGACGTCTTGTTTCGGTTTCTGTCGAACTCCCTTTTTAGTTGCTACCTGAGGTGTTTATATAGGCTTTGAGATCTTTACTTGGCTCCTAAGTATCCTAATTCAAGTAGAATTCCTCCTAGGATGTTTAATTAGACTTAGGAATGTGTTTCTTTGCCTCTAAGCATCCAAATCTAAGTAAAATTGCTCTTTCCCGTGGCAGGGGCACGCCCATGGCACATGCCCGTGTAAGTCGTCTTCAGGTCGTGTCTCAATTTTGTCAATTGAGGCACAGTCGTGTAAATCGTGGCATGGCTGTGTGAAGTAAATGGCAAGGCACGATCGTGTGGCTTGAAGTCCAGGCCTGTCGATTTCTTAGGTTGGCCCAATTTGGTCCTTTTTAAGCCCGTTTTACGTTCTTTTTATCCTTAGGTGCTTTCCTGAGCATAAGACATGAAAAGAAAGGATTAAGAGCACCTTTTTACATAAATCAGGGATAAATCATCCAAAGCATAGTAAATGTGGGATTAAAATATATTACTTTTACGGTTTATCAAATACCCCCACACTTAAGCTTTTGCTTGTCCTCAAGCAAAATTCTCAACTTACAATTAAAACAAACTTTCCATAATTCATAATTCCCATCGACAATGTCTCATCATAATTCATAGATAATTTATATATGGATAATTCAACTCAAAGAGTCCTAAAGATTCATTTACGATAAGTCATACCTTTGTAGTATGAAAACATAGGTGTCCCCCCTTATCTAAGTAATTACCTTTAATTCAAAACCGACAATGATTGACATCCTCACAAAAGATTCACTCAAATCACTCAAAGTTTTTAAGGTTCAAGAATAAGCACTCATAAGTCGAACACAAAAGTTAATCCCATAGGCTTGCTCGAAAATCAAATCTCCACCATCAGATATGAGATGATACACAAATCAAAAGGTCTTTAATCGAGGTTGTAACGGGCTTGGGTTAATGTGTGGATAAAGGTGAATTAGAAGGTTAGAATCTAGACCGACTTGACAATTTACCTAACTAGAAACAATGAACTAAATATGAATATTTACATCGAATGAAAACTAATAATACTTACTATTGATAATTACTCTATAATAAAGAGTATTTTCATCACTTGAAATTTGATAATACTTTAATACGAGCTTTTTCTTCAACAAATGGAGTTTTAAATGCTCTAAGCTTCTTCTTCTTTTTTTTTTACTTAACAAACTAAGATATTACATCATAAATGATAAATGTAACTACTGAACTAATATAATTTGGTAACTTAATCAAATCAAACCTCGATTAAAGGGTAGACAAAAGAAAGGGTGATAACAAATACAAAAGGATTTTGGGTTAATATTAGTGGGTGAGTCAATAAAAAGGTTGTTAGGATTCAATGAGGTTCACTAGGGGTTAATTTGTGAAGGTAGGATTTTTATGGAGTAAGTGGGTTAAATCCTAAGTGCCTTTATCATCTCTATATATCAAATCAAAAGTGTGGTCTCAACATGTATAAACGAGGCAAGTTCTAGAATAACAGTTCAAAGTTGACACACTTATAATCAATAAAGTGAGCACGAAAAGAATATATGCTCTATAAGGCTCAAAATCTCACAAAAATTATGGGTGTTTTTGACCTCAATCCCTGTAAATTTCAAACTTCAAAGTAATACTCAAATTCAGTTCAACGACCTATTAATTTTTAACTTTTAGAAAGTAGACTTATCATGCTCGATTCTCTAGTATCCTTCATATTTACTCATCAATGCACAATTAACTCTGACTTACTCTAAAACATATCAACAAAAATTATACATCATAAGAAATTTCATCCTAATTAGTAATATGAGAAAAATACTTTCGAACAAGACTAAATTTAGGATTTTGAGAATAATGCAAAAAGTCAGGTACTTTTACCCCCCACACTTAAGATGTACTGTAACACCCCAAACCCGGTCAATACACCACGACCGAATCTGGTATGCTACAGGAAAAAGGTTTTGGGTGGTCTAAGTTGAAGTCTTAGAAGTTTGGTGAGAACACTTAGCGAAATTTTGTATTTTGAGGATAACTCAAGTAGGTTTTGATTGAAAATCTGATGATGTATTTGAAAACCCAGAAAGTTTTGAAAATTTATCCGATGTGTAGGAAAAATTAGTTTATTTCGTTTTGAAGCTTAAGTTATTTCTGATTGTTACTAAAACATTTATGACTTAGTAGAAAATCATATTTAAGTTAGAAAACCTTTTGAGTTCACTTTGTCTCAAGTTATAGTATGATACCCGATGGTATAGTTTAAAACATCGTCTTTGAAATTTTGAAAACGTTGTCTTTCCAAATTTTAGCACATTTCACTCAATTAGTTTGTTAAAGCATATTGAGAATCTACTTAAACATAACATACCAAAAACATAATTTAAGAGGCCATTTACAAACCCAAATATAACAAAATAGAAATAAACCCATTAGTGTACTAAATTTTATAAAAGAAGTCCGAGCAAATCTTTATTTCAGTATGGCATGAGCACCTCGAGTCCATCCCGGCTCCATGTCCGCGTCTAAGTGTCACCTGAAAAGTCAAAGGAGAGAGAGTGAGTCGCAAGACTCAGTGCATAAATCCCTCTCCCGGTATAACATGCCAACACATATATCATAACAGAATAATGCAAATCATGCACCCATTCCTAACCAACCATATCGCTTTTCTACCCGTGTGGTACCAAACCACCGGTGGTGCTAAACCACTTGGTGACCCAAAGTCACGATATCCATCTTGTGGTACCAAACCACCGTGACCAAGTCACAAATAATCCAATGATGGGGCCAACCCATCGTGTGATACCAAATCACCAGCGACGATCCCATATCTCAAAAGTGGGGCCAACCCACGGTGGTGTTAAACCACGTGGACGAGTCGCAATGAGGTGCCAAACCTCCGTGTCCCAAAGACACAATGTGATACCAAATCACCGTGACCGTAGTCACAAATCGATGATGGGGCCAACCCATCGTGTGATACCAAATCACCGGCGCCAATCCCAGATAATCAACGTGGGGCCAACCCATCGTGGTACTAAGCCACGGGACAAGACGCCGAGGTGCCAAACCTCCGTGACCCAAAGTCACAAAACACGTGGTACCAAACCACCGGAGGTGCCAAACCTCGGTGTCCCAAAGACACAAAGTGTCCCAAAGACACGGATATCAAATTTCCCCTCCTCTCGGATCACCCAATCACATATCATACTAGATGCAAAATCGTGCAATCATGCTATCATGCTCACATGCTTAATATGGCATCTCAATGAACATGCACCCATAATCATAGTATCGTATATCATCACATAGCTCATATCAGAACGGACTTACCCAAATCCGTATCCATACCTCAATAGGTACCAAAATCAGTCAATCACACTGTTTCATTTACACAACAGGTTATTACATTACTAAGTTAAGATAGTGTGTTGGTTTACACACCTGAATTAGCGGAGGTTTTAACACTAAGAACCGGTCTAAAATGCTCAACCACCTTGACCACTTTAATCCTAAAATTGACCAACCAAAGGGTTAGCACACATATCATTCGGCCATAACCAAATAAATCAAAGGGTATATCGGTTTACCCTTACGTTAAACTGGATTTGGTTTCTTACCCAATCCGAACCCAACAGTGGTTCTTCAGCAATCGGCTTCACAATGGTTTCTCCTAACACAATCGGCACACCCTGATAGAAGAGTAGTTAATCTCTTAACAACTGGTCTTAAAGAAAACTAAACGAAATCGAATACAGCACTCGTTCTTACCACTACTCACCGCCTGCTTACCAGAGAAAGAAAACTCCTTATGAACGTTCCTTAGATCCGGATGTCCTATTATAAGAATTGGTTTACAAAAGATTAGTACCTTCCAACAAATAACACAATCGGCCAAAACATATTAAGAATCGGCAAGGTACCAGAGAAAGGAGAAAGGCCATTCGGCCAACACTTACCCACTACCAATCGATTGGAAACCAAGCACCCAACACCACTAAATATTCGGCCAATACCAAGGAAGGTTCGGCTAACTCCCTTGATCCCGAAAAGAAGAGTTTCTAAAAAGAAATCAAGGAAGAAAGAGTATAACAAGATGAATGGAGAAGTGCTTCGGTCAAAATGGTATTAAGGAAAAGGAGATGAAAGTTAGGGGAATAAAGAAAAATGGTTTCGCTTAATGAAATGGTATGGACCAAATGGAGAAATCGGCACAAGGTTTATGCAAACAAAAGAAAAAGTGAGAAGGAAGGGTCTCTAGTTTCGGCTTTGCACAATGAAGAGAAGAAGGAAGAAACAAGGTAGAATTTCGGCAACAAGGGTGCTAGAGGTTTCGGTTTAACTCAATTGAAAAAAAAGAAAGGAGATAAGAGAGGCATTCGGCTAACAAGGTTTCCAAAAGAGGGAATAAGATGATAATGGGATGTTAGGTTCGGCAAGGGTAAGGGTGTTGAAGCTTTCGGTTTAAGGAGTAGCAAAAAGAAAAAAATGAGAAAGAGATGAAGACTTGGGGTTTCGGTTTCAAGTATGCAACAACAAATGGTTTCGGCTAAGGCTAATGCAAGTGGAGAAATCTTTACTAGTTGATACCAAGAAGAATCGGCTTGTTGACACCAAGAAAAGAAAGAAAAAAAACTTAATTGTTCCCCCTAAGACCAAAAATACACCCAAAGGACCAAGGAGTTTGGCACTTCCCAAGCTCCCCAAACACTCCTCAAACCGCCAACCTCCCCCATTTGCTCTCACACCACCAATTCAAATGGCAAAGACCAAGTCTCCCTCCTACAATTGCTCTCCATCCACCGCTTGAATGTGTTGACCAAGTCCATGGTAGAGTTCAAATTGCCCACAACTCTTCCCTCCATGCCATCAAAATGGATGCAAAAGGGTGGGATTCTCGCGACTTGAACTCAAGACCTCCCCTTGCAATTGACGCCACACCTAAGCTCCAAGTGGCTAATGCCTTGCCACTTTGCTAGCTCTTCATTTGTGTTACAAATTCACTTAATTTAATTATAAGCCCCATCTCCTTGACTCCTATCCCCTAAAGCCCAAAAACAAAAACTTTTCCACCTACTGTGCACACTCCTAGCCTACATCTAAGCCTCAAATCACACAGACAACAACATAGCAAGCCATAAACATGCAACAATTGCCAAAATAAAATAACCCTTACCCCGGATATTACAGCTTCTACCCCTTAAAATAATTTTGACCTCGAAATTACTCGGTCAAAAGAGTTACGGTATTGTTTGCCTCATCATATCCTCGGGTTCCCACGCCGCTTCTTCCACACCATGATTCCGCCAAAGAACCTTAACCGAGGCATGACTTCTGCGCAGAACCTTCACATCCGGCCTAAAATCAGATGTGCTCTTCTTCCATGGACATATCTAGATTTACCTCGATCTCTTCTCATCGTTACCACATGTGATGGATCGAACGATATCGCCAAGCATCAAACGTGGAACACATTGTGAATCGACTTAGCTCACCGGCAACTCGGTGATATGCAATCGTCCCACTCGTCTTAATACCTTATACTACCCAATAAACCTCGGACTTAGCTTGCCTTTCTTCTCGAACCTTAATACTTTCTTCCACGGTGAGACCTTCAGGAAAACCCGATCTCCCACAGCAAATTCAATATCTCTCCGTTTAAGATCGGCATAGGACTTCTGCCAGTCCGAAGCTTCCTTCAATCGAGCCTGAATCAACTTAACCTTGTCTTCGGTCTCAGCAACCAACTCTGGTCCCAACAACCGACGTTCACTTAACTCTGTCCAACAAGTAGGTGAGCGACACTTTCTACCGTACAACGCCTCATAAGGTGCCATTTTGATGCTCGCTTGGTAGCTGTTGTTGTAGGCGAACTCAGCTAACGGCAGATACTCCTCCCAACTACCCCTGAAGTCCAGAACACACCCTCGTAACATGTCCTCCAAGATCTGTATAACCCTTTCCGATCGCCCGTCGATCATGGATGAAATGTCTTGTCTTTGAAATCTAACCGTGTACCCAGAGCTCGATGCAACGCCTTCCGTAACCTTGACGTGAATCTGGATCCCTATCCGAGATGATCGACATCGCACCGTGCGCCTCACTATCTCGACACATCTGACTTTGCCAACCTCTGCGCAGTGAGTAATCCACCTCACCGGAATAAAGTGAGTCGATTTAGTCACCGATCCACAATTACCAGATGAATCCTTCTTGCTCGGTGTAAGCGGTAATCCACCGCGAAATCCATAGTTATTCTTTCCCACTTCCACTGTGGAATCTTCATCGGTCAAGCAACCCAGACGAGAATCGATGCTCACCTTGACTCGCCGACAAGTCGACACCTCTCCACAAACTCTGGCCACCTTTTTTTTCGCATCAGCCACCAAAGCTGTTCTCCGAGGTCCCTATACATTTTGCTACCTCCGGGATGCATAGCGTAGGGCTGCTATGTGCATCTGAAGAATCTTTTGCCTCAACTCGTAATCTCTAAGATACAAGCCTTCCCTCGAAACACAAAGACCCCATCACCGGACAAGTCAGAACCCTTCAAACCATCATTACGCACTTGTATCCTCTGCAAGACTCGTAACCTCATCCAACAACTGCTTTCTCTCGATCCGCTCAACCCAAGTAGGCTTAACTCGCAGCTTTGCTGAATACTCCGTCATCATACAAACTCAAGTTGGCAAACAGCTCTCAAACCAAACAACCTTACGGCTCAATGCGCTCGCCACAACATTAGCCTTGCGGATGATACTCAATTGAGCAATCGTAGTCTTTTAGCGACTCAATCCATCGCTATTGTCTCGATTCAAGTCTTTCGAGTCGGAAGGTACTTGAGACTCTTATGGTCCGTATAGACTATCGATCTTTCTCCGCATAAGTAATGCCTCCATATCTTTAAGGCAAATACTACAACCTACTAACTCCAGATCGTCGAGGATAATTTACCTCATGTGGCCTCATTGCCGGGATGCGTAAGCCACCACCTTCCCTTCCTGATCAAGACACAACCCAAGCTCAGATATGATGCATCGCAAGACACCGTGAATTCCTTACCACCTTAGGTTGAATCGTAACCGAGCTTGGTCAAAATCTTCTTCAACTTATCAAGCTCTCCTGCCGCTTCTCACCCAACAAACGAAACCCTTTTCTCAATAATTTAGTCATTGGCGCTGCGATCAACGAAACCTCTACAAATCTTGGTAGTATCCCGCCAAGCCCGAAAACTCGAATCTCCGCCATCGACTTAGGCGGCTTCCACTCCAAAACCGCTTCTATCTTACGGGGTCCACTCTAATCCCTCACCGATACTATATGACCCAAAACGTCACCTCCCCGAGCGTAACTCGCATTATTGAACTTCAGCAGAAATTGTTTCTCCCTTAGAATCAGAATACCACCGTAAATGAGCATCATGCTCCTCCTCGATCCTTGAATATACCAAGATGTCGCCGATAAAAACCACTACAAACCGATCTAGATATGTTGGAAGACCCTATTCATCGATCCATGAAAGGCTGCCATCGTTAGTCAACCCGAACAGCATAACCAAGAACTCAAAATGCCCATACCGAGTATGTAAATGTCGTCTTACGATATCCACCTCCTTTACCTTCAACTGGTGATACCTGCACCTTAGGTCGATCTTCAAGAAAACCGACGCCCTTCAAATTGATCAAATTAGTCATCTATCCGAGGTAGTGGATACTTGTTTTTGATCGTCAGCTTATTTAGTTGGCGGTAGTCTATACACATCCGCATAGTACCGTCTTTCTTCTTTACAAAGAGTACCGGCGCTCCCCATGGCGAAATACTTGGCCTGATAAAGCCTCGGTCCAACAATTCTTGTATCTGAGCGTTAAGCTCCACTAACTCTTTAGGTGCCATCCTGTACGGAGCAATGGATACTGGTGCAGTTCCGATTAAGCAATGATCTATTCCGAACTCTACCTCCCGATCTAGTGGCAAACCCAGAAGCTCCTCAGGAAACACATCCACAAATTCCCTAACTGTCCGAACGGTCTCCACAATGAGACTCCTTAGCCTCCAAGGCATACACATGCACCATATATGCTTGCAAATTCTTTTCGACCATTTTCTCGGCTTTCAGAGTAGATACCACATTGGACAGATAGTTTCTCCTATTACCGATCAGAACTACTTCATCACCCTTAGCTGTTTTCAGAATCATGCGCTTAGCCGCGCAATCCAACTTCGCCTGGTACTTAACCAGCCAGTCCATCCCCAGAATCAGATCGAACTCCCCAAACGGTAGTTCCATCAGATCAGCCTCGAAAGATACCCCTTGGAGTTCTAGAGGTACGTCTCTATACAGTTTATCTACCACTACAGAGTGACCTAGAGGGCTTATTACGGTCATCTGCCTAGAAGATATTTCAGAGTCTAGATCCATGGTCTCCACTATGCTACTTGCAACATACGAGTGTGTTGAACCCACATCAATTAAAGCAGTAAATGGAGAACCAAAGATTAGAAACGCACGATAATGACGTCCGGCAAGGCCGCCTCCTCTCGGCGCCTCAAAGATACACCAACCCGTATTGTCGGCCTCGAGCTACTCGCACCTCCGCCGGTGCTCCACGACCCCGACCGAACTATTACCCTCTCGCCATTACCTCGGCCCTCTGCGGTGGTCCATTATTTCAGATCTGACACACCGATTCTCTGATCAATCCTAGCTAACTTGTGCAGACGGTCCCTCACACGGTGGTCCAATGAGCCACACTCAAAACAACCTCTACCATCAGTCCAACATCCTCCCCAGTGAGCCTTTCCACAATGGTTACACTGCGGCGGTCCCTGCCTAGCAGCAACAAACCTACCCGACTGATTCGGCCCACTCGGTCTAGCCCTCTTCTGCTGATTACCCGATGACCCAGAAGATCCAAAACTCCTTTTGTGACGGTTTCTATCCATACCCTGCCTCACAGACTCTTTAATGCCCTCGGCAACCTTTGCCTTTTCAACTAGAACCGCAAATTCACGCCTCTTTGGGCACAATTATCACCTTAGTTTGTCTCGCAGCCATCCTCAAACGAACGCACCTCTCATGTTCAAGAGCCACCATACCCTCGCATACCGACTCAAACCTCGAAACTCGCCTCGACTCGGCTACGATTTGCTCCCTCGACTAACCTCGTAAATACTTTCCTCTGCTCATTTATGTAGTTAGTCTGACGCATTTTTTCGATAAGCGGCCTTAAATAGTCCCATGTCGATCTTCATTGCAGTAGCTTCACTTGACCGTGAGCCACCACCGGTATGACTCATCTCGAGAAGTGATACGATCCCTTCAACTTTTCTTCCGCGGTCGGTCTAGATCATCCATGATCCGCCTGTCGCTTCCAACCAATACTCAAGAAGGTTAGGAGCAACACCCGAGACACCTCAAAAATTTAGCCCCATTTGCCCAAGTCGCCAGCACGATTTCCTAGCTCCTACGCCTCCACCGCTCCAGCTACCCTTTCTAAAACCCGCAAGATCGCTTTGTGACATCTGCGTCATCGCCGGCTCGCCTCGAACTCACCACCTCCGGTGGTGGCGAATCCAGTACCTCATTTTCGAACCACCCTGTAACCTACGGCTCAAAGCGATCATCCTACTGCGACCACGCCCACGACCACGCCCACCTCGGGTACTCATGACTAAATCTCGTCGATTAAAGAATTTTATGTATCGGTCATTATTCCCCGTGTTTAAAGCAAAGTCTTATGAATTTTTAAAGAAGATTTGTTTCATGAGTCCACGTGAGTCCTATTAGTTTCATCTCTAAAGTAGTCTTACTAGCCACCAATCATATCAATCAATATCACAACAAATAGTACGGGTACTTACGGGCGAACGGTGCCGAGACTCGGTGCCATGCCCTTCAAACCATACTTTTTAAAACAAAACACTTAAAATGACTTTTGAAAACATTTTGGGCCTCGGGCCCACAGTAAAGCCTTTGAACTTGGCTCGATACCATTAAATGTAACACCCCAAACCCGGTCAATACACCACGACCTAATCAACTGGTATGCTACAGGAAAAAGGTTTTGGGTGGTCTAAGTTGAAGTCTTAGAAGTTTGGTGAGAACACTTAGCTAAATTTTGTATTTTGAGGATAACTCAAGTAGGTTTTGATTGAAAATCGATGATGTATTTGAAAACCTGTAAAGTTTTGAAAATTTATCCGATGTGTAGGAAAAATTAGTTTATTTCGTTTTGAAGCTTAAGTTATTTCTGATTGTTACTAAAACATTTATGACTTAGTAGAAAATCATATTTAAGTTAGAAAACCTTTTGAGTTCACTTTGTCTCAAGTTATAGTATGATACCCGATGGTATAGTTTAAAACATCGTCTTTGAAATTTTGAAAACGTTGTCTTTCCAAATTTTAGCACATTTCACTCAATTAGTTTGTTAAAGCATATTGAGAATCTACTTAAACATAACATACCAAAAACATAATTTAAGAGGCCATTTACAAACCCAAATATAACATAATAGAAATAAACCAGCTAGTGTACCAAATTTTATAAAAGAAGTCCGAGCAAATCTTTATTTCAAGATGGCATGAGCACCTCGAGTCCATCCGGCTCCATGTCCGCGTCTAAGTGTCACTGAAAAGTCAAAGGAGAGAGAGTGAGTCGCAAGACTCGGTGCATAAATCCTCTCCGGTATAACATGCCAACATATATATCATAATGAATAATGCAAATCATGCACCTGCTCCTAACCAACCATATCGCTTTTCTACCCGTGTGGTACCAAACCACCGGTGGTGCCAAACCATGGTGACCCAAAGTCACGATATCCATATGTGGTACCAAACCATTGGTGACCAAGTCACAAATAATCCAATAATGGGGCCAACCCATCGTGTGATACCAAATCACTAGCGAGCGATCCCATATCTCAAAAGTGGGGCCAACCCACGGTGGTGTTAAACCATAGGGACGAGTCGCAATGAGGTGCCAAACCTCCGTGTCCCAAAGACACAATGTGATACCAAATCACCGTGACCGTAGTCACAAATCGATGATGGGGCCAACCCATCGTGTGATACCAAATCATCTTTGGCGTCAATCCCAGATAATCAATGTGGGGCCAACCCATCGTGGTACTAAGCCACTGGGACGAGACGCCGAGGTGCCAAACCTCCGTGACCCAAAGTCACAAAACACGTGGTACCAAACCACCGGAGGTGCCAAACCTCCGTGTCCCAAAGACACAAAGTGTCCCAAAGACACGGATATCAAATTTCCCCTCCTCGGATCACCCAATCACATATCATACTAGATGCAAAATCGTGCAATCATGCTATCATGCTCACATGCTTAATATGGCATCTCAATGAACATGCACCCATAATCATAATATCGTATATCATCACATAGCTCATATCGAAGCGGACTTACCGAATCCGTATCCATACCTCAATGGGTACCAAAATCACCAATCACACTGCTTCATTTACACAACAAAGTTATTACATTACTAAGTTAAGATAGTGTGTTGGTTTACACACCAATTAGCGGAGGTTTTAACACTAAGAACCGGTCTAAAACGCCAACCACCTTGACCACTTTGATCCTAAAATTGACCAACCAAAGGGTTAGCACACATATCATTCGCCATAACCAAATAAATCAAAGGGTATATCGGTTTACCCTTACGTTAAACCGGATTTGGTTTCTTACCCATCCGAACCCAATGATGGTTCTTCAAAGAATCGGCTTCACAATGGTTTCTCCTAACACAATCGGCACACCACGATAGAAGAGTAGTTAATCTCTTAACAAGCGGTCTTAAAGAAAACTAAACGAAATCGAATACAAAGACTCGTTCTTACCACTACTCACCACCGCTTACCGAGAAAGAAAACTCCTTATGAACGTTCCTTAGATCCGGATGTCCTATTATAAGAATTGGTTTACAAAAGATTAGTACCTTCCAACAAATAACACAATCAGCCAAAACATATTAAGAATCGGCAAGGTACCAGAGAAAGGAGAAAGGCCATTCGGCCAACACTTACCCACTACCAATCGATTGGAAACCAAGCACCCAACACCACCAAATATTCACCAATACCAAGGAAGGTTCTATTAACTCCTTTGATCCCGAAAAGAAGAGTTTCTAAAAGAAATCAAGGAAGAAAGAGTATAACAAGATGAATGGAGAAGTGCTTGGTCAAGATGGTATTAAGGAAAAGGAGATGAAAGTTAGGGAATAAAGAAAAATGGTTTTGCTTAATGAAATGGTATGGACCAAATGGAGAAATCGGCACAAGGTTTATGCAAACAAAAGAAAAGTGAGAAGGAAGGGTCTCTAGTTTGACTTTGCACAATGAAGAGAAGAAGGAAGAAACAAGGTAGAATTTCGACAACAAGGGTGCTAGAGGTTTGGTTTAACTCAATTGAAAAAAAGAAAGGAGATAGGAGAGGCATTCGGCTAACAAGGTTTCTAAAGAGGGAATAAGATGATAATGGGATGTTAGGTTCGGCAAGGGTAAGGGTGTTGAAGCTTTCGGTTTAAGGAGTAGCAAAAAGAAAAAATGAGAAAGAGATGAAGACTTGGGGTTTCGGTTTCAAGTATGCAACAACAAATGGTTTCGGCTAAGGCTAATGCAAGTGGAGAAATCTTTACTAGTTGATACCAAGAAGAATCGGCTTGTTGACACCAAGAAAAGAAAGAAAAAAAACTTAATTGTTCCCCCCTAAGACCGAAAATACACCCAAAGGACCAAGGGAGTTTCGGCACTTCCCAAGCTCCCCCAAACACTCCTCAAAACCGGCCAACCTCCCCCCATTTGCTCTCACACCACCAATTCAAATGGCAAAGACCAAGTCTCCCTCCTACAATTGCTCTCCATCCACCGTTTGAATGTGTTGACCAAGTCCATGGTAGAGTTCAAATTGCCCACAACTCTTCCCCTCCATGCCGTCAAAATGGATGCAAAAGGGGTGGGATTCTCACGACTTGAACTCAAGACCTCCCCCTTGCAATTGACGCCACACCCAAGCTCCAAGTGGCGCATGCCTTGCCAATTTGCTAGCTCTTCATTTGCGTTACAAATTCACTTAATTTAATTATAAGCCCCATCTCCTTCAGCTCCTATCCCCTAAAGCCCAAAAACAAAAACTTTTCCACCTACTCAGGCACACTCCTAGCCTACATCTAAGCCCCGAAATCACACAGACAACAACATAGCAAGCCATAAACATGCAACAATTGCCAAAAATAAAATAACCCCTTACCCCGGGATATTACATGTACATTGCCCTCAATGTACAAAGATAGATAAACAATTATGTAATAATAAAATCAAAAGAGAAGGGGAGAAGTAACACTTCCTAAATCTTTGGATGAAGTCTATGAAAAGAAACCGGATAAGATTGGAGGAGAACGTGGGGAAGCGTCTCGAACCGTTTGAAATTGAATCCTCGAAGTAGCCGGCTTGTTTTTATTGTATCCTAAGCTAAATCTAAATATCATAAAGAATAAGAAGAAGAAAATAAAATAAAATAAAATAAAATAAAGTAAAGTAAAAAAATAATGATGAAATAAAATAGAAACAAAAATAAATAATGGAAAATGAATAACAACTAGAAAAATAGGGAATGAGGTTTAAATAGAGATGTAGCCCGTGTTTTGGGATTTTGAATTTTGAACGCATTCAGGGTGTTCAGGCATGGCTGTGGGTGTTGTGGCACGCCTGTGTCTTTCTTCACACTGTCATTTAATACGGGCGTGCTCCTCCGGTGTTCGATAAGTCAGAATGTTGGCACGGTTAGGAGGCACGGCCATGTTTATCTCATGCTTGACGAGTCAGTAACCTCGCATGGGGCGTTGGCATGGGCGTGGACTAGTATCGCAGCCCGTGTTGGAGAAAGAAGTTTATTCCCTATTCGTGCACGGCTAACGACACGCCCATGGTTCAACCCCTAGCTTCCACACGGCCACAGGCACGCCCGTGTGTAGGGCCGTATGGCCTAGAAATCTGCTCATTGGTTAGTTTATGGTTAGGTGCTAAAACGAAAAATAAAAGAAAAATAAAAATAAAAAATGTAAAAATGGGGTTAGTGCTCAGGTTGCCTCCCAAGAAGCGCTCGTTTATAGTCTTAGCTAGACTTTACCTCTCATTCGTATGGTCATGGTGGTTTGAGGAGGTGGAAATCCTTTCTCATTTGATCAAATCGGTTATGGATATAAAGTTTAAGTCGAGTAATGTTTACCTCAAAAGTGTTGAATTTAGGATTGCTTACCTCGATTTGTCTTGTATAGGAAGACATTAAGTACCTCAAAAGTGATTTCTTCGTTTGCCTTGAGTTCTGAATTGGTGATTCGAGGGTCTTCCTTATTCAACAATACTTGATCCTCTATTTTGATGTGATTTGCTGTTCCTATAAGCTCGTCTAGGGTTTCTTTCGGTTTTACTTCGTGTGGTTCTGGTTCCTCATGTAATTCTTCTTTATTTGTACGAGGTCTATGATCCGGCTCAGGTTTGTAGCTTTGTGGTGTTTCCTGCAATGAAGGTTGAACAAGTTAGTTATCAACTGAATTTACTTTCTCACCTTTATCACTTGATGTTCGCCGAGTCAAGAGCTTGAAGAGTGACTATCTAAATCGCCACACGAAGTATGAGTTCTCCTACATAGATATCAATTTTAGCTCTGGCGTTGCTAAAAAGGTCTTCCTAAAATTAAGGGATTGTGTTGTCCTCATCCATGTCTAAAATGACAAAGTCTCATCGGGAATACGAATTTATCAATTTTGATTAGAACATTTTCTATTATACCCTAGGAATTCTTATAATTTTATCGATTAATTGAATGCTCATCCTAGTTTATCTGGGTTTCCCTAGACCTAGTTGTTTAAACATTTTGTAAGGCATAACATTAATGCTTGCCCCTAAATCCACTAACGCATTATCAATAGATAAACTACCAACTCCCTGGATCTTTTAATTTACGTGGCAATTTATTTTGTAGAATTGCTGAGCACATTACGTTTAGCTCCACGTGGTGCTCTTCGTCTAATTTGCGTTTGTTGGTCAAGAGCTGTCTTAAAAATTTCCTCGAGTCTGGTATATGAAAAAGAGCTTCAAGGAGAGGGAAGTTAATATGTAATTTCTTTAAGATTTTAAAAACTTACCAAACTGTTCCTTTGAATCGTCTCTTTTCATTGCTTTGGGATAAGGTATGCGAGGTTGGTACTCCATGATTATCGATTTTTTCTTTTCTTGTGTTACCTCTATCTTACCTTCGTCTACCTTGTTTTCTTGTATTGAGTTTGGTTCATCTAACCCCTTACTGTCTTGAGCTGAGATGGCTTGAATTTGCTCTTTTGGGTTAACCTAGGTGTTACTTGGTAGACGTCCTAGCGGTCGTATTAGCTTTGCGAGATGTCCCACTGACCTAGTAAGTTCTCCAACTTGATTCTTGACCCTTTGATCGATTTTTGTTGTTCATCAAGTCTTGCTTGATCTTTTGGAGACGAGAATCTGTGGTCGCCATGAAATTGCCAACATCTCTTCAAGATTGGCTCCTCTTCTTGTTGGTAAGGTGGTTGTTGAAAATTTGGAGAAAGTTAGATCTTTGGCTATTTTGATAATTCCACGAGAAATTGGGATGGTACTTCCAACTGCATTATAAGTGTCACTATAAAAATTATTTTGATATCTAGAATAGTTACGTATAGTGAGCTTGCTCGTTTTCCATGCCATATCCGTAGGATGGGTACTCGAGGATTCGCCACGCCTCCTAGATTCAAATCATATTGTATTTCGGATGTACCGTGAGGACTATACCAATCATCAATCTTTTATTCATCATCTCTAATCGATTAGATAACCCGGTGACCACGTCGAGGTTGAAAACACAAAGTTGCTTTAGTAGGAATTGCCCCCATGCCTTGCCACTGATAATTATTCAGTGCCATCTTTTCCATTGACTAAAATTTTCTGCCAAAAGCAAAATAGAGGAAAAAATTAGCAAAGTAAAAAGAAATAATAATAAAGAATAAAATAATAATAAATTGCAAATAATTTTTTTTGGCTAAAGCAATAGGAATAGAGTTTTCTTAATATTTTAGTGTTCCTTGGCAATGGCGCCAAAAATTTGATCGTGTCAAACAGTCGAGTTTTAAAATTTATAAAAAGAATGATCGAACCTGTAGACTACATATGACAACGATAGAGACAAGTGCACCTATCGAACAGTAGTATAGTTTAGGCAAGAATATCTTATTGAACCGAAGGGAACCTAAAAGTGCTACTACTCACTTTCTTTCTATTATTTAGCCTGAAATATGGAGTGATTGGTTTATGAAACTAATGAAAAACTAAACTAGATGCAAAGACAAAAGAGTGAATTGGAGGAAGACTTTAGGAAAACTCAGTTGATGAAGACGATACCCTTAGGAAGAATCCACCTATAACTTCACTTATTATTTATTCCACAAACCATATGATTTCTTTACTTAGCTTGATCCATGAGACTCCCTAACCTATATTAAACCCTCTCTCGAGGCAAATAACGTCTAACCTTAGGTTAATTAGTGGAACTCTCGTTCTCTTATAATAACCCCCTAAAGAAGCAGTAAATTGATCAATGGATTCCCATATTAGGTTTCACCCTAATCTGGCAAAAATCTCGTAACCCTATCTCTAGGCGCTCGATCAACTCCGCTCAATTATGCTAGATCTACTCTTAGGCAGGGTCTATTCCTCCTCCACCTAAGTACATCAGATTAAATTAAACAATATAATTAAGAACAAACTAAGTACCTCTCATATAAATTTAGAAATCAAATAACAAAATCCATCATAGGTTTCATCCCCTTCAGGTATCTGAAGGGTTTAGTTCATAACAAAGTAGGAAAACATCTCAAGAGAAAAGATAAAACAAAACATAAGAAATCCCTAAACCCCCCGAAGGAATTGAAGGAGAGATCCTCCGTCTTGAATGGAGCTCCAGCTTCTTGAGATGGATCAACTGGCTATCTTCAAGTGATTCCCTAAAAGATGAAAGCTTCGACAAAAGCCTCTGCCAAAACGCCGTCCTGTTTCGGCTTCTGTCGAACTCCCTTTTTAGTTGCTACCTTGGGTGTTTATATAGGCTTTGAGATGCTTTACTTGGCTCCTAAGTATCCTAATTCAAGTAGAATTCCTCTTAAGATGTTTAAGTAGACTTAGGAATGTGTTTCTTTGCCTCCAAGCATCCAAATCTGAGTGAAATTACTCTTTCCCGCGGCAGGGGTACGCCCACGGCACATGCCCATATAAGTCGTCTTCAGGCCGTGTCTCGATTCTGTCGATTAGGGCACGGCTATGTAAATTGTGGCATGGCCGTGTGAAGTAAATGGCAAGGTACGACTGTGTGGCTTGAAGTCCAGGCCATGTCGATTTCTTGGGTTGGCCCAATTTGGTCCGCTTTAAGCCTGTTTTACATTCTTTTTATCCTTAGGTGCTTTACTGAGCATAAGACATGAAAAGAAAGGATTAAGAGCACCTTTTTACATAAATCAGGGATAAATCATCCAAAAGCATAATAAATGTGGGATTAAAATATGTTACTTTTACAGTTTATCAATTTTCGGGGACAAAAATCCCTAAGGGGGAGGGCTGTAACAGCCTGGTTTAGACCTTAGTCAGAACAGTGGTTTGAGACCATGAATTCGAGGTCGTAAAAATATTTTAATGATATTTTCTGTGTGAATGATATGTGACATAGCCTGTGTGAAAATTTTGTGTGATGATTTGATCATTTTAGTGTCGAATTAAGAGAAAGGACTTAATTGCATAGAGAGTAAAATGCTATGTGCTGATTTGTGAGTACTTAGATGTTGCTGGGTTTTTAAGGAGGAGGTCTTATGTTGTTAATAAACCATTTTCAAGTTAGTGGATGGTTAAAAGACAAATTAGCCTTAGATTATATTTGTTTTATATGTTTAATGGAAGGGCAAAATGGTAAACTATGTGTTAATGTTATTATAATAAAAAAAAGAAATTAAATGGCCATTTTTATCATCTTCTTTGGCTGAATGTAACTAAAGAAAGAAAAGAAAGAATTGAGCTAGGTATTCGGCACTTACAAGGCTAAATTCAAGGTATGTTTTTGGTCAGTTTTCGATAATTTCTATGTTTTCATAATCGTTGCTTCGAGCTCTAGCTAACCCATGTAATTTTTTGAATTGATGATATTTTTGTGATGAGCCATTGATGAACACTTGAGCTTTGTGATGGTAGTTGGTGAAATATGAAAGCTTGATGTTGGGTTAACATAGTTTGTATTTGAATTTTTGGTGAAATTGAGCATTTTGGGCTAAATTGTGAAAAATGTATATTGAGGGACTAAAATGTGAAATAAATGAAATGTGTGGGTTTGTATAGACATTAGTAAAATTCGGCTAAGCTTGTGCTAGGTGGAATTTGGTGAATTTGATGATTTTGTGAGATAGGGACTAAAGTGTTGAAATGTGAAAATATGAGGGCTAATTTGTAAAATGCCCTAAATGTGTGTATGTGGACTAAATTGAATGAGTTAGTGATTGAATGGATTGAATTTTAATGTGTATAGACCAAGAGAGGAGAGGTTTGGATTGAGATCGAGGCAAAGATAAAGTGCTCGATTAGTCGACCATTTAGTATTTTGACATCCGAGGTAATACTTAGCTGTGTTTAAATGTTGTGAAACGAATGGTTATGATATTATTGATTTATAGATTTTATGTGAAAAATGAATCTATGTGACACTAAGTGTGCGTATTTGGAAGGGTAACCGAGAAGATTAGCACTTTGTGTGCGAAACAATAGAAGTTTCGGCTTTGTGATTGGCACTGTGTGTGCGATATCGAATCGAGTTCAGTTTTTGTATTAAGGCACTGAGTGTGCGATTATAAAAAAGGAATAGCATTGCGTGTGCAATGATACTAAAGTTTCAACTTATTGAATTGGCACTGTGTGTGCGACATCGAGGCAAGTCGAATAAAATGATAGACACTAAGTGTACAGTTATAATTAACGACTAGCACTGTGTGTGCAAAACAATAGAATCTACAGCTTTAATGAATAGCACTGTGTGTGTGAAATAATAAAAGTTTTGGCTCATCTAAATGGCACTGTGTGTGCGTTACCTGTATAAGTTCTGTTTAACCTATCGGCACTAAGTGTGCAATGACAAGTAGGCTTCGGTTGTTAAATTGGCACTAAGTGTGCAAATTCATTTGAGTAATAGCAGAGGTTGAAATAGAGGTAAAATCGAGGAATTGAGTTGTATGAATGGTGAGTAACTTCGTATTGATCAAGGTATGCTTGAATCTATGTGGTTGATGATAGATTTAAGAGTTGAATGAATAGTTAATTAAGCATGTGGTTGAGAGTGATATTGTGCTTGGTTGTGTCATTATCCATGTGATGGTTGGATAGTATGATTAGTGATTAACTAAGTGTTGGCAAGGTAAGTATGATACATATGTGATCGGTGAAATTTGAAGTGAAAGAATGGAATGCTATGTGAGTATTGCATAAAGTTGAACTTGTGTACTATTGATAAAATAACTATGTGATGGTTAAATGTGTATATTGACTTGGTTCATTGAGTTAATTGTTTTATAATTCAAACTTACTAAGCTTTGGAAAGCTTACTGTGTGATTTGTTTCTCTGTCTTGCAGTGTCAGTAAACCTAGCTCGGATCTGGGATCGTCAGCTTCTCAATCACACTATCGGCATTCTATTCTGGTACTTTTGAAAAAGGTGCATTTAGTAAGAATATGGCATGTATAGGCTAGTAAATTGAATTATGTTTGAGACTGTAATTAGCCATGAGATGTGGCTAGATATATGATAGGTTTGGCATGAATGAATGTGATATGTGTGATGCACCTTTTGCCATGATTTGTGGATTGATAAATTTTCTATCAAGTGGTAACTTTGTGTTGATAAATGCTAATAAGGGTTAGTGAAATTGGGAATGAATTATGCTTATGATAGAATAAGTATTGGTATTGAATTTAGTATGCATAGAGTTGAATCCATGAGTTGAATGATAATATTGGTATGTTATGGTGATAATATGAGCATGAGATGTTGTGGTTGTATGGCTTGTAGGTTAGACCATTATGGGTGGCATTTTGACTTCGCAAAAATGGCCTATAATGTCACATGGTTGGGGCACACGGGCGTGCCTCGGGCAAGTGGGTAAATTAGCGAGAATGTGGCTTAAATCAGACACGGCCATGCAGGCGTGCCCTCTGTGTCATGCGAGAAATGGCAGTATATGACCTTATAGGACACGGCCTTAGCACACGGGCATGCTTGTTAGTCGTGTTGATTTTGGTAGTATGTAACCACGAGGAGGTCACAAGGGTGTGTCATGTAGCCATGGGAGAGGAACGGCCTACCCCGACGGGCGTGTCTCCCCTGTATTTTAGAAAAGTTTCAAATTTTCATAAAATTCTATACGTGTTTCGGTTTAGTCCCGACTCGGTTTATAAGCATGCTTAGAGTCTCGATGACTCATTTAAGGGACACTATGATTGTATATGAATGTGTTTGATGATGATTGACTTTGTGTCGTGAATGTGATGTAAAATGATCCTATTGTTCAGTAATGCCTCTAAACCCTATTTCGACGACGGTCTCGGGTTGGGGGTGTTACAGATAGTGGGAGACAACTTGCACCCATTAAACATTTTATAATAGTTAAATGCATAAAATAATATTATTATTGATAATAGGGTGTTAAATTAGTATAATTTAATAAAACAAAAGAAAAAAAGTTTTCATGCTCATCTTTTGGGAGTTGTTGGCCTAAATTAAGAGAGAAAGGGAGGGGAGAAAAATTCCTAAGGGTTTCGGCAAGGAGCAAGCTTGAATAGGTAAGTTCAAGCTTTAAAACTTCATTAATTTGTGCATTTTGTGGTTATTACTCATTCTATTTTCAAACCCACTTGTTAATTTTGTACAATATCCATGTATATGGAATATGCCATGAAAGATGAGTTGAGTATTATGATGAATTCCTTTGTAATAAATTTAGTTTAAAGATAGATGAACATCTCTCATTGTGAGTCTTGAAGAAGGTAACAAATTTGGGGCCTTATTTACGAAATTATTTAGTAATGGGTTGAATTGAAATATTTATTGAAATTATGGACTTATAGAGTCCTTGTGAACATTTAGCTTTGAGGGTAGCAAATTAAAATTTGAGCATTTGTTGGGTTTGGTATTAGGGACTAAATTGCGCATATTATAAAATTTAGGGATAAATTCATAAATTGATAAATTGTGTGTTTGTGGATCAAATTGAATGAAATGTTTTAAGAGATGTTTAATTGAAATTGATTAGATCAAGATTCAAAAGGAAAATGGGAGAATAAGGGAAAAGCTAAGTTGATCAATTAATCGAGAAGCATTAGCCATTATTATCCGAGGTAAGGTTTAAGTAATTTACTTTGAGCATATGCTTATTATAGATATGTACATTAATTTGAAATTTTGGTATGTATAAATTGTCCATGTGCCAAATGTGGAAGGAAATTAATTGATGCAAGGTCCTAGTTGGTTGAATGCATAATTGGGGGTACTTTGGTTCAAAATGAGGTATAAATAAATTTTAGTTGAAGTGCTAACGTGAGTTATAATTGAGGGTTACCAAAATTCAGCTTGATGATATGTGAATTTTAATGTTAATACATGTGTGTATATATATATATATATAGATTGGCCGAATACTAAGTGCCAAATTGAAGTATGAAATTATTTTCCTTCAATATAATTTACATGTTTGTTGATTAAATTACTTGTTCGGAAATCATAATGTGAAGTAAGGCGATGGATGTGCTTAATAATTGGCATTGGACTTATGAATACATATCAGGGCACTAAGTGTGCGATACCGGCTAAATTGCACTAAGTGTGCGGAAAATTTACGAGTAACGACACTAAGTGTGCGAGACGTTACCGGAGAATTTGGCACTAAGTGTGCGGAAGTAATGAGTAACGGCACTTAGTGTGCGCTACATTACTGAATTTATCCTGCCAATGAATGTACAGGTAAGAGGCTTATTAATTGTATTTAGTTGCAAATGTTGGTAAATCTCGGGGAAAAATCGGATACAATATCATATAAGGTGCATAGAAGGTAAGTATTATACACTTGCAAGCATTTGGAAAATTTTTAAAGCTAGAATTTGGAAGCATGAAAGTTGGCTAGTGAATTGATGTGCGTGAATTAGTTAACATGGATTGGTATTATATACATATGGTTATGTTGGAAATTTTGTATAAGTGTTGGCTATGATTTTTATTTTTGTACTCTTAGTCATTTGGCTAGAGTATAATAAGATAGATAATTGAGAAATTTTGAAATAGTGTAATTGCTTATGAATTGCTTAAACCTTACTAAGCTATGAAATCTTACCTCTTTTTTTTTTTTTTATGTTTGTGAATTGTAGATTTCTTCATAAAGGTTTAACTCGTGCTCGGGGATCGCTTTGAAAACTCATCACACTATCAATGAAACTTTGGTACTTATTTTTGTATGTAATTATTAGTATGGAATGTATAGGTTAAACTCTTTTGGGAGAATCCACTCTTTAGCTGGAAGTATGTAATATTTCCATACGAAAATGGCTATATGTTAAGGATGGAATTTTACCTTAGCTTGGGATGTGGTCTTGATGTTTCATTGCCGATTATGTTATATGTCCTTGTTTGGTATATGTGGTTTCACAAGATCAATTCGGCATGGTTGTGTGTATGATATAAATGAATGAATTATGTTACTATCGATGTTAGTCTGAAAACTTTCTCTTGATTGATTTGTAAGGGAACCATAATGTGTCGATTTCATGTATAAGGAGAGTGGGAATTATTCAGCCTTTGAAATTGGTCATCTTGTAGGTTTCTTGAAGAAGTATTTGGGTTGTTCTTGTAAGACCTTGGTCATGAGAATTTTAATGGTAGGGTTTCTAGTTGATGGAATTGCTTATCGAAATGTATCCATAGACCCTTGCTATACCTATTAATTATCTAATGCCGTGTGACATATCCCAAATTGAATGTTTGATTGAACTCATAGCTGAAGTATGGTTAATTTATTCAAGGTTGATAAAGGGAACAAATAAACCTAAGTGATAGTGAAATGGAAAGTGCAACAAGTGCTTCTTATCAATATATGCATGAACATTTGGAAACTGTTTCATATCAACATATGCTTTGATAAATAGGCGAATATCATTTTTTATGTGGCTTTTGGTGGAGAAATGACTATGCGATTAGGGAAATTGCTTATAAATTGAAGATAGGTATTTGGTGATGCGATTGATGTTAATATTATAAACCAAGTTGATAATTTATTTTTATTTTTTAATTTTATAGAAATGTTTATCTCGGTCATGACATTATGGATTGGTGCTCGGTAGACGTAGTTTTTGGTCTGGTAAAGCTTATCGTAGAATGGAAGGTTTAGTAATACCACTAACCCTAATCCGGCGACGGAGTATAGGTTAGGGGTGTTACATTTTATTGGCATCAGAGCTAGGTTTAGTCGATTCTAGGATTAACGTAGTATGGGTGAGTTTAGCTATACATGCCATATGTTATATCGTGATAGTGTGATGAGTTCTAACAATGAGATATGTTTATTTCTTTGGTATAGTAATGGATCCCAATCCCGAGGAGCAGTAGCTGATGACGTCGAGAGTGTGGCACCCGTTTCTGCGCAAGGGACCGCGTCAGAAGAATCTCGACCTGCTACGAGCAATCTGGATGAAGGGGCCTGGCAAGCCTTCTATTCCATGATGAATGATTGGTTCAGACAATATAAACGAACCAATCCAGCGATTCATCCACCTTTAAATCTGAATATTCCCCTTGTGGTACCTATGGTACCCCCTATGGCTAATCCTGAAAGAGCAATTAAACCTCCGGTTGATCGTATCAGAAAGCAAGGAGCTCAAGAATTTGGAGCCGAGGATGATGATGATGCGGAGCGGGCTGAATTTTGGCTCAATAATACAATTTGTGTTTTGATGAGCTGTCTTGCACCCTTGATGAGTGTTTAAAGTGTGCCATCTCATTATTGCGGGATTCTGCCTACTACTGGTGGAATACGCTTATGGCAGTTGTTTTGAAGGAAAGGGTTACGTGGGACTTCTTTCAGACGGAATTTTGTAAGAAATATATAAGCCAGCGCTTCATCGATTCTAAATGTAAAGAATTTTTTGAGCTTAAATAGGGTCGTATGACTGTATCGGAGTACGAGCGTAAGTTTGTGCGACTTAGTCGTTATGCTCACGAGTGTGTTTCGTCTGTGTCAGCAGTTTGAAGATGGGTTAAACGAAGATGTAAGGCTGTTGGTTGGTATTCTGAAAATTAATGAATTTTTTGTGTTGGTTGAACGGGCTTGTAAAGCTGAAGAACTGAGGAAGGAAAAGCGAAAGGTCGAGCTCGAGTCTAAGGATTTTCGAAAGAGATCCGCAAGTAAATTCTCGCAATAGGCTACGAAGAAGTTTAAGAATGAAGGTAGCCATTTCAAACCAAATACCGGGATTTCTATATGAGAATGACCACTAGTGAGTTCTCGGGCTACATCAGTAGCTAGTGTGGGTAATGCTCGATCAAGCAAACCTGAGTGCCAGCAGTGTGAGAGACAGCATTTCGGAGAATGTTGGGGTAAAACTATTAATCGCACCTACTATAGATACGGTTCACAGGATCATTTCATTCGGGATTGCATTAAGATTGATGAGAAAGTTGCTGTTCAGAGCACGAAACCGAATGGCACTACAACTAGAGGTAGACCATTCTGGGTTGGGAGAGGTAGGAGTGGCACACAGAGGGGGGTCATAGATGTAGCTATTCGATCAGAGGCCCGTGTACCAGCTAGGGCATATGCCATTCGTACTAGAGAGAAGGCCTCATCTCCAGTCGTCATTACCGGTAATTTCACTCTCTTTGATACTAATGTAACTGCCTTGATTGACCCCGGTTCAACTCATTCGTATGTATGCGGGACATTAGTGTCCAGTAAGACTCTACTTGTTGAGCCTACTGAATTGGTGATTCGGGTTTCAAACCCCCTGGGTCGATGTGTATTGGTTGATAAAGTGTGCAAGAATTACCCTTTGATGATTCGAGATATGTGTTTCCGGTGATCTGATGTTAGTACCTTTCGATGAATTCGACATCATCCTTGGTATGGATTGGTTGACCGTGCACGATGTAGTGGTGAATTGTAGGTGAAAGACTATTGACTTGAGGTGTCAGAATAATAAGATACTTCGGATTGAATCTACGGATTTGAGTGGGTTACCGGCTGTGATATCATCGTTAATGGCTTGGCGGTATTTGAGAAAGGGTTGTGAGGCTTACCTTGCGTATGTGATTGATAACAAAGTATCGGAAAGGAAGATTGAATTCGTACCAGTTATTTGTGAATATACGGATATGTTCCCAGAGGAATTGCAGGGATTACCACCTATTCGCAAAGTGGAGTTTGATATCGAATTAGTTCCAGGAACTACCCCTATTTCGATAGCTCTGTACAAAATGGCACCGACAGAATTAAAAGAGCTAAAGACTCAGTTGTAAGAATTGACAGATAGGGGTTTTGCCAGACCAAGTTTTTCCCCCTGGGGTGCACCTGTTCTATTTGTAAAGACAAAGGATGGAACTCTGAGAATGTGTATCGACTATCGACAGCTTAATAAGGTAACAGTAAAGAACAAGTACCTATTGCCACGTATCGAGGATTTATTTGATCAGCTTAAGGGAGCCTCAGTGTTTTCAAAAATTAATCTGAGATCAGGATATTATCAGCTGCGAGTTAGAGAATCGGATATACCAAAGACTGCATTTCGAACGAGGTATGGTCATTACGAATTCTTGGTGATGCTGTTTGGGCTCACTAATGCCCCTGCTATTTTTATGGACTTGATGAATCGGGTGTTCAGACCGTTCTTGGATAGGTTTGTGGTTGTATTCATAGATGACATATTGGTCTATTCCCGGGATGAAATCGAGCATGCTGAACATTTGAGGTTAGTGCTACAAATTTTGCGTGAAAAGTAATTATATGCGAAATTCAGCAAATATGCATTTTGGTTGGATGAAGTTAGCTTCCTGGGACATGTTATTTCAGCATCGGGCATTCGGGTTGATCCGAATAAAGTCTCGGCCATACTTAATTGGAAGCCCCCGCGGAATATTTCAGAGATACGTAGTTTCCTAGGACTTGCCAAATATTATAGATGTTTTGTGAAAGGATTTTCTATGATAGCAGCTCCGATGACAAAACTATTGCAAAAAGACATTAAATTTGAGTGGTCAGAAAGGTGTCAGAAGAGTTTTGATCAGCTAAAAACCTTGTTAACAGAAGCTCCGGTACTTGTTCAGCCTGAGTCAGGCAAAGAATTTATCATTTTCAGCGATGCATCATTAAATGGGTTGGGTTGTATATTGATGCAGGAGGCGCTTTGAGATAGTTAAAACTGCACGAGAGGAATGATCCGACACACGACCTTGAGTTGGCTGCTATAGTCTTTGCTTTGAAGATTTGGCGTCACTATCTATTCGATGAAAAATGCCACGTCTGTTCGGATCATAAGAGTCTAAAATACTTGATGACCTAAAAGGATCTGAATTTGAGACAGCGCCGATGGTTAGAATTGTTGAAAGACTATGAGCTTATGATCGATTATCACCCGGGAAAGGCTAATGTTGTTGCCGACGCACTTAGCCAAAAGTCATTGTGTACTCTGCGGGTAATGAATGTGAATATGACTACATCTAATGACGGTATGATCATCACCGAGTTGAAAGAAAGGCCATTGTTTGTACAACGGATTCGGGAGGCTCAAGAGTACGATAGTGATTTAAAAGTAAAAAGGAGTCTATGTGGCTCAATTTCGGACTCAGACTTTCAGATTGATGCTAAAGGATGTTTACGGTAAGAATCTAATATGTGTACCAAAGGATCCTAAATTGATTCGAACGATTTGTGATGAAGCTCATGGTAGTAAATTATCGATTCATCCGGAGAGCACAAATATGTATAATGATCTGAAGTAGTATTATTGGTGGCACGGTATGAAACGAGACATCTCGGATTATGTATCAAAGTGTTTAACATGCCAACAAGTGAAAGCTGAGCATCAAGTGCCATCGGGACTACTTCAACCGATTATGATACCTGAGTGGAAGTGGGACCGAGTCACTATCGATTTTATATCGGGTTTGCCATTGACACCAAATGAGAAAGATTCAATCTAGGTCATTGTTGATAGGTTGACGAAATCAGCTTATTTTATCCCCGTGCGTACGGATTTCTCACTTGATAAGTTAGCCGAGTTATATGTATCACAGATTGTGCGGTTGCATGGAGTCCCTACCTCAATTGTCTCGGATAGAGATCCGAGGTTCACTTCACGATTTTGGAAGAAACTGCAAGATGCGTTGGGTACCAAGTTACACTTTAGTACAACTTTTCACCCTCAGTCGGATAGTCAATCCGAGCGTATAATTCAAATACTCGAGGATATGTTGAGATGTTGCATTCTCGAGTCTGAAGGTACGTGGGAACGATACTTATCTTTAATTGAATTTGCGTACAACAATAGTTTTCAGTCAAGCATTAAAATGGCACCTTATGAAGCATTATACGATCGGAAATGTTGTACACCTCTATATTGGACTGATCTAAGTGAGGGTAAGATACACGGGTTGATTTGATCAGGGAGACGGAGCAGAAAGTTAGAGTAATTCGAGAAAATTTGAACGTGGCATCAGATCGTCAGAAATCATACGTGGACTTAAATTGTAAGGACATAGAGTTTCAAGAGGGTGATCATGTGTTTTTGAAGGTATCACTGTGGAAAAAGATACTTAGATTTGGCCGTAAAGGAAAATTGAGTCCGCGATTTATTGGACCGTACGAAGTTGTGGAACGAATTGGGCTGATTGCGTATAGACTTATGTTGCCTCCTGAATTAAATAAGATTCATAATGTCTTCTATGTGTCAATGCTTAGGCGATACCGGTCCGACCCTTCGCATGTGATTAAATCATCAGAGGTTGAAATTCAACCTGATTTGACCTATGAAGAAGAACCGATACGCATCTTAGCTCAAGAAGTAAAAGAGTTGCGTAATAAAAAGATATCGTTGGTTAAAGTAATGTGGCATAAGCATGGTGTTGAAGAGGCAACTTGGGAAACCGAAGAATCGATGAAAGAATGCTACCCACATTTATTCTCTGGTAAGAAATTTTCGGGGATGAAAATTTATTAAGGGGGCGAGAGTTGTAATAGCCCAAATACGACCCTGGTCGAAACGGTGGTTTCGGGACCACGAATTCGAGTGAGAAAAATTTTATTTTTGTTTATTTAATATTTATATTATGTGTTTGATTATGTCTTAAATTATAGTAGGTTAATTCAGTTGTTGGGATGTTTAATTTTAGTTAAGACTTAATTATGAAGGTGGTAAAAGAAGCTTTTATCTAAAGTGAGGGATTAAATTAATTAGTTTCCTTAAATTTGTGGCCTTGGATAGCAAATGCTTATTTTAGTTGATAGTGGGAGACAACTTGCACCCATTAAACATTTTATAATAGTTAAATGCATAAAATAATATTATTATTGATAATGGGGTGTTAAATTAGTATAATTTAATAAAACAAAAGAAAAAAAAATTTGCATGCTCATCTTTTGGGTGATGGCCGAAACTAAGAGAGAAAGGGAGGGGAGAAAAATTCCTAAGGGTTTCGGCAAGGAGGAAGCTTGAATAGGTAAGTTCAAGCTTTAAAACTTCATTAATTTGTGCATTTTGTGGTTATTACTCATTCTATTTTCAAACCCACTTGTTAATTTTGTACAATATCCATGTATATGGAATATGCCATGAAAGATGAGTTGAGTATTATGATGAATTCCTTTGTAATAAATTTAGTTTAAAGATAGATGAACATCTCTCATTGTGAGTCTTGAAGAAGGTAACAAATTTGGGGCCTTATTTACGAAATTATTTAGGAATGGGTTGAATTGAAATATTTATTTAAATTATGGACTTATAGAGTCCTTGTGAACATTCGGCTTTGAGGGTAGCAAATTAAATTTTAAGCATTTGTTGGGTTTGATATTAGGGACTAAATTGCGCATATTATAAAATTTAGGGATAAATTCATAAATTGATAAATTGTGTGTTTATGGATCAAATTGAATGAAATGTTTTAAGAGATGTTTAATTGAAATTGATTAGATCAAGATTCAAAAGGAAAAGGGGAGGATAAGGGAAAAGCTAAGTTGATCAATTAATCGAGAAGCATTAGCCGTTGTTATCCGAGGTAAGGTTTAAGTAATTTACTTTGAGCATATGCTTATTATAGATATGTACATTAATTTGAAATTTTGGTATGTATAAATTGTCCATGTGCCGAATGTGGAAGGAAATTAATTGATGCAAGGTCCTAGTTGGTTGAATGCATAATTGGGGGTACTTTGGTTCAAAATGAGGTATAAATAAATTTTAGTTGAATTGCTAACGTGAGTTATAATTGAGGGTTACCAAAATTTGGCTTGATGATATGTGAATTTTAATGTTAATGCATGTATATATATATATATATATATATATATATATATATAGATTGGCCGAATACTAAGTGCCAAATTGAAGTATGAAATTATTTTCCTTCAATATAATTTACATGTTTGTTGATTAAATTACTTGTTCGGAAATCATAATGTGAAGTAAGACGATGGATGTGCTTAATAATTGGCATTGGACATATGAATACATATCCAGGCACTAAGTGTGAGACACCGGCTAAATTGCACTAAGTGTGCGGAAAATTTACGAGTAACGGCACTGAGTGTGCGAGACGTTACCGGTGAATTTGGCACTAAGTGTCGAAGTAATGTAATGTGACACTTAGTGTGCTCTACATTACTGAATTTATCCTGCCAATGAATGTACAGGTAAGAGGCTCATTAATTGTACTTAGTTGCAAATGTTGGTAAATCTAGGGGAAAAATCGGATACAATATCATATAAGGTGCATAGAAGGTAAGTATTATACACTTGCAAGCATTTGGAAAATTTTTAAAGCTAGAATTTGGAAGCATGAAAGTTGGCTAGTGAATTGATGTGTGTGAATTAGTTAACATGGATTGGTATTATATACATATGGTTATGTTGGAAATTTTGTATAAGTGTTGGCTATGATTTTTATTTTTGTACTCTTGGTCATTTGGCTAGAGTATAATAAGATAGATAATTGAGAATTTTTGAAACAGTGTAATTGCTTATGAATTGCTTAAACCTTACTAAGCTATGAAAGCTTACCTCTTTTTTTTTTTATGTTTGTGAATTGTAGGTTTCTTCATAAAGGTTTAACTCGTGCTCGGGGATTGCTTTGAAATCTCATCACACTATCAACGAAACTTTGGTACTTATTTTTGTATGTAATTATTAGTATGGCATGTATAGGTTAAACTCTTTTGGGAGAATCCACTCTTTAGCTGAAATTATGTAATATTGCCATATGAAAATGGCTATATGTTAGGGATGGAGTTTTACCTTAGCTTGGGATGTGGTTTTGATGTTTCATTGCTTATTATGTTATATGTCCTTGTCTGGTAAATGTGGTTTCACAAGATCAATTCGGCATGGTTGTTTGTATGATATAAATGAATGAATTATGTTACTATCGATGTTAGTCTGAAAACTTTCTCTTGATTGATTTGTAAGGGAACCATAATGTGTCGGTTTCATGTATAAGGAGAGTGGGAATTATCCGGCCTTTGAAATTGGTCATCTTGTAGGTTTCTTGAAGAAGTATTTGGGTTGATCTTGTAAGCCTTTGGTCATGAGAATTTTAATGGTAGGGTTTCTAGTTGAAGGAATTGCTTATCGAAATGTATCCATAGACTCTTGCTATACCTATTAATTATCTAATGTAGTGTGACATATCCCAAATTGAATGTTTGATTGAACTCATAGCTGAAGTATGGTTAATTTATTCAAGGTTGATAAATGGAACAAATAAACCTAAGTGATAGTGAAATGGAAAGTGCAACAAGTGCTTCTTATCAATATATGCATGAACATTTGGAAACTGTTTCATATCTACGTATGCTTTGATAAATAGGCGAGTATCATTTTTGTATGTGGCTTTTGGTGGATAAATGACTATGCGATTAGGGAAATTGCTTATAAATTGAAGATAGGTATTTGGTGATGCGATTGATGTTAATATTATAAACCAAGTTGATAATTTATTTTTTTTATTTTTATTTTATGGAAATGTTTATCTCGGTCATGACATTATGGATTGGTGTTCGGTAGACGTAGTTTTTGGTCTGGTAAAGCTTATCGTAGGATGTAAGGTTTAGTAATACCACTAACCCTAATCCAGCGACGGAGTACGGGTTAGGGGTGTTACGCACTTAGCAAAAACTTTACAATAGCCGTATAGCCATTTTAAAACATACTTCTTATTATTTTATTGACTATCTTCAAAGCAAAAGATTAAATAAAGAAATATTTAAGAATACATCATAGTTTCAGAAGCGGCATAAGACGTTAAAACTTAAAACTTTGTTAAATACAAAATCTTTATAGAGTAGTGTACTAAACCCTACGCTCCTACGGTACCCTTTGTATGCATAATGGCACAACTCAAACTGCTACCCCGGCGCAATCTTGGCTTGGTCTGTAATATCCAAAAATTTTTGAAGTTTAGAGTAGTGACAAATAAATGATAAACTAGTCAAATTTTGAGAAAGCCAGAAAATAAGAATTATCAGTGTTTTGAGACATTAAAGACAAGTACTGAAGGCAACAGGAAAAATGTAACACCCCTATCCCGTGTCTAATCACCGGATTAGGGTTAAAGGTGTTACCAGACAGATCGAAAACATTTACAGAATTAATCGTTCTACCATTCATCAATATCAATCATAATGTCCCTTAAGTAGGTCATCGAGACCTTAAGCATGCTTATAAACCGAGTCGAGACTAAATCAAAACACATAAGTAATTTCATAAAAAATTGAAACTTTTCTAACATACAGGGGACACACGGCCGTGGGGGTAGGCCGTGCCTCACCCACGACTACATGACACCCCCGTGCGACCTCCCCGTGGTAGTAACTGCCAAAATCAACACGGTCACCAAGCACGCCCATGTGCTAAGGCCGTGTACTAATAGATCACATACTGCCATTTCTCGCACGGCCACCAAGCACACCTATGTCGAGGCCGTGTGCAACTTAAGCCACATTCTGCCAATTTACCCACTGTCTCAGCACATGGTGTGCCTCAACAGTGTGACATTATAGGCCATTTTACAAGGCCAATATGCCACCCATTTTGGGTCTCACCTACAAGAAATACATACCAAAACATTATATGAATATATGGCAACCAAAACATATCAAATGGTTCACTTCATCCATACATTCAATACCAATTCCATTCATACCAAATTACAAACTAAATCTTACATCATTCGAAACATGTATCATCCATTTGCTTAACCAAAACTTAACCATTTCATATGCATCAAAACATACTAAATATATGCTTCATAATTCATTCATTCAAACATTTATCAACTCAAAAGCTTGCCAATACATATGGCCATGCTCACTTCATAAACATATACACCTATCTAGCCTATACATGCCATAATTAGCCATATACATTTTCAAAAGGGTACCAAAATAAGTTTAGTACTGTGATGACGATCCTTGACAATCCCGAGCCTTTAGTAGCTTCGACGACCTATAAAATAGAAAAAAATACACACACAGAGTAAGCTTTCCAAAAGCTTATTAAGTCATATACAAATAAACACATTGGCACATATATATCGATCACTTAGCAACTATCACATATATAACTTGGTTCATAAACTTATGGCCAAATTTTCCACATTCAACATTTTAAGATTCACATTCTCATTTTCAATCATACTCTTCTTCATATCAAAGTCATATGGGTACTTGCCTTTTATACACACTTAATGTGCATTCAACGCACCTGAAACGGATAATCACTCACTTATTGATCATAGCTCGGATATACCATTCGTATTGTAGACTTACCCGTTGAACCCTTCGGAACCTAGTAGGATACCTAGAAAGCTCGAAATAGAAATACAATGCCAACGTCCCAGACGAGGTCTTACATGCACTCGTATATCGATGCCTTTGTCCCGATGTGGTCTTACGTCTGACTCATAATGATGCCAATGTCCCAGACGTGGTCTTACACGAGTCAATATGATGTCGATGTCCCAGATATGGTCTTACTCATAAAGTTCATATCGATGCCTATGTCCCAAACGAGGTCTTTTACATAGAATTCATATCGATGCCTACGTCCCAGATGAGGTCTTACACAATTTTCAAATCAATGCCAACGTCCCGGACGTGGTCTTACATGATAAGATAGAGCAGATACCTATGTCATGACATAGCTAATCCTATCTATTCCTAGGTTCGTACGGGACTTCTCGGTTTTATCACTATATCGAACTTATTTCAGAATTCACGCACTTAGCATCTCATACTCATTCATTTTCATCGATAGACATATGGATACATATATTCAATTCAATACATATAAGTTTATTTGCATAGTGACTTACCTCGTATTTAGTTTATCGAACGGAAATGGCTACTCGGTTATTTTCGCTTTCCCGTGATCTAAGTCCATTTTCCTCGGTTCTTGATCTAAACATATTCAGAATTAACTCTTTTATTCACTAGTTCATTCAATTCAATCCAAAGACACATATTTAGGGCTATTTGTAATTTAGCCCTCACATTTTCACATTTTAACAATTTAGTCCATTTTTCACAAAACATCAAATTCACAAAATCTACCCATGCTCATGCTTAGCCGAATATGCCTACATCACATATAAGTCCACATATTTCATAAAATTTATAAATTAGTCCTCCAAAATAACATTTTCACATTTTAGCCCTATTTAGCTAAATTCATCAAAACTTAAAGAACATAACATGTTCATCTAGCTCAAATCTTTCATATATCATCCTCAAACTTCACAAAGCTTGTAAAATCATCAATGGCATTTTACACAAACATCATCAATTCATCAAATTGAGGCATGGGTTTAGTAGCTCTTGAAGCAACGATGGCAAAAACGTAGAAATTATCAAAAACCAATTAGAAGCATACCTTGAATTTGTATCTCAAACTAGCCGAATGTAGAAAGCCATTCTTACTTCTTTCTTTCATGCATTCGGTGGAAAAACCTGAAATTTAAGCTTATTTTAAGCTTTTGATTACTAATTTTTATGATATAAACTAAGTTACCATTATAACCTTTCATAATAATACATATATTATACATACGTACAAGGTCATTTATGAATTTTGCCACCCACTTACTAAAATAAAGGCTATTTTGTCACTTAAGGCCATTACTTTAAAAAGCCACATCAGATAGATACCTTAACAAATAGCAATCAACTTTCACATTCAATGCAATTTAATCCTTTGCTCAAATTAAACACTCAAACGGACTAATTAGCTTACGGGATTTAAACACATGCTTAGTCACATATCAACGGCACAGAAAATAATATTAAAATATTACACAGACTCAAATTTGTGGTCCCGAAACCACTTTCTGACTAGGGTATAAACCGACTGTTACAATTCTCCCCCTTAGGGATTTTCGTCCCCGAAAATCTTACCGTTAAACAGAGTTGGATATTATTGTCTCATTGAATCTTCAGGCTCCCACGTAGCCTCTTCTATACTGTGACGATGCCAGAGTACTTTCACTAACGAAATTTTCTTGTTTCTCAACTCCTTCACTTCACGAGCTAAAATACGAATCGGTTCCTCTTCGTATGTCATATCAGATCGAATTTCAATTTCAGATAGGGCAATCACATGTAACGGATCAGATCGATATCTACGGAGCATCGAGATGTGAAATACATTGTGGATCTTTTCTAGTTCAGAGGGTAACTTCAATCTATATGCAACAGGCCCAACACGTTCAATGATCTCATACGGTCCGATGAATCTAGGACTTAACTTGCCTTTACGTCCGAATCGGAGCACTTTCTTCCACGGAGACACTTTTAGAAATACTTTGTCACCGATCTCAAATTCTATATCTTTTCATTTTAAGTCTGCATAGGACTTCTGACGATCAGATGCTACTTTCAAACAATCTCGAATCAGTTTCACTTTCTGTTCGGTATCTTTTATCAAATCGACTCCGTGTAACTTATTCTCACTGAGTTTAGTCCAATACAGAGGTGTATGACATTTACGTCTGTACAAAGCTTCATATGGTGCCATTTTAATGCTCGTCTGAAAACTATTGTTATACGTAAATTCGATCAACGGTAGGTACTATTCCCATGAACCATTAGACTCAAGTACACAGCATCTTAACATATCCTCGAGAATCTAAATAATTCACTCAGATTGACCATCTGTTTGCGGATGAAAAGCTGTACTAAAATGCAATTTTGTACCTAAAGCATCTTGCAATTTCTTCCAAAATCGCGATATGAATCTCGGATCCCTATCTGACACAATAGATAGTGGCACCCCGTGCAATCTCACAATCTCAAAATATAAAGCTCAGCTAATCTTTCAAGCAAGTAGTCAGATCTTATCGAAATAAAATGGGCTGATTTAGTTAATCGGTCAACTACGACCCATATTGCATCTTTCTTTCTCAAAGTCAGAGGCAAACCAGAAACAAAATCCATTGTTACTTTATCCCATTTCCATTCAGGAATCAGAATCGGCTGTAACAACCCAGACGGAACTTGATGTTCAGCTTTCACTTGCTGACAAACTAAGCATTTTGAAACAAATTCAGAAATGTCTCGTTTCATGCTAGACCACCAATAGTGTTGCTTCAAATCATGATACATTTTATTACTCCCCGGATGAACAAATAGGCGACTATTATGTGCTTCACCCAAAATTAATTGAATCAGCTCCGGATTTCTTGGAACACAGATTCGATCTCAGAATCTCAAATAATCATCAACAATTCAAAATACAGATTCAAAACTCAATTTACACTGAGCTTGTTTTAACAACAATCCATTATCAATCTTTTGAGCATCGTATATTTGTTGTACAAATAACGATTTCGCTCTCAATTCAGCTATCACAGAACTATCATCAGACAAATCTAACAGAGCATTCAAAGATCGTACTGCAAAAAATGATTTTCTACTCAGAGCATCTGCAACAACATTAGCTTTCCTCGGATGATAATCTATCACAAGCTCGTAATGTTTTAACAGTTCTAACCATCTTCTTTGACGTAGGTTCAAATCTTTCTGGGTCATTAGATATGTCAGACTTTTATGATCTGAAAACACATGACATTTCTTACCGTACAAATAATGACGCCAAATTTTAAGTTCAAATACAATCGCAGCGAGCTCAAGGTCTATGCCGGATAATTCTTTTCATGAGGCTTTAATTGTCTCGAAGCATAAGTTACCACTTTGCCTTCTTACATCAAAACACATCCTAGACCGTTTAACGAAGAATCACTGTAAATAATAAATTCCTTACCCGATTCTAGCTGTACTAACACTGCAGCTACTGTTAATAGAGTTTTCAACTGATCAAAACTTTTCTGACATTTATCCGACCATTCAAATCTAACATCTTTCTAAAGTAATCTAGTCAACAGAGTAGCTATAGTCGAGAAGCCTTTAACAAATCTGCGGTAATAACCAGCTAAACCCAGAAAACTATGAACTTCGGACATGTTCTTCGAAGGTTTCCAATTCAGAATAGTAGAAATCTTGCTCGGATCAACACGAATCCCAGAAGCTAACACAATATGCCCCAGAAAACTGACCTCATTAACCAGAATTCACATTTACTGAATTTTGAGTACAATTGCTTTTCTTTCAAAGTTTGTAACACAATTTTCAAATGTTCAGCATGCTCACTTTCATCGCGTGAGTAAATCAAAATGTCGTCAATGAATACAACAAAAAATTGATCTAGATGCAGTCTGAAAATTTTGTTCATCAAGTCCATAAAGACAGCAGGAGCATTGGTTAGTTCGAATGGCATAACTAAAACTCATAATGCCCGTACCTCGTTCTAAAAGCAGTTTGCAGAATATCTGAATCTTTATCTCTCAATTGGTAGTATCCCGATATCAAATCAATCTTGGAAAACATAGTAGCTCCTTTTAACTGATCAAGCAAATCATCAATTCTGGGCAATGGATATTTGTTCTTTATAGTCACCTTATTCAACTGACGGTAATCGATACGCATTCTCATCGTGCCATCTTTCTTTTTCACAAACAAAACAGGAGCACCCCAAGGTGAAAAAATCGGTCTAGCAAACCTTTTATCAGTCAATTCTTGTAGCTGTGACTTTAACTCTTTCAACTCTGTTAGTGTAATTCTATACGGAGCTATCGAAATAGGTGTCGTACCAGGCAACAATTCAATACCAAATTCAACTTCACAAATTGGAGGTAGACCTGGTAACTCTTCAGGGAACACATTAAAAAAATCACAAACAATGGGTACTGATTCAACTTTCTTCTCGGATACTTTTGAATCAATCACATAAGCAAAATATGATTCATACCCCTTTTTCACATAACTCTGAGCTTTCAAAACAGATATCACAGTAGGCAATCCATTTAAATCATCAGACTCAATCCGTACAATCCCATCATTTAGACTTCTTAAATCAATAGATTTTCTTTTACAATTTACAACAGCATCATGCATAAACAACCAATCCATTCCCAGAATAATATCGAATTCATCAAATGGCAAAAGCATCAGATCAGTAGGGAAACAGATATCTCGAAACATTATCGGACAATTATTGCATACTTTGTCAATCAGGACACTTTTACCTAAGGGGTTCGATACTTTTATAGAAAATTCAGTAGACTCTACAGGCAAAGTCTTACCATATGCTAAATTCATACATATGTACGAATGCATAGAACCAGGGTCTATTAAAGTTATCACAGAAGTATCATAAAGAGTAAAAGTACCCGTTATAACATTAGGTGATGAAGCTTCTTCACGAGCTATGATAGCATATGCTCTGGCAGGTGCTCTAGCTTCAGATCTTACCACAGTGTCTCTCATGCACCTCTGACTACCACTAACATTTCTTGTATTCTTTGACATTCTACCTCTCGCAGGTGCATTATCAGATCTTGGATTCTGAACAGTTTCTGGCTTAACAGTCTCAGGACAATCTCGGATAAAATGATCAAGTGATCCATATTTGAAGCAAGCTCTATCATTTAATCTACAGCTTCCGGATGTCTTTTTCCACAATGTTTACATTCGAGTCTCTCGGATCGAACATTACCAACACTAGCCACTGAAGTTGCTGGGTTTTTGGAACTCATTTGCGATTTAGCTCTATTTCTGTTCAAATGTCCCGCATTATCTCTAGAATAACTTGGATCATCTCAGAATCTTTTCGGAGCAAACTGAAATGATTTACTATGAAATCTCTTTCATATCACGAGCTTCAGACTCAACTTTTCTTTTATCCTTCCTGAGTGCCTCAGCTTTGCAAGCTTGGTCAACGAGTATAACGAACTCTTTTATTTCTAGGATCCCAACCAGCAAATGAATATCTTCATTCAGACCATCTTCAAATCTTTTGCACATTATAGCTTTAGATGATACGCATTCATGAGCGTACTGACTCAACTTGACAAATTTCCATTCATATTCTGTAACAGTCATACGACCTTGCTTTAGTTCTAGAAATTCTTTTTGTTTCTGATCGACGAATCTCTAACTGATATATTTCTTCGAACTCAATTTGAAAGAAATCCCATGTGACTCGTTCTCTCGAAATAATAAAAATTAAGGTTTTCCACCATTGATAAGATGCATCTCGGAGCAATGATACCACACAATTAATACTTTCTTCTGGAGTCAAGGACATTTCATCAAATACCCGGATCGTGTTTTCTAACCAGAACATACCTTGAATTTGTATCTCAAACTAGCCGAATGTAAAAAGCCATTCTTACTTCTTTCTTTCATGCATTCAGTAGAAGAACATGAAATTTAAGCTTATTTTAAGCTTTTGATTACTAATTTTTATGATATAAACTAAGTTACCATTATAACCTTTCATAATAATACATATATTATACATAGGTAGAAGGTCATTTATGACTTCTGCCACCCACTTACTAAAATAATGGCTATTTTGTCACTTAAGGCCATTACTTTAAAAAGCCACATCAAATAGATACCTTAACAAATAGCAATCAACTTTCATATTCAATGCAATTTAATCCTTTACTCAAATTAAACACTCAAATGGACTAATTAGCTTACGGAATTTAAACACATGCTTAGCCACATATCAACATCAGAAAATAATATTAAAATATTATACAGACTCAGATTTGTGGTCCCGAAACCACTGTTCTGACTAGGGTATAAACCGAACTATTACAAAAAACATGCATATTAAGATAAATAAATCTGGGGTATGGACTAAATTATAAGAGAGTGAAAAGTATTGGGGATAAAATGAGAAAATTTAAAGTTAAAATGATTAAATGGAATTGAAGATGTGAAAAATATAACGTCGGTAATGACAATATATCATAAAGAAAAGAGAAATAAAAATTAAAGAACATATAGATTTTATGTGGAAACCTTTTCGGGAAAAAAACCACGGGTAAAGGAAAAGAAAATTCACCATGTCGAATTCGAATAATTACAAGAGGAATATACTATGTCTATTTATAGGCTTGTAAAATCATATTCTAATAGGAGTGTAGTAAGATTGAAACACCTTATTCTAATCAATATCAAATAGATGGAGTTTAATGAGGTTTAAAAACCTTATTTAAAATAAAATAAAATAAAAGAAGTGTAGTTCTATAGGATTCTTCTTTTATTTTATTTTACCATTATATTTTATTTAAATAAGGATTCGGGTCACTTAATTCTAACAGAAGGAAAAAGAATGAGGGACTAGAGGAGGAAATTTACCAAAAGAAAAGGATGAATCATCCATGGAATTGTAGAAAAGTAAAGTGGTAAAAATGGTAACTATTGAAGAAGAAAATTATAGGGACTTAATGATTAAGGATTAAAATTGGTGACAAAATATGATTGGAGGTTCAAAGTGTAAATAATTAATTTAAAAGATATTTTGATTATATTTTTATATAGAAAAGCCTAGAGAAATTGAGAGAAATGAAGGGAAAAGGGCCATAAATCAGCCTATCACCCCATGGTTCTCAAGTTACCCTCCATGCTATTAACTTAAGGTTTGTTTTCCTTTCAATTTAATCATTTTGTATCATTTCTTAACCAATTGAGCTCCAACCTTCGAAATTTCTCCATAAGTAGTAGATGAAATTAATAGAAAAGAGTAATGGCCACATCAATTCCATAAGACAAGCATCCATGGTTGTCTTAGAGGAGAGAGAAAATAAGGGATTGTAAAGAATACAAGTAATTGAGGTAAGTACTTCAATATTTCTTTTTAAACCAAGTATAAAATATACTAAATTGATCTAATTAATTGTGCTGTGCAAATAATATGTATGAATTTAAATTGGTACAATGAAGCAATAGGAAAATAATTAGATTGTAAAGTGTACCAAAGTTTTGTATGAGAAATAGTGTTGTGTTGGAAAGTTTAAAATGAAATTTTGAGTGTTAGTGAAGTAGTTACAAAATGATTTTATAGTGAAATTATATTAGATGATGAATTCTTATGATAATAAGGATTAAATTATAAAAGTGGTAAAATTTATAATTGAAATAAGAGAAGTTATTTTTAAAGTTATGTGTTGATGATAAGTGAGACATAAGGATTAAATTGAATGATAATTAAAAGTATAATGGTTATGTGTGGCTAAATGAAAATTAATGCAAATAATCTTGAAAAAGTAAATATTAGCACCAAACAGTTATGGACACCAGCAGTGGTTCCACTTTGAAAATTCACCAAACATTGTAGAGTTCGAATTAGACGTTAAATAAAATATGGAATTAAAGAGTATTGAGTCTAATTTCACATAGAAGAAATAGTATAAGCAATGAAATTGTAGATTGTGAGATATAATAATTTATGTGACACAAGGTCAAAATGATTTTGGGTTTCCCTATTTTAATTTTGAAAAATAATTATAAATTGTAAAAAAAGTTAGGAGATGAAATTTATATGGATAAAATCTTAATGAGTCTAGTTTCAAGGGGAACAGAAAGCATCTTAATACATTTTTAGTAAAGAAGGGTCAGTGCTGTCTAGCAGCAGAAAAGGGGAAGATTTAAAGAATAAATTGTATCAAGTGGCTTAAATAAAAATTCAAAAAATTTTATGGTAGAAACGTCATTGAGTCTAGTTTTAAGAACAAAAATCAGAATTTAATTTTGAATCATGTAGGTTGAGATATAAATACTTTAATGACTGACACTCAATGGACAACTTTCATAAGAGTATGTGTGAGATTAGAGAAACCTTAATTAATGTCACACCTAAGCATGGGATGTTAAGAGTCAAATATTTATATAAATAAACATAAAGGATGAGGGATGGAGATGAGGAGGAGGAAAAAATTGATGAAATTTAATACTAAGAAATTGTTACAAAGAATGGTTTTGCTAATTCATAAAGGAAATACAAATGTTTTATTGGAACATTAAGTAAGTGATTGATATAAAAGGAATTAAAGAGGCCCTATTTGATAAATTGATTGGTAAATGTTAATAATAATAATGATATGTAGAGAGGATAAACTATTTTAGAGTAGGTCCTCTAAAGGACTTATTTGTAAAAGGTTGATAATTGTGTTATTTCATAAATTTGGAATTAATGCATGATCATAATTAAATTCATTACAAAATATCATATGTTTAAGAAATAAGTGATTGGGTAATAAATTTTGATAATATTCATATAATTTTTATTGAAAAGCTTCACTCGGTTTTAAGTTGTACACTGAAAATATGTTAAAAACATGTTTGTAGGATTCAAATAATTGAATTTATCTAGAATTACTTTGGCACTCAAATATGACATTCCTATATTCAACTTGGTAGTTGGGTTGGGTATAGGGGTGTTACATGGTCCCTCCTGGCATACCCACTCTTAAAGCAGAACTTGAAACGTAAAGAAACACTTATAAGTTCAAATGAACTTAGTGAGTTTTAACCCAGGTTACCTTGAAGCATTTGTTGTTTAATTCCTCGTCTTGAAGATTTTTGATTTCCTTTTTGTCTTTGGCGGATACTTCCTTAATATTGAGCATATACTTATACACCAACTTCCATACTCAACCATCCTACATACAGTTCACTTGTAACGCCCCAAAATTTTGAGTTTTATCATTGTGAATGTGTGACACAAATCTATATCTGCTTCAGTGGTTATGTGTTCTGGGTGTGTGTGCGAGGTCCCAAGTTCAAGCCATGACTTGGGCAAATTTTAGTATTTTTATGAACAAAGCCCTATCTGTAACACCCCAAACCCAGCCCATGAGTCCTGACTGGATCTGGTATGTCACGGAGTAAAATAATTTGAAACATTTTAAGATTTTGGTGAAACTTGATAAAATTTGGCTAATGTATGAAAACGGTGTTTGAAAACATTTGATCACATAGCATTTTAAAATCCTCAGAGTTATAGTGGACTTGGTTTATTTTTGTTACCCGATGGTAACGTCTTTAAAAACCCGTAGAAGTTTATTAAGTTTGAAAAGTTACTTTTAACCGGTTCAATTAATATTTGTAAAATTCCATTTGTAATATAACCTAAGTAAAATAAAACAGTAAAATAACATCCAAAATAATAATAGCGGCCTTATTACAATCCCAAAATAAAAACTTAGAAAATGAATAATATTAACTTTAATAAAATGAATTTAAATCCATCGACAAGCATGGCCGCCTCGAGTCCTCTCCGGCTCTATCTCCGCGTTCTACTCATCTGCAAAATGTTAAGGGAAAGGGGGTGAGTCACCAAGACTCAGTGTATAAATCCCCCACCCGGAAAATACAACTCATACACATTTTATTAATAAACATGCACATGCAACCCAACCTAACCATCCATACTCCTTAACTACCCGTGTGGTCAAAACCATCGATGACCATGGGTCACAAATTAAATGATGGGGCCAACCCATCGTGTGGTCAAAACCACTTGATGACCATAGGTTACAAATAATCAAGTGTGGTCAAAACCCTTTGGTGGTACCAAACCACTGGGACTTAGTCGCGATTTATCAATCGGTGTGGTCAAAACCACTAATGACCATAGGTCACAAATAATCTGATGGGGCCAACCCATCTTGTGGTCAAAACCACTGATGACCATAGGTCACAAATAATCTGATGGGGCCAACCCATCTTGTGGTCAAAACCACTGATGACCATAGGTCACAAATAATCTGATGGGGCCAACCCATCTTGTGGTCAAAACCACTGGCGACAGTCCATAAAATCATTCCCCCTCCTCTCATCAATCCCACCATCATCATGCTTACATATCAATCATCATATATCATGTATTTAGGCATGTCATTTAACAGCATGTGATGGCATACAAAAATCATATATCAAAGATCACGTATAGGGGACTTACCCGAAATCCATGCTTAAGCCCACATTACCAAATCACTACCACAATGATTAACAAAACAATAATATGGCAAAGTTTACTAATAAAGTGTGTAAGGAGTTTTACACACCTGATACTACCACGAATCCTAGATCCTGAAAAGCCGATCTATGATGCTAGATCCTTGACCCTTGTTGCCGATTTCCCTATTATTCAAATCCCGAAATTGATCTCTTGTTTTCTTTAAGGATGTCGAAATTCCTATAACCATATGTTAGATTTAATCTAACATTAAAACATAAACATGGCCTTTGGCCGAATATACATATATCTTACCTTAAATCTTTTAAATCCCGAAACTCTCTTCTTGATTAATGGAGATGCCGAAATACCTTAGATCTGAAATCCCAAAATTCACTTTCCATATTTCGATCAATAAGATATAGGAGGGATTAGACTAACTTTCGGCTTAAAAGAAAGGAATACAATTATAACTATAGATCCTTACCCTTTATATTGAAATCGATGATCCTCCCGACACCACTTGAGATTGGCTTAGAGACTTGATGAACAATCGGCTATGATCCCTTATGTATTCGGTTTCAAAGATGAAAGAAGAGAGGAATAATAGGCTTAGAAGGAACAAGCTAGAATGCTAAAAGAGAAGAGGAAAAGAATGGATGCTCAAGGAGAATTTGGCAGAGGGAGAGGAGAAAGAATATTTGGCAAAAGAAAGAGAGGAGAATGAATAATGAATAGCCCTAGTCTCATCCTTTTATAGCCGAAATTAGGCCAAGAATCCTTTGCTTGGCCACTACTCTTCCTTATGTGATAACTTTATCTCTTTAATTTTAAAACAAATAAAATATAATCCTTATTTTCTTCTAATTAACCGAATTTAAAAGAGAGTGAAACTCCTCTTTTGCAAGTCTTGTGCCGTCCACCTCTTGGGCTTCTAGAAGCAAAATTAAAACTTATTTCATTTGCATCCCATGTGACTTGAACTCAGGCCCAACACCCTTGTATGTGGTGCCATTTCCAAAGGCCCTAAGTGGCATCTTCAGGCCACTTTTCCAAGCCCGTTTGTGTGTCAAATTTCACATACTTTTTCTTTTAAGGCCTCCTTGCCTTAATTACCTCTTTCAAACTTAAAAACTCGACATTTCTAAGTCATTTCTAGGTTTCCAAAAATTTTCGTTTGGCTCTGTAAACTTGACATTTCTTAGGTTTCCTAAAATGTTCACTTTCCTATTTTAGCTTAGTTTCCAAAATGTTTACTTTCCTCTTTTAGCTTAGGTTTCCAAAATGTTCACTTTCCTAATTTACTTAGGTTTCCAAAATGGTCACTTTCCTATTTTTTTAATGTAACATTTCCATACGTTCTCAGGCTTCCAAAAATATTCAAAATTTATTCAAAACTCATAAAACATGCCATTTCGTATATTTAAGCCAAAAATGCATAGGCCCTTTTTTAGGATGTTACAGTTCTACCCCCCTTAAAATAATTTCGTCCTCGAAATTACTTACTATCGTTCATCCGTACAGTCTAACTCACTACACTACGCTATTGCTACGCACTCTGATCTCAAAGAACTATCATACCTAACGATGTGCTTTAATCTGATTTAAGAAGTATTTTATGAATTAGTACTGTTGTTTCACTTGATTACCCGCGAAGAAATTTTATGATAAGAGTTTAGGAGTGGTTCTTTCGTAATCATACATGCACACAGTTTTCCATTCATTCATTCAAAGATACGTAGTTTTCATTGTAATCGTTTTCCACTACCCGGGGGTATTTTCGTAATTTGTCCTATAGGGGTATTTTTGTAAGTAATTTTGTTTTTCAAAAATAAAAATTTTCGGATGATTTTGTCAAAACATTTTGAAACTCTTAAATTCTCGGGTATTTTGAAAAACTTTGAAATCCGGGGGTCTTTCAAAAATTTTGAAACTCAAGGGCATTTTGGTAATTTTTCACAAGTCGGGGTGAATTTGTAAAATTTAGCAAATCAGAGATATTTCAAGAGTTGTAAAACTTTGAAGGTTCTTTTTAAGAATTTATTTTCCAAGTTGATGGTGTTGCAAAAATTTTGAAAACCAAGGTCATTTTGGTAATTTTGCTAGTGAGGGGCAATTTTGTAATTTTACAAAATCATGACGTTTTCGATATTTTGCAAAGTAAGGTTTTTGGGCACTTTGTATATAATGGAAATTTTTGTTTGTAACTATGGGTATTTTGGGAATATCATAAATCAAGGGTGTTTTCGTAATTTTATCCCCTAGGGGTATTTTAGTAATTTCTCATAATCAGGGTATTTTCACAAAATGATTTCAAAAAAAGTGGTTTCTAAGTGATTTTGCAAAAGAAGGATATTTTGGAAATTTCTATTTGATAACTTTCTTATGGAGGGTATTTTGGTCATTTTTCAAATTGAGGGGTATTTTGGTCATTTTTTTTTTTTTTTAAACTAAAGTTTTAATTATTTCCAAAATAAAAATGGCTAGTCCCTTTGAGTTTTAGTTATCGAGTTTAGCTTGTGAGTGTGTCGTCTCAGCTAGGATGAACCGTTACTATGCACCAGGTAGGATTCAAGTGAGTAGGAGGTGAGTCACGAGGGCTGCTTAAATACCAGGCTCCCACCGAATCCAATCCTAGACATGCGTATAACGATTGCCACATCCTTTGCTCAGTGACAACTCACAGGGTTGTTTAGGTAATTATTAAATCTTATGCATAGTTGAGGTATGCTAGCCCTAGGGTTCAACAGTTCTACTCTAGTAGTCTACGTTCCCATTTTACCCTTCTACCCCACATCAAAAGAATTCACAAAAATTGATAGAAGTACTTACCTGGGCGGATAGGTGCCGGAGACTCGGTGCCATGCTGTTCAAAAAACATTTCAATAAGGCCTACTAACAAAAACCAAATATTTTGGGCCTTGGGCCCCCCACAGCCGAGTTTTGAACCGGGTTTTGATACCAAAAATGTAACACCCCAAACACGGCCCATGAGTCCTGACCGGATCTGGTATGTCACGGAGTAAAATAATTTGAAACATTTTAAGATTTTGGTGAAACTTGATAAAATTTGGCTAAGGTATGAAAACGGTGTTTGAAAACATCTGATCATGTAGCATTTTAAAATCCTCAGAGTTATAGTGGACTTGGTTTATTTTTGTTACCCGATGGTAACGTCTTTAAAAACCCGTAGAAGTTTATTAAGTTTGAAAAGTTACTTTTAACCGGTTCAATTAATATTTGTAAAATTCCATTTGTAATATAACCTAAGTAAAATAAAACAGTAAAATAACATCCAAAATAATAATAGCGGCCTTATTACAATCCCAAAATAAAAACTTAAAAAATGAATAATATTAACTTTAATAAAATGAATTTAAATCCATCAACAAGCATGGCCGCCTCGAGTCCTCTCCGGCTCCATCTACGCGTTCTACTCATCTGCAAAATGTTAAGGGAAAGGGGGTGAGTCACCAAGACTCAGTGTATAAATCCCCCACCCGGAAAATACAACTCATACACATTTTATTAATAAACATGCACATGCACATGCAACCCAACCTAACCATCCATACTCCTTAACTACCCCGTATGGTCAAAACCACTGATGACCATGGGTCACAAATTAAATGATGGGGCCAACCCATCGTGTGGTCAAAACCACTGATGACCATAGGTCACAAATAATCAAGTGTGGTCAAAACCACTGGTGGTACCAAACCACTGGGACTTAGTCGCGATTTATCAATCGGTGTGGTCAAAACCGATGACCATAGGTCACAAATAATCGATGGGGCCAACCATCTTGTGGTCAAAACCCTTGATGACCATAGGTCACAAATAATCGATGGGGCCAACCCATCTTGTGGTCAAAACCATCGCGACGATCCATAAAATCATTCCCTCCTCTCATCAATCCCACCATCATCATGCTTACATATAAATCATCATATATCATGTATTTAGGCATGTCATTTAACGACATGTGATGGCATACAAAATCATATATCAAAGATCACGTATAGGGACTTACCGAAATCCATGCTTAAGCCCACATTACCAAATCACTACCACAATGATTAACAAAAAATAATATGGAAAAGTTTACTAATAAAGTGTGTAAGGAGTTTTACACACCTGATACTACCACGAATCCTAAATCCTGAAAAGCCGATCTACGATGCTAGATCCTTGACCCTTGTTGCCGATTTCCCTATTATTCAAATCCCGAAATTGATCTCTTGTTTTCTTTAAGGATGTCGAAATTCCTATAACCATATGTTAGATTTAATCTAACATTAAAACATAAACATGGCCTTTGGTGAATATACATATATCTTACCTTAAATCTTTTAAATCCAAAACTCTCTTCTTGATTAATGGAGATGCGAAATACCTTAGATCCGAAATCCCAAATTCACCTTCCATATTTCAATCAATAAGATATAGGAGGATTAGACTAACTTTGGCTTAAAAGAAAGGAATACAATTATAACTCTAGATCCTTACCCTTTATATTGAAATCGATGATCCCTCCCGACACCACTTTGAGATTGGCTTAGAGACTTGATGAACAATCGACTATGATCCCTTATGTATTCGGTTTCAAAGATGAAAGAAGAGAGGAATAATAGGCTTAGAAGGAATCGGCTAGAATGCTAAAAGAGAAGAGGAAAAAGAATGGATGCTCAAGGAGAATTTCGACAGAGGGAGAGGAGAAAGAATATTTGGCAAAAGAAAAGAGAGGGAGAATGAATAATGAATAGCCCTAGTCTCATCCTTTTATAGCCGAAATTAGGCCAAGAATCCTTTTCTTGGCCACTACTCTTCCTTATGTGATAACTTTATCTCTTTAATTTTAAAACAAATAAAATATAATCCTTATTATCTTCTAATTAGCCGAATTTAAAAGAGAGTGAAACTCCTCTTTTCCAAGTCTTGTGCCGTCCACCTCTTGGGCTTCTAGAAGCAAAATTAAAACTTATTTTATTTTCTTCCCATGTGACTTGAACTCAGGCCCAACACCCTTGTATGTGGCGCCATTTCCAAAGGCCCTAAGTGGCATCTTCAGGCCACTTTTCCAAGCCCATTTGTGTGTGAAATTTCACGTACTTTTTCTTTTAAGGCCTCCTTGCCTTAATTACCTCTTTTAAACTTAAAAACTCGACATTTCTAAGTCATTTCTAGGTTTCCAAAAATTTTCATTCGGCTCTGTAAACTTGACATTTCTTAGGTTTCCTAAAATGTTCACTTTCCTATTTTAGCTTAGTTTCCAAAATGTTTACTTTCCTCTTTTAGCTTAGGTTTCCAAAATGTTCACTTTCCTAATTTACTTAGGTTTCCAAAATGTCACTTTCCTATTTTTTTTAATGTAACATTTCCATACGTTCTCAGGCTTCCAAAAATATTCAAAATTTATTCAAAATTCATAAAACATGCCATTTCATATATTTAAGCCAAAAATGCATAGGCCCTTTTTTAGGATGTTACACTATCTCTGGTTAGTAGGCTTTTAAGTAATTGTTTGTAAATCCTTAATAGAATGGGCCTGCTGGTCTGGTGGATAAATGGAGTGTAGGTGTGATAGAGGTCCTGTATTTGAATCCCTGGATAGGCAATATTTTTGCTTTGGGCGTGTGGCATAGTAGAGTCTGATTGAAATTGAAATGATGGAGTGTTTGAGTTGTGGTGTAGTGGGTAGTTGAGAGTATCAAATCAATTTTGTTTCTTTTCCCAAATTTTCCCTATCTAATGCTTTTCTCTGTTACTCTCCCTCTCCACGTTTTTTCCCTTCCCTTTTCTTTTTGGTTCTTTTATTCTCGATTGCTGCCACCCTTTCCATTCCCTTACTGTTATTTTTCTTGTTTTGACCTCCTATTTACTTCCAAGTTTCTGTGGATCGTTATTCGGCTTTTGGACTCGTTATTGGTAAGTTTGGATTTTGCTATTCTAAACGTTATGTGTTGAAACACCCCAAACCCGGCCCACGAGCCTTGACCGGATCTGGTATGTTCCCCGGTGTAAACAGTTTCAAATTCTTTTGTTACTTAGGAAAAACTTGTGTGTTTTGAAAGAACGATTGTTTTAGGTTGGGCTTGAGTTGAAAACAAGTTTATTTCATTATTAAAATCCTTTGCTTTAGGTGACAAAACGTTTAGGCTTTGTTTTAAAATAAATTTACTTAATCTTTTAATAAATAAAAGTTTGTAAGCTTAATAAATAAAAGCAAAGTAGTTCTACTATGGCCTTATTACATCAAATAATTCCAAAAAAAAAAAGAATAAATTCAAAGTACTTAATAAAATCAAAATCTAAATTGAATAAATTCTTTGCTGTGCATGGCCACCTTTAAGCTCCTGCCGACCCGGTCCATTACTGATCGTCACTTGAAAAATGTTCCCACAACGGGGTAAGTCAAACAGACTCAATGTGTACATGAACACTAAGTCTTAACAATTTCAGGCATTTCAAATCATACATGTACATAAAGCATTTAAACAATATGATGCAACCCGAACCCAAACCTATATGCCATCCGCTACACACCACCCGTACCATCCTGCACACCGTGGGGACTACTAAGTCAACCCTCCATCCGCTACACACCATCGAAAGCAGTCGCTGCAGTCGACGTGCTCATCGCCCTTATAAAATATGTTGTCTTAGGTCACCACATTCAGATATCGTGGTCTTAGGTCACCACATTCAGTTATCGTGGTCTTAGGTCACTACATTCAGTTATCGTGGTCTTACGTCACCACGTCGTGGTCTTAGGTCACCACATTCACTTCCCCTTTTCATATAACCCATATGCCCCATATCTTACATATCATGCACATCATGCCTTAATTCACATTCTTATCACTTTTTCACATGTTACATATAACATATATTCATAATCCTAGTAGGAGTAGGAAACGTACCTGAGTACTTTATACCATAACATGGTACCTTAGCCGTATTCACATACTTATAACATGCACATTTTCATTATTTCCATGAATCTTATTAAAAGTAGTGTGGGGTACACACCTGATTCGCTTAACAATTTCACTTGAAATCCCAAAATTCGATCTACTGCCTTAGATCTTTAACTCCCTACATTCGGCCCATATTAAAGGTTTAATGAAAAACTCATTCGGCCACAAAACCAAATCCTAGTAGGATTTGTGCACTAAAACTTACCTTAATGCCGAGTTGCTTATCACTCAAATCCCAAAAACTTTGCTTTTCTCCTCCTTGTATTCGGCCAAATCCTAAATCTCTACATAGGTTAGTTTTCGGCTTTTAAGATAATAAGAAATAGATCTATGTTCTAAAATAAGGCCTTGACCGAATATACCTATGTGCTTACCTTCCAAATCTTAAATCCCGAAAAGCTGATACTTGTTCCTTGAGTAGTCGAAATTCCTATAACCATATGTTAGATTTAATCTAACATTAAAACATAAAACATGGCCTTTGGCCGAATATACATATGTCTTACCTTAGATCCTTGAAATCCCGAAAGATACTTTCTTGTAGTTGAAAATTCTTAAATCCCGAATACACCCTTCCATAATTCGGCCAAAATCAATAATAGAGATTAGTCCCTAAATTTTTAATAGGTCTAAAATATAAAAGAATTGAAACCAATTTTTGGATCATACCCTTGTAAGAAATCGGCAGCACCCATGTTAAAAGCCCCTTAAAGAATCGGCCTTGATAACTAGATGATAAGGTTTCGGCTTTTGGGATTTAATGGAGAAGTCAGCTAGGGGTTCTCTTGGGGTATTCGGTTTCCACAAAAATAAAGAAAAGAAAACTTGAGAATTTTAGCAATGGTGGACTATAGATTCGGCTTAACAAATGAAAGAGAAGAGAATAGAGGAGAGCACTAAGAAATTCGGCAGAGAGAGAAGAGGAAGAAGAAAAATTGATGAGTAGCCCTATTCTTTCCCTCTTATAGACGAAATTACTACTCATAATCCTTTACTTGGCCACCACTCTTCTATTTTGATTACTTTATCCTTTGAATTATCACTTTATTAAAAGAATTAATCCAACAATTATCTCCTAAAAATAATGATAAATAAATCTATTATTTATCTCCTATTTAGACGAAATTTAAAGAGAATAAAACTCTTCCCTTGGGTTCCTTAGTGCCGTCCACTTCCCTGCTCTTTGTAGCAAAAATAAAACTCTTTTATTTTCTCCCCAAGTGACTCGAACCTAGGCCCAATACCCTTGTATGTGGCGTCACCTACAGGCCTCAAGTGATATCTTGAGCCACTTTTCCAAGCTTTGTTTGTGTGTCAAATTCCTCCTATTAATTTTCTTAAGGCCACCTTGCCTTAGTTTCCTCTTTTAAATTTAACATTTCCATACATTTCCAGGTTTCCAAAATGTTCACTTTCCTTTTTTTAAATTAAGTTTCCAAAATGTTCACTTTTCTCTTTTAACTTAAGTTTCCAAAATGTTCACTTTCCTCTTTTAACTTAACATTTCCAAGTTTCCAAAATGTTCACTTTCCTCTTTTTGAAACTTAACATTTCTAAATCATTTCTTACATTTCCAAGTTTCCAAAATGTTCACTTTCCTATTTTAACTTAACATTCCCAAGTTTCCAAAATGTTCACTTTCCCATTTTAACTTAACACTTCCAAGTTTGCAAAATGTTCACTTTCCTATTTTAACTTAACATTTCCAGGTTTCCAAAATGTTCATCATACATTCATAAGTCATGCCATTTCGTAGAAATCTTCAAAAATGCATAGGCCCATTTTCAGGATGTTACAGTTCTACCCCCTTAAAATAATTTCGTCCTCAAAATTACTTACTATCGTTCAATCCTAACTCATCACACTACGCCTTTGCTGCGCACTCTGATCTTAACAAAACTAACACATTTCTTAGATACTACCTCGACCACGTCCACTAGAACTCATTACTAACATCGTGATTTAATATGATTAAAAAGTTTTATGCATTAGCCATTGTTTCACTAATTATTCGCGAAGAAGTTTTATGAAAAGAATTTTAGGAGTGGTTCTTTCGTATTTATACATGCACACAGTCTTTACATTCATACATCCATCAATCAATTATGAACTTTCGTTCATTCAGAGAAATGTTGTAGTTTTCATTGTTGTTATTTTTCCACTACCCAGGGGTATTTTCGTAATTTACCCTACAGGGGTATTTTCATAATTTGTCAAAATAAGGTTCCTTGGTATTTTTGTCAATAAGGGTATTCTGGTTATTTTTTTCATTCCCGGGGGTATTTTGGGAAATTTTGAAATTCGATGGCATTTTGGTAATTAACCCGGGTAAATTTGTAAATCTTAATAAATCGAGGGTACTTTAAAATTTGCAAAACTTGAGGGTTCTTTTTGAGAATTTATTTTCCAAATCGATGCTGTTGCAAAAATTTTGAAAATTAGGGGTCGTTCTGGTAATTTTGTAACTCAGGGGTATTTCGGTAATTTTGCAGGGTAGGGGTAATTTCGTAAATAAATTTTTTTGTTTTTTTTCATAATCAAGGTATTTTGATATTTTATAAATTTAGGGTTCCTTTAAGCAAAGTAGTGAAATTTTGATAAGAACTGTAGGTATTTTGAAAATTTTCATAAATCAAGGGCATTTTTATAATTTTACCACTAGAGGTACTTTAGTAAATTTGTAAATCAGAAATATTTCAGGAAAATTTATAAAAATAATCTTTTTCAAATCAAGAGGATAATTTAGAAATTTTAAAACTAGGGTTTTCATAAAATACGGCTAGTCCTTTTCGAGTTTTAGTTAGGGGTTTAGCCCGTGTATAAGTCCTCTTGGTTAAGGTGAACCGAGGCTATGCACCAGGTAGGATTCGAGTGGAGAGGAGGTGAGTCACACGGACTGCTTAAATACCAAGATCCCACTGAAACCAATCCTAGACATGCGTACCATGGTTGCCACACCCTAACTCGGCGACTCAACCACAAGTTTGTTTAATTAGATATTTAAGTCTTATGTATTTGTTGGGGTACACTAGTCCTAGGGTTCAAATACTTATCAGACTAATCTATGTTGCCATAAAAGCCCATACATTTCACATATTCAAATCACTTCAGAAGTCAGAAGTACTTACCTGGTGGACCACGGGTCGGAGACTTAGTGGGCCATGCCAGAAAAACCTGAAAATTTTTCAGAAAATTACTTTTGGGCTTACTTTGGAAAACGTTTTGGGCCTTAAACCCAAGGCCGAGAGTTTAAAACTGAGCTCTGATACCAAACTGAAACACCCTAAACCCGACCCACGAGCCTTGACTAGATCTGGTATGTTCCCCAGTGTAAACCGTTTCAAATTCTTTTGTTACTTAGGAAAAACTTGTGTGTTTTGAAAGAAAGATTGTTTTGGGTTGGGCTTGAGTTGAAAATAAGTTTATTTCATTATTAAAATCCTTTACTTTAGGTGACAAAATGTTTAGGCTTTGTTTTAAAATAAATTTACTTAATCTTTTAATAAATAAAAGTTTGTAAGCTTAATAAATAAAAGCAAAGTAAAGTAGTTCTACTATGGCCTTATTACATCAAATAATTCCCCCCAAAAAAAAAGAATAAATTCAAAGTACTTAATAAAATAAAAATAAAAATTGAATAAATTCCTTGCTGTGCATGGCCACCTTTAAGCTCCTACCGACTCGGTCCATTACTGATCGTCACCTGAAAAATGTTCCCACAACGGGGTGAGTCAAACAGACTCAATGTGTACACGAACACTAAGTCTTAACAATTTCAGGCATTTCAAATCATACATGTACATAAAGCATTTAAACAATATGATGCAACCCGAACCCAAATTTATATGCCATCCGCTACACACCACCCGTACCATCCTGTACACCGTGGGGACTACTAAGTCAACCCTCCATCCGCTACACACCATCGAAGGCAGTTGCTGCAGTCGACGTGCTCATCGCCCTTATAAAATATGTGGTCTTAGGTCATCACATTCAGATATCGTGGTCTTAGGTCACCACATTCAGTTATCGTGGTCTTAGGTCACTACATTCAGTTATCGTGGTCTTAGGTCACCACGTCGTGGTCTTAGGTCACCACATTCACTTCCCCTTTTCATATAACCCATATGCCCCATATCTTACATATCATGCACATCATGCCTTAATTCACATTCTTATCACTTTTTCACATGTTACATATAACATATATTCATAATCCTAGTAGGAGTAAGAAAGCGTGCACAGTACTTTGTACCATAACATGGTACCTTAGCCATATTCACATACTTATAACATGCACATTTTAATTATTTCCATGAATCTTATTAAAAGTAGTGTGGGGTACACACCTGATTCGCTTAACAATTTCACTTGAAATCCCAAAATTCAATCTACTGCCTTAGATCTTTAACTCCCTACATTAGACCCATATTAAAGGTTTAATGAAAACTCATTCGCCACAAAACCAAATCCTAGTAGGATTTGTGCACTAAACTTACCTTAATGCCGAGTTGCTTATCACTCAAATCCCAAAAACTTTGCTTTTCTCCTCCTTGTATTCGGCCAAATTCTAAATCTCTACATAGGTTAGTTTTCAGCTTTTAAGATAATAAGAAATAGATCTATGTTCTAAAATAAGGCCTTGGCCGAATATACCTATGTGCTTACCTTTCAAATCTTAAATCCCGAAAAGCTGATACTTGTTCTTTGAGTAGTCGAAATTCCTATAACCATATGTTAGATTTAGTCTAACATTTAAACATAAAACATGGCCTTTGGCCGAATATATATATGTCTTACCTTAGATCCATGAAATCCCGAAAGATACTTTCTTGTAGTTGAAAATTCTTAAATCCCGAATACACCCTTCCATAATTCGGCCAAAATCAATAATAGAGATTAGTCCCTAAATTTTCAATAGGTATAAAATATAAAAGAATTGAAACCAATTTTTGGATCTTACCCTTTTAGGAAATCGGCAGCACCCTTGTTCAAAGCCCCTTAAAGAATCGGCCTTAATGACTAGATGATAAGGTTTCGGCTTTTGGGATTTAATAGAGAAGTCGGCTAGGGGTTCTCTTGGGGTATTCGGTTTCCACAAAAAATAAAGAAAAGAAAACTTGAGAATTTTGGCAATGGTGGACTATAGATTCGGCTTAACAAATGGAAGAGAAGAGAAGAGAGGAGAGCACTAAAAAATTCGACAGAGAGAGAAAAGGAGGAAGAAAAATTGATGAGTAGCCCTATTCTTTCCCTCTTATAGCCAAAATTACTACTTAGAATCCTTTACTTGGCCACCACTCTTCTATTTTGATTACTTTATCCTTTGAATTATCACTTTATTAAAAGAATTAATCCAACAATTATCTCCTAAAAATAATGATAAATAAATCTATTATTTATCTCTTATTTAGACAAATTTAAAGAGAATAAAACTCTTCCCTTGGGTTCCTTAGTGCCGTCCACTTCCCTGCTCTTTGTAGCAAAAATAAAACTCCTTTATTTGCTCCCCAAGTGACTAAAACCTAGGCCCAATACCCTTTTATGTGGCGTCACTGGGCCTCAAGTGATATCTTCAGGCCACTTTTCCAAGCCTGTTTGTGTGTCAAATTCCTCCTATTAATTTTCTTAAGGCCACCTTGCCTTAGTTTCCTCTTTTTAAACTTAACATTTCCATACTTTTCCAGGTTTCCAAAATGTTCACTTTCCTTTTTTTAACTTAAGTTTCCAAAATGTTCACTTTCCTCTTTTAACTTAAGTTTCCAAAATGTTCACTTTCCTCTTTTAACTTAACATTTCCAAGTTTCCAAAATGTTCACTTTCCTCTTTTTGAAACTTAACATTTCTAAATCATTTCTTACATTTCCAAGTTTCCAAAATGTTCACTTTCCTATTTTAACTTAACATTCCCAAGTTTCCAAAATGTTCACTTTCCCATTTTAACTTAAAACTTCCAAGTTTCCAAAATGTTCACTTTCCTATTTTAACTTAACATTTCCATGTTTCCAAAATGTTCATCATACATTCATAAGTCATGCCATTTCGTAGAAATCTTTAAAAATGCATAGGCCCATTTTCAGGATGTTACATGTGTTCTTTTTAAGAGCGGTTTCCTTTTTGGTGTTAGGATTTAATCAAGGAACGATAAATCGATTCCAAGTGACGAATTAAGTGCAAGCATTGCTCGTTTTGCTCGAAGGTGAGGGTTTTGTTAAATTGTTAGAAGTATGCCTTTCGTCTAGATGTTGAATATCAATTTAAGAGTTCAATATAGTGTTATTGGTTGTTTTAGGGTTCTGGAGGCTGAAGAGTGCTTGAGCATCGAAAATGTTATAGGTGTGTACCCGAATCGCAAGAAAATATTTTTGGAAAAAGCTGAAAACCTTTCTGTTAATGCCACACGGCCGCGTGGTAGGTCGTGTGACTTAACACGGGCGTGTGGTCGATGAGGCCAGGCTGTGCGCACAAGACACGGCCATGTGATGGCCAGGTAGGCTGTGTGTGACACACGAGCTAGACTAATTTGGGTCGTATGGGCTACACGGGCATGTGGGCCACAGGGGTAGTCTGCACAGGTGTATAGGATTCTGGGCCAAGCCGTGTTATCCACACGGCCAGGGCAAATTTGGATCATGTGGACCACACAGGCGTGTAGGCCCACACGGGCATGCCACATGGGCATGTGAGACCATTTTTACTGAATTGATTTCTAAGGTTGCACGGGTCACCCAAGATGACTGTGAACCTACTGTAGGGTTGGTAAGCACTACTTAGACCCCTAAAAGTATGATACTGATTGTATGATATTTGTACCGAGCATGTTAATAATTTACATGTAAACTGAATTGAGTGTATGTATTGGTAATCACTTGATAGCATGTCATCTATTGTATGTTGCATTGCATTGGGTTAGGATGATATGTTTTGGAGGAAGTGTACTGAAAGGCTCTTAAGCCTAATATACTGGTAGCTCAGCTGCAAACTACTATTTGTGCCGCATTTGGTATTACTTGAAGTATAGGGATGCGTGTGTTGATTTAATCCCCACATGGACTGTAGGGTTGGACGGAGATGGTGTGTAGAGGCTGGTTGGGTAGGACTTCGTTACTGAATATTGAATCACTGCTACTAATACTGTGATGGGCTAAGGCCCTACTATAGGTTTCATCCTCCCTAGGTATTTAGGGAGTTTAGTTCATAATGAAAAAGGAAAACATCTCAGAATAAAGAAAACAACAAGACATAAAGAACCCAAAAACTTTTTAGGAAAATTAATGGAGGTCTTCAATCTTGAATGAGATCTTGCTTCTAATTTCGATGGCTTCCTTCGAGTAATTTCTTTGTTCTACTCTGCGTGCTCCCTTAGGTCTTCTTCTGGTGTGTATTTATAGACTTTAGAATGCTCAGAAACCCTAAAAATTGGCTTTTTCTGTGTGTAAATGAAGCAGGGTGCGATAAGGATACGGGCGTGTGATCAACTCGTGTGAGAATGCCCAGGCTGTGTGCAAATTTACATGGCTCGTGTGGTTCACACGGGCATGTGCTCATCCCATGTGATATTGGCTTGGCCATGTAGATCCTTAAGATGGCTAGTTTTGTTCGATTTTGGCCCTTTTTTCATTCCTTTAGCTTCCCTATGCTCTCCTAAGTATAGAAACATGAATTTAAAGGATTAAGAGCATTGAATTCACAAAATTGTATAATAAGACATCCAAAAATACACTAAGCATGGGATAAAAATATGTTACTTTTATGGTTTATCAGCTAAGGCCCAAATTGTTACTGATACTGGAAAGGGCTTAGGCCCAAGACTATTTTGGTTGTCCACTGTGCTTACTATTGTTTGTTTCTGAGAGATTACACATGGAGTTTACGTAAACTCACCTTTTTTTTTTAAATGTGCACAGGTAATCCTTAGATCTAGATGGATCGGTGCAGCAGAAAACTCGATGGTGACCACGATTTTGGGTTTGTTATGGATTTAAATATGATTCTTGGTTTTAATTCTATTTTATTTTTATTGGTTTAACTTTTGGGTTGTAAATTGGACTTTTGGACTTTTATTTGGTTTTGGGGTTTTTCTTTTTCTTTACTTTATGGGTTTTTAACTGCTAGGTGGAAACCTTGGTACTCAAAAGAATCAGATGTTTTATAAAAAAAAAATACACGATTACTTAAACTGTTTTAAAAAACTTCCGCAACGAATTATGTTAAAATAATCGATTAAACGATTAAATATTTTGGAATTAATGAGAGATAATAGGAGTAATAAATGAACGCAATTAATAGGAGTAATATATTAGTTTTCAAAATTCTATTCCTTGTGACATTGCCAGATTCGGCCATAACGTCTAGGCCGAGTTTAGGGTGTTACATCACTCATTGAGCAGATTCCAGACTTCAACACTCAATATAGATCTCATTCTTTTTCGAAAAATGAATACACTTCTCAAAAGAACATCCATACAAAACCTACCTTTGCCAGTTTCTCACTCAGCTGGATGTTGAATACCGCCCCTAGGATGGGGTACTGATGATAAACTGAAATATGAACATATTTTAATCCCACATTTAGCAGACTTTTGGATTATTGTTCCCTTTAATTATGGAAATAGGTGCTCCTAATCCTTTGTTTTCTGTTTTATACTCAGGAGAGCACTGGAGGATGAAAAGAAAGAAAAAAGGGGTAAAAATGGAGAAAATGGGCCAAAACACGAAATTTGCATGGCCTGGGCCCAAGACCACACGGTCGTGCCTCTTAAAAAGAGCTGAACATGGCCTGGACCCTGAAATGCACGGCCGTGCCTCATCAACAGGTTAGACCACGGCCTGACCTCGAATCACACGGGCGTGTGCCATAGGCATGGCCCTGCCTCAGGAAAGAAGAGTTCTATTTGGATTAGGATACTTTCAGGCCAAGTAAGGCATCTCGAAACCTATATAAACACCCTATGAGGCAACTTAAAGAGTGGGTTCGACAGAAGCCTTACATCGTCGTGGCTTTTCAAGGTGTTGACTAGTCCAAAAGCCAAGCGGAGAAATTTGAATCTGAGGATTTTCTCGAAGAAAGCCAGTTGATTTTTCTCAGGAAGCCATAATCATACTCAAGACTGAGGACTTCTTCTTCTGTAACATCCTGAGTTGTTGGGCTTATGTGTTTAATGTGTAGTTGTGTTTCATAATGTGTGACTGTGTTTCATGTGTTAATTAGAGTGTTAGGGGTCCAATATGGGCTCAGGAATTGAGCAGAGGCCTTAATCAAAATTTCTGTTTGAACACCCTAGAGGGAAGCCTGATAAGATGGGGCTTAAAAGATGTTATTTGTGTTTTGAAATACAAAGTGGGCTTGTGGCCCAGTGGCAAAATGGCTCCACTTAGAGAGCAAGGAGGTGGCGTCAACTAAGGAGGCCCAAACCCAAGTAGCATGCAGCCCAATTCTTTTAATTAAAGTTAGCCAAATTTTGGCATTTAGGTGGGTAAGGTTAGATGGCAACAAGGCTTAAAAATAGGGGGATTTTATGTGGATAATAAATTTGATGATGTGCTGACAAAGGGAGGAAGAGATGGTGTTATCTAGGCCTCTTTTAGAGGTGTGCTTGGATAAAGATAAGGGAGGAAGTTTAGGAGCTATCTAGGAAGCAAGTGGTGGCCAAATTTGGGACACTGTGTGCAAAGGGGGGGACGGCTAGATAGGACTAAGGGGTGCCGAAATTCCCCTTGTTTATTAATTAGTTTTAGTTTTCAAAAGAGGGCAATCCTGTTATTTGGTTAGTGTGGGTGCCAAAATTCTCTTTAAATAGAGGGGATATCTCTTCAATTCTGGTATTTGGTCCCTATTTTCTTTTCTCATTCTCTCATCCTCACTTTTATGCAAAAGCCGAAAGTCCATTATTCTGTTCTCTTTTCTTTCCAACAAGCCAAAACCTCCTAATTGTTCACAACATCTTTTCTTTCAAAAGTCGAAACTCTAAACTCTCCTCTCATCTCCATAATCAAATACTTTCTATTCCCTTTTTGCCTATTTCTTCACTAAAGCCAAATCTACATAGACATCTTCCTATCATCTTTTCTTCTGATCTTCTCAAAGCTGGAATCTCTAAGGGGTAGTTGAATTCTTTGTGTTAAGGTGAGTGCCAATTTTCCTATCTCTTCACTTTCTCTTTTGATTTTTCGAAGATAAAGCTGAAAAGCTAATGGTTTAATGGTTTTATATATTTTCTTGTTGGGCAAGATTCGAGAATTTAGATAGATCATCTAGATTTAAAAGCCGAAAACGCTAGTCTCAGAGTCTCAATCTCTTTTTGGGATTTCAAGGTAAGGGTTCAATTCATCCTTTGTTGTTTAATCGGTTCTTTTTCATTAATTCGTGCCTTAACCTAATGTTGAATTAGCAATCATCATAGTATCTTCTGACCAAAGGTCACTCATGGACTCAAATGTTAGCAAATCAAAGGAAGGGGTTGGATCTGTAGTTTCAGCCCCAAATTTCAAGAAACACGCGGTGTTAGCAATTCAGGATTGGCTACTGGGTTGTGGACCAACTTCGAAGCAAAACCTTAGGCAGTTAGTAGTCGTATCGACTTTTGATAGTGTCGACATAGAAAGTACTATCCTGTCGATAATCAGGTGTGTAGATCTCTATCACACTAGTTAATCTGTATTATATGTATGTTATGGGCTAAAAGCTGGATAAAGAGGCTGTATGAACAGTCTTAATACCCAAAAAGGGTTGGCAAGGGATGCCAGGTACGTAATCAAAGAAACTTCTCTATGTGTATCAAAGTATGTGAAAGTATGTAATATGTTTAGATAGTTTAATGTTCTGATTCTTGCATGTATGTATGCATGGGATGGGATTGATTTGATGAAGGGGATCAGGTCGCGAGGCGATCAGTGGCTTTGCCACATAGGTCACATAGTGATTGGTCTTTATGATGACGGGAGCAGCTGTCGATATATTATTAAGGTCGCATAGCGATCGGTGGCTTTGCCACATAGGTCACATAGTGATCGGTCTTTATAATGACGACAAATTGTCGATATGGTGTGTAGCGGATGGAGGGTTGATTGTAGAAATCCCCACGGTGTGATGGTTGGTACGGGGGTGTGTAGAGGATGGACCTTTAGGTTTGGGATGGACCATTTTGTATGTAATATATTATGTGCCATTGTGAATGGGCCTAGGCCAATAATGTGTTTGTGGGCCCAGGGTGTTTAAGTGTTTTGAGATTTGCACACTGAGTCTTGGTGACTCACCCTTTTATTTTTCCCAACTTTTCAGATGATTAGTAGATCGTGGACATGGGAGCCGAGGCAGACTCGAGAGGCCATCAAGTTTTTTTTCTTTTTTTTCTATCTTCATAGACTATTTCCATTCTTTTTCTTTAAGTTTAAATTTGGGATTATTTTTGTAATAAGGCCCTCATAACTTAGATTATCGATTTATATTTTTTTTATTTTAATACATCTTACAAACTTATGTTTTCAAAACTTTAAATTATAAAGCGAGAGGAAAATGGACTTTTCAAACACATTCACACAAATTTTAAGGTTTCTTCAAAATATCACAATTAATGATTAATCGGTTAAGATAAACTGAGATTTTCAAAACCCTTCAAAGCAAAATTTCCAACATTTAACCCGTAGCATACTAGATCCGGACATGACATATGGGCCTGGTTTGGGGTGTTACATTTTGGTATCAGAGCCTATTTCAAAACTCAGGCTATGAAATGGGTCAAGGAGTGATTTGTAAAAGTGATGTAAGTTAAGAAAAATTCAGTTGAGATATGGCCTTCGAGTCTACCAACACCCGATCCACGCAGGTAAGTATACTAAACTCATTATGTGATGTGCATGTTGGGCTTGATGGGCTTTATGGGACGACAGGTATGCTAGAGCTTATGGATTTTAGGCTTAGTAAAAACAATTCTTCTAATCTCATAAGACTTAATCTCTAATTAAACATGTCTGTGAACAAGTCACAGGGTTAGGGTGTGGTAGCAGGCATACGCATGTCTAAAATTGGATCCAGGAAGAGATTGGTATTTAAGCGGCCCTAGCGGCTTACTTCCTCTTTTCTAAAACCCTACCTGGTGCGTAGTGTTTGTTCACTCTAACCGAGAGGGCTTGTTGACGGGCCAAAACTTATAACTAAAACCCGAAAGGGACTAGCCACCCTATTTTTTTAAAAATTACTTATGTCCCCAGTATTGTAAAATTTTTTAAATTCCCTTGATTTGTGAAAACTTCCCAAAATACCCTGGATTTGTAAAACCACCAAAATACCCCCGATTGATAAAATTACTGAAATACCCCCAGATTGCAAAATTACCAAAATACCCCTATTTTGTAAAATCACCAAGAAACCCTATTTTGGAAAATTACAAAAATACCCCTACGGGGTAGAATTACAAAAATACCCCTGGTAGTGAAATGACAAAAATACCCTTACGTGATGAATGTGAGTTCATGGATGCTACTTGTATGTTGACGTGTGATGGTGGAATGTATGTGGATCCTAGATCTAAGAAATACTGGACACGAGAACCGAACCTTGTAGATAGAGTTGAATTGAAAGAACTCATCGTTAAAATTACTGTTCGTTATAAATCAGTGGAAGAAATTAATAATTCATAAAATTCCTAATCAGATAAACATGAATTGGTAGAATGAGCACTAGAGGACGTGGAATATGTGGCCGAGGTAGAGGCAGGATTGCGGTGTCAGAACCGGCAGCGTCCGATCATGAGTCGGGGAATGAGGTACCAGTGCCACCAGCTGTGGAGGCAGAATTTTAGGATCAGATAGCCGTAGATGATGCGGTATCTCAAGCGATGTGGAGGGTGTTAGAGAGGGTAGCTGGGGCAGGCATGGGCATAGGAGCCCGAAAATCTATGCCGGAGCGACTTAGAGCTAACAGGGCAGAAGTGTTTAGGGGGATTTCTGGGATAGCCCCTAGTTTAGCTGAGTATTGGTTGTAGGCGGCCGTACGCATAATGGATGATTTGAATTTTATGGAAGAAGAGAAGCTGAAAAGAGTAGTGTCCCTTCTCCGAGACGAAGCTTATCAATGGTGGCTTAGGGTTAAGAATGGTACGATGGCTGACCGTATCACCTGAGATTACTTCAAAGTGGCGTTCCAGAGCAAGTACATTGGAACGAGCTATGTGGATGCGCAGTGTAGAGCGTTCCTTAATCTGGTTCAGGGAAGTAGGTTGGTGGCGTTGTACGAAGAAAAATTCTTGCGCTTGAGCCGTTATGCTCGAGGGATGGTGGCCACAGAACATGAACAGTGTGTTCGATTTGAAGATGGCCTAAAGGATGACTTATGTGTTTTGATAGCTCCACAGCAGGAGAGGGAATTTGCTATGCTTGTGGAAAAGCTAAAATAGCTGAGGAGGTGAGATGGACGGAAAAACTAAATCGGGATAGATGTAGGGGTGGGGGTAAGAGAAATTTTGGATCATCAGGGACAACTGGGAGTACTCAGAAAAGACCTAGGTCAGATGGATCGAGACGGGCTGAGAGACCTACTGCTGCTAGCCAAACACGGAAGTGTGCTCGATGTGGTAAATTCCATGTAGGTGAGTGTTGGGCAAGCAGTGGGAAGTGCTTTAGGTGTGGATCTTTGGACCATCAGATTAAAAACTGTCCACAGCCACGAAGTGATATAGGACCCGCAAGGCAGGACAATGCTCAGCCAGGCAGAGGAGGTCAGCAACCTCAGAGGGGTCGTGGTCCAACTAGAGGTGGTAACGGTTTTGGTCGGGGCCATAGAACACTAGGCCGAGGGACAGGAAATGCTGAGGCAAGACAGTCAGGGTTAGTCTATGCTGCCAGACATTGAGAGGAGGTTGACGCACCAGATGTTATAATCGATACGTTTTTAATATTTGGTTTGCCTTACACTGCACTAATTGACATTGAGTCGACACATTAATATGTTGCTAGTAGTGTGTCTAAAACTTTAAGTTTAGATTTTGAGATTACCCCTACGGCGATGACTGTAATTAGCCCATTATGACAATCTGTGGTAGTAGATAAACTTTACTAGGAGGTACCCTTAGAAGTTCAGAGAATAGTTTTCCTGACAGATTTGATGGAATTACCGTTCGAGGAGTTTGACTTAATATTAGGCATGGATTGGTTGGTGAAGTAGCAAGCTAATTTAGATTGTGCAGCCAAGCGTATGGTGTTAAAAACCCCGAGGGTGGTGAAGTGTTGGTGATAGGAGAAAGGGGGAACTATTTGTCAAATGTGGTGACTGCCCTAAGAGCAGAAAGGATGGTGAGAAAAGGTTGCGAGGAAGTTTTAATGTTTGTTCGGGCTCTAGAAGCCAAGGACCTAACTGTTGGGGACATTAGGACGGTAAAGGAATTTCCTGATGTTTTCCTAGAAGAGCTTCTGGGATTACCTCCGGATCGTGAAGTGGAGTTTGGTATTGATCTTCTTTCGGGAACAGCACCAGTGTCTATCGCTCCATATAGGATGCTGCTAAAGGAGCTGGTAGAGTTGAAAGTGCAGATTCAAGAGTTGCTAGATAAAGGATTTATTCGACCAAGTGTGTCGTCTTGGGGAGCGCTGGTGTTGTTTGTTAAGAAGAAGGATGCATCAATGCGTATGTGCATTGACTACCGTCAGCTAAACAAGTTGACTATCAAGAACAAGTATTCGTTGCCAAGGATTGATGAGTTGTTCGATCAACTGAAAGGGGCGTCAGTGTTCTCAAAGATAGATCTGAGGTCAGGATACCATCAGCTTAAGGTCAAGGAGGCAGATATTAATAAGACGACATTCAGGACTCGCTACGACCACTATGAATTCATGGTGATGCCATTTGGATTGACCAACGCGCCAGCATTATTTATGGATATGATGAACCGAGTGTTCCAACCCTACTTGGATCGGTTTGTCATTGTATTTATAGATGATATCCTGGTTTACTCAAGATCGAAAGAGGAGCATGATTCACATCTGTGAGTGGTTTTGCAGATTCTGAGGGAGAAGTAGCTGCATGCCAAAAGATCCGGAATTGGGGCATAGAATTTTGCAAGAAGCGCATGGTAGTTCATACGCTATGCACCCTAGAGGGAGTAAGATGTATCGGGATTTGCGGGATCAGTTCTAGTGGCCGGGCTTGAAGCGTGTAATGGCGAATTGGTGAGTAAGTGTTTGACACCCGCCGGTGAATGCGAACATCGATTACCATCGGTGTTCTTGCTGACGGTGAAGATTCCACAATGGAAGTGGGAAAGGATCACAATGGATTTTGTTAGTGGGCTATCCCTCATGCCTACTAAGAAAGACTCAGTCTGGGTAATTGTTGATCGTTTGACGAAGTCTGCTATTTCATACCAGTACGGGTCGATTACTCTTTGCAGAAATTGGCTAAGCTATATGTAGCAGAGGTAGTGAGATTGCATGGGGTACCAGTATCAATCATATCGGTCAGGGACCCGAGGTTCATGTCGCAGTTCTGGAAGGCTTTGCATCAAGCATTGGGCATGAAGTTAGATTTCAGTACAGCGTTTCATCCTCAGACTGATGGACAATCTGAGCGGGTGATTCAGATCTTGGAGGACATGTTGAGGGGTTGTGTCATTGATTTCAGAGGTAGTTGGGAGGAGTTTTTACCATTAGCGGAATTTGCTTACAACAATAGCTACCAGTCTAGTATTCAGATGGTGCCCTATGAAGTATTGTACAGGCGGAAGTGTCGTACTCCTACCTATTGGACGGAATTAGGGGAACGTCAAATTTTGGGTCTGGAGTTGGTTACCGAGATAAAGGAGAAGGTTGAGTTAATTTAAGCTCGACTAAAGGAAGCGTCGAACTGACAGAAGTCCTATGCAGACTTAAAGTGTAAAGACATAGAGTTTGCGGTGGGTGACAAGGTGTTCTTGAAGGTGGTGCCTGTAGAAGAAATCGAGGTGAGACCTGACCTATCCTTTGAAGAGGAACCAGTGGAAATCCTGGATCGTGATGTCAAAATGTTGCGAAGGAAGACGGTTCCGTTGGTTAAGGTTCTATGGTGGAATCACAGTTCTGAGGAGGCTATTTGGGAACCATAGGAGGCGATGCGGCAGCAGTACCTGCATCTATTCTGACCAGGTAATTTTGAGGATGAAATTTCTTTAAGGGGGTAGAACTGTAACATCCTGAGTTGTTGGGCTTGTGCGTTTAATGTGTGATTGTGTTTCATAATGTATGATTGTGTTTCATGTGTTAATTAGAGTGTTAGGGGTCTAGAATGGGCTCAGGAATTGGGCCGAGGCCTTAATCGAATTTTCTATTTGAACACTTTAGAGGGAAGCCTAATAAGATGGGGCTTAAAAGATGTTATTTGTGTTTTGAAATACAAAGTGGGCTTGTGGCCCAGTGGCAAAATGGCACCACTTAGAGAGTAAGGAGGTGGCGTCAACTGAGGAGGCCCAAACTCAAGTAGCATGCAGCCCAATTCTTTTAATTAAAGTTAGCTAAATTTTGGCATTTAGGTGGGTAAGGTTGGACGGCAACAAGGCTTAAAAATATGGGGATTTTATGTGAATAATAAATTCAATAATGTGCTAATAAAGAGAGGAATAGATGGTGTTATCTAGGCCTCTTTTGGAGGTGTGCTTGGATAAAGATAAGGGAGGAAGTTTAGGAGCTATCTAGGAAGCAAGTGGTTGCCAAATTTGGGACACTGTATGCAAAGGGGGGGACGGCTAGATAGGACTAAGGGGTGCTGAAATTCCCCTTGTTTATTAATTGGTTTTAGTTTTCAAAAGAGGGTAATCCCGGTATTTGGTTAGTGTGGGTGCCAAAATTCTCTTTAAATAGAGGGGATATCTCTTCAATTCCGTTATTTGGTCCCTATTTTCTTTTCTCATTCTCTCATATTCACTTTTATGCAAAAGCCAGAAGTCCATAATTCTGTTCTCTTTTCTTTCCAACAAGCCAAAACCTCCCAATTGTTCACAACATCATTTCTTTCAAAAGCCGAAACTCTGAACTCTCTTCTCATCTCCATATCCGAATACTTCTTATTCCCTTTTTTTCGATTTCTTCACTAAAGCCGAATCTACATAGACATCTTCCTATCATCTTTTCTTGATCTTCTCAAAGTCGGAATCTCTAAGGGGTAGTCAAATTCTTTGTGTTAAGGTGAGTTCGATTTTCCTATCTCTTCACTTTCTCTTTCGATTTTTCAAAGACAAAGCCGAAAAGCTAATGGTTTAATGGTTATATATATTTTCTTATTGGGCGACATTCGGGAATTTAGATAGATTACCTAGATTTAAAAGCCGAAAACGCTAGTCTCGGAGTCTCAATCTCTTTTCGAGATTTCAAGGTAAGGGTTCAATTCATCCTATGTTGTTTAATCGGATTCTTTTTCATTAATTCGTGCCTTAACCTAATGTTGCGTTAAGTAATCATCATAGTATCTTCTGACCAAAGATCACTCATGGACTCGAATGTCAGTAAATCAAAGGAAGGGGTTGGATTTATAGTTTTAGCCCCAAAGTTCAAGAAACGCGTAATGTCAGCAGTTTGGGATTGGCCGAGCAAAACCTTAGGCAGTTAGCAGTCGTATCGACTTTTGATAGTGTCGACATAGAAAGTACTGTCCTGTCGGTAATCAGGTGTGTAGATCTCTATCACACTAGTTAATCTGTATTATATGTATATTATATGCTAAAAGCCGGATAAAGTGGTTGTATGAACAGTCATAATACCCAAAAAGGGTTGGTAAGGGAAGCCAGGTATGTTTAATCGGGTTCTTTTTCATTAATTCGTGCCTTAACCTAATGTTGAATTAGCAATCATCATAGTATCTTCTGATCAAAGATCACTCATGGACTCAAATGTTAGCAAATCAAAAGAAGGGGTTGGATCTGTAGTTTCAGCCCCAAATTTCAAGAAACACGTGGTGTTAGCAATTCAGGATTGGCCGCCGGGTTGTGGACCGGCTTCGAAGCAAAACCTTAGGCAGTTAGTAGTTGTATCGACTTCTGATATTGTCGACATAGAAAGTACTGTCATGTCGATAATCAGGTGTGTAGATCTCTATCATACTAGTTAATCTGTATTATATGTATGTTATGGGCTAAAAGCTGGATAACGAGGCTGTATGAACAGTCTTAATACCCAAAAAGGGTTGGCAAGGGATGCCAGGTACGTAATCAAAGAAACTTCTCTATGTCTATCGAAGTATGTGAAAGTATGTAATATGTTTAGATAGTTTAATGTTCTGATTCTTGCATGTATGTATGCATGGGATGGGATTGATTTGATGAAGGGGATCAGGTCGCGAGGCGATCAGTGGCTTTGCCACATAGGTCACATAGTGATCGGTCTTTATGACAGGCAGCGCAGCTGTCGATATATTATTAAGGTCGCATAGCGATCGGTGGCTTTGCCATATAGGTCACATAGTGATCGGTCTTTATAATGAAGACAAATTTGTCGATATGGTGTGTAGGGATGGAGGGTTGATTGTAGAAATCCCACGGTGTGATGGTTGTGCAGGGGTGTGTAGAGGATGGACCTTTAGGTTTGGGATGGGCCATGTTGCATGTAATATATTACGTGCCATTGTGAATGGGCCTAGGCCAATAATGTGTTTGTGGGCCCAGGGCGTTTAAGTGTTTTCAAGATTTGCACACTGAGTCTTGGTGACTCACCCTTTTATTTTTCCCAACTTTTCAGATGAGCAGTAGATCGTGGACATGGGAGCCGAGGCAGACTCGGGAGGCCATCAAGTTTTTTCTTTTTTTCTATCTTCATAGACTATTTCCGTTCTTTTTCTTTAAGTTTAAATTTGGGATTATTTTTGTAATAAGGCCCCCATAACTTAGATTATCGATTTATATATTTTTTTATTGTAATACATCTTACAAACGTATGTTTTCAGAACTTTAAATTATAAAGCGAGAGGAAAATGGACTTTTCAAACACATTCACGCAAATTTTAAGGTTTCTTCAAAATATCATAATTAATGATTAATCAGTTAAGATAAACTAAGATTTTCAAAACCCTTCAAAGCAAAGTTTCCAACATTCAACCTGTAGCATACCAGATCCGGTCATGACATATGGGCCGGGTTTGGGGTGTTACACCTTCAATTCCTTCAGGGGGTTTTAGGGTTTTCTTATGTTTTGTTTTATATTTTCTTCTGAGATGTTTTCTTTATTAATTATGAACTAAACCCTCAGATACCTGAGGGGGATGAAACCAAAGACGAATCTTGTTATTGTTATCTGAGCTGTATGATAAATACTTGATTTGTTCTTAACTATGTGTTCTTAATTCTTGTTTTGGTATTTCTGGGTTATTAATTCAAGCATTCATGCTCTTAGGCAGAGGAGGAGGAAGGAATAGACCCTGTTTAAGAGTAGATCTAGCATAGTTAAGCGAAGTTGATCGCAATCCTAGAGATAGGATGACGAAAATCTGCCAGATTAGGGTCAAACCTAATATGGGAGTCCATAGATCGAGTTAATGCAATTTTAAGGGTTTTAATTAGAAAGAGATTTCAATTAATCAACCTAGGGTTAGACATTAGTACCCTCGAGAGAGGTATTAAAATAAATTAGGGAATCTTACAGATCAAGTCAAGTGAATAAATCGTCTGGTTCAGAGTTAGATAACAAGTGAAGCCTAGGTGGATTCTTCCTCGAGTATTGTCTAAATCAATCGATTTTTCCACAAGTCTTTCCCCAATTCATTCTCTTTATCTTAGCATCTTTAGCTTAGTAGTTAGTTAATTTTAGATTAGATAAACAAATCCCTTAATTCTTAGGCTAGATAATAAAAGAAAGTTAGTATTAGTACTTTTGGTTCCTTTGGGTTCGACAATCCGGTCTTACCACTAAACTATACTATTGTTCGATACGTGCGCTTGCCTCCATCGTTGTCTTAGTTAGTTTCCAGGTTTGATCATTTTTTTTATAAATTTTTAAGACCCTGACAAACGATCAAGTTTTTGGCGCTGTTGTTGGGGAACTGAAATATTAATAACGCTAATGATTTTTTATTTTTTATTTTTGCAATTAAACTTTATTTTTAATTTTTTGAATTTTCTTTAGCCGCTAATAATTTTGAATTGAAACCTAACACTATACAAATGATTCAACAGTTTGTTCAATTTGATGGTTTGCAGGATGAAGACCCGAATACTCATAGCAAATTTTCTAGAAGTCTGTGATACCTTCAAAATAAATGGCGTTTCTGATGATGGCATTCGTCTTCGGTTATTTTCCTTTTTTTGAGAAATAAAGCCAAACAGTGGTTACATTCTTTTCCATGAGGATCAATCACTACATGGGACCAAATGACTGAAAAATTTTTATTGAAATATTTTCCACCGGCCAAAGTAGCCAAATTAAGGAATGATATCTCGTTTTTTGTGCAGATGGACTTAGAAACATTATACGATGAATGGGAGAGATACAAAGATCTGTTGAGAAGGTGCCCACACCATCGTTTACCTTCGTGGCTACAAGTCCAAACTTTTTACAACGGTGTGAATCCTTCAACCAGGCAGTTGATTGAATCAATAGCGGGAACCTGAATAACAAAACTCCTGAAGCAGCTTATGAATTCATAGAGGAGATGTCACTGAACAACTATCAATGCCAAGTTACAAGGACAAGGCCAACTAAAACAGCCAAAGTTTTCAACCTCGACACAGTCACCATGCTATCAAATCAGGTAGAGATGATGAATAAAAAGATTGATGGTTTGTGTCGTTCTTTGCATGTAACACCCCAAACCCGATCAGCACATCACAATCGGATCTGGCATGTCACGGAGTGAAAACCTTTTTGAATGAAAGTCTGCCAGAAAATTTTATTAGAAAACCCTTTTTAGGAGACCTTACTTATAGACTAATTTTCGTTCAAGTTTATAGAAACCATTCAAGATATCTTTGTTGTTACATGTTAAGTGGTGTTGTAGTTTTGAAAACATTGCGTTCTGCCGGTTAATTAGTAAAACCATTTATCCTTCGTAGTTAAAATAATAGCAATAATAAAAATAATCACATCAAATCTTAGCGGCCTTATTACATAACCCAAAAACTGAAATTTTAAAATTTAAATAGTAACTAAAAAAATCAAGTCCATTGAACGTGCATGGCCGCCTCGAGTCCTCCCGGCTCCATCTCCGTAATCTACTCATCTGCAAAATAGAAGGGAAGGGGTGAGTCACCAAGACTCAGTGTGTAAATCCCCAATCCGATGGTGCATTCACTTACACAAATTATCAGTAAAGACATGCAAACCATGCAAAACATGCAACCCATAACCTAGCCATCCAAACACCTTTAACTACCCGTGTGGTCAAAACCTTTGGTGGTCAAAACCACCGTGACCGTAGTCACAATATATCGGTGTGGTCAAAACCATCGATGATGAGAAGTTACAAATCAAGTGATGGGGCCAACCCATCGTGTGGTCAAAACCACCGATGACAACCCGTAATTAATCTCGTGGGGCCAACCCTTTGTGGTACCAAACCACCGGGACAAGTCACAAATCGATATGTGGTCAAAACCCTTTGGTGGTCAAAACCATCGAGACTTAGTCACAAATTAAAATATCAAGGCGGGCCAACCCATCATGTGGTCAAAACCACCGTGACAGATCCAAAATAATCATTCCCTCCTCTCATCAAACCCATCATCATGTCATAACATACATGTCATAATATCGATTAATCATGCTAATATCATATACCATAGCATTCAATAGATCACAATGATGTGCACCAAGAATCCCTTAACGGGGGACTTACCCGGAATCCAAGCTTATGTCCACAAAACAAAGTCACTAATATCAAGGGTTAAACAGTAACATAATAAGCAGTCTTAAACTAATAAAGTGTGTAAGTGTTTACACACCTGACTATTCACAAAATCCCGAAACTATGCGTTTCTACGAAATCCCGAAATGTATTTCCTTACTGCACCTACAATCGGCCAACACCACTTTTAGATTTTAAGCCATTCAACTTATTCACAAATCTCGAAGGATGAATCGCACAAGGTTATTTTCTTACCTTGGTGCCGATTTGGTCTCCTACCAAATCCCGAAGTCACACACTAAGTTCTCCTTGTAATCGGCCATACTAGCACACACAAAAGTTAGCCTTCGGCTTTTGATCAATTAAGGAATAGATCTTGAGATATTAATACGCTTACCTAGGTCGACCACCAAATCCCGAAGGCTCCCTGAATTCGGCAATAGCCTTACCTACAATCGGCTTTTATTACTTCATTAGAGAACTAAAGGCCATTCGGCCAAAACATAAATCCCGAAAGAAGAGAAAAAGTTACAGCACCCTTACCTTAATAATAGATTCGGATAATCACACTAATATTCGGCACCCCTAAATGATGTCAATAGTTTCGGCTCCTTCAAAGAACAAGAATAGAGTTTTTAACACTAAGATCTAGAATGGAGAAAGAAGATAAAAGAGAAGTGAGTTTCAGTCACTACAGAAATAGGTCAAGAAAAGATATTCCTTACCAAGAGATTCGGCTAACAAGAGAACTAGACCGAAATTTTGGCCCTTTTTGTAGATGTTTGGAGATGAAGAGATCAATGAAGTGAAAGAGAAGGAATTCAGAAATGAGTTTGAGAGAAGAGAAAGGCAAGACGAGGGTAAGGGTTTGGTTATGGTATTTTCGGCTTTAGGGTCTCAAGAGAAGAAGAAAAAAATAAAAGAGAGAGATATGAGGGAGATGAAGATTTCAGCTAGGTATTTGAGAGAAAAGAAAATAACATCAAATGAGTTTAGGGGGGACATTCGGCTAAACCAAATGCTCCCAAAACCGATAGCCTCCTTTGCCTACAATCCCACATTCGGCCAACTCTCTACAAACAAGTTTGAAAATATCACACACCTTAATTCCCTCATCTATATCCTTATTTGAAATCTGATAACATAATCCTCATCCATCAGGAGAGTCCCACCTGAGCACTCCTCTCCTTACTTGTGGCGTGAAAAAGAGTAAGCAGGAGTGCAATTCCCGCAGCTCGAACACAGGCACTCCCTTACTATATATGGCGTCACTCTCTCTGACACCCTAGTGGCGCCTCCTTGCCATTTTACTAAGGTAGTTCTTGTGTCACCCTTCCCAAATAAAATTTCTTAACCCCTCTCTCCCTTAGCTTCACTTCCTTAAATGCCAAAAATAAAATTCTTGGCCCTAACTCAGGCCTAACTTAGGGCTATAACTAGACCCCAAAGCATGTTAAATAAACCTTATAATCAGTACATCACATGCAACACAAGCAAAACGTAGAACCCCATTTTAAGGATGTTACAGTTCTACCCCCTTAAAAATAATTTCACCTCGAAATTACACGATCGGAAGAGTTGAGGTATTCTTTGCTGATCACATCCTCGGGTTCCCACGTGGCCTCCTCCGTACCATGGTTTCGCCATAACACCTTTACCAAGGGTACTGACTTCCTACGCAGAACTTTGACATCCCGATCTAAGATCTGTACCGGCTCCTCCTTGAAAGATAAATCCGAGCTTACCTCAATCTCTACAACTGGTACCACGTGTGACGGATCCGATCGGTAGCGCCTAAGCATCGAAACATGGAAGACGTCATGTATATGACTTAAATCTACCGACAACTCGAGCTGATAAGCTACCGGTCCTACTCGCTTCAACACTGTGTATGGCCCAATAAACCTAGGGCTTAGCTTCCTTTTCCGTCCAAATCTTAACACCTTTTTCCATGGTGATACCTTCAGGAAGACTTTATCACCCACTGCATACTCCATATCTCTACGTTTAAGATCGGCGTAAGATTTTTGCCTGTCCGACGCTTCTTTGAGGCGAGCCCGAATCACCTTAACCTTATCCTCAGTTTCTGCCACCAACTCCGAACCCAAAACATGCCGTTCACCCAACTCTGTCCAGCACGTAGGAGTACGACACTTCCATCCATACAGTGCCTCATACAGTGCCATCTGGATACTCGCATGATAACTATTGTTATAAGCGAATTCCGCCAATGGTAGATACTCCTCCCAACTACCACTGAAATCCAGAACACAGCCTCTTAGCATATCCTTTAAAACCTGAATCACCCTTTCAGATTGTCCATTAGACTGCGGATGAAAAGCTGTGCTGAAATCCAACCTCGTGCCCAAAGCTTGATGCAAAGCCCTCCAAAACCTCGACGTGAACCTAGGATCCCTATCCGAGATGATTGACATCGGCACCCCATGCAACCTTACTATCTCGACCACATATAACTTGGCTAACTTCTGGAGCTAATAATCAACCCTCACCGGTATGAAGTGAGCTGATTTGGTTAGACGATCCACAATCACCCAGACTGAGTCCTTCTTACTAGGCGTGAGGAGTAGCCCACTGACAAAGTCCATGGTAATCCTTTCCCACTTCTACTGAGGAATCTTCACTGGCTTAAGTAAACTTGACGGCAACTGGTGTTCAACTTTGACTTGCTGACATGTCAGACATTTACCCACAAACTTCGATTACTTCCGCTTCAACCACAGCCACGGCGCTTTCACAGATCCCGATACATCTTGCTACCTCTAGGATGCATAGCGTATGGGCTGCTATGTGTATCCTAAAGAATCCTTTGTCTCAACTCCACGTCCTTCGGCATACAAGCTCTCCCTTGGAAACACAATACTCCATCCCTGGACACACTATAACCCTCTACACCACCATTCTGAACTTGCAACCTACAGGCATTCAAACCCTCGTCCATTAATTGTTTCTCCTTAATATGCTCTACCCAAGTTGGTTTTACTTGCAATTCTACCAACAAACTCCCATCGTCATATAGACTAAGGTGAGCAAACATCCCTAGCAAGTCCGCTACCACTTTACGGCTCAACGCGTCTGCCACCACGTTGGCCTTGCCCAGATGATACTCTATCGAACAGTCGTAGTCCTTCAACAGCTCAATCCATGTGTGTTGCCTTAAGTTCAGATCCTTCTGGGTCAGAAGATACTTTAGGCTCTTGTGATCTGTGTAAACTACTGACTTTTCTCCGTACAGATAATGCCTCCAAATCTTCAAGGCAAAAACCACCGCAGCCAACTCCAAGTCATGCGTTGGATAGTTACCCTCATGCGGTCTCAGCTGTCGAGATGCATACGCTTCTACTTTCCCTTCCTGCATAAGCACACATCCCAAACCAGTATGTGATGCATCACAGTAGACCGTGAATACCTTTCACGCCTTAGGGCATGCGAGCTGGAGCTTAGTGAATCTTCCTCAACCTGTCAAAACTTTTCTGCTGTTTCTCCGTCCACACAAATGGAACTCCCTTCCTCAATAACTTAGTTAACGGTGCCGCGATCAGAGAAAACCCTTCCACGAATCTCCGATAATACCCTGCCAGACCTAGGAAACTTTGAATTTCAGCCACCGACCTAGGCGGTTTCCAATCCAACACCGCTTCAATCTTGCGAGGGTCCACTCTAATCCCTTCAGTGGACACTACGTGACCCAAGAAAGTCACTTCCCTAAGCTAGAATTCGCACTTACTGAACTTGGCAAATAGTTGCTTCTCCCTCAGAATTTGCAATACCACCCGCAAGTGTGTATCATGATCCTCCTCAGTCTTTGAGTACACCAATATGTCGTCTATGAATACTACGACAAACTGGTCCAAGTACTGCTGGAACACCCGATTCATCAAGTCCATAAATACTGCCGGTGTATTAGTTAACCCGAACGGCATTACCAAAAACTCATAGTGCCCATACCGTGTACGAAATGCTGTTTTATGCACATCAACCTCCTTCACTTTGAGTTGATGATACCCTGACCTGAGATCTATCTTCGAGAAAACTGATGCACCCTTGAGTTGATCAAATAGGTCGTCAATCCGGGGCAACGGATACCTGTTCTTGATTGTCAACTTGTTCAGCTGGCGGTAGTCTATACACATCCACATTGTATCATCCTTCTTCTTAACAAAGAGCACAGGTGCTCCCCAAGGAGATATGCTTGGTCGGATGAAAGCTCGGTCTAACAACTCCTGAATTTGAGCCTTCAACTCCACCAATTCCTTTGGCGCCATCCTATACGGGGCTATAGACACTGGCGCAGTTCCTGGTAACAAGTCTATACCAAATTCCACTTCCTGATCCGGAGGCAAACCCAAAAGTTCTTTTGGGAATACATATGTAAATTCCTTTACTGTTCGGACATTCTCCACTGCTAACTTTTTGGCCTCCAAGGCACACACTTGAACCAAAAATGCCTCACAGCATTTCCTAACCATTTTTTCGCCTTCAGTGCAGATACCACATTCGATAGGTACTCCTTCCTATTACCTATCATCACCACCTCTTCCCCTTCCATTGTCCTCAACACCATGCACTTAGCTGCGCAATCCAAACTGGCCTGGTACTTCACCAGCCAATCCATTTCGAGAATTAGATCGAACTCCCCAAATGGCAGTTCCATCAGATCAGCCAAGAACACGATCCCTTGAAGTTATAGGGGTACATCCCTATATAATTTACTTACTTCTATACAGTGACCTAAAGGGCTTAACATAGTCATTTTCCTAGAAGTAAGCTCAGAGTCTAAGTTCATAGTCTCCACTATGCTACTGGCTACATACAAGTGTGTCGAACCCACATTAATTAAAGCATTTTAAGGATTTCCAAAAATTAGAAACGTACCGGTTATGACGTCCGGTGCGTCACCCTCCTCTCGACGCCTCGCTGCGTAAACCAGTCCAGGCTGTCTAGCCTCTACACCCCCTGCACCTCTGTCCAGAGCTCCACAGCCTCTACCAGATCCATTACCTCCTCTAGCAGCACCACAGCCCCTCTGTGGCTGCTGAACATCACTCCTATTCTGAGTACGGTTCTGATCCCCCGACTGCAGTCTAGCTGATCGCTTCGGTCAATCCCTTACTCGATGCTCCATCAACCCACACTCAAACATCCTCTATTTCCAGTCTAGCATTCCCCTGTGTGAGACTTCCCACATCGAGCACATCGTGGCAGCCACTGAGTATTATCAGTAGTGGGCCTAGCAGCTTGATTCGGCCCACTATATCTACCCCGCTTCTGTTGGTTCCCGCTAGACCCAGACGAACTAGCATTCCTTTTATTCCATTCTGAAACACCCCAAACCCGACCGACGAGCCTTGACCGGATCTGGTATGTTCCCCGATGTAAACCGTTTCAAATTCTTTTGTCACTTAGGAAAAACTTGTGTGTTTTGAAAGAAAGATTGTTTTGGGTTGGGCTTAAGTTGAAAACAAGTTTATTTCATTATTAAAATCCTTTACTTTAGGTGACAAAATGTTTAGGCTTTGTTTTAAAATAAATTTACTTAATCTCTTATTAACTAAAAGTTTGTAAGCTTAATAAATAAAAGCAAAGTAAAGTAGTTCTACTATGGCCTTATTACATCAAATAATTCCCCCAAAAAAATAAATTCAAAGTACTTAATGAAATAAAATTCCAAATTAAATAAATTCCTTCTTTGTGCATGGCCACCTTTAAGCTCCTATTTGACCGGTCCATTCTTGATCATTACGAAAAATAATCCCACAAGGGTGAGTCAAGCAGACTCAATGTGTAACCAACACTAAAATTTAACAATTTAGGCATATGTTCACATATTACATGCATATTCATATATGAGATAGGAAATAATGATGCAACCGAACCCAAACCTATATGCCATCCGCTACACATCACCCGTACCATCCACACACCGTGGGGACTACTAAGTCAACCCTCCATCCGCTACACACCATCGAAGGCGTCATTGCAATGACGTGCTCATCGCCCTTATAAAATTTGTGGTCTTAGGTCACCACATTCGAGATATCGTGGTCTTAGGTCACCACATTCGAGATATCGTGGTCTTAGGTCACCACATTCACTTCACGACATTCCCTTTTTCATATAACCCATATGCCCCATATCATACATATCATGCATTAACATGCCAAATTCTTATTTCACATTCTTATAATGTCATATGTGTCGTAATGGATATTTAACATAATCCTCGTAGGAATAGGAAACGACTGAGTACTTTTGTACCATAGCATGGTATCTTAGCCATATTCACATTCTTATAAACATGCACATATTAATTATTGCCATAAATCTTATTAAAAAGTAGTGTGGGGTACACACCTGATTCACTTTAGCAAGTTCACTCCAAATCCCGAAAAGCTTGATCTAATGCCTTAGATCTTAAATCTCTACATTTAATCAATCACTTAATACATAGTAAAGAGCCATTCGGCCATAAATCCAAATCCTAGTAGGATTAGTACACTTAAATCCTTACCTTCTTTGCCGATTGATGTCTAATCAAATGCGAAAACTTTGTATCCTTCTTTCTTGAAATCGGCAATCACTAGATTACTTGAATAGATTAGTTTGACTTTTAAATATTAATGAAACACATCTATTTACTCAACATGGCCTTGGTGAATGCTATAGATACTTACCTTATGGATTTTAAATCTCAAACTCACTTAGAATAACTAGGGAACACGCGGCTTATGGTGTACCTTTGGGAAAAGAATTTCTCCTTCCTTGTAGTCGACACTTAGTAAATCGCGAAAGATCTCTTCAAAGTTTTGGCAACAAGATATTAATGGGGTTAGTCCTAGATTTTGGCAAATCTTAAAAGAAAAAGGATGAAATTGAATGAGATCTTACCCTTACTTTAGAGATCGGCAATCCTTGCTTGAACCTTTAGCAATATTCGGCTATGTAGGCTAGAAGGATCTTGATTTTGGCTTTTGATTGGTATAAAGAATTTGGCTAATGATGGTATCTTGAGGAGTTTATGGATTCGATTTTAATAGAGATCACAAAAGCTATGAAGAATTCGGCTAGGCTTACTTTAGTTTTCGGCTTTGGCTAACAAAAAGAAGAAGAAGTGATGCTCTAGGAAATTCAGTAGAGAGAAGAGTTGAAAGAAGATATGATGAATGGCTCTCTTTTCCTCTAGTAGCCAAAATTACTAACTTAAAATCCTTTACTTGGCCATCACTCCTATTTTGATAACTTTATCACTTTAATTATCACCCGTTCAATTTAATAAAACTTAATCCAATATTTATCTCTTATCTCTTAATAAAAAAGTAATAATAATAGTCCATCATTATCTATCTATTTGTTGAATTTTAAAAGGATAAAAACTCCTAAAAATTAGCCTTGGTGCCGTCCAACTCCCTTGCTCCTTGTAGCAAAATAAAATTCTTTTATTTGCTTCCCACGTGACTCGAACCTAGGCTCCTTCCCCTTGATTGTGGCGTCACTTATTGGGCTTTAAGTGGTGCCTCCTAGCCACTTCTCCAAGCCCGTTCTTGTGTCAAATTTCTTCTATTAATTTTCTTAAGACCACCTTGCCTTAGTTTCTTTTTTTTTTAAACTTAACATTTCTAAAACATTTCCTTACATTTCCAAGTTTCCAAAAATGTTCACTTTCCTCTTTTAAACTTAACATTTCCAAGTTTCTAAAAATGTTCACTTTCCTCTTTTAAACTTAACATTTCCAAGTTTCCAAAAATGTTCACTTTCCTCTTTTAAACTTAACATTTCCAAGTTTCCAAAAATGTTCACCATACATTCATAATACATAAGACATGCCATTTCGTATAAAAAATGCATAGGCCCATTTTCAGGATGTTACAGTTCTACCCCCTTAAAATAATTTCGTCCTCGAAATTACTTACTATCAAATAATCGAACATCTTAACTCACCGCGCTGCGCTTATGCTGCGCACTCTGATCTTAATAGAGCCATCATACTTCCTAGGCACAATTTTTTTTAAGTTCACGTTCTCGAGAACTTATTTCTAACGTCGCGATTTAATCTGATTAAAGAGTTTTATGCATTAGTACTTTGTTCCACTGTTTAACCACGAACAGTTTTATGAAAAGGAGTTTAATAGTGGTTCTTTCAATTCATACACATACAGTCTCACATCATTCATTCAGTCACACACATGAACTTGCGTTCATTACAGAGAAATGTTGTAATTGTCATTGTTTATTGTTTTCCACTACCTAGGGGTCTTTCCGTAATTTTTTCCTACAGGGGTATTTTGGTGATTTTTTGAATTAGAGTATTTGAAAATGTTGTAAAATAGAGGTTTTTGATATTTTACAAAATTAAAATACTTGTTGGAAAAATTTCAAGGGTAAAATAGTAATGTATACAATAGGGGTATTTTTGTAATTTTACAAGTCAGGGTTATTTCGGTAATTTTTTGCAAAGATATGGTTCCTAGTGACCTTAAAGGCATTTTTGAAGATTTCTAATTTGAGGGTACTTCGTCGATTTTCCTTACGGAGGGTATTTTGGTCATTTGTACAGGTTAGGGGTAATTTGGTCATTTTATAAATCAGGGATAATTTCGTAAATTTCTCAAACCAGGGTATCTTGAATTTTCACAAGTTAGGGTTTCATGGATACTTTTGCAAAGTAGAGAAATTGTATTGAAATCAAGGGTAATATGGAAATTTTAGAACCAAGGGCATTTTAGTGATTTTACCACTAAGGGTATTTAGGTAATTTAAAAATTAAAAATTCTTAGAATTTTTTTTTCCAAAATAATAATTTCCATAATTTCAAAAGGGTAGTTTGTTGACTTTTTTAAAACTAGGGTTTTCATAAAAAATATACGGCTAGTCCCTTTCGGGTTTTAGTTAGGGGTTTAGCCCGTGTATAAGTCCTCTTGGTTAGGGTGAACCGAGGCTACGCACCAGGAAGGATTCGAGTGGAGAGGAGGTGAGTCACGCGGACTGCTTAAATGCCAAGCTCCCACCGAAACCAATCCTAGCCATGCGCACCATGGTTGCCACACTCTAACTCGGCGACTTAACCACAGGTTTGTTTAATTAGGCATTTAAGTCTTATGTAATTGTTGGGGTAACTAGTCCTAGGGTTCAAGTACCTATAACACTGATCTATGTTCCATTCCATTTCTACCCCTTCTACAAGTCATAATATAAATCACACAAGAGATCGGAGTACTTACCTGGTGGACTTCGGGTCGGAGACTTAGTGGGCCATGCCAGAAAATCCTGCTTAATTCACAAAAATTCTTTTTGGGCTTAACTTTGAAAATGTTTTGGGCCTTAAACCCAAGGCCGAGAGTTTAAAACTGGACTCTGATACCAAACTGAAACACTCCAAACCCGGCCCACGAGCCTTGATCGAATCTGGTATGTTCCCCGGTGTAAACCGTTTCAAATTCTTTTGTTACTTAGGAAAAACTTGTGTGTTTTGAAAGAAAGATTGTTTTGGGTTGGGCTTGAGTTGAAAAAAGTTTATTTCATTATTAAAATCTTTTACTTTAGGTGACAAAAGCGTTTAGGCTTTGTTTTAAAATAAATTTACTTAATCTCTTATTAGATAAAAGTTTGTAAGCTTAATAAATAAAAGCAAAGTAAAGTAGTTCTACTATGGCCTTATTACATCAAATAATTCCCCCAAAAATAAATTCAAAGTACTTAATGAAATAAAATTCCAAATTAAATAAATTCCTTCTTGTGCATGGCCACCTTTAAGCTCCCACCGGCCGGTCCATTCTTGATCGTTACACGAAAAATAATCCCACAAGGGTGAGTCAAGCAGACTCAATGTGTAACCAACACTAAAATTTAACAATTTAGGCATATGTTCACATATTACATGCATATTCATATAACAGATAGGAAATAATGATGCAACCCGAACCCAAACCTATATGCCATCCGCTACATATCACCGTACCATCACACACACCGTGGGGACTACTAAGTCAACCCTCCATCCGCTACACACCATCGAAGGCGTCATTGCAATCGGCGTGCTCATCGCCCTTATAAAATTCGTGGTCTTGGGTCAGATATCGTGGTCTTAGGTCACCACATTCGGATATCGTGGTCTTAGGTCACCACATTCGTTATCGTGGTCTTAGGTCACCACATTCACTTCCCTTTTCATATAACCCATATGCCCCATATCATACATATCATGCATTAACATGCCAAATTCTTATTTCACATTCTTATAATGTTATATGTGTGTCGTAACAGATATTTAACATAATCCTCGTAGGAGTAGGAAACATACCTGAGTACTTTTGTACTATAGCATGGTATCTTAGCCATATTCACATTCTTATAAACATGCACATATTAATTATTGCCATAAATCTTATTAAAAAGTAGTGTGGGGTATACACGATTAAACTTTAGCAAGTTCACTCCAAATCCTGAAAAGCTTGATCTAATGCCTTAGATCATAAATCTCTACATTTAATCAATCACTTAATACTTAGTAAAGAGCCATTCGGCCATAAATCCAAATCCTAGTAGGATTAGTACACTTAAATCCTTACCTTCTTTGCCGATTGATGTCTAATCAAATGCCAAAACTTTGTATCCTTCTTTCTTGAAATCGGCAATCACTAGATTACTTGAATAGATTAGTTTTGACTTTTAAATATTAATGAAACACATCTATTTACTCAACATGGCCTTGGCGAATGCTATAGATACTTACCTTGTGGATTTTAAATCCCGAAACTCACCGAATAACTAGGGAACACGCGGCCTATGGTGTACCTTTGGGAAAAGAATTTCTCCTTCCTTGTAGTCGACACTTAGTAAATCCCGAAAGATCTCTTCAAAGTTTCGGCAACAAGATATTAATGGGGTTAGTCCTAGATTTCGACAAATCTTAAAAGAAAAAGGATGAAACTGAATGAGATCTTACCCTTACTTTAGAGATCGGCAATCCTTGCTTGAACCTTTAACAATATTCGGCTATGTAGGCTAGAAGGATCTTGATTTCGACTTTTGATTGGTATAAAGAATTCGGCTAATGATGGTATCTTGAGGAGTTTATGGATTCAATTTTAATGGAGATCACAAAAGCTATGAAGAATTCAACTAGGCTTACTTTAGTTTTCGGCTTTGGCTAACAAAAAGAAGAAGAATAGATGCTCTAGGAAATTCGACAGAGAGAAGAGTTGAAAGAAGATATGATGAATGGCTCTCTTTTCCTCTAGTAGCCATAATTACTAACTTAAAATCCTTTACTTGGCCATCACTCATATTTTGATAACTTTATCACTTTAATTATCACCCATTCAATTTAATAAAACTTAATCCAATATTTATCTCTTATCTCTTAATAATAATAATAATAATAGTCCATCATTATCTATTTATTTGTCGAATTTTAAAAGGATAAAAACTCCTAAAAATTAGCCTTGGTGCCGTCCAACTCCCTTGCTCCTTGCAGTAAAATAAAACTCTTTTATTTGCTTCGCACGTGACTCGAACCTAGGCTCCTTCCCCCTTGATTGTGGCGTCACTTACTGGGCTTTATGTGGTGCCTCCTAGCCACTTCTCCAAGCCCGTTCTTGTGTCAAGTTTCTTCTATTAATTTTCTTAAGACCACCTTGCCTTAGTTTCTTTTTATAAACTTAACATTTCTAAAACATTTCCTTACATTTCCAAGTTTCCAAAAATGTTCACTTTCCTCTTTTAAACTTAACATTTCCAAGTTTCCAAAAATGTTCACTTTCCTCTTTTAAACTTAACATTTCCAGGTTTCCAAAAATGTTCACTTTCCTCTTTTAAACTTAACATTTCCAAGTTTCCAAAAATGTTCACCATACATTCATAATATATAAGACATGCCATTTCGTATAAAAAAATGCATAGGCCCATTTTCAGGATGTTACAATCCCCTATCCTGATTTTGTTTCACCGACTGTTTCACCTCCTCAGCAACCTTGGCCTTTTTCACTAAGACCGCAAACTCTCTCTCCTGTTGTGGAGCAATCAGCAGCCTCAAATCATCTCTCAGCTCGTCCTCAAACTGGACACACCGCTTATGCTCAGTTGACACTATGCCTCGAGCATAACGGCTCAACCGTAAGAATTTCGCCTCATACTCCAATACGGACTTATTCCCCTGAACCAGCCTCAGGAACGCCTTCCGCTGTGCATCAATGTAGCTAGACCCAACATACTTCTTCTGATAAGCTACCTTAAAATAGTCCCAAGTAAGGTCATCCACTGCTGCACTATCCCAAACCGTGAGCCACCACTGGTATGACTCATCCCGGAGAAGCGACACTATACCTTTCAGTTTTTCCTCAGCGGTTAGATCCAAGTCATCCATAATTTGTTCTATTGCTTCCAACCAATACTCAGTTGTATTGGGAGCCACACCCGAAATGCCTCAGAATACCTCGGCTCCATTGGCTCGAAGTCATTCAGATACAAACTTCCGAGCTTCCGTACCCCCACCAGCTCCAGCCACTCTTTCTAACACTCGCAGCATCGCCTGCGACACTGCATCCTCCCCCGTCTGATCCTGATATTCTGCATCGTGGCTGGTGGTGGTGGCATCACATTTTCGAACCCTTGTCCTGACCTAACGGGCTCTGACACGGTCATCCAGCCTCTACCACGGCCATGCACATTACGACCGTGTCCCCTCGAATTCATGTCTATAGTTGCGATTTATCTGTTTAAAAGATTTTTATGAATTAGCCTCAGTTCCACTTATTACCCACAGATAAGTTTTATGTGGAGGAATTTAGTAGTGGTTCTTTCGATCATCACATAGTTTTCAGTTCAATTTCCTACCCTCATTCCACGTGTAGGGGTATTCTCGTCATTTTACTATCCGAGGGTATTTTCGTAATTAGCCTACCGGGGTATTTTAGTAATAAAATAAAGTTAATTTGAAAACCTTTTTCAAATCATGGATATTTAAGAAAGACTCACAGAAGTTTTGGAAATTTTTCAGCACCAGGGGTATTTTTGTAATTTCGTAAGCTAAGGGTATTTTTGAAATTTTTTTTAGATGTGATTCCTTGGTGATTTTGTGAAATCAGGGTGTTGTGGTAGGTTTGCCATCTGGGGGTATTTTGGTAATTTTTGAAGTTTGAGGGTATTTTGGTAATTTTGTAATCTAGGGGTATTTCAGACATTTTATAAATTAAAGGTAATTTAGTCTTTTTCCAAATCAGGGGTGCTGTGGTGATTTTCAAAACTAAGGTTTATAGTATTTCAGAACCAAAATGGCTAGTCCCTTTCGGGTTTTAGTTATGCAGTTTAGCCTGTGAATAAGTAGTCCTAGTTGGGGTGAACCATCGCTACGCACTAGGTAGGATTCGGGTGAAGAGGAGGTGAGTCACTAGGACTGCTTAAATACCAAGCTCTTCCCTGAGTCCACTTCTAGGCATGCATACAACGGTTACCACACCCTTGGCTCAGTGACGTACTCACAGGCTTGTTTAATGGATCATTAAGTCTTATGTACTTGAGTTGGGGTAAATTATTCCTAGGGTTCAATAATTCCTATTTGCCAATCTACGATCCCGGGATACCCTTTTTCCCTCACATACAAATCACACAAGTAGTCAGAAGTACTTACCTGGGCGGATTGGTGCCGGAGACTCGGTGCCATGCTATTCAACCCATGTACCTTTTCCACAAAACTTTTTAAAGACCCTACTTTAAAACATTTTGGGCCTCGGGCCCACAGCCGAGCTTTTGAACTTGGCTTTGATACCAAAATTGTAACACCCCAAACCCGATCAGCACATCATAATCGGATCTGGCATGTCACGGAGTGAAAACCTTTTTGAATGAAACTCTTCTAGAAAATTTTCTTAGAAAACCCTTTTTAGGAGACCTTACTTATAGACTAATTTTTGTTCAAGTTTATAGAAACCATTCGAGATATCTTTGTTGTTACATGTTAAGTGGTGTTGTAGTTTTGAAAACATTGCGTTCTGCCGGTTAATTAGTAAAACCATTTATCCTTCGTAGTTAAAATAGTAGCAATAATAAAAATAATCAAATCAAATCTTAGCGGCCTTATTACATAACCCCAAAAATTGAAATTTTAAAATTTAAATAGTAACTAAAGAAATCAAGTCCATTGAACGTGCATGGCCGCCTCAAGTCCTCCCGGCTCCGTCTCCGCAATCTACTCATCTGCAAAATAGAAGGGAAGGGGTGAGTCACCAAGACTTAGTGTGTAAATCCCCAACCCGATGGTGCATTCACTTACACATATTATCAGTAAAGGCATGCAAACCATGCAAAACATGCAACCCATAACCTAGCCATCCAAACACCTTTAACTACCCCGTGTGGTCAAAACCACTGGTGGTCAAAACCACTGGTGACCGTAGTCACAATATATCGGTGTGGTCAAAACCACTGATGACCGAAGTCACAAATCAAGTGATGGGGCCAACCCATCATGTGGTCAAAACCACTGATGACAATCCCTAATTAATCTCGTGGGGCCAACCCACTGTGATACCAAACCACTGGGACAAGTCACAAATCGATATGTGGTCAAAACTATTGGTGGTCAAAACCACTGGGACTTAGTCACAAATTAAAATATCAAGACGGGGCCAACCCGTCATGTGGTCAAAACCACTGGTGACAGTCCAAAATAATCATTCCCCCTCCTCTCATCAAACCCATCATCATGTCATAACATACAAGTCATAATATCGATTAATCATGCTAATATCATATACCATACCATTTAATAGATCACAATGATGTGCACCAAGAATCCCTTAACGGGAGACTTACCCGGAATCCAAGCTTATGTCCAAAAAACAAAGTCACTAATATCAAGGGTTAAACAGTAACATAATAAGCAGTCTTAAACTAATAAAGTGTGTAAGTGTTTACACACCTGGCTATTCGCAAAATCCCGAAACTATGCGTTTCTACGAAATCTCGAAACGTATTTCCTTACTGCACCTACAATCGGCCAACACCACTTTTAGATTTTAAGCCATTCGACTTATTCACAAATCCCGAAGGATGAATCGCTCAAGGTTATTTTCTTACCTTGGTGCCGATTTGGTCTCCTACCAAATCCCGAAGTCACACACTAAGTTCTCCTTGTAATTGGCCACACTAGCACACACAAAAGTTAGCCTTCGACTTTTGATCAATTAAGGAATAGATCTTGAGATATTAATACGCTTACCTAGGTCGACCACCAAATCCCGAAGGCTCTCTGAATTCGGCAATAGCCTTCCCTACAATCGGCTTTTATTACTTCATTAGAGAACTAAAGGCCATTCGGCCAAAACATAAATCCCGAAAGAAGAGAAAAAGTTGCCGCACCCTTACCTTAATAATAGATTCGGCTAATCACACCAATACTTGGCACCCCTAAATGATGTCAATAGTTTTGTCTCCTTCAAAGAACAAGAACAGAGTTTTTAACACTAAGATCTAGAATGGAGAAAGAAGATAGAAGAGAAGTGAGTTTCAGTCACTGCACAAATAGGTCAAGAAAAGATATTCCTTACCAAGAGATTCAGCCAACAAGAGAATCTTTTTGTAGATGTTTGGAGATGAAAAGATCAATGAAGTGAAAGAGAAAGAATTCGGCAATGAGTTTGAGAGAAGAGAAAGGCAATACGAGGGTAAGGGTTTGGTTATGGTGTTTTCGGCTTTAGGGTCTCAAGAGAAGAAGAAAAAATAAAAGAGAGAGATATGTGGGAGATGAAGATTTCGGCTAGGTACTTGAGAGAAAAGAAAATAACATCAAATGAGTTTAGAGGGGACATTCGGCTATACCAAATGCTCTCAAAACTGATAGCCTCCTTGCCTACAATCCCACCTTGACCAACTCTCTACAAACAAGTTTGAAAATATCACACTCCTTAATTCCCTCATCTATATCCTTATTTGAAATCGATAACTTAATCCTCATCCATCGGAGAGTCCCACCGAGCACTCCTCTCCTTACTTGTGGCGTGAAAAGAGTAGCAGGAGTGCAATTCCTGACTTCGAACAGGCACTCCCTTCTTGATATGGCGTCACTCTCCGACACCCTAGTGGCGCCTCCTTACCATTTTACTAAGGTAGTTCTTGTGTCACCCTTCCCAAATAAAATTTCTTAACCCCTCTCTCCCTTAGCTTCACTTTCTTAAATGCCAAAAATAAAATTCTTGGCCCTAACTCAGGCCTAACTTAGGGTTATAACTAGACCCAAAAGCATGTTAAATAAACCTTATAATCAGTACATCACATGCAACACAAGCAAAACGTAGAACCCCATTTTAAGGATGTTACATTGCAGGTACATCCATTTATGCAATGTGACTCAAATCCAGGAGGTGTGGCGAATCCTGAGTACCCACCCTACAATCATGGCATGGAAAGCGAATAGATAAACTATACGGGTAACAATTTCAGATCTCAAAATAACCCTTATAGTAATACTTATAATCCAGGTTGGAGAAACCACCCCAATTTCTCGTGGGGTGGCCAAGGAAATTAGGGACAACAACCACCCCTTCCAAACTTCCAACGACAACCCTACCCATAGGAAAAGAAGCTGAACCTTGAAGATATGCTGACAAAATTCATAGCAGTGTTTGAAACACGTTTTCAAAACACCGAGACAACACTTAAAAACCAACAAGCATTGATTAAAGGAATCGAGAACCAGTTAGGGCAACTCGCAAAGCTGATCTCCGAATGACCACTAGGTAGCTTGCCAAGTAACACCGAGACTAATCCAAAGGAGAAAATTCAAGCCATAACAGCTCATGACAGTAAAGGGTTAGTCGAATCTGAAGCTGAGCCAAGGCGAAAACCTGTGGTAAGTGAAGGTACGATTGAGGAAAGCCAAGAAAAGCCAAAACCAGTAATTAAAGAATAAAAACCTCGTATAACTTACCCCAATGCGATGAAGGAAGATGACATAGAAGAACAGTTCGATAAGTTCCTTAAACTCTTAAAGAAATTACATATTAACTTACCGTTTCTTGAAGCTCTTTCGCAGATGCCAGATTCAAGGAAATTTTTAAAAGAGCTCTTAACGAACAAGAGAAAGTTAGATGAGGAGTCGCATATGGAATTAAATGCAGTATGCTCAGCAATGTTACAGAACAGACTACGAAATTAAAAGATCCAGGAAGTTTTACAATTCCATGTTTGGTAGTTTATCTATTGATAATGCTTTAGCTGATTTAGGGGCAAGCATCAATGTTATGCCATCTAAAATATTTAAACAGCAAGGTTTAGGGAAACCCAAGCAAACTAGGATGAGTATTTAATTAGCTGATAAGACTATTCAAATTCCTAAGGGTACAATTGAATATGTACTAGTTAAAGTTGACAAATTCATATTCCCCGTAGACTTCGTTGTTTTAGATATGGATGAAGAGTATCCCCTTAATTTTAGGAAAACCTTTTCTAGCAACTGCCAGATCTAACATTGATGTTAGTACATGTGACCTCATACTTCGTGTAGGTGACGAATCAATCAGTTGATGTTAGTACAGGTGACCTCATACTTCGTGTAGGTGACAAATCAATCAGTCTTCAAACTTTCGACTCAACTAGGACATTGAGTGAGAAAGGTAAGAACGTAAATTCCATTGATAAGCATTCGATTAAGCTTTCTTTTCAGGAAGCACCACGGAACCACACCACTGAGCCTGATTCCATACCTCATGCCAACGAAGAAATATCTCGTGAGGAACGACGACTTCAGATCGATGAGCTAGATGAGTAGAAGACACATTTCAAGGAGAAACTAGGAATACACAAAGTGAAACCGAAGAAACCCCCAGAAGAACCTAAAGGAATATGAAATCACTTCAAAATAGGAGATCAGATACTATTAGATAGAACAGACCCGCGAATCACGACATCAAACCTGAAGACAAACGAAGAGATCCCCTTTACGGTACTTAATGTTTTCCCTTACGGAACAGTTAAGGTCAATAATTCTACTGTCGGTACTTTTAAAGTAAACTCCACTCGACTCAAATTATATGATGATAGCATGAAAAAGGATTTTTCACTCCTTAAACCACCGTGAAGGTACGAATGAGAGGTAAGTCTAGCTTAAGACTTTAAACGAGTACTTCTCGGGAGGGAACCTGAGCACTCACCCTATTTAATTTTATTTCTTTTTCTTTTAAAACCTAACTACAAACTAACAAAGTTAATGAAGGGCAGATTTCCACACTACACGACCTTGCACACGGCCGTCGCCGTGGCCATGGTCGTGTGGATACTACGGATGCTAGCTCTGGCATGGCAAAGATAGTACGAGACAAGACGAGAAAAATATCTTCAGATCATGGACTCAACTAACACCACAGCCGTGCAACACAATCGTGGCTGACACTATTAAACCAACACGGAGGTGGAAATCCAATACAAGACATGGGAGAAGCGATTGAACCACCACATGGTCGTTCGATATGGCCGTGGGACATAACACGTCCATGAGACACGGGTGTGGGGATGTACCAGAACTGAAAATTTCTATTTAAAACACCCCTCTCCCCTTCTCACCCACTCCCCATTCACTTTTCACTCCGCTCCATCTTAACTTTCCCCCTTCTTTATTCTCTAAAGTCTTAATCTACTCTTCAACAATGTTGAAGAAATGGAAAGATCCTAGCTGATCATGTCTATCGAGTCTTAAAACTTTATAGAAAGAATGATCAAACCTGAAAACTAATTAAGACAACGATGGAGGATAAATCATAAAAGTAACATATTTTAATCCCACATTTAGCATACTTTTGGATGATTTATTCCCTGAATTGTGTAAAAAGGTGCTCTTAATCCTTTCTTTTCATGTTTTATACTCAGAAAAGCACCTAGGGATGAAAAGAATGAGAAACGGGCCTAAAACGGACCAATTTGGGCCAAAGAAGAAATCGACACGGCCTAGGCCCAAGACCACACGACCGTGCCTCCATAATTTACTCTAACACGACTTGGACCCCGAAACACATGGGCGTGTCTCTTCAGCAGACTCTACTACAGCCTGAAATCGATTTACACGGGCGTGTGCCATGGCCGTGTCCCTATCGTGGCAAAGAGCAATTTCATTTGGAATAGGGTACTTAGAGGCAAAGAAACACACTCCAAAGCCTATTCAAACACCCTAGTAGGAATTCTACTTGAATTACGATATGTAGGGGCCAAGTAAAGCATCTCAAAGTCTATATAAACACCTTAGGGGGCAACTTAAGCGGGGAGTTTGGCAGAAGCCTTCTGCCAGGGCTTTTGGCGGTTAGTTAGGTAGTCAACTAGGCAAGGAGCCGAGCCAGAAGGCCAGATTTGTGGGAATCACTTGAAGATAGCCAGTTGATCCATCTCAAAAAGCCAGAATTCTACTCAAGACGACAGATCTCTCCTTCAATTCCCTCATGGGGTTTTAGGGATTTCTTATGTTTTGTTTTATCTTTTCTCTTAAGATGTTTTATTTTATCATTATGAACTAAACCCTTCAGATACTTGAAGGGGATGAAACCTAAATGAATCTTATTATTATTTTTTGAGCTGTATGATAAATACATAGTTTGTTTTTAATTATGTGTGCTTAGTTCTTGTGTTGATATTTCAGGGATATTAATTCAAGTGTGATGTGCTTAGGTGGTGGAGCAAAAGTCCCTACTTAAGAGTAGATCTATCATAATTAAGCAGAGTTGACCGCACGCCTAGAGATAGGGTGATGAGATTTTGCCGGATTAGGATGAAACCTAATATGGGAATCCATAAATCGAGTTAATGCAATTCTAGGTTTTAATTAGAAAGAGATTTCGGTTAATCAACCTAGGGTTAGATGTTATTTGCCTCAAGAGAGGGTTTAATATAAATTAGGGAGTCCTACGAATCAAGCTAAGTGAATAAATTGTTTGGTTCAGTGTTAGATAACAAGTGAAGTTTAGGTGGATTCTTCCTAAGGGTATTGTCATAATCAACTGAGTTTTTCTAAAAGTCATTTCTTCAATTTTTTATTTTTGTCTTTGCGTCTTAGTTTAGTAATTAGTTAGTTTTTTATTTAATCAACCAATCACTTCATATTTAGGCTAAATAATAGAAAGAAAGTGAGTACTAGTACTTTTAGTTCCTTTGGGTTCGACAATCCAGTCTTGCCTAAACTATACTACTATTCGATAGGTGCACTTGCCTTAAGTCATTGTCAGAGTTAGTTTCCAGGTTCGATCATTCTCTTTATAAATTTTAAAACTCGATAATTAGACGATCAAGTTTTTTGCACCATTGCCGGGGAACTAAAATATTAAGAAAGCTCTATTTTTATTACTTTAGCTATTATTTTTATTTTATTATTTTTGCAATTTATTTTATTTTAGCTAATTTTATTTCTTTCTTTTCCTAGCAGGTACCTCTAGTTTATGACTAGAAGGAACCCGAAAGGACCACTAGTATACAACAGTGATATTAAAGCTACCACGTGTAAGAATAGCAGAGAAATCAGGCGAGCCTTAAATTACCGAGAAGAATAGCAACAAGGCGAATCCAATCCTACTGAAGGGATGGATGAGAATAATCCACCATGAGATGTGGCAGATGCTCCACGTACTATGTATGATTTTGCTAAACCTAATTTAACAGGAGCAGAATCTAGTATTGTTAGGCCTGCTATAGCTGCTAATAATTTTGAATTAAAGCCTAACACTATACAAATGATTCAATAATTTTTTCAATTTGATGGTTTGCAGGACGAAGACCCAAATACTCATATAGTAAATTTTTTAGAGTTCTGTGATACCTTCAAAATAAATGGCGTTTCTGATGATGCCATACATCTTCGGTTATTTCCCTTTTCATTAAGAAATAAAGCCAAACAGTGGTTAAACTCGTTACCATGAGGGTGAATCACTACATGGGATTAAATGACAGAAAAATTTTTATTAAAATATTTCCCACCGGCCAAAATGGAAAAATTACGGAATGATATCTCTTCTTTTGTGTAGATGGATTACCCTTGTGGCTCCATGTCCAAACTTTCTATAACGGTGTGAATCTCTCAACGAGGCAACTAATTGATTCAGCCACCGGTGGAACTCTAAATAACAAAACTTCTGAAGCAGCATGCGAGTTTATTGAAGAGATGTCGCTGAATAACTATCAGTGGCAGGCTACAAGGACAAAAACAACAAAATCAGTCGAAGTTTTCAACCTCGACACAGTAACCATGCTATCAACACAGGTAGAGATTATAAATAAAAAGCTTGATAGTTTGTGTTCTTTTCAGGTACATCTAGTAATGTAGTGTGACGCAAGTGGAAGTGTGGCGAATCCTGAGTACCCACCTTAACAACTGAGCACAGAAAGCGAACAGATGAACTATATAGGTAATAATTTTGGATATAATAATAACCCTTATAGTAATACCTATAATCTAGGTTGGAGGCACCACCCAAATTTTTCATGGGAAGGTAAAGGAAATCAAGGAAATCAAAGACAACAACCTCCTCAAAATTTTCAAAATCATCTCTATCCACAAGAAAAGAAGCTGAACCTTGAAGAAATGCTAAAAAATTCATGGCAGCAACAGAAACTCGTTTCTAAAAAATCGAGACAATGCTCGATAATCAACAAGCATCAATCAATAGGATCAAGGGCCAAGTTGGAGAACTTACCAATTCAGTTGGTCAACTTAATAAGATAGTTTCTGAAATTCGATCATAGATTTCCGAACGACCACAAGGGCGTCTACCAAGCAACACTGAGAAAAACCCAATGGAGCAAATCCAAGCCATCTCAGCTCATGATAGGATAGGGTTAGATGAACCTGACATAATACAAGAAAACGAGGTAGAAGAAGGTAAGGTAGAGATAACATAAGAAAAACCAAAACCGGTAATCAAAGAGTACCAACCTCGCATTCTTTATCCCGAAGCAATGAAGAGCGAGGAGCAGTTCGGTAAGTTTATTAAACTTTTAAAGAAATTACATATTAACTTACCTCTTTTGAAGCTCTTTTTCAGATGCCAGGTTTGAGAAAATTTTTAAAACAACTCTTGACGAACAAGCGTAAGATAGGAGAGGAGCCTCCTGTGGAATTAAACACAGTCTGCTCAGCAATGTTACAGAATAGACTACCACGAAAGCTAAAAGATCCAGGGAGTTTTACAATTCCATGTTTAATCGGTAGACTAACTATTGATAATGCATTAGCTGATTTAGGGGCAAGTATAAATGTCATGCCTTATAAAATGTTTAAACAACTAGGTCTAGGGAAACCCAAACAAACTAGGATGAATATACAATTAGCTGATAAAACTGTTAGAATTCCTAGGGGTATTATCAAAGATGTTCTTGTAAAAATTGATAAATTCACTTTCCCAGTAGATTTTGTTGTCTTAGACATGGATGAGGATAATTCGATTCTATTAATTTTAGGAAGACCCTTTTTAGCAACTGCAAGGACTAAAATTGATGTTGGCACAATAGAACTCATTCTTCGTGTAGGTGATGAATCGATCAGTCTACAAGCTCTTGACTCAACCAAGACATCCATTGATGAAGGTGAGAAAGTAAAATCTGTCGATGACCAATTTGTTCACCTTTCACCACAAGATCCACCACAAAGCCGCAGACCTGAGCCGAATCATAGACCTCGTGAAAATAAAGAAAAACTATATAAGGAACAAAGCCTTAAGGTCGATGAACTAGACAAGTGAAAAGCACACTTTAAAGAAGAACTGAAACCATACGAAGTAAAACTGAAGGAGCCCTCAGAAGAGCTCGTAGGAACATCAAATCACTTCAAAATAGGAGATAAGGCATGGATGAACAAAGCAGATCCTCGAATCATCCCATCAGGCCCAAATACAACCGAACGGATCCCTCTTGAGGTACGTAATATCATCCCATACAGAATAGTCGAGGTAAGCAATCCAACATTCGACACTTTTAAGGTAAACGCTTCTCGACTTAAACTTTACCATGAAAATAAAATCGATAGCATGAGGGAAGATGTTCAAACCTTCAAACCACCATGATTATACAAACAAAGGGAAAGTCCAGCTTAAGACTTTAAACGAGCGCTTCTTGGGAGGCAACCGGAGTACTAACCTTAAGTACTTTACATTTTTTTATGTTCTTTTATTTTTTTTCCTTCTATCTGAATGCCTAGTTGTAAACTAACCAAAATCTGATTCGAGTCACACGGCCTTACACTACCGTGGTCGTGGGCGTGTGAAATCTGAGAATCTCCGTAGTGACAATGGCAGAAGAGGTACAAGTCAGAGGGAATCAAATCTTTGAGTCACGGACTCCAACCACCACCCCACGGGCATCGAAAGAACACCACGGCCGTGCAACGCGACCGTGGTCGACACTGACTTCTCAAAAATAGGCGTGGCAGTCTAAAAACAATGGGCATTGGAAACAACACTCCTCATAACACGGCCGTGCGAGGCGGCCGTGTGAATCGACACGTCCACTATCCACAGGCATGAGGAAGTGTCAAAATTAAAAACTCTATTTAAACCCCCACCCCTCCCTCTTTTCACCCCCTTCTCATTAGCTTTCATCCCCACCATTCTTCTCCTAACAAAGCCCCTGCTCTACCATAATGATGTCAAAGAAGCAGAAGGATTCAAGCACAATCTCCCTGTGGGAGACCGATCTATATAAGTTCATGTCGGCCGCTTCAACCCTCCAACACGCCAAGGGTCTTCGAGACTTTTTGGTTCTATTTTTTCTTTTCTCTTTTGCTTTAATTTCCTTATCTTTACTTCTCTTCCACTTAATTTAGTTTATTTCACTTTAGTTTCTTAGTTTTAGGTTCTTCAGGCTACTAGGGAATCACACCGGAACCACGACCACCGGCTCAACACAGCCTTAGGAATCACACCACCTCGTGAACCATCTAACAATAAGGATTCCTCAGTCCATTCATCTTTTATGTTAATTTTATCTTACTTTCTGTTTTCTTTCCCTTTACTTTTCTTGTCCTTAAATACATAATTAGTTTATTTTAAATGTGTCTTAATAGTTCATGGCTAATCCGTCACGAGTTTCCCAATTTCTTCATCTAGAATAGTGACTGTTGGCATCCACCACAGCACCACCGCCTCCTCCTCCAAATTGGGTCAGGAATAGTGATCCCCAAAATAAAAATTCAAGAAGTGTGATCGTTGTTTTGTCGAGTTTTAAAATTTATAAAGAATATGATCAAACCTGGAACTAACTCTGACAACGATTATAGGCAAGTGTACCTATCAAACAGTAGTATAGCTTAGGCAAGACCGGATTGTCGAACCCAAAGGAACTAAAAGTACTAATACTCACTTTCTTTTTATTATTTAGCCTAAAATATTGGTTGATTTAATCTAATTTAATGACTACTAAGCTAAAGACACAAAGACAAAAAGAACAAATTGGGAAATAACTTGATGAAAAACTCAGTTGATCATGACGATACCCTCAGGAAGAATCCACCTAGACTTCACTTGTTATTTAACACTAAATCATATGATTTATTCACTTAGTTTGATCCGTAAGACTCCTTAACGTATATTAAACCCTCTCTCGAGGCGAATAACGTCTAACCCTAGGTCAATTAGTGGAACTCTCGTTCTCTTATAATAACCCCCTAGAATAGCAGTAAATTGATCTATGGACTCCTATATTAGGTTTCACCCTAATCCGGTAAAATCTCGTCACCCTATCTCTAGGCGTGCGATCAACTCCGCTTAATTATGGTAGATCTACTCTCAAGCAGGGTCTATTCCTCCTCCACCTAAACACATCATATTTGGATTAAGCATGCATAATTAAGAATAAACTAAGTATTTATCATATAATTTAGAAAATAATAACAAGATTCATCTAGGTTTCATCCCCTTCAAGTATCTGAAAGGTTTAGTTCATAATGAATAAAGAAAACATCTCAAGAGAAAAGATAAAACAAAACATAAGAAATCCCTAAAACCCCTTAAAGGAATTGAAGAAAAAATCCGCCGTCTTGAGTAGAATTCGACTCCTTGAGATGGATCATCTGGCTATCATCGAGTAATTCCCTAAATTGAACTGCTCTGGCTTCGACTCTTTGGCCTCATTGAGCATACGACAAAAGACACAGCGGAAGGCTTGCGAACTCTCCGCTTAAGTTGCCCCCTTGGGTGTTTATATAGACTTTGAAATGCCTTACTTGGCCCCTAAGTATCCTAATTCAAGTATAATTCCTACTCGGGTGTTTGAATAGTATTTGGAATGTGTTTCTTTGCCTCAAAGTATCCAAATTTGAGTGAAATTACTCTCCCGCGACAGGGGCATGGCCATGGTACATGCCCGTGTAAATCATTTTCAGGCCGTGTCTCGATCCTGTCGATTGGGGCACAGCCGTGTAAATCGTGGCATGGCTGTGTCTTAGTTAATTTTTGAGGCACGGCCATGTGGCTTGAAGTCCAGGCCGTGTCAATTTCATTTACGGCCCAAATTGGCCCGTTTTAAGCCCGTTTCTTGTTCTTTTCGTCTGTGGGTGCTTTCCTGAGTATAAACATGAAAAGAAAGGATTAAAAGCACCTTTTTAAATAAATCAAGGGCTAAATCATCCAAAAGCATACTAAATATGGGGTTAAAATATGTCAGTTTTATGGTTTATTAAATACCCCCACACTTAAGCTTTTGCTTGTCCTTAAGCAAAATTCTCAACTTATAATTTAAAACGAACTTTCCATAATCCACAATTCCTATCAACAATGCCTCATTATAATTCATAGATAATTTATACATGGATAATTTAACTCAATGACTCATAAAGATTCAAACAATTCTAAGTCATATATTTGTAGCACAAAAAACATAGGTGTCTCTCCTTATCTAAATAATTACCTTTGATTTGAAACTGACAAGGATTGACATCCTCACTAAAGATTCACTCAAATCACTCAAAGTGTTTAAGGTTCACAATTAAGCACTTCACAGTCGAACTTGAAAAGTTAATCCCATAGGCTTGCCTCAAAATCAAATCTCTACCACTATGATATGAGATGATACACAAATCAAAAGGTCATTAATCAGGGTTGTAACGGGGCTTGGGTTAAAAGGTGTGGATAAAGGCTGAATTAGAAGGTTAAAATCGAGATCGAATTGACAAATTACCTAACTAAAAACAATGAACTAGAATGATTACATCAATTGAAACTTTAAACTAATAATAATATAGTTTTTTCTTTGATAATTGAAATTTAAATGCACAAGCTCACTTTTTATACTACTAATACTTGAATATACTTCAATTTTTTGATTTTTTTTAGAACAAACTAAAGCAAATACATAATAAAGAATATCAATTGAAATAAACTAATTAGGTAATTGATAAAATCAATTCTCGATAAAAGGGTAGTCAAAAGAATGATGATAACAAATACAAAGGGTTTTAGGTTAAAATTTAGCGGGTAAATCAATAAAAGGGTTGTTAGGATCAAATGGGTTCACTAAGGGTTAACTTGTGAAGGTAGGCTTTTTAATGGAGTGAATGGGTTAAAACCTAGATGCCTTTATCATCGCAGTATATCAAATCATTAATGTGGTCTCGATATGTATAATCTAGGCAAGTTCTAGAATAACAATTTAGTGTTGGCACACTCATAATCAATAAAGTGAGCATGAAAAAGAATATATGCTCTATAAGGCTCAAAATATCACAAGAATTATGGGTATTTGACATCGATCCTATAAATTTCAAACTTCAAGGTAATATTCAAATTCAGTTCAACAACCTAGAAAATTTTTTATTCTTGAAAAATAGACTTATCATGCTTGATTCTCTAGTATTCTTCAAGTATAAATCATCAATGCACAATTATCAATGACTTACTCAAAAACATATCAATAAAAATTACAAATCATCATAAGTTTCACCCTAATTAATAATATGAGAAAATTACTTAGGAAGGATTTTGGAATAATGCAAAAAGTTAGGTACTTTTACCCCCCCACACTTAAGATGTACTTTGTCCTCAATGTACAAAGATAGATAAACAATTATGTAATAATAAAATCAAAAGAGAAGGGGAGAAGTAACACTTCCTGAATTTTTGGATGAAGTCAATGAAAAGAAACCGGATAAGATTGGAGGTGAACGTGGGGAAGTATCTTGAACCGTTTGAAATTGAATCCTCGAAGTAGCCGGCTTGGTTTTATTGTATCCTAAGCTAAATCTAAATGCCATTGAGAAAAAGGAGAAAATAATAAAGGAAGTAAAAATAAAAATAAAAATAAAAATAAAAGTAAAAATAAAAATATGAATAAAAGTACATAATTAAATAGAGATAAGGTCCACGCCCATGTGCCTAGCCGTGGTGTCCACACGGCCATGGCCACAGTCGTGTACAAGGACGTGTGGGTATGGAAACCTATGCCTAAATACGAAAAGAAATAAAACCAAACTAATTAGTACGGTTAGTACTCGGGTTGCATCCCGAGAAGCGCTCATTTAAAGTCTTGAGCTAGACTTACCTGTTGTACGCACAATCATGGTGGTTTGAGGAGGTGGAAATCTTTTCTCATGCGATCAACTCGGTTATGGATATAAAGTTTAAGTCGAGTAATTTTTACCTCAAAGGTGTTGAATTTAGGATTGCTTACCTCTACTGTGCCATATAGGAAGACATTAAGTACCCCAAAAGTGATTTCTTCGTTTGTGTTAAGGTCTGAATTGGTGATTCGAGGGTCCTTCTTATTCAACAATACCTGGTCCCCTATTTTGATTCCTTCGGTTTCACTTCGTGTGGTTCTGGTTCTTCTTTAAATTGTGTTTTCCACTCTTCTAGTTTGTCGACCCTAAGGCTTCGTTCCTCATATAATTCTTCTTTATTGACACGAGGTCTAAGATCTAGCTCAGGTAGGTGATTTCATGATGTTTACTGTAAAGAAGGTTGAACCAAATGGTTATCAATAAAATTAACGTTCGTACCTTTATTACTCGATGTCCTAGCTGAGTCAAGAGCTTGAAGAGTGATTGTTTCGTCATCTACTCAAAGTGTGTGTCCATCGAATTCTTCCTCTGCGTGATATTTGTTTATTGCATCGGGATATGGCACACGAAGTTGGTATTCTATAATTGTTGGTTTTGGTATATCATGGCACACCTCAACCTTACCTTCACTTACCACAGGTTCTTCCCTTGGGTTTGGTTCGTCTAACCCTTCACTGTCATGAGCTGGTACTGTTTGAATTTGCTCGTTTGGGTTAATCTTTGTGTTGCTTGGTAGACGCCCTTGCAGTCGTTCGGACATTAACTTTGCAAGTTGGTCAACTGACTCAGTAAATTTTTGAACTTGGTTCTTGATCTCTTTGATCGATGCTTGTTGATTATCGAACGTTGTCTCAATTTTTTGGGGATGGGTTTCTGTGGCAGCCATGGATTTTGTTAGCATCTCCTCAAGACTCGACTCCTCTTCCTGTTGGTGAGGTGGTTGTTGAAAATTTGGAGGAAGTTCCTATCTTTGGCTACTTTGATCATCCCACGAGAAATTGGGATGGTAACTCCGACCTGCATTATAAGTGTCATTATAAAAATTATTTTGTGGTCTAGAATAGTTACCCGTATAGTGAGGTTGCTCGTTTTCCATGCTATATCTGTAGGGTGGGTACTCAAGATATGCCACGCCTCCTAAATTCAAATCATATTGCATTACTGGGTGTACCTACGAGAGATTATACAAACCATCAATCTTTTTATTCATCATCTCTAGTTGGTTAGATAACCTGGTGACCACGTCGAGGTTGAAAACACTGGCGGCTTTTGTTAGCACTGCCCTCATAACTTGCCACTAATAATTATTCAGTGCCATCTTCTCTATAGACTAAAATTATCTGCCAAAAACAAAATAGAGGGAAAAAAATTAGGAAAGTGAAAAAAGTAATAATAAAAAATTAGCTCAAGTAATAAAAATTAAACTTTCTTAATATTTTAGTTCCTCGGCAACGGCGCCAAGAACTTGATCTTTGTTTTGTCGAGTTTTAAAATTTATAAAGAATATGATCAAACTTGAAAACTAACTCTGACAACGATTATAGGCAAGTGTACCTATCGAACAGTAGTATAGCTTAGGCAAGACCAAATTGTCGAACCCAAAGGAACTAAAAGTACTAATACTCACTTTCTTTTCATTATTTAGCCTAAAATATAGAGTGATTGATTGATTTAGTCTAATTTAACGACTACTAAGCTAAAGACACAAAGACAAAAAGAACAAATTGGGAAATAACTTGATGAAAAACTCAGTTGATCACGACGATATCCTCAGGAAGAATCCACCTAGACTTCACTTGTTATTTAACACTGAATCATACGATTTATTCACTTAGTTTGATCTGTAAGACTCCTTAACGTATATTAAACCCTCTCTCGAGGTGAATAACGTGTAACCCTAGGTTAATTAGTGGAACTCTCGTTCTCTTATAATAACCCCCTAGAATAGCAGTAAATCGACCTATGGACTCCCATATTAGGTTTCACCCTAATCCGGCAAAATCTCGTCACCCTATCTCTAGGCGTACGATCAACTCCGCTTAATTATGCTAGATCTACTCTTAAGCATGGTCTATTCCTCCTCCACCTAAGCACATCAGATTTGGATTAAGCATGCACAATTAAGAACAAACTAAGTATTTTTCATATAATTCAGAAAATAATAACAAGATTCATCTAGGTTTCATCCCCTTCAGATATCTAAAGGGTTTAGTTCATAATGAATAAAGAAAACATCTCAAGAGAAAAGATAAAACAAAACATAAGAAATCCCTAAAACCCCCTAAAGGAATTGAAGGAGAAATCTACCGTCTTGAGTAGAATTTCGGCTCCTTGAGATGGATCAACTGGCTATCTTCGAGTAATTCCTTGAATTGAACTGCTCTGGCTTCGACTCTTTGGCCTCGCTGAACGCCCTGACAAAAGCCCTGGCAGAAGGCTTCTGTTGAACTCTCCACTTAAGTTGCCCCCTTGGGTGTATATATAGACTTTGAGATGCCTTATTTGGCCCCTAAGCATCCTAATTCAAGTATAATTCCTACTCGGGTGTTTGAATATGCTTTGGAATGTGTTTCTTTGCCTCAAAGTATCCAAATCTGAGTGAAATTGCTCTATCCCGTAATAGGGGCACGGCCATGGTACACGCCTATGTAAATCATTTTCAGGTCGTGTCTCGATTTTGTTGATTGGGGCACGGCCGTGTAAATCATGGCATGGCCATGTCTTAGTTAATTGTTGAGGCACGACCGTGTGGCTTGAAGTCCAGGCCGTGTCAATTTCATTTACGACCCAAATTGGCCCGTTTTAAGCCAGTTTCTTGTTCTTTTCGTCCGTGGGTGCTTTCCTGAGTATAAACATGAAAAGAAAGGATTAAAAGTACATTTTTACATAAATCAAGGGCTAAATCATCCAAAAGCATACTAAATATTAGGTTAAAATATGTTACTTTTACGGTTTATCAAAGTGTCACTTCTCCCCTTCTCTTTTGATTTCAGTATCACATGATTATTTATCTATCTTTGTATATTAAGGGTAATGTACATCTTAAGTGTGGGGGGGTAAAAGTGCCTAACTTTTTGCATTATTCTCAAATCCCTAAATTTTATCTTGTTCTTAAGTAATTTCCTCATATTACTAATTAGGCTAAAATTTCTAATGATTTATGATTCCTATTGATATGTTTTAGATTAAGTCATAGTTAATTGTGCATTGATGATTTAAATTTTAAGATACTAGAGAATCGAGCATGATAAGTCTATTTTTCAAGAATAAAAAAATTTTCTAGGTTGTTGAACTGAAATTGAATATTACTTTGAAGTTTGAAATTTACAAGGTTGACATCAAAAACACCCATAATTTTTGTGAGATTTTGAGCCTTACAGAGCATATATTATTTTCCATGCTCACTTTATTGAATATGAGTGTGTCAACACTGAATTGTTATTCTAGAACTTGCCTCGATTATACATGTCAAGACCACATTTTTTATTTGATATAATAAGATGATAAAGGCACCTAGGTTTTAACCCACTCACTCTACTAAAAAGCCTACCTTCACAATTAACCCCTAGTGAACCTCTTTGATCCTAACAACCCTTTTTATTGATTCACCCACTAATATTAACCCAAAACCCCACTCGTATTTGTTATCACCATTCCTTTGACTACCCTTCTATCGAGAATTGATTTGATCAGTTGCCTAATTACTTTATTTCAGTTGATAAAGTTCTTTCTTATATTATGTATTTATTGATTGTTTTAAAAAAAAAAGCACATTCATTATTAGTTCTATGTTCTAAGAGCTTGTACGTTTAAATTCAACATCTTGAAGAAGAAGCTTGTATTATTAGTATTTTGAATTTTCATGTGATGTAATTATTTCGGTTATCAGTTCAATTCTTTTTCCAAAGATATGTAATTTGTCAATTCAATCTCGATTTTAACCTTACAATTCATCCTTTATCCACACCTTTAACCCAAGCCCCGTTACAACCCTATTAAAGACCTTTTGATTTGTGTATCATCTCATATTACAATGGTGGAGATTTGATTTTTAGGCAAGCCTATGGGATTAACTTTTCAGGTTTGACTTATGAGTGCTTTTCGTGAACCTTAAACACTTTGAGTGAATCTTTTGTGAGGATGTTAATCCTTGTCAGTTTTGAATTAAAGGTAATCATTTAGATAAGGGGAGACACCTATGTTTTCGTGCTACAAATATATGACTTAGAATTGTTTGAATCTTTAGGAGTCTTTGAGTTAAATTATCCATGTATGAATTGCCTATGAATTATGATGAGACATTGTTAATGAGAACTATGAATTGTGGAAAGTTCATTTTAATTGTAAGTTGAGAATTTTGCTTGAGGACAAGCAAAAGCTTAAGTGTGGTGGTATTTAAAAGTAACATATTTTAATCCCACATTTAGCATACTTTTGGATGATTTATTACCTGAATTGTGTAAAAAGGTGCTTTTAATCCTTTATTTTCATGTTTTACACTTAGCAAAGCACCTAAAGATGAAAAGAACGAGAAACGGGCCTACAACAGACAAAATTGGGCTAAAGAAGAAATCGACACGGCCTGGGCCCAAGACCACACGGCCATACCTTCCTAATTTACTCTAACACGGCCTAGACCCCGAAACACACAGGCGTGTCTTTTCAGCAGACTCGACCACAGCCTGAAATCGATTCACACGGGCGTGTGCCATGGCCGTGTCCCTGTCGTGGCAAAGAGAAATTTCATTTGGAATAGGGTACTTAGAGGCAAAGAAACACATTCCAAAGCCTATTCAAACACCTTAGTAGGAATTCTACTTGAATTAGGATATGTATGGGCCAAGTAAAGCATCTCAAAGTCTATATAAACACCCTAGGGGGCAACTTAAGCAGGAGTTCGTGAAGCCTTACGCGGGGCTTTTAATGGTCGATTAAGCGATCGGCTAGGCCAAGAATCCAAGCCGAAGGCCAAATTTGTAGGAATCACTCGAAGATAGCAGTTGATCCATCTCGAAGCGAATTCTACTCAAGGCAATGGATCCCTCCTTCAATTCCTTCAGGGGTTTTAGGGATTTCTTATGTTTTGTTTTATCTTTTTTCTTGAGATGTTTTATTTTATGAACTAAACCCTTCAGATACCTGAAGGGGATGAAACCTAAATGAATCTTGTTATTGTTTTTTGAGCTGTATGATAAATACTTAGTTTGTTATTAATTATGTGTGCTTAATTCTTGTGTTGATATTTTGGGATATTAATTCAAGTGTTATGTGCTTAGGTGGTGGAGCAAAAGTCCCAGCTTAAGACTAGATCTATCATAATTAAGCAGAGTTGGCCGCGCGTCTAGAGATAGGGTGACTAGATTTTGCCAGATTAGGGTGAAACCTAATATGGGAGTCCATAGATCAAGTTAATACAATTCTTAGGGTTTTAATTAGAAAGATATTTCGGTTAATCAACCTAGGGTTAGGCGTTATTCGCCTCGACAGAGGGTTTAATATAAATTAGGGAGTCTTACGGATCAAGCTAAGTGAATAAATCATTTGGTTCAGTGTTAGATAACAAGTGAAGTTTAGGTGGATTCTTCCTAAGGGTATCGTCATAATCAACTGAGTTTTTCTAAAATTTATTTCTTCAATTTGTTCTTTTTGTCTTTGCGTCTTAGTTTAGTAATTAGTTAGTTTTTATTTAATCAATTAATCACTTCATATTTATGCTAAATAATAGAAAGAAAGTGAGTATTAGTACTTTTAGTTCCTTTGGGTTTGACAATCCGGTCTTGCCTAAACTATACTACTATTCGATAGGTGCACTTGCATTAATTCGTTGTTAGAGTTAGTTTCTAGGTTCGATCATTCTCTTTATAAATTTTAAAACTTGACAATTAGACGATCAATAGAGGCAAGTGCGCCTATCGAATAGTAGTATAGCTAGCGGCAAGACCGGATTTTCAAACCCAAAGGAACCAAAAGTACTAATATTAACTCTGTTTCTATTATTTAGCCTATGAATTAAGGGAAATTTTTATCTAATATAAAATTAACTAATTAACTAAGCTAAAGGTGCTAAGACAAAGGAGAAATTTGGAAAAAGACTTGAGGGGAAACCGATTGATTTAGACAATACTTGAGGAAGAATCCACTTAGACTTCACTTGTTATCTAATTTTGAATCGGATGATTTATTCACTTGACATGATCCGTAGGATTCCCTAATTTATATTAATACCTCTCTTCAAGGCTACTAACGTCTAACCCTAGGTTGATTAATTGAAATCTCTCTCTAATTAAAACCCCTAGAATTGCATTAACTTGATCTATGAACTCCCATATTAGGTTTGACCCTTATCCGACAGATTTTCGTCACCCTATCTCTAGGCGCACGAGCAACTCCGCTTACCTATGCTAGATCTACTCTTAGACAGGGTCTCTTCCTCCTCTGCCTAAGCACATCACACTTGAATCAATATCCCGAAAATACCAAAACAAGAATTAAGAACACATAGTTAAGAACAAATCAAGTATTTATCATACAGCTCATATAACAATAACAAGATTCGTATTAGGTTTCATCCCCCTCAAGTATCTAAGGGTTTAGTTCATAATAGTAAAATAAAACATCTTAGAAGAAAAGATAAAACAAAACATAAGAAAACCCTAAAACCCCCTGAAGGAATTGAAGGAGAGATCCTCCGTCTTGAGTATAATTCTGGCTTCGTGAGATGAATCAACTGGCTTTCTTCGAGTAAATCCCTGAAATTACTGCTCTGACTTGACTCTTTGGCCTAGCTGAACGCCCCCTAAAGGTTGGCCTCTAGGGTCTTTATTTAGGCTTTTGGAATATGTTTCTTTGCCTCTAAGTACCCTAATCCGAATAGAATTCTATTGTCCTGCGATGGGGACACGCCCATGGCATACGCCCTTATAAATCATGGCCAAGCCATGGTTGAACCTGTTGATGAGGCATGACCATATTTTTCGGGGTCCAGGCTGTGGTCGACTCTTCTTGCGGGGCACGGCCATGTGGTCTTGGGCCCAAGCCGTGTGGATTTCGTACTTTGGTCCATTTTCTCTATTTTCAGCCTGTTTTTTGTTCTTTTCATCCTCCAGTGCTCTACTAAGTATAAAACATGAAAAAAAAAAGGATTATGAGCACCTATTTCCATAATTAAAGGGAAAAATCATCCAAAATTATGCTAAATGTGGGATTAAAATATGTTACTATTACGGTTTATCAAATACCCCCACACTTAAGCTTTTGCTTGTCCTCAAGCAAAATTCTCAACTTACAATTAAAACGAACTTCCTCAAATCCTTAATATTCATCAATAATGTCTCATCATAATTTATAGGTAATTTATACATGGATAATTCAACTCAAAGAGTCCTAAAGATTCAAAAAATCAAAGTCATGAGTTTGTAGCACGAAAAAGATATGTGTTTACCCTTACCTAAATAATCACCCTTAATTCAAAATCAACAAAAGTTGACATCCTCACTTAAGATTCACTCAAATCACTCAAGGTGTTTAAGGTTCCAAAAGAAAGCTCTCAAAAGTCGAACATGAAAAGTTATTACCATAGGCTTGCTTGAAATCAAATCTCTACCACTATAAAATGAGATGATACACAAATCAAAAGGTCTTTAAAAAGGGTTGTAACGGGGCTCGGTTAAAGGTGCGGATAAAGGCTGAATTAGAAGGGTTAAAATCGAGATTGAATTGACAAATTACCTAACTAGAAAAAATGACTAATAACTTGAATAATTACATCAATTGAAAACTTGTAATACTAATAATACGAGCTTCTCCTTCAAGATGTTGAAACTAAACGTAAAGGCTTGCTTAATTACAAAACTAATAATGAATATACTTCGATAATAATGAATATACTTCGATTTTTCAATTTTTTAAAGAACAAATCAATATAAAGTAAAACTTTAACAACTAAAATAATCTAATTAGGCAACTAATCAAAACAAATCTCGATAGAAAGGTAATCAAAAGGAATGGTGATAATAAATATGAGATGGGTTTCAGGTTAATATTAGTGGGTTAAGTCAATAAAAAGGGTCGTTAGGATCAAAGGGGTTCGCTAGGGGTCAATTATGAGGGTAGGCTTTTAGTGGAGTAAGTGGGTTAAATCCTAGGTGCCTTAATCGTCTCTATATATCAACACAATAGTATGGTCTCGACATGTATAATCGAAGCAATACACTCATAATTAATAAAGTGAGCACGAAAAGAATGTATGCTCTAAAAGGCTCAAAATCTCACAAAAAATTATGGGTACTTTGATGTCAACCTCGTAAATTTCAAACTTCAAGGTAACAATTTAGATTCAGGTAGACAACCTAACAGAATTTTTTAAAAATAGACTCATCATGCTTGATTCTCTAGTATCTTAAAGTTTAAATCATCATTGCAAAATTATCAATGATTTAATCTAAAACATATCAATAAAAATCATGAATCAATAGGAATTTCATTCTAATTAGTGATATGAGAAAATTACATCAAGACAGAATATCATTCAGGGATTTGACATTAATGCAAAAAAGTTAGGCACTTTTTCTAATAAACTTTCACCCCTCACATTTAAGATGTACATTGCCCTCAATGTACAAAGATAGATAATAATCATATAATAAGAAAATCAAAAGAGAGGGAGAGAGGTGAAACTTCTTGAATTTTTTGGATGGATTCCTTGAGTTGGAAGTGTGTAAACTTGATTCGGAGGTGAAAGATAAGTTGGAGGGAGCGCCTCTAATTCCTATGCTAGATGAAGAAATTGGTTTACTCGTGAAGAATTAGCCAGGAAATAATAATAATTTAAATTATACTAATTATATAATTAAAGTAAATAAAGATAACAAGAAAGAAAATACAAGTTAAAATAAAATTGAAAGAGAAGATGAATGGACTAGAAAGTTCTTATTGGTAGATGATTCGCGAGGTGGGTGTGATTTCTAAGGCCGTGGTGTGTGATTCCCTAGCAACCTTTAGAACCTAAAACCAAGAAACTAAAACAAAATAAACTTCGTTAAGCATAAGAAGGTCAAAGAAAAGGAAAATAAAGGAGAAGAGAAAAGAAGAATAAAAGCTAAATGGTCTCAAAGATCCTTGGCTTATCGAGTTAATGAAGCGGCCAGCATGAACTTATGTTGATTGGTCTCGCACAGGGAGATAGAACTTGGATCTTTCCATTTCTTCGACATTGTTGAAGCGTAGATTGAGGCGTTTATGGAATGAAAAGGGAAGAGAATGAAAAGGGAGGGAAGTGGGGAGTGGGTAGGGAATGGTTGAGAAGGGGTGATGGGTGTTTTAAATAGAAATTTTTAGCTCTGGTACGTCCCCACGCCTGTGTATCATGGCGTGTTGTGTCACACGGCTGTGTGGTGGTTCATTCACTTCTCCTACGCCTTATATTGGAGTTTACACACCCGTGTTGGTTCATCAGTGTCGGCCACGGCTATGTCACACGATCATGGTATTAGGTGAGTCCGTGATTCAAAGATATTTTTCTCGTCCCGTCTCGTACTATCTCTGCCATGTCAGCACAAAAATCGATAGCATCCACACGGCCATGGCCACGACCATGTGTAAAGCCGCATGATGTGAAAATCTGTGCTTCATTAACTTGGTTAGTCTGTAGTTAGATGCTAAAAGAAAAAGAAATAAAAATAAATAGGGTTAGTGCTCGGGTTGCCTTCCGAGAAGTGCTCGTTTAAAGTCTTAAGCTAGACTTACCTCTCATTCGTACCTTTACGGTGGTTTAAGGAGTGAAAAATCCTTTTTCATGCTATCATTATATAGTTTAAGTTGAGTAGAGTTTACTTTAAAAGTACCGTAAAGGGGATCTCTTCGGTTATCTTCAGGTTTGATATGGTGATTCACGGGTCTTGTAACACCGAGAATTAAGGGCTTTGCATTTGTTATGTTTCTGTGTGGTTGGTATGCTTTTTCTGTTGTTTGGGTGTGTTTAGTGTCCCTAGGAAGGCTCGTGGTTAAGTTGGAGCCTTGGTAAAAATTTCATTTTTGGGTATCTTTAGGGGAGAGCTAGCTGGGACAGGCTTTAAGGATTATTGCTTGTGTTTGATGACACAAGAAGTGAAGTGGTGGACTGGCAAGGTGACGCCTAGGGAGCAAGTGGATATGACGCCACATAGGAGCAGTGAGGGAGCAGGTTCGAGTCATATAGCTTGCTTTTTGAGAAATTCTTTTTGGCGTCAGGATGAGAGGTGGTGGATTTCGGCATGGACACTTCAAGGAGGAGTGTTGAAGGGGTCAAATATTTTAAATGGGTGGCCATGAGTGAAAGGTGGGGTTTGAATCATTCAAATCGATTCAAATGAGTGAACAAGAGTGAATGTAGGAGAATAGCATTGGATTGGAGGTTGGTGGATTGGTTGGCCAATTTTGGGAAGGCTTGGGGGGTGTGTTACGGTTTAGCTTGGTTAGGTGGAAGGGCCGAATCTTCTTGGTTCTTAGGTAGCTTAGTGTACATTTTCGGTCACAAAAACATTTTGGAAGCTGTTCTTTTCTTTTGCGTTTTGTTTCTTTTGTTTCTTTCTCCAAGTCTTGATTCATCGTTTTGCTACCAAAACCGAAATACTCCTACACTCCTACTCCATTCCTTTCTCCTCTCATATTTTCTCATCAACCGAACCTAGTACCTTCCATTCTTTTACCATTTGCTACTTGCCTCTTTTGCATAAACGAAACACCTTTTGCTCCACGGTGTTAGTCGAATATCAAAGTTGGAATGTTGCCCTCTCTAATTCTTTCTTCCACTTGCTACTTGTTTCCTTCATAGTCGAATTGGTGAGTCTCTTAGTCGAAACCTATTTCTTACTTTTATCAACCTTCTTCTCTTCTTTATTTCATAGTTCTGAGGTAGCTGAAACCCTTTTTTTTTTTGCGTCAAGTGTAGGCACCCTCTCTATCGACTTTGTTGATAGCCGAACATAGATCTTCCAATCGATACACTCTTGTTTCAGTAAGGGATCTTCTTTGCTTTTCCTTTATTTTTCCCTTCTTTCTCTCTTTGGTTTGGCTAATCGAAGGTTTTGACTCGTATCTATGGGTATTGGTCAGTGGTTGAGGGACGTAACTCCATCATCTCTTCTTTGTGTGGTCTACTTTCGAGAGGATTGTGGTAAGTGTTGTTGGCTGAATACGCCATAAGGGGCTCTCTATTCGCTTGTTCTGCCGAAAGGCCATTCTCTTCAATCTATAGGGGGAACCGATTCTAACATAGTGATGTTTTAGGAACTCAATCAATTTCTTAGGCCAATCAGTTGGCGTCTGGCTTCTGTTAATCTAGGTAAGGGACTTCTTCGATATGGGTATCTATTCTTTCGTTGTTATTTTATTGCTTTAACCTGGTTCGCTGATCAATATCTGTCATGGATTCGAATGCCAGTCAAGTGAAGGAGGGGGTTGGACTCGTAGTCCCTACCCCTAAGTTTAAAAAACATGCAGTATCGGCAGTACGAGACTTTCTACCGAGGTGTGGACCGGCTTCGAATCTAAATCGATAAATTGTGGTTGTTCCTTTTTCTGAGAGTGTTGATAACATCAAGACATTAAGTCTCCGCGTTTGCAGGTGTGTAATTCTCACACCTTTTCCTGTTGTTTTGTTAATTTATATATGCATTATTAAATGCTGAAACTTCGGTATGGGCTATTGGGTTACCCATGGAGGGTAAAAACGAGACATCAGGTTAGTGACTACTGATTATGATGTATAAGTGATTATGTTGACATGATTTTATGTACACTCTGAACATCTTATATATGTCTATATCTGCTGCATTCATACATCTTGAATTTATGTTGCATGGGAATGGGCATATACTATCAATTGGAATGGGAAGTGTATCTGGTGACATGTCACGATATCTGGTGGCTCTGCCACACTCTGTTCTGGTGGCCATGCCATAAAATCTGGTGACTCTGTCATAACTCTGACGATGAGCAGCTAACTGCACCATGACTGCCATCGATGGTGTGTAGCGGTGAGGGTCGATTGTAGAAATCCCTACTGGTGTGTTTGGCAAGTAAGGGTGGTGTGTAGAAATCCCCATGAGTAATTTCACATTGAGTCTTTTTGACTCACCCTTTTTCTTAACATCTAGCAGGTAATACATAGTGCAGCGGACTTGGGCTGGAGAGGATTACGAGGTGGCCATGCACGGTTTTGTTTTATAGAACCTTATTTTTCTTTAAATTTTTAAGATTTTGTTGAAATAATGCCACTTTAATTTGGTTTAATTTTGATTTAAATTTTGGACGTTTTGAATACAAATAATCAATAAAATGTTTTTTTTTTCACAATGCAAGTTGATAATTTTCTCACAACTAAATTAACGAATGGGGAATCGAATTTTGATGACGAACTTCTAACTTAAACTAATAACATGCGTTTTTGAAACGTCACCTAAATATAAAGACTTGGCTAATTAAAGTTTTTCCTTAAATGATTATTGAGTTTTCAAACGAGCGACTAAACTAGGAGTTTTTCAAAAAGGGACTTAAAATCATTTTCTGAAGTTCATAGAGTTTTATCCGTTCTTCCCAAGTGACATACCAGATCTGGTCGTGGTGTTAGGACTAGGTTTGGAGTGTTACAATTTTGGTATCAGAGGCAGGTTTTAAATGCTCAGCCATTGGTTTTGGGTTCAAAATGTTTTCTAAAGTTGGTCTAAAAGTGATTTAGGAAAAATATATATATTTTCTAGAAGCATGGCACCCGAGTCTCCGGTACCAAGTCCGTACAGTAAGTTCTTTTGACTATGTTGGGTGAATTGCATGAATTAGATATATTGTGCGATGAAATGTAGAATTAAGAAACTTCACTTAGAGACAGAAACCTTTAGGTATATGTATGTTTTGGGAAAACTACTTAAAACCCTATTCTCATAAAGCTACTCATTAATCAATAGTGAAAAGAAATGCTAATGCATAAAATTTGTAAACCAGATTAAGATGAAACGGTAGGCATGAGTGCTAGAGGACATGGACATGTTGCACGTGACCGTGGTAGAGGCCGGGGCGTTGAGGCTGAGTTCTCAGAAGCAAGGCTTGAGCCTGAAGGTAAAGCGCCAGCATCACCTATGATAGACGCGGGATCTCAAGATAGAGTGGGTGGGGATGATGCCCTGTCTCAAGCAATGCTGCGTGTGTTGGAGCAAGTTGCTGGGGCAAGCACTGGGGCAGTTTCTCAAAAGTTTATTCCCGAGCGACTTCGAGCAAACGGAGCTGAAATGTTTAGGGGTATTTCTGGTGTGGCCCCAAATGTAGTTGAGTACTGGCTGGAGGCAGTCGAGCGGATTATAGATAATCTAGACTGCATGGTAGAGGACAAACTGAAAGGAGCGGTGTCTCTTCTTTGGGATGAGGCATATTAGTGGTGGCTTACTGTGAGAGAGTGTATTTCAATGGATCGAATTGACTGGGATTTCTTTAAAATGGCATTTCAAGGGAAATACGTTGTAGTAAGTTATATGGATGTTCAGAGGAAAGCATTCCTGAATTTGGTACAATGGGGTAAATCTGTGGCTGAGTATGAGGCAGAATTTTTGCACTTCAGCCGTTACGCCCGAAGAATAGTAGCGACTGACTATGAACGTTGCGTGCGGTTCAAAGATGGGCCAGGGATGAGTTGAGGGTATTGATAGCTTCGCAGCGGGAGAGGGACTTTGCCGTGTTGGTTGAGAAAGTTAAAATAGCTGAGGAGGTAAAGAGGACTGAGAGACAGAATAGGGATAAAGATTGAGGTAAAAATAAGAAAAGTTTTGGGTCGTCGGGATCATCTGGGGGTTTTTAGAAAAGGCCTAGGTTTGAGGGGCTAGCTCGAGTTTCGATGCCTGCCATGGTGGGTCAGTTTCGACCATGTGCTCTGTGTGGGAAAATGCATTCTGGTGAGTGTAGGAGGAGAACCGGTGGATGTTTTAGGTGTGGATCTATGGATCATATGGTTAAAGATTGTCCACAAGTAGATTAGGTGCGGCCAGTTGAACAGGGTTGTGATTAGTTCAAGAAGGGTGGTCAGCAACCACGGAGGGGTCGTGGTCTAGCTAGAGGGGGAAATGGTTTCAGTCGGGGGCATGGAGCACCGGGCAGAAGTGCTGGGAATATAGAGGCGAGACAACCTGGGTTAGTTTATGCAGCTAGACACTGAGAGAAGAGTGATGCACCAGACTTCATAACGGGTACGTTCCTCATTTTTGATTTGCCCTTTACTACATTGATTGATATTGGGTCAACGCATTCCTATGTTGCTAGTGTGGTGTCTGGAACTTTAAACATGAAATCTGATATTGCTTCTAGGGAGATGACTGTACCTAGCCCTTTAGGACAATCTGTAGTGGTTAACAAACTCTTTAGGAGTGTGCCTCTAGACGTACAATGATTGGTGTTCTCGACTGATTTGATGGAACTGCTTTTCGGGGAGTTTGATTTAATCTTAGGTATGGATTGGTTGGTAAAATATCGAGCAAACTTAGATTGTGATGCTAAGCGCATGGTGTTAAGGACTCCTGAGGATAATGAAGTCTTAGTGATAGGTGAAAAGAGGAACTATTTGTCTAATATAGTGTCCGCTTTAAAGGCGGAAAGAATGGTGAGAAAAGGATGCGAGGCTTTCTTAACTTTTGTTCGTGCTCTGGAGGCCAAGGAGTTGACTGTGGAGGATGTCAGAATAGTGAAGGAGTTTTCTGATGTTTTTTCAGAGGAGCTTCCAAGGTTACCTCCGGATTGCGAGGTGAAATTCGGTATTGATCTTCTTCTGGGAATAGCCCTAGTGTCTATTGCCCCTTATAGGATGGCACCAAAGGAGCTAGTAGAACTTAAAGCTCAGATCCAGGAATTGTTGGATCATGGTTTCATCTGACCAAGTGTATCTCTGTGGGGAGCGCTGGTGTTGTTCGTAAAGAAAAAGGACGGGACGATGCGTATGTGTATTGACTACTGCCAGTTGAATAAGTTGATGATTAAGAACAAGTACCCGCTGCCGAGGATTGACGATCTGTTTGATCAGCTTAATTGAGGTCAGGATATCATCAGCTTAAGGTGAAGGAAACAGATAATTACAAGACGGTGTTTCAAACTCGCTACGGTCACTATGAGTTCTTAGTGATGCCGTTTGGGTTGACAAAAGCACCAGCTGCATTTATAGATATGATGAACCAGGTATTCCAACCCTCTCTAGACTGGTTTGTTGTGGAGTTCATAGATGACATCCTGTTATATTCCAAGATGGAAGAAGAGCATGATTCGCATCTTTGGGTGGTCCTACAGATTTTAAGGGAGAAGTAGATGTACGCTGAATTCAGTAAGTGTGAATTTTGGTAGAAAGAAGTTACCTTTTTGTGTCATGTTGTATCTGTAGAGGGGATTAGGGTTGATCCCTGGAAAATTGAAGCGGTGTTGGACAGGAAACCGCCTAAGACCGTGGCAGAGATTTAAAGTTTCTTGGGTTTGGCCGGGTACTATAGAAGGTTTGTTGAGGGATTATCTTTAATTACGACACCCTTAAATAAGTTGTTACGGAAGGAAGTAGCATTTGTTTAGAGTACTAAGCAGCAGGAAAGTTTTGAGAAGCTGAAAAGGATCTTGACGGAAGCTCCGATTTTGATTCAGCCAGAGGCTGGGAAAGAGTTCGTTGTCTATTGTGATGCTTCACACACAGGGTTAGGGTGTGTGCTGATGCAAGAAGGGAAGGTAGTTGCGTATCTGTCTTGGCAGTTAAGACCACATGAAATGAACTATCCCATGCATGATCTGGAGTTGGCTGCGATAGTGTTCACTTTGAAGATCTAGAGACATTACCTGTACGGGGAGAAGTCCATCATCTACACGGATCATAAGAGTTTGAAGTATCTTCTTACCCAGAAGGAGTTGAATTTAAGACAGCGAAGGTGGATTGAACAGGTAAAGGATTACGACTGCTCGATCGAATACCATCTGGGTAAAGCTAACGTGGTGGCGGATACGTTAAGTCAGAAGGTAATCTTAGATTTGAGGGCGATGTTTTCCCATCTTAGTCTGTATGATGATGGAAGTTTGTTAGCTGAACTCCAAGTAAAGCCGATGTGGATAAGTCAGATTAAAGAGAAGCAGTTAGCGGATGATGTTTTGAGTGCTCGACTTCTGTAAGTACAGAATGGTGGGGTAGAGGATTATAGTTTGAATAGTGATGGGGTTTTTTGTTTCCGTGAGAGGGTTTGCATGCCAAAGGAGGTTGAGTTGAGACAGATGATTCTTCAGGAGGCGCATAGTAGCCCTTACGCTATGCATTCTGGTGGAAATAAGATGTCTCGGGATCTGTGAGAATAGTTTTGGTAGCTTGGACTGAAGAGGGAAATTACCGAGTTTGTGGGAAAGTGCTTGACGTGTCAGCAGGTGAAAATGGAACATCAGTTGCCTTCAGGGTTATTACAGCCGGTAAAGATTCCCTAGTGGAAATGGAGAGGATCACGATGGACTTTGTTAGTGAGCTACCTCTTACGCCTACTAAGAAAGATTCGGTATGGGTGATTGTTGATCGGTTGACGAAGTCCTCCTATTTTGTACCTGTTCGTGCTGACTATTCTCTACAGAAGCTGGCTAAGCTGTATGTGGCAAAGATTGTAAGGTTACATGGGGTACCAGTGTTAATCAAATCGGATAGAAACCCTAGGTTTACGTCACGTTTTTGGAAGGCACTGCATCAAGAATGGGTACAAGACTGGACTTCAACACAGCATTTCATCCACAGTCTGATGGTCAGTTTGAGAGGGTAATTCAGATCTTGGAAGATATGTTGAGAGGCTGTGTCATTGACTTCAGGGGTAGTTGGGAGGAGTTCCTACAGTTGGCAGAATTTGAATATAACAACGCTACCAGTCTAGTATTCAGATAGCACCCTATGAAGCATTGTATGGACGAAGGTGTCGTACCCCTACCTGCTGAACGGAGTTGGGTGAGCAACAATTGTTGGGTCTAGATTTGATTTTAGAAACAGAGGAAAAGGTTAAACTGATTCGGGCTCAGTTGAAGAAAGCATCGGACAGGCAGATGTCTTATGCAGGTCTGAAGTGTAAGGAAATAGAATTTGCAGTGGGTGATCGGATTTTCTTGAAAGTCTCACCATGGTAAAAAGGTAATGAGGTTTGGACGAAGGGTAAGCTAAGTCCTAGGTTCATCGGGCCTTATTGAGTATTAAAACGTGTGGGACAAGTGGCGTATCAGCTTGAGTTGCCTTCAGAATTGAAACAGATACATGATGTGTTCCATGTCTCGATGTTGAGGCGCTACTGTTCTGATCCGTCTCACATAGTGCCGGTGGAGGAAATTGAGATAAGACCAGACCTGTCCTTCGAAGAGGAACCAATGCAGATCTTGGATCGATACATTAAAGTGCTAAGAAGGAAATCTGAAACACCCCAAACCCGGCCCACAAGCCTTGACCGGATCTGGCATGCTTCTCGAGTAAAAACATAGTTAAGTTTCGAATAACGTTTTGAAAATCGTGGTGGTTTGTAGAAAAGTTGATTCGAGTTGTGTTTAATTTTGTGCTAAATCGATAAGTTTTTTTAAAAAAAAAAACCACAAGTTGGAAATAATACCCAAATTTTAGAATTTCATTATTATTGTAACTTGAAAAAAAATCGTGGGTAATTGAGTTTCAAAACATTTGATGTTGTTTATATCATATCGGGAAAATTAAAAAAAACACATAAAATAACTAAGTATAATGGCCTTATTACATCAAAGCAAAACCCGAAATAAATCCAAAATTCTTAAATATAAACAAAGTTCAAAATAAAATAAACGTTGAGCTGAACATGGCCACCCCTAAGCTCCTGCCGATCCGGTCCATTTACTAAGTGTCACCTGAAAAGATATCCCACAACGGGGTGAGTCAACAGACTCAATGTGTAACAACCAACACACAAACTCCCAACGATTTAGGCATACAAATCATATAAGGAAAAAAAAACATATATATATATACAATGATACAATCCTGGACCCAAACCTAGATAACCATCCTCTACACATCACTTGTACCTACCATTACACCGTGGGGATTACTAAATCGACCCTCCATCCGCTACACACTATCGAAGGCAGTCGCTGCAGATGACTTGCACATCGCCCTTATAAATTGTGGCATAGTCACGGATAATTGTGACAAAGTCACCAGATAACATTTTGTGACATAAGTCACCATATTCAGATTATGTGACATGAGTCACGGATATTGTGGTAAAACCACGGATCACTTCCCCTTTTCATAATCACCCATATGCCCCATGTGTCATACAAATCATGCGAATATCATGCCATATGCCTTATTCATATTCGTAACAAATTTTCATATATGTCACGTTCAATTTTTATAATACTATTAACAGATCTTTAGAGAATAACGTACCTGAATATGTCGTACCATTGAATGGTATCTTTAGCCACATCTTTCACATTCTTATTAACACACATATTAAGTTAATACTGTAAATCTATTAGGAATTTGTGTAGGGCTACACACCTGGTTACTAACACTTTCACTGAATCTCGAAAGTCTACCGAAACCGATTGCACTCCTTCCTAAAAACCACTGTCAAAATCAGCTTGGCACTAATCACTAAATATGGCCTTGGCCGAATGTTCATAACCCTCTTACCTTGCTTATCTAAATCCCAAAATGGTCACTTGCTCCTGAAGTTGTCGAAATCCCTTGATTGTCTGGATCCCGAGATCAACTCTTGTTCTTGGTGATGTCGAAATACCTATAGACTCTTGTTAGATCCGATTTTCAATTATTTAAACACCATAAATGGCCTTCGGCCTAAGATTACATTTGCTTACCTTAGATCTTAAAAACCCGAATGATCTCTTCTTGAAGTCGGCTACAATAGGAATCCCGAAACCTCCTTCAAAGTTTCGGCCAAAGAACATTAATGGGATTAAAACCTTGATTTTTGATAGATAGAGAAAGAAAAGAACGACAGATCAATCAAGAGAGATTCTTACTGAATAGAGCGATCAAATCGGCTTCAACAGGGTAGAGAAGCAATCGGTTATGGCCACCAAAATAAAGGATTCAACTTTGGGGTTTAATGAATAATCGGCTAGGGGTTACTTTGAGTATTCGGCTTTTGCTTCAGGAAAAAAGAATTGAAGGGAGTTTGACAAGAATGGAAAAAGAAGTAGAAGCTTTCGGCTTTGTCAAAATAAAAGAAGAAGAGAAGATTTACTTTTGGTTTTTAGTCAGAAGGGAAGAAAAGGATTTCGGCAGGCACCCTTGAAAAGAAAAGAAAGAAAAATGGCCTCCTTTCCTCCTTTTGGCTGAAAATAACACCAAGAAAGTCCCTAGGCCGGCTTACTCTCTTCCCTCTCTCTCTTATCCCTTGATCCTCCCCCTTAGCCGAATCCTTAACTCTCCAACCCCATCTATACCTCCTCCTTCTAGAGTCCACATGCTGTCCACTACCTCCCTTCCTTGCTGAAAAATAAAACTCCAAAAGTGCTCTCCTTGCTACTCGAACCTAGGCCCCCTTTGAACTGCTTGTGGCGTCACTTCCTAGGGCTTTAAGTGGCGCCTCCTTGCCACTTTAACAAGCCCATTTGTTTGTCCAATTTTCCCTACAATTGTTCTTAAAGCCTCATTCACCTAGCTCCCTCCTTTAAGACTTAAAATCCAATAATTTCTAAGGCATTCACCTACACTCTAGAGTTCTTAAAAATTCATACAACACATTCAAACACACATAGGCATGCTACTTCATACAATTAAGCAATAATGCACAAGCCCTAATTCCTGGATATTACAGTTCTACCCCTCTTAAAATAATTTTGACCTCGAAATTACCTGGCTAGAATAGGTGGGGGTATTGCTGTCGCATTGCTTCTTCCGGCTCCCAAGAAGCTTCCTCTGATCCATGGTTACGCCACAACACTTTGACCAGAGGGACCGACTTCCTCCGAAGCACCTTCACATCTCATTCCAGAATCTGCATCGGCTCTTCCTCATAGGACAGATCTGGTCTCAGCTCCACCTCCTCAACCGGTATTATATGAGTTGGATCCGATCGGTAATGACGTAGCATCGAAACATGGAATACATCATGCATCTACTGCAACTCCGGAGGCAACTCTAGCTGGTACGCCACTGGTCCAACTTGCTTTAATACCCGATAAGGTCCTATAAACTTGGGACTTAACTTCCCTTTGCGACCAAATCTCATCACCTTTTTCCAAGGCGAAACTTTAAGAAACACATAATCCCCCACAGTAAACTCAATCTCTTTCTATTTAAGATCTGCATATGACTTTTGCAGGTCAGATGCCTCCTTCAACCGTGTCTGAATTACCTTGACCTTTTCCTCTGATTCTACCATAATTTCTGGACCCAAAATCTGACGTTCTCCCAATTTCGTCCAACACGTAGGTGTGCGAAACTTCCGTCCATATAGTGCTTCATATGGTGCCATCCGAATACTTGCCTGATAGGTATTGTTATACGCAAATTTCGCTAAAGGCAAATATTCTTCCCAACTTCCTTTGAAGTTTATCACACATCCCCTCAGCATATCCTCTAACACTTGGATCACTCGCTCAGATTGGCCGTCCGACTGCGGATGAAATGCCGTACTGAAGTCTAATCTGGTGCCCAAAGCTTGATGTAGCACCTTCCAAAATCGAGACGTAAACCTCGGATCCCTATCCGAGATAATCGACACCGGCACTCCATGCAGCCTCACAATCTTAGCTACATACAACTTTGCCAATTTCTGTAGAGAATAGTCAACCCGTACCGGTATAAAATGCAGACTTCGTCAACCGATCCACTATCACCCATACCGAGTCCTTCTTAGTAGGCGTAAGAGGAAGCCCACTAACGAAGTCCATGGTAATTCTCTCTCACTTCCATTGTGGAATCTTTATTGGCTGAAACAATCCTGACGGTACTTGGTGTTTAGCAGAATTTGTCTTGACGTGTTAAGCACTTCCTACAAATTCAGAACTTCCGCTTAAGACCGTGCCACCAAAGCTGCTCCTTCCTTAGATCTCTATACAACTTACTACCTCCGGATGCATAGCATAAGGGCTACTATGTGATTCTCAAGAATTTTCGCTTTAACTCCTTATTCTTAGGCATCTGGACCTTACCCTTGAAACACAATACTCCATCATTGTTAACACCATAATCCTCCAACTCCCCACTTTGCACTTGCCGTAGCTTAGCACTGAAATCATTATCTGCCAACTGTCCCTCTTTCACCTCATTCAGCCATGTTGGCTTAACTTGTAACTCTGCTAACAAACTTTCATCATCATAGAGGCTTATATGTGCGAACATTACCCTTAACTCTATCACTACTTTCTGACTTAGGGCATCTGCCACCACATTTGCCTTGCCCGGGTGATACTCTATGGAACAATCGTAGTCCTTCAATAACTCCACCCACCTTAGCTGTCTCAGGTTCAGCTCTTTCTGAGTCAACAGATACTTAAGGCTCTTGTGGTCTATGTAGATCACTGACTTTTCTCCATATAGATAGTGCCTCCATACTTTAAGTTCAAAGACCACTGCCACCAATTCCAAATCATGCGTTGGGAATTAACTTCATGTGGCCTTAATTGTCGAGACGCATAAGCGACCACTTTTCCATCTTGCATAAGGACACATCCCAAACCTGTGTGAGAAGCACCACAGACACTACAAAATCCTTCCCTACCTCAGGCTGAATCAAAACTAGAGCTTCAGTCAATACCTTCTTAAGCTTCTCAAAGCTCTCATGTTGCTTAACTGACCATACGAAAGGTACTTCCTTTCTCAACAACTTCGTCAACGGTGCGGCTATTGATGAGAACCCTTCCACGAACCTTCTGTAGTAGCCTGCCAATCCCAAGAAACTACGAACTTCCACCACGAACTTAGGTGGTTTCCAATCCAATACTACCTCAATCTTCTGAGGATCCACCCTTATTCCTTTGGCAGACACCACATGTCCTAAAAACGTAACTTCCTTCAGCCAAAATTTACACTTGTTGAACTCGGCATATAGCTTTTTCTCCCTTAACACTTACAACACGACTCGGAGGTGCTCATCATGTTCTTCCCAAGACTTAGAATACACCAAGATATCGTCTATGAACACAACAATGAACCGGTCCAAATAGGGTTGGAAAACCCAGTTCATCATATCCATGAACATGGCTGGGGCGTTTGTCAATCTGAACAACATTACCAAGAACTCATAATGCCTGTATCTTGTCCAAAAAGCTGTCTTATGGATATCAGCCTCCTTCACCTTAAGCTGATGATATCCTGACCTTAGATCTATCTTCGAAAATACTGCGGCCCCCCTTAAGCTGATCGAACAAGTCATCTATTCTTGGCAATGGATACTTGTTCTTGATGGTTAGCTTATTCAACTGCCGGTAGTCTATGCACATACGCATAGTCCCATCCTTCTTCTTCACAAACAAGACTGGTGCTCCCCATGGAGACACACTGGGTCGGATAAACCCACAATCAAGCAACTCTTGGATCTGAGCCTTGAGCTCAACCAACTCCTTTAGTGCCATTACATGCAGGCGATTAACACGGAGAGTGCATGCAGGCAACAAGTCAATTCTGAGCTCCACTTCCCTATCCGGGGGTATTCCAGGTAACTCCTCCAAAAAAACATCCACAAATTCTCTTACTGTTCTAACTCCACTAACTCCTCCTTCCTTTACATCCAACGCACTAACAAAGGTCAAAAATGCCTTGCACCCTTTCTGAACCATCCTATCAGCCTTTAAAGCAGAGACTACGTTTGTCAAGTAGTTTCTTATTTCTCCTATCATAATTATCGCCTCATCCTCTGGGGTCCTTAACTCCATTCGCTTAGCTGCGCAATCCAACACAGCCCGATGTTCCACTAGCCAGTCCATGCCAAGGATGAGATCAAATTCTCCGAAGGGTAGTTCCATCAAGTCGGCAGGAAATACCACTCCCTGAAGCTCTAGAGGTACACTTCGAAATATCTTATTCACCACTACAGTTTACCCTAAAGGGCTCACTATAGTCATCTCCCTATTAGACAGTTCAGAGGCTATGCCTAGTGCTTCCACTACTCTACATGCAACATAAGAGTGGGTAGAGCCAACATCAATTAAAGAAAAGTAAGGCTTGTCAGCTATAAAGAACGTACCAGTTATGATGTCCGGTACGTCTCCATCCTCCCTCCGGTGAATTGCATACACCAGACTCGATTGTCTCGCCTCTGTATTACCAACACCTCTGCCCGATGTTCCCCGTCCTCTACCAGAATTATTACCTCTGCCAGTCGAACCATGACCCTGCGGTGGCTGCTGTCCTCCTTTTCTAGCCTAATTAGGACCCTGACTTACTGGTCGACTCCCGTCTATTTTCATGGGACAATCCTTAATCATGTGGTCCTTGGACCCACACTTAAAACATCCTCCTGTCTTCTTCCAACACTCTCCTAGATGCATCTTCCCACACTGGTCACAAGTACGGTACTGTCCTCCCGTAGCAACTTGCTGACCTCGCGGCCCACCAACTCTAGGCCTCTTTTGCACATTCCCAGATGACCCTGATGGTCCAAAACCTCTCTTTTGCCTATTTCGATCCGTATTCTGCCTCATCGAGTCCTTAATCCCTTCGGCTACCTTAGCCTTCTCCACCAACACGGTAAATTCTTGCTCCTACTGTGGAGCTATCAACAACTTTAGGTCATCCCTTAGTTCGTCCTCAAATCGGACACACCGTTCATGCTCTGTCGACACAATACCTTGAGCATATCAACTCAACCTTAGAAATTCAGCCTTGTATTCCGCTACGGTCTTATTCCCCTGAACCAGCCTCAGAAATGCCTTCTTCTGCGCATCCACATAACTAGTCCCAATGTACTTCTTCTGATATGCCGTCTTAAAGTATTCCCAAGTAAGGTCATCAGCGCCAGCACCATCTCGAACCGTGAGCCACCATTGATATGACTCATCACGGAGTAACGACACTACCCCTTTCAGTTTTTCCTCGGCGGTCAGGTCCAAATCGTCCATAATCTGCTCCATCGCCTCTAACCAATACTCAGTCGTATTGGGTGCCACTCCATATATGCCACGAAAAAATTTAGCTCCATTAGCTCGAACTCGCTCGGGTACCGACTTTCGAGCTCCCATGCCTCCACCTGCTCCAGCAACCCTTTCTAAAACCCGCAGCATCGCCTGTGATACTGTATCATCCCCTCTCTAATCTTGATATTCTACATTAGCGGCTGGCGGTGGTGGCATTTCATTTTCAGACCCTTGGCCGGACCTAATGGGCTCCGTCACGGTCATTCGGCCTCTACCACGGCCACGCACATTACAACCACGTCCTCTAGAATTCATGCTTCCGAATCGCGTTTATCTGGTTAAAGAATTTTATGAATTAGTTTTTGTTCCACTGATTTATCGCGAACAGTCTTATGTTCAATAGTTCTAAGGAGTAGTTCTTTCGAATTCATACACATACAGTCTTAAATTCATTCAATCATCACATTCATGAACTTGCGTTCATTACAAAAAAGTGTTTGTAGTTGTCGTTGTTGTTGTTTTCCACTACCCAAGGGTATTTCTAAAATTTTATCCTATAGGGGTATTTTGGTAATTTTTCAAATTAGGGTATTTGAAAATGTTGTAAAATAAAGATTTTTGGTATTTTTACGAAATTAAATTACTTGGTAGGAAAATTTTAAGGGTAAAATAGTAATTTTATAAACTGAGGGTATTTTTTGTATTTTTTCCAAACCAGGGGCATTTCGGTAATTTTTTGCAAAATATGGTTCCAGGTGATTTAACAAAATAAGGGTATTTTTTTGGAAACTTTTAATTCGAGGGTATTTCGGTAACTTTCCATACAGAGGGTATTTCGATAACTTTCCATACGAAGGGTATTTTGGTATTTTGTACCGATTAGGGGTAATTTGGTCAATTTACAAATCAGGGGTATTTTGGTCATTTTTATAATCATGGTTTGACTTTAAAATTTCACAAAGCAAGGTGACTGGTCCCTTTCGGGTTTTAATTATTGAATTTAGCCTGTGATTGAGTCCTCTTGGTTTGGGCGAACCGTCACTCACGCACTGTGTAGGATTCGGCGGAGAGGAGGTGAGTCACTAGATCGCTTAAATACCAAGCTCCCCCTGAATCCAATCCTAGACATGCGTACAACGGCTGCCACACCTCTAACTCGGTGACTCAGACACAGGTTGGTTTGGTTAGACTTTAAGTTTTATGTATTTCGATGTTGGAGTAGGCTAATCTTAGGGTTCAATAATTCCTAATCTATTTCTCTACGTCCCTATAATTTCCCATATACAAATCACAAAAGGGTTAGGAGTGCTTACCTGGTAGACTTCAGGCCGGAGACTCAGGTGCCATGCCAGAAAGCCTGCTCATTTCTTAGTAAAATCCAATTTCAAAAGAAAGAAAACATTTTTGGCCCAAAAAAGCCCTCAAGGCCGAGTTTTGAACCGTGCTCTGATACCAAACTGAAACACCCCAAACCCGGCCCACAAGCCTTTTTCTGGATCTGGCATGCTTCTCGAGTAAAAACATAGTTAAGTTTCGAATAACGTTTTGAAAATCGTGGTGGTTTGTAGAAAAGTTGATTCGAGTTGTGTTTAATTTTATGCTAAATCGATAAGTTTTTTTTTAAAAAAACCACAAGTTGGAAAGAATACCCAAATTTTAGAATTTCATTATTATTGTAACTTGAAAAAAAAAATCGTGGGTAATTGAGTTTTAAAACATTTGATATTGTTCATATCATATCGGGAAAATTAAAAAAAGTATAAAATAATTAAGTATAATGGCCTTATTACATCAAAGCAAAACCCGAAATAAATCCAAAATTCTTAAATATAAACAAAGTTCAAAATAAAATAAACGCTGAGCTGAGCATGGCCACCCCTAAGCTCCTACCGACGCGGTCCATTTACTGATTGTCACCTGAAAAGATATCCCACAACGGGGTGAGTCAACAGACTCAATGTGTAACAACCAACACACAAACTCCCAACGATTTAGGGATACAAATCATATAAGGAAAAAAAAACATATTTATATATACAATGGTGCAATCCCGGACCAAAACCTAGATAACCATCCTCTACACATCACCCGTACCTGCCATCACACTGTGGGGATTACTAAATCGACCCTCCATCTGCTACACACCATCGAAGGTAGTCGCTGCAGATGACTTGCACATCACCCTTATAAATTGTGGCATAGCCACCAGATAATTGTGACAAAGTCACCAGATAACATTTTGTGACATAAGTCACCACATTCAGATTATGTGACATGAGTCACCAGATATTGTGGTAAAAACCACCAGATCACTTCCCCTTTTCATAACCACCCATATGCCCCATGTGTCATACAAATCATGCGAATATCATGCAATATGCCTTATTCATATTCGTAACAAATTTTCATATATGTCACGTTCAATTTTTATAATACTATTAACAGATTTTTAGATAATAACGTACCTGAAAATGTCGTACCATTGAATGGTACCTTTAGCCACATCTTTCACATTCTTATTAACACACATATTAAGTTAATATCATAAATCTATTAGGAATTTGTGTAGGGCTACACACCTGGTTACTAACACTTTCACTGAATCCCGATAGTCTACCGAAACCAATTGCACTCCTTCCTAAAAACCACTGTTAGAATCAACTTGGCACTAATCACTAAATATGGCCTTGGCCAAATGTTCATAACCCTCTTACCTTGCTTATCTAAATCCCGAAACAGTCACTTGCTTCTGAAGTTGTCAAAATCCCTTGATTGTCTAGATCCCGAGATCAATTCTTGTTCTTGGTGATGTCGAAATACCTATAGACTCTTGTTAGATCCGATTTTCAATTATTTAAACACCATAAATGGCCTTCAGCCTAAGATTACAGTCGCTTACCTTAGATCTTAAAATCCCAAATGATCTCCTCTTGAAGTTGACTACAATAGGAATCTCGAAACCTCCTTCAAAGTTTTGGCCAAAGAACATTAATGGGATTAAAACCTTGATTTTCGATAGATAGAGAAAAAAAAGAACGACAGATCAATCAAGAGAGATTCTTACCGAACGGAGTGATTAAATTGGCTTCAACAGGGTATAGGAGTAATCGGTTATGGCCACCAAAATAAAGGATTCGACTTTGGGGTTTAATGAATAATCGACTAGGGGTTACTTTGAGTATTCGGCTTTTGCTTCAAGAAAAAGAATTGAAGGGAGTTTCGACAAGAATGGAAAAAGAAGTAGAAGCTTTCGGCTTTGTCAAAATAAAAGAAGAAGAGAAGATTTACTTTCAATTTTTAGTCAGAAGGGAAGAAAAGAATTTCGGCAGAGGCACCCTTGAAAAGAAAAGAAAGAAAAATGGCCTCCTTTCCTCCTTTTGGCCTAAAATAACACCAAAAAGTCCCTAGGCCGGCCAACTCTCTTCCCTCTCTCCCTTATCCCTTGATCTCGTCCTCCTTAGTCGAATCCTCAACTCTCTAACCCCATCTATACCTCCTCCTTCTAGAGTCCATATACCGTCCACTGCTTCCCCTCCTTGCTATAAAATAAAACTCTAAAAGTGCTCTCCTTGCTACTCGAACCTAGGCCCCCTTTGAACTGCTTATGGCATCACTTCCTAGGGCTTTAAGTGGCGCCTCCTTGCCACTTTAACAAGCCCATTTGTTTGTCCAATTTTCCCTACAATTGTTCTTAAGGCCTCATTCGCCTAGCTCCCCCCTTTAAGACTTAAAATCTGATAATTTCTAAGGCATTCACCTACACTCTAGAGTTCTCAAAAATTCATACAACACATTCAAACACACATAGGCATGCTACTTCATACAATTAAGCAATAATGCATAAGCCCTAATTCCTGGATATTACAAAATCAGTCCCTTTGGTCAAATTTTTATGGCGAAACCACGGTTCAGAGGAGGCCACATGGGAGCTAGAAGATGTTATGCGTCAGCAATGCCCTAATCTTTTTTGACCAGGTAAATTTCAAGGCTGAAATTCCATTAAGGGGGTAGAATTGTAACATCCGAGAATTAGAGGCTTTACATTTGTTATGTTTCTATTTGGTTGGTATGCTTTGTCTGTTGTTTGGGTGTGTTTGAGGTCCCCAAGAAGGCTCGGCTTTGAGTTAGAGCCTTGGTGAAAATTTCATTTTTGGGCATCTTTAGGGGAGAGCTAGCTGGGACAGGCTTTAAGGATTTTTTCCTATGTTTGATGACATAGGAAATGAAGTGGTAGAGTGGCAAGGTGACGCCTAGGGAGCAAGTGGAGATGACGCATCAAGGGAGCAGTGAGGGAGTAGGTTCGAGTCGCATAGCTTGCTTTTTGGGAAATTCTTTTTGGCATCAGGATAAGAGGTGGTGGATTTCGGCATGGACACTTCAAGGAGGGGTGTTGAAGGGGTCAAATATTTTAAATGGGTGGCCATGAGTGAAACGTGGGGTTTGAATCATTCAAACCGATTCAAATGAGTGAACAAGAGTGAATGTAGGAGAATAGAATGGGATTGGAGGTTGGTGGAGTGGTTGGCCGATTTTGGGAATGCTTGGGGGTGTGTTACGGTCAAGCTTGGTTAGGTGGAGGGGGGCCGAATCTTCTTGGTTCTTTGGTAGCTTAGTGTACATTTTCAGTCACAAAAACATTTTGGAAGTTGTTCTTTTCTTTTGCGTTTTGTTTCTTTTGTTTCTTTCTCCAAGTCTTGATTCATCTCTTTGCTACCAAAACCGAAATACTCCTACACTCCTACCCCATTCCTTTCTCCTCCCATCTTTGCTCATCAACCGAACCTAGTACCCTCTATTCTTTTACCATTTGCTACTTGCCTATTTTTCATAAACGAAACACCTTTTTCTCCATTGGTGTTAGCCGAATATCAAAGTTGGAATTGTGCTCTCTCTAATTCTTTCTTCCACTTTCTACTTGTTTCCTTCATAGCCGAATTGGCGAGTCTCTTAGCCGAAACCTATTTCTTATTTTTATCAACCTTCTTCTCTTCTTTATTTCATAGTTCTGAAGAATCTGAAACCCTTTTTTTTGCAACAAGTGTAGGCACCCTCTCTATCGACTTTGCTGATAGCCAAACATAGATCTTCCAATTGATACACTCTTATTTTGGTAAGGGATCTTATTCGCTTTTCCTTTCGTTTTCCCTTCTTTATGTCTTTGGTTTGGCTAATCGAAGGTTCTAACTCGTATCTATGGGCATTGGTCAATTGTTGAGGGACGTAGCTCCATCATCTCTTCTTTGTGTGGTCTGCTTTCAAGAGGATTATGGTAAGTGTTGTTGGCCGAATAGGCCATAAGGGGTTATCTATTCGCTTATTTGGCCGAAAGGCCATTCTCTTCAATCCATATAGGGGAACCGATTCTAACATAATGATGTTTAAGGGATTCAATCGATTTCTTAGGCCAATCAGTTGGCGTCCGGCTTCTGTTAATCTAGGTAAAAGACTTCTTTGATATGGGTATCTATTCTTTCATTCTTTTTTATTACTTTAACATGGTTCTCTGATCAAGATCTGTCATGGATTCGAATGCCAGTCAAGGGAAGGAGGAGGTTGGACTTGTAGTCCCTAACCCTAAGTTCAAAAAACGTGCGGTATCGGCAGTACGAGACTTTCCCCCAAGGTATGGACCAGCTTTGAATCTAAATCCACAGATTGCGGTTGTTCCCTCTTCTGAGAGTCTTAATAACATCGAGAGTTTAATTCTCCATGTTTATAGGTGTGTAATTCTTATACATTTGCTTGTTGTTTTGTTAATTTGTATATGCATTATTAAATGTCGAAACTTCGGTATTGGCTGTTGGGTTACCCATAGAGGGTAAAAATGAGACATCAGGTTAATGACTTCTGATTATGCTATATAAGTGATTATGTTGACATGATTTTATGTATACTCTGAACATCTTACATATGTCGATATCTGCTGCATTCATACATCATGAATTTATGTTGCATAGGAATGGGCATACGCTATCAATTGGAAGGGGAAGTGTATCTGGTGACTATGTTACGATATCTGGTGGCTCTGCCACACTCTGTTCTGGTAGCCATGCCACAAAATCTGGTGACTCTGTCACAACCCTGATGATGAGCAGCTAACTGTAGCATGACTACCATCGATGGTGTGTACCGATGAAGGTCGATTGTAGAAATCCCCACTAGTGTATTTGGTAGGTAAGGGTGGTGTGTAGCGGTTGGATAACTAGGTTGGGTTGGGATTTGCAGCATAATGCATTGATTTGTGATCATTTGCTATTCTCTGCTAAATAGGCAAAGGCCTAGTCTGATTCTGTATGGGCTTCGCCCAAAGTGATTTGTAAAGGCCAGGGCCCAATTATGGTTAATGTAGAGTAATTGCACATTGAGTCTTTTTGACTCACCCTTTTTCTTAACATCTTATAGGTAATACATAGTGCAGCGGACTTGGGCTGGAGAGGATTACGAGGTGGCCATGCACGGTTTTGTTTTATAGAACCTTATTTTTCTTTAAATTTTTAGGATTTTGTTGTAATAAGGCCACTTTAATTTGGTTTAATTTCAATTTAAACTTTGGACGTTTTGAATAGAAATAATCGATAAAATGTTTTTTTTTTCAAAATGCAAGTTGATAGTTTTCTCACAACTAAGTTAACGAATGGTCAATCGAATTTTTTATGATGAACTTCTAACTTAATCTAATAACATGCATTTTTCAAACGTCACCTAAATACAAAGACTTGGCCAATTAAAGTTTTTCATTAAATGATTATTAAGTTCTCGAACGAGCTACTAAACTTGGAGTTTTTCAAAAAGGGACTTAAAAACGTTTTCTGAAGTTCGCAGAGTTTTATTCATTCTTCCCAAGTGACATACCAGATCTGATCGTGGTTTTAGGACCAGGTTTGGGGTGTTACAGTGTCTATTCTATCTAATAGTACCTGATCTCCTATTTTGAAGTAATTTGATGTTTCTTTTAGTTCTTCTGGGGTTTCCTTAGGTCTCACTTCGTGTAGGTTTGATTCCTCCTTGAATTGTGTCTTCCATTCATCTAGCTCATCGGTCTGAAGCCTTCATTCTTCATGAAATATTTCCTTGTTGGTACGAGCTATAAGATCTAACTCTGTAGTGTAATTTCATGGTGTTTCCTGAAAAGGAAGTTTAACTGAATGCTTATCAAGGGAATTTACGTCCTCACCTTTCTCACTCGATGTCCTAGCTGAGTCGAGAGCTTGAAGACTGATTGATTCGTCACCTACACGAAATATGAGTTCACCTGTGCTGACATCAATTTTAGAGCTGGCAGTTGCTAGAAGAGGTCTTCCTAAAATTAAGGGGATACTATTGTCTTCGTCCATATCTAAAACAACGAAGTCTACGGGGAATATGAATTTGTCGACTTTAACTAGTACATCTTCAATTATACCCTTAGGGATGCGAATAGTCTTATCAGCTAATTGAATACTCATCCTATTTTGCTTGGGTTTCCCTAGACCTAGCTGTTTAAACATTTTAGATGGCATAAAATTGATCATTGCCCCTAAATTAGCTAAAGCATTATCTATAGATAAACTACCAATTAAACATGGAATTGTAAAACTCCCTCGATCTTTTAATTTTTGTGGTAGTCTGTTCTGTAACATTGTCGAGAATACTACGTTTAGGTCCACATGCGACTTCTCGTCTAACTTTCGCTTGTTTGTTAAGAGCTCTTGTAAAAATTTCCTTGAATCTGGCATCTGCGAAAGAGCTTCAAGAAGCGGTAAGTTAATATGTAAATTTTTTAAGAGTTTAAGAAACTTACCGAACTGTTATTCTGTATCATCTTCTTTCATTGCATTAGGGTAAGGTATATGAGGTTTTATTCTTTAATCACCAGTTTTGGCTTTTCTTGGCTTTCCTCGACCTTACCTTCACTTACCATAGGTTCTTTCCTTGGCTCATATTCAGATTCTGCTAACCCTTCACTGTCATGAGTTGATATGACTTAAATTTGCTCTTTTGGATTAGTCTCAGTGTTACTTGGCAAGCTACCTAATGGTCGTTTGGAGATCAGCTTTGAGTTGCCCTAACTGGTTCTCGATTCTTTTAATCGATGCTTGTTGATTTTTAAGTGTTGTCTCGGTGTTTTGAAAGTGAGCTTCAGACACCACTATGAATTTTGTCATCATCTCTTCAAGGTTCAGCCTCTTTTCCTTTGGGTAGGGCTATTGTTGGAAGTTTGGAGGGGGTGGCTGTTGTCTCTGATTTCCTTGGCCACCCCACGAGAAATTAGGGTGGCTCCTCTAACCTGGATTATAAGTATTACTATAGGGGTTATTTTGAGGTCTAAAATTGTTAGCCGTATAGTTTAATTGTTCGCTTTCCATGCTCGGATTATAGGGTGGGTACTTAGGATTCGCCATGCCTCCTAAATTTGAGTCACATTACATAACTAGATGTACCTGCAAAGAACCACATAAACCATCAATCATTTTACTTATCATCTCTACCTGACTTGATAGCATGGTGACTGCGTCGAGATTGAAAACTCCGACTGCTTTAGTTGGCTTTGTCCTTGTAACTTGCAACTAGTAGTTATTCATTGACATCTCCTCTATAAACTCGTAAGTTTCTTCAAGATTTTTGTTATTCAGGGTTCCGCCGATGGCTACCGGGTTGAGAGGTTCATACTATTGTAAAAAGTTTGGACCTGCAACCACAAGGGTAAACCATGGTGTGGGCACTGATCGTGTCAAAACAGTCGAGTTTTAATATTTATAAAAGAGTGATCGAACCTGTAGACTGACTGTGACAACAATAGAGGCAAATGCACCTATCGAACAGTAGTATAGCTCAGGCAAGAATATCTTATCGAACCCAAGGGAACCTTAAAGTACTACTACTCACTTTCTTTCTATTATTTAGCCTAAAATATGGAGTGATTGGATTATTAAACTAAAGAAATACTTAGACTAAATGCAAAGACAAAAGACTGAATTGGAGAAAGACTTTAGGAAAACTCAGTTGATAAAGACGATACCCTCAGGAAGAATCCACCTATGACTTCACTTATTATTTATTCTGCAAACCATATGATTTCTTTACTCAGCTTGATCCGTGAGACTCCATAACCTATATTAAACCCTCTCTCGAGGCGAATAACGTCTAACCTTAGGTTAATTAGTGGAACTCTCATTCTCTTATAATAAACCCCTAAGGAAGCAGTAAATCAATCAATGGATTCCCATATTAGGTTTCACCCTAATCTGGCAAAATCTCGTAACCCTATCTATTGGCGCCCGATCAACTCCGCTCAATTATGCTAGATCTACTCTTGGGCGGGGTATATTCCTCCTCCACCTAAGCACATTAGATTAAATTAAGCAACATAATTAAGAAAAAACCAAATACTTATCATATAATTTAAAAATCAAATAACAAGATCCATCATAGGTTTCATCCCCTTCAGGTATCTGAGGGGTTTAGGTCATAACTAAATACGAAAACATCTCAAGAGTAAAGAATAAACAAAACATAAGAACTCCCTAAAACCCCCTAAAGAAATTGAAGGAGAGATCCTCCGTCTTGAATGGAGTTCCAACTTCTTGAGATGGATCAACTGGCTATCTTCAAGTGACTCCCTAAAAGATGAATGCTTCGGCCTAAAAGCCTCTGCCAAAAAGCTGTCCTATTTTGGCTTCTACCGAACTCCCTTTTTAGTTGCTATCTTGGGTGTTTATATAGGCTTTGAGATGCTTTACTTGGCTCCTAAGTATCCTAATTCAAGTAGAATTCCTCCTAGGATGTTTAAGTAGACTTAGGAATGTGTTTCTTTGCCTCCAAGCATCCAAATCCAAGTGAAATTACTCTTTCCCGCGGTAGGGGCACGCCCATGGCACACGCCCGTGTAAGTCATCTTCAGGCCGTGTCTCAATTCTATCAATTAGGGCAAGGCCGTGTAAATCGTGGCATGGCCGTGTGAAGTAAATGGTAAGGCACGATCGTGTGGCTTGAAGTCCAGGCCATGTCGATTTCTTGGGTTGGCCCAATTTGGTCCGTTTTAAGCCTGTTTTACGTTCTTTTTATCCTTAGGTGCTTTCCTGAGTATAAGACATGAAAAGAAAGGATTAAGAGCACCTTTTTACATAAATCAGGGATAAATCATCCAAAAGCATACTAAATGTGGGATTAAAATATGTTACTTTTACAGTTTATCAAATACCTTTGCTTGTCCTCAAGCAAAATTCTCAATTTACAATTAAAACAAACTTTCCGTAATTCATAATTCCTATCGACAATGTCTCATCATAATTCATAAATAATTTATACATGGATAATTCAACTCAAAGAGTCCTAAAGATTCAATTACGATAAGTCATACCTTTGTAGTATGAAAACATAGGTGTCTCCCCTTATCTAAGTAATTACCTTTAATTCAAAACCGACAAGGATTGACATCCTCAAAAAAGATTCACTCAAATCACTCGAAGTGTTTAAGGTTCAAGAGTAAGCACTCATAAGTCGAACCTGAAAAGTTAATCCCATAGGCTTGCCTGGAAATCAAATCTCCACCACTATATATAAGATGATACACAAATCAAATGGTCTTTAATCAGGGTTGTAACGGGGCTTATGTTAAAAGGTGTGGATAAAGGCTGAATTAGAAGGTTAGAATCGAGACTGACTTGACAATTTACCTAACTAGAAATAATGAACTAAATATGAATATTTACATCGAATGAAAACTAATATACTTACTATTGATAATTACTCTATAATAAAGAGTATTTTCATCACTTGAAATTTGATAATACTTTAATACCAGTTTTTTCTTCAACAATTGGAGCTTTAAATGCTCTAAGCTTCTTCTTCTTCTTTTTTAAGAGCAAACTAAGATATTACATCATCTCCCCGTATAGATAATGTCTCCAGATCCTCAGAGTAAAAACCACCACCGCCAATTCCAAATCATGGGGGATAATTTTCTTTGTGCGGTCTTAACTGTCGAGATGCATACGTAACAACCTTTCCATCCTGCATCAACACGTATCCTAGTCCCATGTGTGATTTGATACCAAAATGTAACACCCCAAACTCGGCCCAATACGTCACGACCAGATCTGGTATGCTACGGGTTAAATGTTGAAAACTTTGCTTTGGAGGGTTTTGAAAATCTCAATTTGTTTACGCAGATATTTGTTAAATCAGTGATATTTGTAGAAAGCCTTTGTAGTTTTTTTTTAAAAAACTTATTTGAAAATCTCTTTTTTTTTTTCCTTCTTATAATCAAGTCCTTCAACATAAGTTTATAGAATATAAACATTAACAAATATAAATTGATAACCTAAGCTATGGAGGGCTTATTACATAAATAATCCCAAAATTAAAACTTAAAGGAAAACCGAGAATAGTTTATGAAAATAAAAACTTGATGGCCCCTCGAGTCCGCCTCAGCTCCCATGTCGACGATCTACTGCTCATCTGGAAAGTCAAGGAAATAAAAGGGAGAGTCACCAAGACTCAGTGTGCAAATCCCAAAAACACATAAAAGGGTGAGGCCCACAAACACATTATGGGCCTTGGCCCATACACAATGGCAACAGAATATATACATGCTACATGGCCCATCCTAATCCTATAGTCCATCCTCTACACACCAGTCCGTACCAACCATCACACATTGGGATTTTACAATCAACCCTCCATCCGCTACACACCATTTCGACAGCTGTGCTGTCTATCATAAAGACCGATCACTATGTGACCTATGTGGCAGAGCCACTGATCGCCATGCGACCATAATAATATATTGTGGTTTAACCACCGATCACTATGTGACCTATTAATCAGATGTGGCAGAGCCACCGATCGCCATGCGACCTAAATAATATGTTGTGGATAAACCACCAATCACTGAGTGACCTATTAGCATGCTCTTCCCCTTCGTCATATCAATCCCATCCCATGCATACATACATGCAGAATCAAAACAATATACTATCTAAAAAGATCACAGACTACCACATTATTCGATACACATAGAGAAGTTTCTATGGTTACATGCCTGGCATCCTTTGCCTACCCTTTTCGGGTAACATGACTGTTCATACAACCTTTTTCTGGCTTTTAGCCCATAACATATACATAGTACAGATTAACTAGTGTGATAGAGATCCACACACCTGATTACAGACAAGATGAGACTTTCTATGTCGACACTATTAGAAGTCGATACGACTGCTAACTGTCTAAGGTTTTGTTTTGAAGTCGGTCCACAACCCGATGGCCGATCCCGTACGGCTGACACAGCTCGCTTCTTAAATCTAGGGGTTGGATTTACGTATCCAATTCCCTCTTTCATTTGACTGGCGTTTGTATCCATGGAACAGATCTTAGTTAACAAATCGGATTAAAACATTGAATCGAGTACAAACACGAATGTACATTTATAGGGCAGAGATCCCTTACCTAGAAATCCCGAAAGAGATAGAGTTTAGAGACTAGTGGTTTTTGGCTTTTAGATCTAGACGATCTACTTCGATTCTCGATGTGTCGCCCCAAAATAAGAACACGAGAACAATCAAATCATTACTCCAAAGATAATCTTATCTAGCCTTTCGGCTTTGGTCTCCAAAAATCGGAAGAGAAGAAGTGAAGATAGAATTCGGCACTTACCTTAACCGACAGATTTGACTAACTCTTAGAGATTCTGGCTTCTGGAAAGATCAAAAGGAAAATAGTGCAACAGGATCTATGAAGATTTGGCTATGAAGAAATTGGCAAAGAGAGAATAAAGGAAAGAACAATGATCATTCGGTTATAAGAAAAGAATGAAAAAGAGAAGAGTTATGAGTTTCGGCTTTTGAGAAAAAGATGATTGAGAGAAGAGAACAATGAAAATTTTGGCTTTTACATAAAAGTGGAGATGAGAGGAAAGAAAAAGAGGATAGGGTCAAATGCCAGAATTGAAAAGGTATCCCCCCTACTTAAACCAAAATTTCGGCACCTACTGCCTAAAAATTGAAAATGCCCCTCTTTAAAATAAAAACTAAGCTATTTAATCAAGGGAAATTTCGGCACCCCTTGAACCTATCAGAACCGATTTCACCTCCCCCTTCAGTGTTAGAATTTTAGCCACTACTGTGACCAGTAGATAAATCCAAAATCTTCTCCTTACCTTTATCTGATTACTCATCCACAGTGTCATGGATAACACCACATCTTCCTTCTTTTATCAGCACATTATCAACCTTATTATCCACATTAAATAATTCTTAATTTCAAGCATCCAAGCCGAACTCCACTACTGCTCTATACTATTGTCGAAATTAAATTAAAATAAAAAGGTATCATGTGACTCAAACCTTGGACCTCCTTAACTGCTTGACACGCCACCTCCTAATCCCTGCATGTTGCCACTGACCACTTGGCCACAAGCCCATTTTTTGTGTCTTACTTCACGGATAATATCTTTTAAGCCCTATCCTACCTGACTCTCCACTAGAGTGCCCAAACAGAAAATTTTTGTTAAGGCCTCGGCCCAACTTCAAGCCCATTCTAGACCCCTAAAACATTCTAACAAGCATAATAAGCACAACAATACATCACAGCACATTAAATGCAAAGCCCCATAAATTTGGGATGTGATGATTCGCTTCTTAAAGAAATTTGACCTCGAAATTACTCGATCGAGATAGATACGGTATTACTCTTGTATTACTTCATTTGGTTCCCAAGTAGCCTCCTCAAAACCGTGATTCTGCCACAGAACCTTAACTAACAGAACTGTTTTCCTTCACAATACATTAATATCATGATCCAGGATTTTTACTGGTTCCTCTTCAAAGGATAGGTCAGGTCTCACTTCGATTTCTTCCACAGACACCACATGAGATGGATCCGAATGGTAACGTCTTAACATAGAGACGTTGAATACATTGTGAATCTGGCTTAGCTCAGAAGGTAGCTCTAGCTGATAGGCTGCCGACCCTACTCATTTCAACACCTGATAAGGTCCGATAAATTTGGGACTTAATTTACCCTTCCATCCAAACCTCAGTACTTTCTTCCATGGCGACACTTTCAAGAACACCTTGTCACCCACTGCAAACTCTATGTCATTACACTTCAAACCAGCATAGGTCTTCTGTCTGTCCGACGCTTCTTTTAGTTGAGCCCGAATTAACTCCACCTTCTCCTCTGTCTCGTTAACCAACTCTGGACCCAAAATTCGACGTTCCCCTAATTTCGTCCAACATGTAGGAGTACGACACTTCCGCCCGTTCAATGCTTCATAGGGCACTATCTGAATACTAGACTGGTAGCTGTTGTTATAAGCAAACTCCGGTAATGGTATAAATTCTTCCCAACTATCTCTGAAATCAATGACACAACCTCTCAACATGTCCTCCAAGATCTGAATTACCCGCTCAGACTGTCCATCGGTCTGAGGATGAAATGCTATACTGAAATCCAACTTCATACCCAATGATTAATGCAATGCCTTCCAAAATCACGACGTGAACCTCGGGTCCCTGTCTAATATGATTGATACTGGTACTCCATGCAACCTCACCACCTCTGCTATGTATAGCTTAGCCAATTTCTACAGAGAGTAATCGACACGTACTGGTATGAAATGAGCAGACTTCGACAAACGATCAATAATCACCCAGACCGAATCTTTCTTAGTAGGCGTGAGAGGTAGCCCACTAACAAAGTCCATTGTGATCCTTTCCCACTTCCATTGTGGAATCTTCACCGGCTACAATAACCCTGATGGTAACTGATGCTCGCATTTACCTGCTGACATGTCAAACACTTACTCACCAATTCAGTTACCTCACGCTTCAAGCCCGGCCACCAGAATTGATCCCGCAAATCCTGATACATCTTACTCCCTCTAGGGTGCATAGCGTATAGACTACCATGCACTTCTTGCAAAATCCTACGCCTCAACTCTGGATCTTTTGGTATGTAAACTCTCCCTTGAAAACATAACAGTCCTTTCTCATTCACACTGAATTCAGTTGGCCCATCATTTGATATTAGCTGCAACTTCACCTTAAGAAACTTATCGGTCCGCTGCTTCTCCTTAACCTGACTAACCCAAGAGGGTTTCATTTGAAGTTCAACCATTAAACTCCCATCATCGTATAAACTAAGGTGAGAAAACATTGCTCTCAAGTCAGAGATTACTTTACGACTCAAAGTATCTGCCACCACGTTAGCTTTACTCGAATGATACTCAATCGAGCAGTCATAATCCTTTAACAACTCGATCCACCTCCTTTGCCTTAGATTCAAATCCTTCTGGATCAAAAGGTATTTTAGGCTCTTATGATCGGTATAAATAACAGATTTCTCCCTGTACAGATAATGTCTCCAGATCTTCAGAGCAAAAACCACCGCCGTCAATTCTAAATCATGGGTGGGATAATTTGCTTTGTGTGGTCTTAACTGCCGAGATGCATACACAACAACCTTTCTATCCTGCATCAACACACATCCTAGTCCCGTGTGTGAAGCATCACAGTAAATTACGAATTCCTTCCCAGGCTCCGCTAAATCAATAATGGAGCCTCTGTCAAAATCTTTTTTAACTTCTTGAAACTCTCTTGCTGCTTATTAGACCAAACAAACAGAACCCCTTTCCATAACAACTTAGTCAATGGTGCCGCAATTCAAGAAAATCCTTCAACAAACCTTCGGTAGTACCCGGCCAGACCAAGAAAAGTCCAAATTTTTGCCACAGACCTAGGCGGCTTTCATTCCAACACCGCTTGAATTTTTTGAGGGTCAACCCTAATCCCCTCTACCGACACAACGTGGCCTAGAAAAGTAACTTCACTTAGCCAAAATTCGCACTTACTGAATTTGGCATACAACTGCTTCTCCCTCAGAATCTGCAAAACCACTCACAGATGTGAATCATGCTCCTCTTCCGATCTTGAATAAACCAAGATATCATTTATAAATACTACGACAAATCGATCTAAGTAGGGTTAGCCCTCGAAAAATTAAAGCGGTGTTGGAATGGAAGCCGCCTAGGTCTGTGGCAGAAATTTAGAGTTTTCTTGGTCACTATTCTTTCTAAATTAGATTGGCTGCACAATCTAAATTAGCTTGATACTTCACCAGCCAGTCCATGCCTAATATTAAGTCGAACTCCCCAAACAGAAATTCCATCAGATCCGTCAGAAAAACTGTTCCCTGAACTTTTAAGGGTACCTCCCGATAGAGTTTATCTACTACCACAGATTTTCCTAATGTGCTAATTACAGTCATCGCCCTAGGGGTAATCTCAGAATCTATCCCAAACCCGGCCCATAAGCCACAACTGGATCTGGTATGCTATGGGTTTAGGTTGAAAAATTTGCTTTGAAGGGTTTTGAAAATCTCATTTTATTTAACTGATTAGTCATTAGTTGTGATATTTTTGAAAGAAACTTTAACTATTTCGTTGAACGAGTTTGAAAGGCCCATTTTCATTTTGCTTTATAATTAAATCTTAGAAAACATAAGTTTATAAAAATGTAACATTAATAAAAAAAACATAATTTGATAACCTAAGCTATGGAGGCCTTATTACACAAATAATCCCAAAATTAAAACTTAAAGGAAAACCAAAAATAGTTTATGATGAATAAAAGACTTGATGGCCCCTCGGGTCCGCTTCGGCTCCCATGTCTATGATCTACTACTCATCTGAATAGTTGGGGAAAAAAAGAAAGGGTGAGTCACCAAGACTCAGTGTGCAATTCCCGAAAACACATAAAAGGGGGAGGCCCACAAATACATTATGGGCCTTGGCCCATACACAATGGCAATAGAATATATACATGCTACACGGCCCAACCCAATCCTATAGTCCATCCTCTACACACCAGCCCGTACCAGCCATCACACCTTGGGGATTTCTACAATCAACCCTCCATCCACTACACACCATTTTGACAGCTGTGCTGCCTGACATAAAGACCGATCACTATGTGACCTATGTGGCTGTGCCACCAATCACCATGCGACCTTAATAATATATTATGGTTTAACCACCGATCACTATGTGACATATTAATCAGATGTGGTAGAGCCATCGATCGCCATGCGACCTAAATAATATGTTGTGGATTAACCATCGATCACTAAGTGACCTATTAGCATGCTCTTCCCCTTCGTCATAGCAATCCCATCCCATCCATACATACATGCAGAATCAAAACAATATACTATCTAAAAAGATCACAGACTACCACATCCTTCGATACACATAAAGAAGTTTCTATGATTACGTACCTGGCATCCTTTGCCTACCCTTTTCGAGTAACACATTTGTTCATCTGACCTTTTTTTGACTTTTAGCCCATAACATATATATAGTACAGATTAACTAGTGTGATAGAGATCCATACACACGATTCTGAGACAAGACAAGACTTTTATGTCGACACTATCGAGCCGTCGATCGCTAAGCTGCCTAAGGTTTTGTTCAAGCCGGTCCATAACCCGATGGCCAATCCGTCTGGTGACCGACATACCGCTTCTTAAATCTAAGGGTTGGATTTACGGATCCAATTCCCTCTTTTGTTTTACTGGCGTTTGTATCCATTGGATCTTAGTCAACAAATTGGATTAAAACATTGAATCAAGTACAAACATGAATGTACATTCATAGGGCAGAGATCCCTTACTTAGAAATCCCGAAAAAGATGGAGTTTAGAGACTAGCAATTTTTGGCTTTTAGATCTAGACGATCTACTTAGATTCTCGATGTGTCACCCCAAAATAAGAACACGAGAACAATCAAATCATTATTTCAAAGATAATCTTATCTAGCCTTTCGGCTTTGGTCTCCAAAAATCGAAGAGAAGAAGTGAAGAGAGAATTTGGCACTTACCTTAACCTACAGATTCTACTAACTCTTAGAGATTTTGGCTTCTGAGAAGATCAAAAGGAAAATAGTGCAACAGGATCTATGAAGATTCGGCTATGAAGAAATCGGTAAAGAGAGAATAAAGGAAAGAACAATGATCATTCGATTATAAGAAAAGAATTGAGAAGAGAAAAGTTATGAGTTTCGACTTTTGAGAAAAAGATAATTGAGAGAAGAGAACAATGGAAGTTTTGGCTTTTACATAAAAGTGGAGATGAGAGGAAAGAAAAAGAGAATAGGGTCAAATGCCGAAATTGAAGAGGTATCCCTCTACTTAAACCAAAATTTCGGCACCTACTGTCTAAAAACTGAAAATTCCCCTCTTTAAAATCAAAACTAAGCTATTTAATCAAGGGAAAATTTGGCACCCCTTGAACCTATCGAACCAATTTCACCTCCCCTTGTTGTTGGAATTTCGCCACCTTGTGACGAAGAGATAAATCCAAAATTTTCTCCTTATCTTTATCGATTACTTATCCACAAATGTCATGGATAACACCACCTCTTCTTTCCTTTATCAGCACATTATCAACCTTATTATACACATTAAATAATTCCTAATTTCAAGCATCCAAGCCGAACTCCACTCTTGCTCTTTGCTATTGCCAAAATTAAATTAAAATAAAAAGGTATCATGCGACTCGAACCTTGGACCTCCTTAAGCGCTTGACACGCCACCTCTTAATCCTCGCATGTCGCCATCGACCTTTGGGCCACAAGCCCATTTTGTGTCTTACTTCACGATAATATCTTTTAAGCCCTATCCTACGACTCTCCACTAGAATGCCCAAACTGAAAATTTTTGCTAAGGCCTCGGCCCAACTTCGAGCCCATTTTAGACCCCTAAAACATTCTAACAAGCATAATAAGCACAACAATACACCACAGCATGTTAAATGCAAAGCCCCATAAATTCAGGATGTGACATGATAAATGTAACTACTGAACTAATATAATTTGGTAACTTAATCAAATCAAACCTCGATTAAAGGGTAGTCAAAAGAAAGGGTGATACCAAATACAAAGGGGTTTTGGGTTAATATTAGTGGGTGAGTCAATAAAAGGTTGTTAGGATTCAACGGGTTGATGAGGGGTTAATTTGTGAAGGTAAGCTTTTTATGGAGTAAGTGGGTTAAATCCTAGGTGCCTTTATCATCTCTGTATATTAAATCAAAAGTGTGGTCTCGACATGTATAAACGAGGCAAGTTCTAGAATAACAGTTCAAAGTTGACACACTCATAATCAATAAAGTGAGCACGAAAAAGAATATATGCTCTATAAGGCTCAAAATCTCACAAAAATTATGGGTGTTTTTGACCTCAATCCCTGTAAATTTCAAACTTCAAGGTAATACTCAAATTCAGTTCAATGACCTATTAATTTTAATTTTTAGAAAGTAGACTTATCATGCTCGATTCTCTAGTATCCTTCAGATTTAATCATCAATGCACAATTAACTCTAACTTACTCTAAAACATATCAATAAAAATCATACATTATAAGAAATTTCATCCTAATTAGTAATATGAGAAAAATACTTTTGAGCAAGACTAAATTCAGGATTTTGAGAATAATGCAAAAAGTCAGGTACTTTTACCCCCCACACTTAAGATGTACATTGCCCTCAATGTGCAAAGATAGATAAACAATTATGTAATAATAAAATCAAAAGAGAAGGGGAGAAGTAACACTTCCTGAATTTTTGGATGAAGTCTATGAAAAGAACCCGGATAAGATTAGAGGTGAACGTGGGGAAGCGTCTTGAACCGTTTGAAATTGAATCCTCAAAGTAGCCGGCTTGGTTTTATTGTATCCTACGCTAAATCTAAATTTCATAAAGAATAAGAAGAAGAAAATAAAATAAAATAAAGTAAAGTAAAAAAAATAATGATGAAATAAAATAGAAACAAAAATAAATAATGGAAAATGAAAGTCAACTAGAAAAATGGGATATGAGGTTTAAATAGAGATGTAGCCCGTGTTTTGAGATTTTGAATTTTGAACGCATTCAGGGTGTTCAGGCATGGCCGTGGGTGTCGTGGCACACCCATGTCTTTCTTCACATGATCATTCAATACGGGCGTGCTCCTCTGGTGTTTGATAAGTCAGAATGTTGGCACGGTTGGGAGGTACGGCCGTGTTTATCCTGTGCTTGACGAGTTAATAACCTCACACAGGGCGTCGACACAGGTGTGGACTAGTATTGCAGCCCGTGTTGGAGAAAGAAGTTTATTCCCTGTTCGTGCACGGCTAACAGCACGCCCATGGTTCAGCCCCTAGCTTCTACACGGCCACGGGCACGCCCATGTGTAGGGCCGTGTGGCCTAGAAATCTGTTCTTTGGTTAGTTTATGGTTAGGTGCTAAAAATAAAAAAGAAAAGAAAAAATAAAAAAAAAAAATGTAAAAATAGGGTTAGTGCTCGGGTTGCCTCCCGAGAAGCGCTCGTTTATAGTCTTAGCTAGACTTTACCTCTCATTCGTATGGTCATGGTGGTTTGAGGAGGTGTAAATCCTTTCTCATTCGATCAACTCGGTCATGGATATAAGTCGAGTAATGTTAACCTCAAAAGTGTTGAATTTAGGATTGCTTACCTCGACTGTGCCATATAGGAAGACATTAAGTACCACAAAAGTGATTTCTTCATTTGCCTTGAGTTCTAAATTGGTGATTCGAGGGTCTTCCTTATTCAACAATACCTGATCCTCTATTTTGATGTGATTTGTTGTTCCTATCAGCTCGTCTGGGGTTTCCTTCGGTTTCATTTCGTGTGGTTCTAGTTTCACATGTAATTCTTCTTTATTAGTACGAGGTCTATGATCCAGCTCAGGTTTGTAGCTTTGTGGTGTTTCCTGCAATGAAGGTTGAGCAAGTTGGTTATCAACTGAATTTACTTTCTCACCTTTATCACTTGATGTTCTGGCCGAGTTAAGAGCTTGAAGAGTGACTATCTCGTCACCTACACGAAGTATGAGTTCTCCTGCATAGATATCAATTTTAGCTCTGGCAGTTGCTAAAAAGGGTCTTCCTAAAATTAAGGGGATCGTGATGTCATCATCCATGTCTAAAACAACAAAGTCTACTGGCAATACGAATTTATCAATTTTGATTAGAACATTTTCTATTATACCCCTAGGAATTCTTATAGTTTTATCAGTTAATTGAATGCTCATCCTAGTTTGTCTGGGTTTCCCTAGACCTAGTTGTTTAAACATTTTGTAAGGCATAACATTGATTCTTGCCCCTAATCCGCTAACGCATTATCAATAGATAAACTACCAATTAAACATGGAATTGTAAAACTCCCTGGATCTTTTAATTTTCATGGCAGTTTATTTTGTAGAATTACTGAGCACATTGCGTTTAGCTCCACGTGGTGCTGTTCATCTAATTTGCGTTTGTTGGCCAAGAGCTGTCTTAAAAATTTCCTCGAGTCTGGTATCTAAAAAAGAGCTTCAAGGAGAGGGAAGTTAATATGTAATTTCTTTAAGAGTTTAAGAAACTTACCGAACTGTTCCTCTGAATCGTCTCTTTTTATTGCTTCGGGATAAGGTATACGAGGTTGGTACTCCTTGATTACCGGTTTTTGATTTTCTTGTATTACCTCTATCTTACCTTTGTCTACCTTGTTTTCTTGTATTGAGTTTGGTTCATCTAACCCTCACTTGTCTTGGTGAGATGGCTTGAATTTGCTCCTTTGGGTTAACCTCGATGTTACTTGGTAGACGTCCTAGCGGTCGTATTAGCTTTGCGAGATGTCCCACTGACCTAGTAAGTTCTCCAACTTGATTCTTGATCCCTTTGATCGATTTTTGTTGTTCATCAAGTGCTGCTTCAGTCTTTTGGAGACGAGAATATGTGGCTACCATGAAATTCGTCAGCTTCTCTTCAAGATTCGGCTCCTCTTCTTGTTGGTGAGGTGGTTGTTGAAAATCTGGAGGAAGTTTCGATCTTTGGCTATTTTGATAATTCCATGAGAAATTGGGATGGTATTTCCAACCTGCATTATAAGCGTCACTATAAAAATTATTTTGATATCTAGAATAGTTACCTGTATAGTGAGCTTACTCGTTTTCCATGCCATATCCGTAGGGTGGGTACTCAGGATTCGCCACGCCTCCTAGATTCAAATCATATTGTATTTCGGATGTACTGCGAGGGTTATACCAATCATCAATCTTTTATTCATCATCTCTAAGCGATTAGATAACTTTGGTGACCACGTCGAGGTTGAAAACACCGGTCATTTTAGTAGAAATTTCCCCCATGCCTTGCCACTGATAATTATTTAGTGCCATCTTTTCCATAGACTAAAATTTTCTACCAAAAGCAAAATAGAGGGAAAAATTAGCAAAGTAAAAAGAAATAATAATAAAGAATAATATAATAATAAATTGCAAGTAAAAAAAATTTGGCTAAATGTAATAGAAATAGAGTTTTCTTAATATTTTAGTGTTCCCCGGCAACGGCGCCAAAAACTTGATCGTGTTAAAGCAGTTAAGTTTTAATATTTATAAAAGAGGGATCGAACCTGCAGACTGACTGTGACAACAATAGAGGCAAGTGCACCTATCAAACAGTAGTATAGCTCAGGCAAGAATATCTTATCGAACCCAAGGGAACCTAAACTACTACTACTCACTTTCTTTCTATTATTTAGCCTAAAATATGGAGTGATTGGATTATTAAACTAACGAAATAGTTAGACCAAATGCAAAGACAAAAGATTGAATTGGAGAAAGACTTTAGGAAAACTCAGTTGATAAAGATGATACCCTCAAGAAGAATCCACCTATGACTTCACTTATTATTTATTCCCCAAACCATATGATTTCTTTACTTAGCTTGATCCGTGAGACTCCCTAACCTATATTAAACCCTCTCTCGAGGCGAATAACGTCTAACCTTAGGTTAATTAGTGGAACTCTTGTTCTCTTATAACAACCCTCTAAGGAAGCAGTAAATCGATCAATTGATTCCCATATTAGGTTTCACCCTAATCTGACAAAATCTTGTAACCCTATCTCTAGGCGACCGATCAACTCCGCTCAATTATGCTAGATCTACTCTTAGGCGGGGTCTATTCCTCCTCCACCTAAGCACATCAGATTAAATTAAGCAACATAATTAAGAACAAACCAAGTACTTATCATATAATTTAGAAATCAAATAACAAGATCCATCATAGGTTTCATCCCCTTCAGGTATCTGAGGGGTTTAGTGCATAACTAAATATGAAAACATCTCAAGATTAATGAATAAACAAAACATAAGAACTCCGTAAAACCCCCTGAAGGAATTGAAGGGGAGATCCTCCATCTTGAATGGAGTTCCGACTTTTTGAGATGGATCAACTAGTTATCTTTAAGTGACTCCCTAAAAGATGAATGCTTCGGCCTAAAAGCCTCTGCCAAAAAGCTGTCCTGTTTTGGCTTCTGTCGAACTCCCTTTTTAGTTGCTACCTTGGGTGTTTATATAGGCTTTAAGATGCTTTACTTGGCTCCTAAGTATCCTAATTCAAGTAGAATTCCTCCTAGGATGTTTAAGTAGACTTAGGAATGTGTTTTTTGCCTCCAAGCATCCAAATCCGAGTGAAATTACTTTTTCCCGCAGCAAGGGCACGCCCATGGCACACACCCATGTAAGTCGTCTTCAGGCTGTGTCTCGATTCTATTGATTGGGGCATGGCCGTGTAAATTGTGGCATGGCCGTGTGAAGTAAATGGCAAGGCACGACCGTGTGGCTTGAAGTCCAGGCCATGTCAATTTCTTGGGTTGGCCCAATTTGGTCCATTTTAAGCCCGTTTTACGTTCTTTTTATCCTTAGGTGCTTTCCTGAGCATAAGACATGAAAAGAAAGGATTAAGAGCACCTTTTTACATAAATCAGGGATAAATCATCCAAAAGCATACTAAATGTGAGATTAAAATATGGTACTTTTACGGTTTATCAGGCACCTTCTCAACAAATCTTTGTATCTCTCCCATACGTCGTATAATGTTTCTAAATCCATCTGCACAAAAGAAGAGATATCATTCCTTATTTTGGCCATTTTGGTTGATGGAAAATATTTAAGTAAAAACTTTTCGGTCATTTGGTTCCATGTAGTGATTGATCCTCATGGAAGAGAATGTAACCACTGTTTGGCTTTATTTCTCAAAGAAAAGGGAAATAACTGAAGACGAATGGCATCATCAGAAACACCATTTATTTTGAGGGTATCATAGAATTCTAGAAAAATAGCTAAATGAGTATTTGGGTCTTCGTCCTGTAAACCATCAAATTGAACAAACTGTTGAATAATTTGTATAGTGTTAGGTTTTAATTCAAAATTATTAGCGGCTATAGCAGGCCTAACAATACTCCATTTAGCTCTTGTTAAATTAGGTTTAGCATAATCATACATAGTTCGAGGAGCATGATGATCGGCCATATCTTGATGTGGCAGATTATTCTCAGCCATTACTTTGGTATTATCAGCTTCGTCCTTTTGCCCTTCTTGTATGTAATTTAAGCCTCGCCTTACTTCTCTACGATTTTTACGTACGGTTCCTTCAATATCACTGTCGTAAAGTAGTAGTCCTGTTGGGTTCCTTCTAGTCATAAACTAGAGGTACATGCTAGAAAAAGTGAAAAAGAAAGAAATTTAGAACAATAAAAATAAAATTTAATTGCAAAAAATAATAAAATATAATATGGCTAAAGTAATAAAAATTGAGCGTTCTTAATATTTTAGTCCCCCGGCAACGGCGCCAAAAACTTGATCGTGTCTGTCGAGTCTTAAAAATTTATAAAAAGAATGATCGATCTTGAAACTAACTAAGACAATGATGGAGGCAATTGCACCTATCGAACAGTAGTATAGCTAGCGGCAAGACCAGATTGTCGAACCCAAAGGAACCAAAAATACTAATATTAGCTCTCTTTCTATTATTTAGCCTATGAATTAAGGCAATTTTTTATCTAATCTAAAATTAACTAATTAACTAAACTAAAGGTGCTAAGACAAAGGAGAAATTTGGGAAAAGACTTGAGGGGAAACCGATTGATTTAGACAATACCTGAGAAAGAATCCACCTAGACTTCACTTGTTATCTAACTCTGAACCGGACGATTTATTCACTTGACTTGATCCATGGGATTCCCTAATTTATATTAATACCTCTCTTCAAGGCTACTAACGTCTAACCCTAGGTTGATTAATTAAAATCTCTTTCTAATTTAAACCCCTAGAATTGCATTAACTCGATCTATGGACTCCCATATTAGGTTTGACCCTAATCCGGTAGATTTTCGTCACCCTATCTCTAGACGAGCGAGCAACTTCGCTTAACTATGCTAAATCTAATCTTAGACAGGGTCTCTTCCTCCTCTGCCTAAGTACATCACACTTGAATCAATATCCTGGAAATACCAATACAGGAATTAAGAACACATAGTTAAGAACAAATCAAGTATTTATCATATAGCTCAGATAACAATAACAAGATTCGTCTTAGGTCTCATCCCCCTCAAGAATCTGAGGGTTTAGTTCATAATAGTAAAATAAAACATCTCAGAAGAAAAGATAAAACAAAACATAAGAAAACCCTAAAACCCCTTGAAGGAATTGAAGGAGAGATCCTCCGTCTTACGTATAATTTTGGCTTCTTGAGATGAATCAACTGGCTTTCTTCGAGTAAATCCCTGAATTTACTGCTCTGGGTCGGCTCTTTGGCCTAGCTGAATGCCCCCTAAAGGTTGGCCTCTAGGGTCTTTATATAGGTTTTTGGAATATATTTCTTTGCCTCTAAGTACCCTAATCCGAATAGAATTCTATTTTTTGGCGGCAGGGACACGCCCATGGCACACGCCCATGTAAATCATGGCCAGGCCGTGGTCGAACCTATTGATGAGGCACAGCCGTATTTTTTGGGGTCCAAGCCGTGGTCGGCTCTTCTTGCGGGGAACAGTTGTGTGGTCTTGGGCCTAGGTCGTGCGGATTTCATAATTTGGCCAATTTTCTTTGTTTTTGGCCTGTTTCTCGTTCTTTTCATCCTCTGATGCTCTACTGAGTATAAAACATGAAAACAAAGGATTAGGAGCACCTATTTCCATAATTAAAGGGAAAAATCATCCAAAAGTATGTTAAATATGGGATTAAAATATGTTACTATTACGATTTATCACTAGCCCAGTCTCCCTGTGCGATACTAATCAACATAAGTTCATACCGACCGCTTCATCCACTCGACAAGCCAAGGGTCTTTAAGGCCATTTAGCTTTTATTTTTCTTTTTTTCTCCTTTTTTATTTTCCTTCTCTTTTACTTTCTTATGCTTAATTTAGTTTATTTCATTTTAGTTTCTTGGTTTTAGGTTCTAAAGGCTGCTAGGGAATCACACACCACGGCCTTAGAAATCACATCCACCTCGCGAACCATCTACCAATAAGGACTTTTCAGTCCATTCATCTTTTCTTTTGGTCTTATTTTAATTCTTATTTTCTTTCTTGATATATTTATTTACTTTAATTATATATTTAGTATAATTTAAATTAGTGTTATTGATAAACCATAAAAGTAACATATTTTAATCCTACATTTAGTATGCTTTTGGATGAATTATCCTTGATTTATGTAAAAAGGTGCTCTTAATCCTTTCTTTTCATGTCTTATACTCAGGAAAGCACCTAAGGATAAAAAGAACGTAAAACGGGCTTAAAATGGACTAAATTGGGCCAACCCGAGAATTCGACACGGCCTAGCCCAAAATCCACACGACTATGCCTCGCCGATTACCCAGAGCACGGCCTTAACTCCTTTATACACGGCTTTGCATCATCCATTTACCACACACGGATGTGCCTGGTGATCTATATGGTCGTGTCCCAATTGACAGACCTGAAGCATGGCCTGAATCCCAACTCACACTATCGTGCCATGGCCGTGCCCAAAATGACAGAATCAAGGCACGACCCAACCCTGATTGACAGTAGCGTGTGCCATGATCGTGCCCCTGCCGCGGGAATGAGCAATTTCACTCGTAATTTAATGCTTGAAGCCAAAGAAACATACTCCTAAATCTACTTAAACACCCTAATAGTAATTCTACTTGAAAGAGGTGCTTAGGAGCCAAGTAAAGCATCTCAAAAGCCTATATAAACAACCCAAGGCAGGCATTTAGAGGAGGGCTTTTTGGCATAGGCTTTTGCTGAAGCTTTCATCTTTTAAGGAATCACTTGAAGATAGCCAGTTGATCCATCTCAAGGAGCCGGAGCTCCATTCAAGACAGAGGATCTCTCCTTCAATTCCTTCATGAGGTTTTAGGGATTTCTTATGTTTTGTTTTATCTTTTCTCTTGAGATGTTTTCTTACTTTGTTATGAACGAAACCCTTCAGATACCTGAAGGGTATGAAACCTATGATAGATTTTGTTATTTGATTTCTAAATTATATGATAATTGTAACACCCCAAACCCGGCCTAAACGTTACGACCGGATCTGGCATGTCACATGAAAGGAATGTCTAAAAACTGTGCATTCGTTAAAAAGCTCGTATTCTTTATAGTTGTTGTGAGAAATCAAGTTTAAGTAATTTTGAATAAGAAACGGTTTATTATCATTTTAGGAAAATCCCATATTGATCATTTAATAATAGCGATAACCAAATTGAAAGCTGAAACCAAATAAAATACCCAATGCCTTATTACATAACAAAACCAAATTAAAAGTAAATTAACCCAAAATAGTAATTGAAATAAAACCCAAAAACATAGTGCATGGCCACCTCGAGTCCACCCCGGCTCCACATCCGCAATCTATGCCTCATCTGCAAATGTAAGGGAAAATGGTGAGTCATCGAGACTCAGTGTGTAAATCCTCATCCTGATTACACATTTGATATGCCAATATGCAAATCATGCAAACCCAACCTAACCAACTGAACTCCTGTGTCAACCCCGTGTGATCAAAACCACTGGTGGTCAAAACCATTGGTAACCGTAGTCACAAATCAAATAAGTGTGGTCAAAACCACTGGTGACCGTAGTCACAAATCATATGGTGGGGCCAACCCACCGTGTGGTCAAATCCACTAATGACAATCCCGTAATCAATATGTGGGGCCAACCCACTGTGGTACCAAACCACTGGGACGAGTCTCAATAATCCATGTGTAGTCAAAACCACTGGTGACCGTAGTCACAAATAATATCCGTGTGGTCAAAACCACTAGTGGTAAAAACCACTAAGACTAGTCACAAATAATAAGGAAAGCGGGGCCAATCCACTGTGTGGTCAAAACCACTGGTGACAGTCTAAATCATCTTTCCCCCTCCTCTCATCATACCCATTTCATCAGTCATAATAATTCGTGTATGCAGAATGACATGTATGCAAATTATATATCAAAGATAATGTATGAAACGAATTACCATCATAATCAGAATAACAAATACAACATAATCAAACTAATCAACCTCTAAGGGTATAACCGTAATTTTACCTACCAAAGGCATTTTTGTAATTCTACCCTACATGGGTAGTTCGGTAATTCTACTCTTTACCAATCCATGTAAGCAACGTATCTCAACCATAATCAATCATACGATTAACACATACAACGCTAGTACTACCACGAGAGTACAACAATTATTTTATCTCTTAGGGGTATTTCGGTAATTTTACAAACCAGGGGTATTTCGGTAATTTTATAACTCGAGGATATTTTAACAATTTTACAACCCAGGGGTATTTCGATAAATTTAAAAATTGGGGTATTTCAATAACTTAACAAATCGGGGGTATTTTAGCAATTTTATAAATTGAGGTATTTTGGTAATTTTGTAAACCAGGGCTATTTTGGTAATTTCATAAACCAGGGGTATTTTGGTAATTTCATAAAATAGGGGTATTTTGGTAATTTTGCACCTGCAATGGCCTTTCCGAAGGCCTAATGTCGCTCTAGGTGACTCAGCTACCATTTCTGGTCGTATTGGACTATTGGGCGTAAAACCAGATTTCGACCCCTTTGGGCCGTCACGCTCGTGTGGCCCACCTAACATACATCTAGCCATGTATATAAGTTCCACCTAATCTAGTTCACTATATACTATATCATCATGCAATTTATTCAATTGGGCCCACGGACCCATTGGGCTCACTTCAGCCCATCGCGACCCAAGTAGCCCCAACCCACAAGAATACTACTGATGGCCTCAACTATCGTGTCGAAGCCCCACACGTGCGCTCGCACGCTCGTGTGGCTACTATTGCTGTGATCGGTACTTTGGCATTTGCCGCTCTACAGCTAGAGTAAAGAGAGGGTTACACACCTGATAGGATTCTAGTGTTAAACCGCGCTGTGACCACTCCTGTGCCCAACGCCCACCAAGGTATGTTTAACTCTCCTCCTGAAATGCTCTTTATATAGCTAGCTCTTCACCTTCCTTCTTTGTATCTTTCTGATGTGGGATCCTCCGTCAAGAGAGTTTAAATTCAAGCTGAAACTATTGCCAGTCAATCCAGTAAAATAAATACTCTATTGCTTGTTATGAGATTCGAACCTAGGCTTCCTTGCAACATAATCCAGGCCGCTAACCACTTGGCCACAAGCTCCTCTTATGTCTTACCCATGCGCAACTAAATATAAATTTATAGCCAAATTCTAAGGTCCAAGTAAAAAGAAAACCAAAATGCAAAAGCCAAGACTTGAACCTTGGACCTCCTTCCTTCCTTGTGGCGTCACCCCCTTGTCTCTTGTGTGGCGTCACTTTGCCACTACACCACACACTCCACTTGTGTCATTTTCCTCCACATTTTATTCTTAAGGCCTACCTGCCAACTTTCAGGGTTTTTCTTTTCACCTAAAACCAAAATTTCCCCAAAGCCAAAGTTCGATCCCGAGACTTCATAAAAGCCCTTTAACCTTCCAGAATCACATACCTAATAAGCCTAACTTGCATTAATGCCGTTCTCAAAAATTTTGAATGCTACTACGCCTAATGCCCATTGGGCCCAATCCTACTAGGCCCAATTTTGGGATATTACAAATCTACCCTCCTTAAAGAAATTTCATCCTCGAAATTTCCAACTAACTAACAGTCACACATCCTAACCTACCACACTACGCTCTTGCTGTGCACTCTGATCTTAATAAAACTAATATACTTTTAACTAGAATTTAAAACTCCTACACATACTCAAAAATGCCTAGCCATTAAAACAGATGAATATTTCATACGCACCAAACTCTATGTCTGACCATCACATCCAAACCAAACACATAGAATAGATACCTAGAATACAGCATATAACAAAGAAAAGTACCACGAAACTTACAGTTCGGATTGGTGTCGGAGACTCGGGTGTCATAATTCCAGGAAAGTGATATATATATTTTTCTAAACCATATTTCAACCAAAATTTGAAAAACATTTTTGAACCCATTCCACAGTCGAGTTTTTAAACCTAGGCTCTGATACCATAATTGTAACACCCCAAACCCGGCCTAAACGTTAGACCGGATTCGGCATGTCACATGAAAGAAATGTTTAAAAACTGTGCGTTCGTTAAAAAGCTCGTATTCTTTATAGTTGTCGTGAGAAATCGAGTTTAAGTAATTTTGAATAAGAAACAGTTTATTATCATTTTAGGAAAATCCCATACTGATCATTTAATAATAAGAAATAACCAAATTGAAAGCTGAAACCAAATAAAATACCCAATGCCTTATTACATAACAAAACCAAATTAAAAGTAAATTAACCCAAAATAGTAATTGAAATAAAACCCAAAAACATAGTGCATGGCCACCTCGAGTCCACCCCGGCTCCACATCCGCGATCTATGCCTCATCTGCAAATGTAAGGGAAAAGGGTGAGTCATCGAGACTCAGTGTGTAAATCCCCATCCCGATAATAACAAGGCACTTACACATTTGATATGTCAATATGCAAATCATGCAAACCCAACCTAACCAACCGAACTCCTATGTCTACCCCGTGTGATCAAAACCACTGGTGGTCAAAACCACCGGTGACCATAGTCACAAATCATATAAGTGTGGTCAAAACCACTGGTGACCGTAGTCACAAATCATATGGTGGGGCCAACCCACCGTGTGGTCAAAACCACTGATGACAATCCCATAATCAGCATGTGGGGCCAACCCACTGTGGTACCAAACCACTAGGACGAGTCACAATAATCCATGTGTGGTCAAAACCACTGGTGACCGTAGTAACAAATAATATCCATGTGGTCAAAACCACTAGTGGTAAAAACCACTAAGACTAGTCACAAATAATAAGGATAGCGGGGCCAACCCACTGTGTGGTCAAAACCACTGGTGACAGTCTAAATCGTCATTCCCCCTCCTCTCATCATACCCATTTTCATGCCATGTTCATCAGTCATAATAATTCGTGTATGCAGTATGACATGTATGCAAATTATATATCAAAGATAACGTATGAAACGAATTACCATCATAATCAGAATAACAAATACAACATAATCAAACTAATCAACCTCTAAGGGTATAACCATAATTTTACCTACCAAAGGCATTTTTGTAATTCTACCCTACATGGGTAGTTCGGTAATTTACCGTTACCAATCCATGTAAGCAACGTATCTTAACCATAATCAATCATACGATTAACACATACAACGCTAGTACTACCACGAGAGTACAATGATTATTTTATCTCTTAGGGGTATTTCGGTAATTTTACAAACCAGGGGTATTTCGGTAATTTTATAACTCGAGGGTATTTCAGCAATTTTACAACCCAAGGGTATTTCGGTAAATTTACAAACTGGGGGTATTTCTATAACTTAACAAATCGGGGGTATTTTAGTAATTTTACAAATCGGGGGTATTTTGGTAATTTTGTAAATCGAGGGTATTTTGTTAATTACATAAACTAGGGCTATTTTGGTAATTTCATAAACCAGGGATATTTTGGTAATTTCATATAATAGGGGTATTTTGGTAATTTCGCACCTGCAATGGCCTTTCCGAAGGCCTAATGTCGCTCTGGGCGACTCAGCTACCATTTCTGGTCGTATTGGACTATTGGGCCTAAAACAAGATTTTGGCCCATTCGGGCCCTCACGCTCGTGTGGCCCACCTAACATACATCTAGCCACGTATATAAGTTCCACCTAATCTAGTTCACTATATGCTATATCATCATGCAATTTATTCAATTGGGCCCACAGACCCATTGGGCTCACTTCAACCCATCGCGACCCAAGCAAATTTCCAACCCACAAGAATACTACCGATGGCCTCAACTATCGTGATCGAAGCCCCACACGCGCGCCGCGCTCGTGGGCTACTATTCTTGTGATCAACACTTTGGCATTTGCCGCTCTACAGCTAGAGTAAAGAGAGAGTTACACTCTTGATAGGAGTCTGGTGTTAAACCGCGCTGCGACCACTCCTGTGCCCAACGCCCACCAAGGTATGTTTAACTCTCCTCCTGAAATGCTCTTTATATAGCTAGCTCTTCACCTTCCTTCTTTGTATCTTTCCGATGTGGGATCCCTCCGTCAGTAGAGTTTAAATTCAACTGAAACTCTTGCCGTGTAATCCGCAAAATAAATACTCTATTGCTTGTTATGAGATTCGAACCTAGGCTTCCTTGCAACATAATCCAGGCCGCTAACCACTTGGCCACAAGCTCCCCTTGTGTCTTACCCATGCGCAACTAAATATAAATTTATAGCCAAATTCTAAGGTCCAAGTAAAAAGAAAACCAAAATGCAAAAGCCAAGACTTTAACCTTGGACCTCCTTCCTTCCTTGTGGTGTCACCCCCTTGTCTCTTGTGTGGCGTCACTTTGCCACTACACCACACACTCCACTTGTGTCATTTTCCTCCACATTTTATTCTTAAGGCCTACCTACCGACTTCCAGGGTTTTTTTTTTCACCTAAAACCAAAATTTCCCCAAAGCCAAAGTTCAATCCCGGGACTTCATAGAAGCCCTTTAACCTTCAGAATCACATATCTAATAAGCCTAATTGCATTAATGCCATTCTCAAAAATTTTGAACGCTACTACGCCTATGCCCATTGGGCCCAATCCTACTAGGCCCAATTTCGGGATGTTACAATAAGTACTTAGTTTGTTCTTAATTATGTTGCTGAATTTAATCTGATGTGCTTAGGTGGAGGAGGAATAGACCCTGCTTAAGAGTAGATCTAGCATAATTGAGCAGAGTTGATCGGGCGCCTAGAGATACAGTTACGAGATTTTGTCGAATTAGGGTGAAACCTAATATAGGAATCCATTGATCGATTTACTGCTTCCTTAGGGGGTTATTATAAGAGAACAAGAGTTCCACTAATTAACCTAAGGTTAGACGTTATTCGCCTCGAGAGAGGGTTTAATATAGGTTAGGGTGTCTCTCGGATCAAGCTAAGTAAAGAAATCATATGGTTTGGGGAATAAATAATAAGTGATGTCAATTATTATTTCCTGGCTAACTCTTCACGAGGTTCCCAATTTCTTCATCTAGCACAGGAAGTAGATGCTCCCCCTTCAACTTATCTTTCACCTATGAATCAAGTTTCCACACTTCAAACTCAGGGAATTCATCCAAAATTCAGGAAGTTTCACTTCTCTCCCTATCTTATGAATTTATAAGTATATAATTATTATGTATCTTTGTACATTGCGGGCAATGTACATCTTAAGTGTGGGGGGTGGAAATGTAATATCCGGATTTATGGCTTATGCATTAATACTAAATTGTATGAGGTAGCATGCCTATGTGTGTTCTGAATTGTGTTGCATGAATTTTGGAAACTGTAAAGTGTAGAAAATGCCTTAGAAATTATTCGATTTTTAAGTTTAAAAGAGGAAGCTAAGCCTAAGAGGCCTTAAGGAAATTAGTAGGGGAGATATAACACAAGAATGGGCTTGTTTAAGTGGCTTGGAGGTGCCACTTAGGGCTTTAGAATGTGACGCCACAAGCAAGGGGAAAGGGCCTAGGTTCGAATCACAAGGGAAGCAAAAAGGGAGCTTTTATTTTGCTACAAGGATGAGCAGCAGTGGATGGCATATGGACTCTGGAGGAGAGGAGGTGGACGGCACAGGGACACTTCAAGATGAAGTGTAGATCAAGTTAAAAACTTAAATATTCGGCTAAGGTAAAGAGAAATAGGGGATTTGATAGTGAGAGGAGGAATTGGCCGAATAGGGGACTCTAGGTGTAGTAATTTTGGCAAAAAGGGGAGAAGTGAGGCCATTCTCATTCTTTTCTATTCTCTTTTGTTCCTCTGCCAAATTCTCTAGTGAATTTCCTCTGTTCTCTTTTATTTTATCAAAGCCGAAATACTCTGTGTTCTAGCTGAATCTCCATCATCCATCTTCTCCTTCTTCTTTTGCAAATTCACTCAAGCCAAATCTCAAGGTAACCTAGCCGATTTCTTTATAGCCCCAAAAGCCGAAAACCTGTTGATCTTTACCTAAGTCTTCATAGCTGAATCTCTGTGGGTTCAACAAAGAGCAGTCGACTTCTTTCATAAGGGTAAGGATCAATTATCAATTCTTTTATTTCTTTTTCTTAAAAGCCGAAATCAAGATTCTAATGCCCTTAATGTCTTTGGCCGAAACTATAAGGGATTCTTTCGGGATTTCCATAGTAGCCGACTTCTAAGGAAACCATTCGGGATTTTAGATCTAAGGTAAGCAAGGTATAAGATTAGGCCGAAGGCCATTTATTTGAATGTTAGAATTGGATCTAACATGTACCCTGTAGGATTTCGACATCTTCTTAGCCAAGAGACTACTTTTGGGATCTAAAATCGCAAGGTGAGTGACTATGTATATTCGGCCAAGGCCAAATTTAGTGAATTAGATCTATTTACTATTTATTCAAAAGAAGAAAACTAACCAAATCAAGTGATCTAGTGTTAGCCGATTCCAAGGGAGAAAGACTACGGAATTTCGAGATTTGATTAGTAGTGAAATAAACAACGAGGTAAGATTTGATTGCGATAATCCTTCGGGATTTGATTTATTAGCTGAATGGCTTTTTGCTAAAGTACTTAAGGTTGGCCGAATGTAGGAATTAAGGATCTAAAGCATTAGATCGGGTTTTCGGGATTTCTATGAATTTGCTAAGTAAATCAGGTGTGTACCCCACACTAGGTCCTAATAGATTTAAGGCATCAATTTAATAAATGTGTTTATAATAATGTGACATATGGCTAACCATGCAATGGTACAAAGTACTCAGGTATATTTACCCACTCCTACTATGAGTATGATATGATCTGTTATGGCATATATGTGAAACTATAAGAATGAGAATAAGGAATATGACATGGTTAATGCATAATTGTATGACATGGGGCATATGGGTGATATGTAAAGGGGAAGTGATCTGGTGGTATTATACCACAATATCTGAATGTGGTGACTTATGTCACGAAATCTAAATGTGGTGACTTATGTCACAAAATGATTATCTGGTGGCTATGCCACAAAATTATAAGGGCGATGAGCATGTAAATGCAATGAACGCCTTCGATGATGTGTAGCGGATGGATGGTCGACTTAGTAGTCCCCACGGTGTGATGGTTGGTATGGGTGATGTGTAGCAGATGGTTATCTAGGTTTTGGTTCGGGTTTGCATAATTGATTATATATGTTGATTATGAATGATTTGACATGCCTAAAATTGATTGAGACTTGTGTTGGTTGTTGCACACTGAGTCTGTTTGACTCACCCCGTTGTGGGATATTTTTCAGGAGACACTCAGTAATGGACCGGGTCGGCAGAAGCTCAGTGGTGGCCATGCTCAATTCAGAGATTGTTACATTTTTATTAGTTTTAAATTTTCAAGTTTTGGATTTATTTCGGGAATTATTTTGATGTAATAAGGCCACAGAATGAAACTGTTTATGCATGCATTTTTAATTATTTTAGTATGATACGATTTTTATTAATTTAAAGTTAAAGTCAATTTTTCTTAAATATAAATATTAAATGTTTTGACACCTAATCAACACCGTTGTTAATTTTGAACCCAACCCAAATCAATGGTTCTTCAAAAACACACAAGATTTTGGCAAAGTCCAAATCTGTTTTGAATAGTTTTTCTCTAGAAGCATACCAGATCCGTCAGGGCTTGTGGGTCGAGTTTGGGGTGTTTCAGCTTGGTATCAGAGCCCGGTTCAAAACTCGGCCTTGAGGGCTTTTGGGGCCCAAAACATTTTCTCTCTTTTGAAAGTGGATTTTTCTAAGAAATGAGCAGGGTTTCTAGCATGGCTTTGAGTCTCTACCAAGTCCACCAGGTAAGTACTCCTAACTCTTTTGTGATTGTATGTGGGATCTATAGGGACGAGATTAGTAAATTAGGAATTAAACCCTAGGATTAGTCTACTTCAACACCAAGATACATAAAACTTAAAGTCAATCAAACAAACACGTGTCTAAGTCACGAAGTTAGGATGTGGCAACCATCGTATGCGCATGTTTAGGATTGGTTTGGTGGGAGCTTGGTATTTAAGCGCCCTAGTGACTCACCTCCTCTCCACTCGAATCCTACCTGGTGCGTAGTGATGGTTCACCCTAACCAAGAGGACTCAGCCACAGGCTAAATCCAACAACTAAAACCCGAAAGGGACTAGCCATGTTTTTATAAAAACCCTAGTTTCAAAATCACCAAATTACCCCTTCTGATGTATAAGAAAACTATTTTGAAAATTTTCCAAAATATTTTTTATTTACAAAATTATCCGAATAACCCTGGTTGAAAAAATTACTAAAATACCCTTGGTTCATAAAATTTCCATACTACCCACAGTTTTTATTAAGATTTTTCTTACCTTATAAAAATATCCAAAAACCCTATTTTTGCAAAATATTAAGATACCTTGATTTGCAAATTGACCGAATTACCCCTAACCTGTGTAAATGACCAAAATACCCTCAGTGAGGAAAATTACCGAAGTACTCTCAAATTAGAAATCTTTAAAAATACCCTTGTTTTGAAAAGTCACCAGGAACCATATTTTACGAAAAATTACTGAAATGACCCTGGCTGGTAAAATTACAAAAATACCCTCAGTTTACAAAATTACCATTTTACCCTTAAAATTTTCTTACCAAATATTTCAAATTTTGTAAAATGCCAAAATTTCTACCTTGTGAAATTTGCAAATACCCTAATTTGGAAAATTACCAAAATACCCCTATAGGATAAAATTACGAAAATACCCCTGGGTAGTGGAAAACAACAAACAATGACAACTATAATATTTCTCTGTAATGAACACAAGTTCATGAATATGATTGAATGATTGAATTGAGACTGTATGTGTATGAAATCGAAAGAACTACTCCCTAGAACTATTGAACATAAGACTGTTCGTGATAAATCAGTGGAACAAAACTAATTCATAAAATTCTTTAATCAGATAAACGCGATTTGGAAGCATGAACTCTAGGGGACGTGGTCGTAACATGCGAGGCCGTGGTAGAGGCCGAATGACTGTGTCGGAGCCCGTTAGGTCAGGACAAGGGTCCAAAAATGAAATGCCACCACCACCAGCCACTGATGCGGAATATCGAGGATCGACGGGGATGACGCATGTCACGGTGATCTGCGAGTTTTGAAAAAAATTTGGAGCGGTGGAGGCATGGGAGCTCGAAAGTCGGTACCTGAGCGACGTCGAGCCAATAGAGCTAAATTTTTTCGTGGAGTGTCTGGTGTGGCACCCAATACGGCTGAGTATTGGTTAGAGGTGACGGAACGGATTATGGATGACTTAGACTTGACTGTCGAGGAAAAACTGAAAGGGGTAGTGTCGCTACTCCGTGATGAGTCATACCAATGGTGGCTCATAGTTCGGGATGGTGCTGCCGCAAATGACCTTACTTGGGAATATTTTAATGCGGCATACCAGAAGAAGTACATAGGAACTAGTTATGTGGATGCACAGAGGAAGGCGCTTCTATGTTGGTCCAAGGGAATAAGAGTATAGCGGAGTATGAGGCTGAATTTTTAAGGTTGAGCCGTTATGCTCGAGGTATCGTGTCGACAGAGCATGAGCGGTGTGTCCGGTTTAAAGACAGACTGAGGGATGATCTAAGGTTGTTGATAGCTCCGCAGCAGGAGTGAGAGTTTACCATGTTGGTGGAAGGTAAAGGTTAGCGAAGGGATTAAGGACTCGGTAAGATAGAATACGGATCGTAATAGCCAAAAGAGAGGCTTTGGATCATAAGGGTCTTCAAGGAATGAGCAAAAGAGGCCTAGAGTTGATGGGCCGCAAGGTCAGCAAGCTGCTACTGGAGGGCAGTACCGTACTTGTGACCAATGTGGGAAGATGCATCTAGGAGAGTGTTGGAAAAAGATGGGAGGATGTTTTAAGTGTGGGTCCAAGGACCACATGATTAAGGATTGTCCTATGAGAATAGAAGGGGGTCGACCAGTAAGCCAAGGTCCTAATCAGGCTAGAAGAGGAGGACAGCAACCACCGCGGGGTCGTGGTTTGGCTGGCAGAGGTAACGGTGTTGGTAGAGGATGGGGAACACCGGGCCGAGGTGTTGGTAACACGGAGGCCAGGCAGCCAAGTTTAGTGTATGCAGTTCATCGGAGGGAGGATGGAGATGTACCGGACGTCATAACTGGTACGTTCCTTATATTTGGCAAGCCTTACTTTGCTTTGATTGATGTTGGCTCTACCCACTCTTATGTTGCATGTAGAGTAGTTGAAACTCTAGGAATAGCCTCTGAACTATCTAATAGGGAGATGACTATAGTAAGCCCATTAGGTCAAACTGTAGTGGTGAATAAGATGTTTTGGAGTGTACCTTTGGAGCTTTAGGGAGTGGTATTTCCTACTGACTTAAAGGAATTACCCTTGGAGAATTTGATCTTATACTTGGCATGGACTGGCTAATGGAGCATCGGGCTGTATTAGATTGTGTAGCTAAACGAATCGAGTTAAGGACCCCAGAGGATGAGGTGATAGTTATGATAGGGGAAAGAAGAAACTGCTTGTCTAACATAGTTTCGGCCTTAAAAGCTGATAAGATGGTTCGGAAGGGGTGTAAGGCATTTTGGCTTTCGTTAGTACTTTGGATGCGAAAGAAGGGAAGTTAGTGGAGTTAGAACCGTAAGGGAGTTTGTGGATGTCTTTTCGGAGGAATTACCTAGAATACCCCCTGACAGGGAGGTAGAGTTTGGGATTGACTTACTACCGGGTACAGCTCCTGTGTCAATTGCCCTGTACAAAATGGCACCAAAGGAGTTGGTTGAGCTCAAGGCTCAGATCCAAGAATTACTTGACCGTGGGTTTATCCGACCCAGTGTGTCTCCATGGGAACCACCGGTCTTGTTCGTGAAGAAGAAGGATGAAACTATGCATATATACATAGATTATTGTCAGTTGAACAAGCTGACCATCAAGAACAAGTACCTTTGCCAAGGATAGACGACTTGTTCGATCAGCTTAAGGGGGTCGCGGTATTCTCAAAGATAGATTTGAGGTCTGGATATCACCAGCTTAAGGTGAAGGAGGCTGATATCCATAAGACAGCTTTTCGAACAAGGTACGTGCACTATGAGTTCTTGGTAATGCCATTTGGATTGACAAACGCCCCCGCCGCGTTCATGGACATGATGAACCGAGTTTTCCAACCCTATATGGACCGGTTTGTTGTTATGTTCATAGATGACATATTGGTATATTCGAAGTCTGAGGAAGAACATGATGAGCACCACCGAGTTGTGTTGTAAGTGTTAAGGGAAAAGAAGCTCTACACCAAATTCAGCAAGTGTGAATTTTGGCTTAAGGAGGTTACGTTTTTAGGACATGTGGTATCTGCTAAAGGAATAAGGGTGGATCCTCGGAAGATTGAGGCAGTATTGGATTGGAAACCACCCAAGTCTGTGGCTGAGGTTCAGAGTTTCTTGGGATTGGCAGGCTATTATAGAAGGTTTGTAGAGGGGTTCTCGTCGATCGCAGCACCCTTGACCAAGTTGCTGAGGAAGGAGGTACCTTTCATATGGGGTGATAAGCAGGAGAGCTTTGAAAAGCTTAAGAGGGTCTTGACCGAAGCTCCGATTTGATTGACTGAGGCGGGGAAGGATTTTGTAGTGTCTTGTGATGCTTCCCATACTGAGATTGGGAGGTGTCCTTATGCAAGACGGGAAGGTAGTTGCTTATGCATCTCGACAACTAAGGCCACACGAGGTTAACTACTCGACGCATGACTTGGAATTGGAGGCAGTGGTCTTTGCTCTTAAAGTGTGGAGGCACTACTTATATGGAGAAAAGTCAGTGATCTACACGGACCCCAAGAGCCTGAAGTATCTACTGACTCAGGAAGATTTGAACCTGAGACAACGAAGGTGGGTGGAATTGTTGAAGGATTATGACTGTTCTATAGAGTATCACCCGGGCAAGGGGAATGTAGTGGCAGATGCCCTAAGTCGGAAGGTAGTGTCGGATCTGAGGGCCATGTTCACACATTTGAGCCTCTATGACGATGGAAGTCTGTTATCAGAATTGCAAGTTAAGCCGACATGGCTGAATGAGGTGAAAGAGAGTCAGTTGGCAGATGATGACTTAAGTGCTAAGTTTGACAAGTGCAGAGTAGGGAGCTGAAGGACTATGGTATTAATGGCGATGGAGTATTATGCTTCAAGGAAAAGGTCTGTATGCCGAAGAACAAGGAGTTAAGGCAAAGAATTCTTCGGGAATCGCATAGTAGCCCTTATGCTATGCATCCTGGAGGAAGTAAATTGTACAAGGATCTAAGGGAACAGCATTGGTGGCCTGGTCTAAAGCGGGAAGTTACTGAATTTGTAGGGAAGTGTTTAACGTGTCAGCAAGTTAAGGCTGAACACCAAGTTCTGTCAGGGTTGCTTTAGCCAATACAAATTCTATAATGGAAGTGGGAGAGAATTACCATGGACTTCGTTAGTGGGCTTCCCCTTACGCCTACTAAGAAGGACTCGGTATGGGTGATAGCGGATCGGCTGACAAAGTCCGCGCATTTCATTCCAGTGTGGGTTGACTATTCTCTCCAGAGGTTAGCAAAGTTGTATGTGGCGGAGATTGTGAGGTTGTATAGAGTGCCGGTGTCAATTATCTCGGATAGGGATCCGAGGTTCACGCCTCCATCTTGGAAAGCTCTACATCAAGCTTTAGGCACTAGACTAGACTTCAGTACGACATTTCATCCACAGTCGGATGGCCAGTCTGAACGAGTGATCCAAGTGTTAGAGGATATGCTGAGGGGCTGTGTGATAGACTTCAGAGGAAGTTGGGAAGAGTTTTTGCCTTTAGCTGAATTTGCTTATAACAACAACTATCAGGCCAGTATTTGGATGGCACCATATGAAGCACAGTATGGACGAAAGTGTCGCACTCCTACATGTTGGACGAAATTGGGATAACATCAGATTTTGGGTTCGAAAATTGTGGCAGAATCAGAAGAAAAGGTTAAGGTGATTTGGACACGGTTGAAGGAGGCATTTGACCGGTAAAAGTCATATGCAGATCTCAAATGGAAGGAAATGGAATTTGAGGTGGGAGATCAAGTGTTTCTCAAAGTTTTGCCTTGGAAGAAAGTGATGAGATTTGGTCGCAAAAGGAAGTTAAGCCCAAGGTTTATAGGACCTTATCGGGTGTTGAAGCGAATTGGATCGGTGGCATACTAGTTGCCTTCTGAATTGGAGCAGATGCACGACGTATTTCATGTTTCCATGCTATGTCGATACCGATCAGATCCATCTCATGTAGTTTCGATTGAAGAGGTGGAGCAGAGACCAGATCTGTCTTACGAGAAAGAGCTGATTCAGATTCTAGAACAAGATGTGAAGGTGCTTCGGAGGAAGTCGGTCCATCTGGTCAAAGTGTTATGGCATAACCATGGATCGGAGGAAGCTTCTTGAGAGCCAGAGGAAGCAATGCGACAGCAATACCCCCACCTATTCTAGCCAGGTAATTTCGAGGTCGAAATTATTTTAAGGGGGTAGAACTGTAATATCCGGATTTTTGGCTTATGCATTAATACTAAATTGTATGAGGTAGCATGCCTATGTGTGTTCTGAATTGTGTTGCATGAATTTTGGAAACTGTAAAGTGTAGAAAATGCCTTAGAAATTATTCGATTTTTAAGTTTAAAAGAGGAAGCTAAGCCTAAGAGGCCTTAAGGAAATTAGTAGGGGAAATATGACACAAGAATGGGCCTGTTTAAGTGGCTTAGAGGCGCCACTTAGGGCCTTAGAATGTGACACCACAAGCAAGGGGAAAGGGCCTAGGTTCGAACCACAAGGGAAGAAAAAAGAGAGCTTTTATTTTGCTACAAGGATGAGCAGCAGTGGACGGCATATGGACTCTGGAGGAGAGGAGGTGGACGGCACAGGGACACTTCAAGATGAAGTGTAGATCAAGTTAAAAACTTGAAGATTCGGCTAAGGTAGAGAGAATTAGGGGATTTGATAGTGAGAGGAGGAATTGGCCGAATAGGGGACTCTAGGTGTAGTAATTTCGACAAAAAGGGGAGAAGTAAGGCTATTCTCATTCTTTTCTTATCTCTTTTGTTCCTCTGCCGAATTCTCTAGTGAATCTCATCTGTTCTCTTTTATTTTGTCAAAGTCGAAATACACTGTGTTCTAGCTGAATCTCCATCATCCATCTTCTCCTTCTTCTTTTGCAAATTCACTCAAGCCGAATCTCAAGGTACCCTAGCCGATTTCTTCATAGCCCCAAAAGCGGAAAACCTATTGATCTTTACCTAAGTCTTCATAGCCGAATCTCTGTGGGTTCAACAAGGAGTAGTCGACTTTTGTCATAAGGTAAGGATCAATTATCAATTCTTTTATTTCTTTTTCTTAAAAGCCGAAATCAAGATTCTAATGCCCTTAATGTCTTTGGCCGAAACTATAAGGGATTATTTCGGGATTTCCATAGTAGCCGACTTCTAAGGAAACAATTCGGGATTTCAGATCTAAGGTAAGCAAGGTATAAGATTAGGCCGAAGGCCATTTATTTGAATGTTAGAATTGGATCTAACATGTACCCTGTAGGATTTCGACATCTTTTTAGCCAAGAGACTACTTTCAAGATCTAAAATCGCAAGGTGAGTGACTATG